>OZ059833.1:24805366-26005366 GCA_964057195.1 Orthosia cruda | reverse complement strand
TTAGTTTTACTTATCTACTCCCAAAATACGGTTTACGGGGTGTTAAAAGGTTTTTTTGAAGAATCTGATTTCTTAAAAAAATAAATTTAAAACTTGGCGCAAATACTAACATAAGGATACAATAAAGGTTGTCATTATAAGTTTTTCGAAACTAACTCAAGGTAAGAATCTTACTGGACAGGGTTTCGTTTTTGACGTGGGGTTCTAGGGGAGCACTAAGGCGCAATTTTGCGGCCATTCAACCTTTAAGGAGCTGAAAAGGGTAAAAATTAGTTTGTATGTAAAATCAAATTCCTTGGGGATAAGGTTGATACTCAAAATTTACATAAAACATTTTTAAAACTCTCTCCCAGATAGGGTTAGGGGTTTTAAAGTTTTTTTTTGAGGAATCTCACTGCGCTATCTGACTAACATAAACAATAAATAAAAAAGAGTGAATAGCATATTTAGGTTTTTCAAAACTCGACCCCCAACGGGGCAAAAAGGGGTTGATAAGTTTTTAGGGGAGGATTTTACTTTGTGGCGGTAACCTAAAATTTATTATTCTTTAAGTCAAATAACGAATCGTCCCAATCCAATAAACTCTGTATATCTACGATACCCATATTTTTTTATTTTTTTTATTGGTAGGCTTGCGTTTGACCACTATCTCACCTGATGGTAAGCGATGATGTGGTCGACGATGAAGCACGCTTGCCTAGAATAAATAATAATAATAGCTAATTTTTGGTCAACTTCACTAACTGCAATTAAGAATATCAGTTATAGCATAAACGAAATCACGCGAACGAAGTCGCGGGCAGAGTGCTAGTTTATTCATATTTACTATTTAATTCGGTTTTTATTTTATGAAAAACACTTAATTATATAAACTAACCGAAAAAAGATATTCCTTCCAAAATGAAGGTGTTTCGGTGGCTATTTGATCAATGTTATAATTGGTGATAATAAATATATAATTTTGGAACGCACATTGCAGCACTTTTAACGTCTTATTGGTGGCTATGATTGGACCATACTAATTTTAAATAAGACCACAACCGTATTTGTGGCCATAGTTTTCGGCCCGTTTTCGAAACGCTGACCGGACATCTAGTGTATTATATCAAAGCGATCCAGGCCATAATTTTGACAATACGGTTGGCGTAGTGGTTGAACGATCGGCCGCGGGTAGGAAACCCTCACGGAACAAATATTTGTATGGATATATGTTGTTGTTACAGTTATGGTTCTTTGCGTATGTGAGTTTAAATGTTTGTAAACGCACCCACGATACAGAAGACATTCCTAGTGAGGAGAAAAATTAAAAAAAACAAACCCTTGCACTTTTTCCATCCAAATCTGTTCAACGATTGAGGTGTGATTGATTAACAAATAATATCCAGACTTAAACATTTATAATATTAGTAGGAAGAAGAATTACCACCCGATATCGGAAATAGTCATCCAATCAAACTTCACCAAAGCATACGTAATGAAAACTTCTCAATTATTCATTACTCTATTTAGAAGGTCTATAGTTCCAGGAATAAATTGACAGCTGTCAACGAGTGACAGTTCCAATGGGATTGAAGAACCAATTTAATATTTATTTTAAAGCTGTCTAATGTTTGGAGACAATGATATTCAAATAAACAGATATGTTATGAGCGCACGCATTGTGAAGACTCGAATAGGTCACAGTTGTGACCTTTAGTCTTTAGTTTATGTCACGCATGGCGAAGAGCTTTGTTGAATCAAAAACGAAATAAAAAAAAAATGCCCTCGTGTGTATTTAGAAAGTGTACCAATTATGATACCAAAGTACATAAAACAGAAGGGACATCATACCATATGTAAGTACGCAATACATCTCAATTTACTAATTTATTTCAATTTTTTTCCTATTATTCTGATATTTGGAGGTTAAAAAAAGATAACAACATTGGTGGTCAGAATAATGTTTATTTACATTCACACGCAAGTGACAAAAACTAGCTGTCTCTTTTTGTCTTGTTGGTTTCATCAAGTCATCCCTTTCGACTTGTAGTGAAATGTCAGAAGAATGAAAAGTTTGTGTGCGGAACACTTTTCTTTTCTTTCTTTTTCTTAATTTGGTATGCTCTAACTACTTTAATCTTGCATGCGGAATGTCTTTAATTGGTATATAGTACAGTTTTAGGTCAATGCTCTAATGTAGTTGTTAGGGAGAAACGTAAAAGGATAACTGATAAAGGCAGAATTAGGTCTTCCAAAAGAGTTTTTTTTAGTAAATGAGTCATCACCAAACTCTCACATTAGACACCTACTTTTTCGTTCCATCGTGGGTAAAATAAAAATGTACCGGACAGCAGATTTTTATTGCAACAGTATTGTGTTTTGAGTGCCTGTAAGAATTTTCAGATGGTGGAAATATCAGGCATAGGATTCCTTTTTTACCGAATGCTTTTGAGCTTTTATTTATTCGCAATAAAAAAAAGCCAGCGGTTTGTTTTCAAAGCCCCGGATCAGAAACCTGCACTCAAAACGTACTATATCGACAGCAAATCCTAATATTAAAAAAAAGAAAAAAAAACAATTGACAAATAACAGCGGATTGTTCGGGCGAAACCGTTAGTGAAGAATGGCGTGAAAAAAAGTGACGATCGCTTTTTTCATATTTTTGTAAACGGAATAGAATAATGAGTACACGCAGTGTGTACACTTTTATATTGTATGTTAGGCTACATAGAGCATGGAAAGTCGTGATGAAAGTGACTAGAGACCCCATTGCTTATTACAATAATATTATATTAATTACCGCCCAATTGCACTGAGTACAAATTTCAGCGTCATAGCCTGACATAGCCCAAAGAATTGCCAAGTTAAAGTAGCATTAGGCAGGGCACATTGCTTACAGAACGGACGGTTAAGAAGTTCTGTAATGGCAACCGCGAGCTGGAAGACGCAGCGTTGAAAAACCTTCCTCTGTGGAACCGCTGACCTGGCTGCGGCGATTCTTAACGGATGCGAGACGCACAATCAATGTGGTGTAGCAGAGCTCTTCGTCCAGGAGGAGTCTTATGTCCAGCAGTGGACGTCTTTCGGCTGAAATGATGATGACGATGACAAGTTTCAGCTGTTAAGTAAAGCCATAGTCAGAATTGTCAGGACCCAACGATTTCTTTGGGTAAACGGTATCACTCGCTTACATGCTTGTTTTGTTTGGCAAATTTGACAACACTGTATCTAGCAGTGGCTGCCTAGGTGTCTCAGTGCTCTGTGGTAGACTATCATTTGACGGTAGTTGGTAGTTTTTGCGTTTTAGCATGACAGTTGCGGTCAGTGACCCACCAACATTTATTGACGTTCATAATTTCGAACACGAGTGTTTATTTCATCAGTATTTCATTGGAAGGCTAATTTTAAGTGTAGGTTTTGAGAGTAGGTTTATTTTTCATTCATCACAAAACAAACAAATATAATAGGACCATTATGTACAAATGTCCATATTTTTTGTTTAAATGACAACTGTTTTAAGCATATATTTATTTTTAGAATGATTGTTTAACAACAAAAAACTTTTTATTATTTTATACCTACTTAACTTTAAATTTTGAGACAATCGATATTTTTGTAAGGTCATAAATAATCCTAGCATAAACTCCAATGAAACTCCAATGAAATATTTAGTATTCAATAAAAACAACCGGCTTCATAATTTAATAATCGAATTCGATTTTCACAGTCGTCCATTCACTCCTCATAATTGCACTCACATCAAACGCCGAATACGTTTTAAATTCGAAGAGCCCGCAGCCTGACTTTCAAACTCATCTTTAAACTCTAGAACGAAAAAAAACAAAACAAAATTGGGTGTCCGTTATGCTAGCGTACACCAGAACTGCAACGAGTTAGTTTCTATGCCAAAAAACTCTGTGTAAATACTGCCTAATTACTGTAAAAATAAAAAAAAATCTTCCTCTTTAGTTTAGGAAATAAACACCATTTTCACTATGTACGCTAGCGTCACGATCAAGCTAGCGTACACATGGCCGTACTCGAAAACGGCTAATTGTAAAGCAACAGATTTGGACACAAAAATACTGTTCTAATACTTCTCCCGCTATGCAAAATTTCGTAACGATTGCTCTTGTAGGAACAGAGATATTGAACAAGACTTTTCAATGACATTCGGAGCTGGCGTCATGGCAGCGTACACATAGTAGTTCTTATAGAAAGGGAACTTTTCTTGTAATGAATGCTATATATATAAATAGTGCGTGAAATTCTGCCTCTATTAGTGTAAATACTTTATGCGAATTCGCAGGGGAATAAGCAAAAAAACCTATGTTAAGTTCTAGGAACAAATATACTGACGTACTGTCGCGAACAAAATGAATTATTTGTGAAATTAAAAACAGAAATATAGCATTATTTTCTAATACACGTTAGCATGATGTGTTTTGACATAAATAAAATTAAAATGATTACATACTGTAACACCGCATAAAAAATAATTGTTTTTGGCATAATAAATGTTATTTGAATTTTTCCAATTATTTAATTTTCACTCAGAACTATATCTACAATGAAGTGTACATACTCCTAGTTCAGTACTTCATCACGTTTCAGTTTTAGTTCTCTATTAAAAAAAACTTGACAAAGCACCTTTGAGCATATCTGTACCTGTACTATGAACAGAAATTAACAGGGTTTTTTACTTATTCCCCTGCGAATTCGCATAAAGTATTTACACTAATAGAGGCAGAATTTCACGCACTATTTATATATATAGCATTCATTACAAGAAAAGTTCCCTTTCTATAAGAACTACTATGTGTACGCTGCCATGACGCCAGCTCCGAATGTCATTGAAAAGTCTTGTTCAATATCTCTGTTCCTACAAGAGCAATCGTTACGAAATTTTGCATAGCGGGAGAAGTATTAGAACAGTATTTTTGTGTCCAAATCTGTTGCTTTACAATTAGCCGTTTTCGAGTACGGCCATGTGTACGCTAGCTTGATCGTGACGCTAGCGTACATAGTGAAAATGGTGTTTATTTCCTAAACTAAAGAGGAAGATTTTTTTTTATTTTTACAGTAATTAGGCAGTATTTACACAGAGTTTTTTGGCATAGAAACTAACTCGTTGCAGTTCTGGTGTACGCTAGCATAACGGACACAAAATTGGGGCTATTCGAAACTCAAATGCCATGGAGAGGGTCTATTATCGCCTGCCAAAAGCCGTCCGTTTCATATAGATAACCGAGTCGGATCGGAATGGAAATGTGCGACAGCTGTGTCTATGCAAATGCACTGGACAATTTAAATTTGGCATTCCATGTAACCGCCCCTCGCTTCTGGAATGGATTTTATATATTCGAATTTCGAAATGCTGCTGGCTGGTTGGCGGATTAGCTCGAGTAGTTTTAGATTTATGATTTTTACGTTTTACGAGTTGGTCTGAATTAGGAGCTTGAATTTTTGTAAGTAAAATAGCAAGGATACAGTTCTCAAGGATCTAGTGGCCTCAAGCGTTTCTGCTGAGCCTTTGATCCTGGGTTCGATTCTCGGGTCGGGAAAATTATTATTGGGTTTTATCTTTCTGGATTTTATCAGTAGCCGCGCTAAGTCTGGATGTATCTATGGAATGGTACTTAACTCGTTATGTCACTCATTATACCGTATAAGTCCATAAGAAAAAAGCGCTCGAAATATCAACCGTACCTCATAGATTCGTACTACTCTGTTGGCATTGCGTGTTAGTATTTTAGGCTTGACATTCAGGAGATTAAAACTAGAAAAATGTGTGTGCAATTTATACAAGTTTTGCATAAAAAGCAATCATCTAATAAGCGTACCCGAAGACCGCAAGAACCGTGGTTCTAATGCCGTGGCATTTGAATACACTTTTTATTTTACATATATGAATTATTTAACTGTCGCCGTCACCTTGCAATTTTACATAATGAAAAATGAATTTTTTTTCATTATTAAAAATGTATGCAAAATTATAAGAATATTAAAATTAAGTTATAATTTATGTAGTTTTTGCAGCTGTCTTTATAATGTAAGGCCTAATCTCTTGCGTCTGATAACTTTTAATAACGTATTCTAAACGAAGCTTGTTTGTTAGGCTTGATATTTCGAGAAAAACATAATTAATATTCTGTGTGGGAGAAACGTGAATGAACTTAGATAATTTTATGTCTAATTTCTATTAACCTTCGTGTGCCGATTGTATGCACCTATTGCCAAACTTGAGTGTCAGTTCTTATACAACGGATGGTCGATGGAGCCAACAGGTTCTGAAGTGACGAAGTTACGACTGCGTACCGAAAGACGCAGCGTTGAAAGAGATTCCACAATGTGGACAAATCCTTGTGAGAACGGAATTACTTCTCTATCAGTAAAGGAATTTTCGTAATTCGAATAAGATAGATGCAGTGGCTACTCGTGCAAAAGGGAAGGATTCGTGTTCAAGTTTTCGAACCAGGAACCCGATGTTTATAAAGCAAGCCTTCCCGTGGACTACTACAATATTATATTTAAGAAAAGAATAAAGATAAAAAGTCTTTTATGTCATGCATTACAGTTACAGTTTTACATCTTTCAAGTAAAAATTACCAAAAAATTAAAATATTATTCAGATCGAGTAGATTGTTCTTAGAACATTATTTATTTAGGCATATTCTAACTTAAACCAATCATGCGATAAAAATAAAATAAAAATAATAATCATGCTATAATACCGAGGTCCGAAACAAAACACAACAAAGCGAAAAATAACTTTCTTTTCGGAAATCGATGTCAAAAACGAAAAAAATATTGGTACCAAAGACACCGACTGCCGAAAAGAAAGTTATGTTTCGTTTTGTTGTGTTTTGATTTGGATGTGACTTATTTTTTTACATGGAGCGACTGCTTATCTATCTTCCACAACCCACTATCTCGGCACAAAGTCGGAAAACCAAAGTCAAAAAAACACTAACACAGCCCTAAAATTATTAATATTGCAAATTGGACAAAAGAAACACCTTCTTACGGGCAGCTGGCGAAACTTGGCCCATTTTGCCAAGAAATTTCCGATTCCGCAAGTTTAAATTTGATTGTAATCACTTGGTAGAACTTCAGTTATCTTGTAACATTGAATTTAGAGAGCCTTGTTTAGTGAAGATGATCTTTCAAATTAGAATTCGGTGGTGGAAATAGTCTCGGTTCTCTGAAACATAAAATGAGTTGTAGAATCATTTCGTTGTTCTTTAACACTTTTTTTTGGAAAAAAAATATATGTATATGCGTCACAAATTAAAAGCGAATTTTCATCAGGAAATGAAAATGAATTATACCAAAGCAGATAACAATAAACTAAAGAATAGAAGAGTGTAATAAATATATTATTAGCTAGTCAACAAATTTTTATCACGTTGTATCTAACTTGCATTGAATCGAAGAAGAAGAAAAGCTAGCACAAATCAGAGAAAAGGCATTGTATCCACAGTAGCAGCTACGCACGTGTATCGATTTTCGTTTTATTTGATAATGTGGCAGGATCACTAAGTGAAACCTGGGATCGTCCACTGCTAGATCCGGTCACAGCGACGCTGCTCACGTATAGATCCATTAAGGGGCTCATACTAGTGTAAAAAAGAAGGGAAAATTTTATATCTTTCTTTTCTTACGCCTCCATTATTCCTTTATGAATAATTTCTACACAGGATCAAAGAGGTTTGAATCGGTTTCCTGAAACTCGTTGAGTTTAATTGACTTAAATCTGGCGATTGTTCTGGTTATCAATACTGTGGCAGGTTTGTCCCTAAAAGATAGATAGCCCGTTCCATCATCGGACTACAAGACGTACGGCGTTGCGTCATCGGTACATAGTTGGCATCCCACCCATACCTACCGAACATTTTGGGAATGCTTTTATTATGCGTACAGCTAAGGAGTGTAATTCATTCTCATTTCACTGGTTATGTTTAAGTTTCGTTATATTCGGGTAATCTATTCTGGCATTACCGTACCGTACCTTACTAGAGAACTGGCCTATTAGGAATAAAAAAAGGGAAACATAAAAAATAGTTTTTTTCAAAACAATAGCATTGTTTTGAAAAAAACGATTTTTCCAACTTCCATATAAAAAACACTACAAAGTGAAAAATTACTTCTACTTTTTTTCGGTGTAAATAATGGTTTTTTATGTTTTCGTTTCGGTGTGGTGTTCTGGAGTGCTACTAGATGGCGCGCAGCAAAAGTATTCTGGGCAGCGAACGTCTCAATCTAGGTAGGTAGAAAGGTAAGTAAGGTAGAAAGGTAAGTAAGGTAGAAAGGTAAGTAAGGTAGAAAGGTAAGTAAGGTAGGTAGGTCTAGGTAAGTAGGGTAGTTACAGGGTAGGTAGGTAAGTAGGGTAGGATAGGCAGCTAACGGGAGCGAAGCCGCGGGCACAGCTTGTTTAATAATAGAAATACACAAAATAATCAAACAATTGAACAATTTAAACGTTATTTATATAAATTATACGGTTCAGGTAGTTAGTTGTTGTTATAATTTATTATTTATGATACTTATTATATAGTTTGTTCCAGACGGATGTGATTACAGATACTAAGACGCGACTGTCTGGAAAAAAGGCACTCAGACATTGTGTTGCTCTTAAGAATTTATTATTTCATCATCATCATCATTTTAGCCGAAAGACGCCCACTGCTGGACATAACCTTCCCCCAGGCATCATAAACTTTATTATATAATTATAAATACAATAATTATGAGACTCAACACAGAACCTTTAAAGTTTTATCATTTTGTGAAAACCTCACAACCAATACTCTTTTCGAAAGGTCCCAACTAAATGAATTATTCCCAACCAAAAAACCTGTTACCGGAACTAATTCTCTCAGTTCCAGTTTACAACACTATTCCTTGATTGAAAGGCGGACGTGGCCTGAAGTGGTCTTGGAAACAAATAAATATTGCGTTAGGAAGGTATTATTTAGGACTCAGTTGAAACAAAATGAAAGGAAAGAAAATGGTTTATATTTCCTTGGGTGGTAAGATATAATTTGAAATTGGTTAGAAGACAGGTACTTTAGTAACTGATATTTTTCCACTTTATAACTCATTAGCAGTGCTGCAGCCGAAATTAAAAAGGCTTACTATGTACATTGTTTCTCAAGGGCGTGACAGGATCATGCAACCAAGGTTTTTCGTTGTACATAGAAAGCGTTCTAATCCAACGCTTTCTATGAAATCGTTGTCGCATTAAGGCTCGGCTGGAAACGGCAAACGGGACACCGACTACTGGTCAGTGACAGCTACTTAACACATTTCCATATATTTTGTAAAGACGCACCGCACACGTCGTCGTGTAGATGATGCCACCACTCGCTACAGCAGTGTCCACGATTCGACTCTTGTGATCGCTGCGGGCCACACAATACGCCAACACCCGTCACTGTCGCGCTGCTCCACCCCCGCGCAATTAGGCGCTAGCATCCTACGCATCACACGCGTGACCATGGAGCACGACGACGCCTCAATGGATCGGAAATCCAATTACGTCCCGCTATTTGGGAATCACATTTTGATCTATACAGCAATAGAAAAGTGGCGGCTTCAGAAGACGGGTGGCTGTCGCGCACTTCTGCCACCGTAAGAAACGTGGCGGTAGCGCGCGACAGCCACCGGTGGCACTTTCGCCAAGCCTAACGCATCGCACTTGTCTGCTGTCTGGGAGCCCTTACTTGGGACTTATCCTAATTACAACGAATACAAGTTTTCTTTAAGACTAAGTGACACTTACATGAAAGCCTAAATAAATGCGTCCTGTAAGCTTTTCAACGCTCGGCTCACCGCGAAGAATAAATAATCGAACAATTAAATAATATTTAGGCGTTCATATTGGCATTCCCTAGTGTTTGTGAAAACGGGCGTGAGTGTACTTCTCACCTCTGAATTATAAATCTTTCGCAGGAGGTTTTCAACAGCGCAGCGAGTATATCCACGGACACCACTATATAAATTATATTTTATATGAGCTGAAAAATATAGTTGGAACAAGCTCCCAATAGGAACCGGTACCTAGCCGTATTTTCTCCAATGTAATTTACGTTAATACGAGTACCAAATTGCTTTAACATTAGGGTGGTTTTGCAATAAAGATATGCGAGGATGTGTAGGTATGAAAATGTGTAAATAAATAGATAGCACATTTATTTAGTACAACAAGAAAACGAAACACACAAAAGCACATGAGAGACAAAGTGTGATTGGTTCCAACAAAGTTGTGCGAGAAGCTTGTGCGAGGTGAATTTCCGTAGCGAAGCTTTGAAACGGTGTGTAGCTGAGTGATGCGAGGATCTGTAGCGGGCCCTGTTTATCTGTGCGTGATCACAATTCTTGCTCGCGTCCCTCGCTCGCATTCCTCGCTCTAATTTCTAACACATATACTTTAATTGTGCTTAGAGCTAAGTAATGGAAATTCCTGTCGGAGTCTGTGTTCCCTGATAGCTACAACCTGAAGTATAGAGTGAATAAGTAACTTCGAGGTAAGCGTGCTTCACCGTCGACATCATCGCTTTCCATCAGGTAAGACTGTGGCCAAACGCGAGCGAAAATGAAGTGATCCCATTGATGTATTATTTCTTCACTCACCGCCTATCTACCTCGCTTATCTCTGATGGTACATCACCCTTTTGCCTAGGGTTATTTGGTCAGGAATAACGATTTATATACGAACAGTGAGAACGCATCGTTATTATAATTGCGACGGCTTTTTGTAAAATTGCAAATTGGATTCGTTTGTGAAAGCGCGAATAATTTGCTTCGAATAAATAGTCGTGAACAACACGCACTGGTCCCGCGTGGTGGTTTACAGCCCTCTCATTTTTACTGAGAAGAGGTCTGTGTCGCAATAGTGGCTGATTATACTTTATGGTATAAATAATACCATCATAAACATAACATGTATAAAACACAAGTCACGCGGCGCAGTTCTTCTACCGCAAAAAGTAGTAAGATCAAATGTAAATCCAAGTCGGATAATTTATTCAGTAGGTACCTTATTAATTAGGTGACATATAAACACATTAACCGACTTTGTTTTACTTTTTACGTAAGGGGTCGACTTTATTGTGTTCTTCTAATGTAAAACCAAGTCAGTTAATGTTAACTTAGTAACTGAAAATTCAGACTTCTAGCTTTATCCACATCGAAGTTATAGAGGGGTCGAAAATGTCCTGAAAGGCTTCGAGTAATGGATGGTACGGCTGTGCCTTTGTTTGTTTGACTTGTTAGGGGTCCTGCTGTACCTTATCGTGTATCATATGGCTTTGAGTGACGTTCTCTTCATGGCTCATGTGGTTTTACTCAAGGCTAGTCAGGCCCACTTTGTTTCTTGTATTTTATCACCACTAGCCTCCTAAAACGATGTAGGTAAATATCCTCTAACAGAGAAGAAGCCTGGGCGAACTTATTAATGGCTCGACACGATTCACTTAATAACAAACCAATAAACGGTGTTTACATAGCAAGATTACAAGTACGTTCACATGGTTACGTCGCGATCCCTCGATCCACACGAAATCCGGTCATCAGTTAACTTTCGACTTAAAATGCCAATGCATTCCACAAATTTCATGGCGAAATCTTTTGCTGTCCAGGCTGCTCGTCTGTGGAATGTATTGCCTGATCCAATTTAAAGTGCTCAGTCGTTGCCTATGTTTAAATGACTCATCAAGGAATATTACTTATCGCTTTAATCGTGTTTTTAGTTTTTTGACATACATTTTGTCAAAATGTATATAAAAAAATTAAGAGAACGATCGTTTTAAGAGGCCAGTGGTGATAAGATAGAAGATAAAAAGTGGGCCTGACTAGTTTGGAGTGAAACCACATGACCCATTAAGAGAAATCCACTCAAAGCCATATGATGCACGATAAGATACAGCAGCACCCCCAAAAAGTCAAACAAACAAAGGCTCAGCCGTACCATCCTTTACACGAAGCCATTCAGGATATTTTCGACCCCTCTGTAACTTCGATGTGGATAAAGCTAGAAGTCTGAATTTTCAGATACTAAGAGAATATTAACTAACTTGGTTTTACATTAGAAGAACACAATAACATCGACCCCTTATGTAAAAGTAAAACCAAGTCAGTTAATGTGTTTGTTTGTTAACTAATTAATAAGGTAGCCACGAGCTGTCCCGCCTCGGGTTCCTCTTCGCTTCACCGTGGGTGACCCAGCCACGGTTACTGAGCCCCCCCACCTCGACAATGCGGGAACCAATCGGGGAGGCAGTAAAGCTTGCGACTGCTAGACCAATAAGTTAACACTCCGTACCTATACTGTAACTTTTTATTACATAAGCAAATAAAATTTCACTTTTACATTCATATTTTTAACAATACAAACATAAATAATTTGATGCATGGAATTTTATTTGCTTCAATTTATGAAGCAAATCAAATTCCATGCATCAAATTATTACATTACTACCCCATTTCGTATACAAGGTATCACTTTATAAAATTTAACTTTTTATAAAATTTTAATGTAATCTCGTATGAGCCAACTGAAATAACAATACTTTGAGCTATAAAAAAGGTGTATCAGGTTGATTACATGTAACAGTGTTAGTTTAAAATATAGAAATGAAAACAAAAATTGAGAGTTATCCTATTCAATGTTATAAAATGTATGTCTTATGAATGATGAATCAATCATACAGCTAAAGCAATAACGTAATATCATTTTTATTCATAAATTAAATTGCCCGGTACCGTTCGAAGTTGATCATTAATTTTGGACAGTGTACACAGACTGATTTCCCGGAAGCGTCAATATTGATTAGGTGCTAATAAAATTATCCACAAATAATAATTAATTTATACTGCTTTGTTTTGCATCACAATCACTGAATAGCTAATCTGATTGTCCGTGTCCCTAACTCCCAAACTATATTGGGTTAAATTTAAGTCTAAATCGATGACGGTGGTCGATGGTTTTGTATCAATATTTGATACGCAAGTAAAATTTGAGAATTTAAAAACCCTCCGACACATTTATCTTGCGAAAACATCCCGATTTAAACAGTAAAACGCCCATAACTTTTGAACGGCTGAACCGATTTTATTCAAATATAGCTAAGAACACTCTCGACACAATTACCTTTCAAACAAAAAAAAAAAACAAAATCGCTTCATCCGTTGAGGCGCTATGATGCCACAGACAGACACACGGATACACAGAAACATGGATACACAGATACACAGATGCACAGATACACAGAAACACACGTCAAACTTATAACACCCCTCTTTTTCCGTCGGGGGTTAAAAACCATTGCTTTCTGACACAGGCGAGAGAAATTTACAGTCTTCGGCACTTGTCCTACCGACGACGAGCAGCGAGAAGCGAGTGTGTATTTCCGATAGTTTTTCACTCGGCTATAAGCGAGTGTTCTTGTCCGACGAGTGCTTACTCGCACCACTCGCTTGGAGCGGCCAGTATTCGCAAATCTGCACGCGCTGGTTGATTGGTCTCTCGGCGTGAGTTCTGAATGCCAAGCGACCATCGCTGGCGAGAGTTCTCGCCGGCAGTGTGAACAGCCAGCGACCAACTATTAATATATAAGAGTCTCTTTAATTGACACGGGATTTATTTTTATCTACCTACCCTACCCTACCTTACAATATCCCCTTTTTAATTTTACACAAAATAGAGGTGCTCTTTACAACACCTCTATTCGACACTATTATATACTAATCTCAGCCACCTCTCACTTTCCAAAATGTCCGGAATGCCTGGTGTACGCACGCCGGTTCCGCACTCGGCGACAACCAGACCCCGACCAAAAGCCCCCAGAGGGCACCTGAGGAGGCAGGGCCTTCGACCCAGAGCGTAAGGAGGAGCGTGGGTGAGTGGGAGGCGGGTAAAACCGTCACAAAGAGGACTCCCCCTAAAAAACTGGACCTGGACCGACCATCACCAGTGACATCCATATCCTTTGAGATCGGGAGCCCGCCTACCCAAAGGAGCAAATTCGCCGAGGCTAGGATAGCCACAAACAAGATCAAGGCCCTAATGACAACCTCCAAAACAACAAGAAACGACATTAGGGCGGAGGTCACGGCGCATACAGACCGGCTCTACCAGCTAGTGAAGGAACTTGAGCAGGTTAAAGCCCCCCCAACCGTCAAGACAACGGCATCGATCGGGACCCAAGTCCAGGAGGAGCCAAGGGCTGAGCAAGTCCCCACCCCGTGCTCAGAAGCTATCCGTGAGGTCGAGACCAATTCCCTCAGGCGAGCTCTAGAAGAGCATAGCCTAAACCAGGCCGAGAACAGCCTAAAAATGGACAGGCTGAAAGAGGCGCCACAAGCTAGCCGAGACCAGATGATCTCGTATGCTAGCGTGGCGGCAAGTCGGCCGTCCAATCAGGCTCTCAAGCAGACCACACTACACTCCATTGTAGTGTCGGTCAGAGATGAGAAGCAAACGGGGGAGCAAGTCCTGGACTGACTAAGGAAGGTCGTAAATGCCAAGGAAGGGGGTATAGCGGTAGAGAAAGTGAGGAAAACGAAAGATAGAAAAGTTATTGTGGGCTGTAGCACGGAAGAGGATAGGGAAAAGTTGAAGGAAAAGATTAGGAGGGCACCCGAGCTGGAAGCCCAGAACATAAAAAACAAAAACCCACAGGTTGTGTTGCGCGGCGTAATGCAGTACAACACAAACGAGGATATACTTAAGGCGCTAAAAACCAAAACGCCGCCATCTTTCGAGATCTTAAAGATGAGCAGGCGAAAATGGATATACTATACATGTGTCACGTAGTGATGGAGTGTCGCCACAGAGGTTTGGCGGCGCATGCTCGAGGTCGGATCGGTGCATGTGGAGTTTACGCGGGTGACGGTCGAGGACCAATCCCCGCTTGTCCAGTGCTCGCTCTGCCTCGTGTATGGGCATAGCCGACGCCTTTGCACGGAGTCCATGCCAAAGTGCAGCCACTGTGGCGGTCCCCACATGAGGACGGAGTGCGCGGTCTGGGCCGCTGGCCTACCTCCAAAGTGCTGCAATTGCGTGCGCGCGAAGACTGACAGCACAGACCATCATGCTTTCAGCTCGGAGTGCGTGGTTAGGAAAAGGTGGGATGCAATAGCCCGATCTGTAATAGCGTATTGCTAAGGGCAACACGGAGACTCCTGCCCAACAAAACGCATGATCATACCGTGTGGCCCAAGCAAACTTACAACGTAAGGACCTGGCAACGACCGAACTCTTTTAAGAGGCCAGTAAAAGGAAGATCGCATGGGCACTTATCCAGGAGCCGTACGTGGGAGGGGCGCGAGGTATGAAGAGCTACCGAGGTTCGCGAATCTACCAGTGCGAGGTTGATGGAAGCGGGAGGGTAAAGGCGGCAATTGCCGTCTTTGACGATGACCTTGATGTCATTCCCTACCCAAAACTCACCACAAACTACATCGTTGTGGTGGGGATCCGGACCAAAGCCTGGGAGATCGCAGTATTTTCTTACTACTTCGAGCCAGACCAACCCATAGGGCCATACCTGGACCAGTTGACCCAGATCAAATCGGAAGTGGCCACCGGTAGATTGCTTATTGGTGGCGACGCTAACGCTAAGAGTCCTTGGTGGGGCAGCATCGTCGAAGACTCCAAGGGCGAGGAAATATCCGGAACCCTGGAGGACTTAGAGCTTCAGGTGCTGAACACTGGTGACGCTCCCACATTTGACACTGTCCGAGGTGGTCGAGTGTATAGACCAATTTTTGCTGGACGGGGATAGGATATTGAACGCTAAAGGGTCGGTGGAGCTGTTAGCCAAAGCATTTTATCCTGAAGACAAGGAAGACGAAGACAGACTTTCCGAAGTCTGGGAAAGAGGCAACTGTGGTTGTGCTCAAAAAGCCGGGCAAGGATTCGTATGCCTTGCCGAAGTCTTATAGGCCGATTAAGCTTTTGCCTGTTTTGGGCAAGGTTTACGAGAAGTTGTTGGTTTCCCGGCTCAAATATCACCTATTGCCGAAAACTAGCATTCGACAATACAGATTTATGCCACAAAAAAGCACCAAATACTGGTAACGGTAGTATCTCTAGATATAGAGGGAGCCTTCGATGGCGCATGGTGGCCTGCGATTCGAGTGCGGTTGGCAGAAGAGGAGTGCCCGGTTATTTTGAGACGGGTTATCGAAAGCTACCTGAGGGGCAGGGTGGTGACGGTGAAATACGCGGGTGAAGAGCACAGAAGGAAGACCAATAAATGATGCGTCCAGGGATCCATAGGAGGACCCAGTCTCTGGAATTTCCTTCTGGACCCTCTTCTCAGGAAGTTGGAGGAGGAGCAGATTTATTGTCAAGCGTTCGCTGATGACGTGGTTATGGTTTTCGATGGTGATACCGCAATGGAGAACGAGGGACATACCCCTATTAGTCTACTGAGATTTTCTATAGTGGCCACCTTCACCAACATTACGTTATATAAGGCGGCACACTATACCAAGCAACCCCTTACGAGGTGTCTGGGACCATCTTCGGTAGGTCACGCCTCCGAGAGCACTCGCCCCTGGTACTTAAGAGAAAATGTGAGTCGCATCGTGATTACTCACTACCATTTGTCCAGAATGGTACCGGAGCAATAAAGCCGCTCACCACACGCACCCCAGCACGCCAGCACTAGTGCAAGCACCGGCACCAGCGCAGTTGGTGCTAGCGGATTCAATCCCCGTTAAGGACGCCAGAGAAGCTGGCTCCCATTTCTCCAGAATGGTCCCGGAGCTGTAAGCACGCTCACCTCTCGAATACAAATCATAGCATCTACCCAATGCCTACAGCTGGGTTGCCGGAAAACTAATCCAACGGGTAGTCCTCTTCTTTCTATCCAGGAAAGTGCCGGAGATGCAGCTCGCTCACAGGAGCTCACTTGCTTGAGGGTTACTCACGAACCCCGCGTCTGACCACCAGGTGGCCCTTTGCCTTGGGCCGGTAACTTCAGACACTTGTTGCGCGCGAGGAATGACGCTCGACCCACACATAGCCGAGCAGACAACATGCCACTCCTCTGCAACCACCACATAGACCCTGATCCAAACAGCCGGACCCGTAGTTCCAGCTGCGAAAGCCCCATGGAAAATGCCGCTCTCGAGTGTGTTCGGGCGTGGGGTGTCGAAAATAAGTAATTAAACACCAAAGTGATACGCCTTATTTACACCGCAGCAATTAAACCCACGATATTGTACGCTGCGAGCGCTTGGGCACCTGCGGTCAAAAACCTGGGGATCATCAATCAGCTCAGCGTGGTACAGAGAGATTTTGTCCTAAAACTTTGTAAGGCGTACCGCACAGTATCTCTGAACTCGGCGCTATCGCTGCTGGAATGCTCCCTCTCGACCTCCGAGTCCGTGAGGTAGCCTCACTCTATGAGGCTAAGTAGGGAATTCCTCATCCACTGCTGGGTGATAGAGAGATTGAGCGTATAAGCCCGGCGACTGAGGCACCTCATCCCGCAGAGCGGGAGAGCATGGAGTTCGATCACCTTATAGACGAACAACAATACCAGAGCCGGTAAGGTCGGAGCGGCGCTATCCTTATGGAATAGCACCACCGAAACCAAAGCCCTCAAGCTAAAGCTGCCGTCCTTTTGCACCGTCTACCAGGCCGAACTCTTAGCTCTGTGTCGAGCCATCAAAGAAGTGCACAAGCATCCCGGAACTACATTTGGGATATTCAGTGACTCCATGGCAGCCCTTCAGACTCTAACGAACTACAGTGCCCGCCATCCTCTAGCGTCCACTGCTAATAAGAGACACCATCATACAGTGCAAACTCCAGAACAAGTGTATTTCCCTGTTCTGGATAAAGGCCCACGTAGGAATGGTGGGCAACGAGCGAGCAGACGAACTCGCGAAGGAGGCTGCTCTTCGATTAAAAAAGAGCCCGGATTACAGTAAGTGCCCGGTTTCATTCGTCAATCGTAGCATCCGGTTGGAGACCCTTGAGGAATGGAACTGGAGGTATAGAACCGGCGAGACGGCCTCCGTCACAAAAATATTCTTTCCAGACGCGTCAGCGGCGTACAGAGTCGTAAGAACTATTTCTCATGAAAACACGACTACACAAATCATGACGTGGAACGGTGGGTTCTCCGCATACTTGTATCGTTTCAAGTGTAAGGAGGACCCATCGTGCACCTGCGAACCTGGAGTGAGTTAATCAATACAGCACATCTTGCTCGATTGTCCAATTTTCGTCAGAGAACGGTTCGAGATAGAACAGGTATTAAAATAATTGCACTAAATGTACCAAAAATTATGACCAGTAAAGATCGCAAACAATTTTTGAATTACTGTAAGAAAATCGTAGTTAGAGTTATAAATAGAAATAAATAGTTTAAAGAAAGTATGATACCATTATATATTGAGTATATAGGAGAGTATCATACAAATAGAATTAAGTAAGAAGTTAAGTTAAAAAAGAATGAAAGAACTTATATGTACATTTAAAAATTAGAAATAGCATAAGAATAAACTAAATTATAGGCTGCTCCATCCACTTGCTCGCCCATTGTCCAGGGCAATATGGTAAAACTTTAGTTTTAAGTTACATTATACTTCCAAAAGTGTAAAAATAAATAAAAAAAAACAGTACGTATTAATTAAATTAAACTGTAAAAATTGGCTCTGACCACGTCAGAGGATGTAAATAAGTTTTTAGTCGGTAGAAATCCTCCTGTCTGAGCCAGGAGGCTCAGTCCAAGAGGATTTTCACCGTACGCCCACAAAAAAAACAAAAAACCTTATCTACCCTACCTACCCTACCCTACGCTATCCACCCTACCCTACCTACCCTACCCTACCTACATACCCTACCATACCCTACTTATGTAGGTAAGTTACCATTTTTTTTTCATAAGAACCTTTTCCTAACAATAACAAACACAACATAAAAATAGTAAGCGAAATCGGTCCAGCCGTTCACGCGTGATGCCGTGACCAAGGGAAATTGGGATTCATTTATATTTATATAGATAGATAACGATTGTCGAAAAGTCCAAAATATTGTATGTCCATGATGATTTCTGCAACAAAAGCAGGATTTTAAGGATATGGGAATCAATGTACTCCTTGCGTCGATTCTCCAATACTGGGGTTGATTGTATTTTAAATTGTATTTTTAAAGGATTTCCGTTAGTCCTAATATCTTTGTGGTATTCTGGTCAGGTCCTGTGGACACTAATACCTGCCTATGTCGATCTCATAAGGGCCGTCTGACTTTCTACTCGGGTCCAAACAAAACAACCGTATGTACACACATACCAAATCCTTCAGTATTTTTCCAAGCACGGAATAATTATATCCATATTTAAAAGTGGCCGAAAACACAGCTTTACCTTTAAATTGACCACATTAAAACTGTAATTCAGCAAAATTTATCCACTCAGTGAAAACCCATTTCATTCGCGTCCAATTAAAACCCGTGCACTCAATTTCTTTGCAGGAAATGCGGAAAAATCATATGAAATTTTCATGTTTACTACGGTCAAAGGCAAACTTCTACCATATTAATATTTCAGAGATAAACAAAAAAATTCAGCCTTATATCCCGCACTACGGTCGCAATATAAATCATAAATACAACGCTAAACTTGAACTGAAAACCAACTTTATTTCTTAACACTTATAACTCAAAATCGGTTGTGGTCCTCTAGTTTTAAGTTAGTTATAAATAACTCGTGTCTTTGGCTTGTTTGTAGAGGATATAAGTTCCATTTTAGAAGCATTTTAAATCTTTCCCCACCAGAGTAGATAAATCTGCAGTGGGAAATGTTTATGCTAGTTTTTTTGGTTGGCCGTGTAGTAAAAGCAGGCGACATTTTTATTTTGTCAACTTAAATAATTTCATCTTCCTTTTACTAACTAAATTGGGGTCAGCTTCCAGAGAATCGGATGCAGCTGAATACCAATATTTTACATTTGTATCGACTGTTTCTATCCTTCAAAGCCCTGTTATTGGATAAATAATGCAATACGTCTTGGATAGATTGTAGACCAGTATTTTCAAAACAAACTTCATAATGTTCACCCTGACCTTGTATATTGAACCAAACACCCTAGACTGATGATATAGTCAGAATTTAATTTAACATCTAAAATGTGGCGTACACGACAAACAGGCGCACGCTCTCTCTTGTACACACAAAACACTTAACAGAGGGGGTGTTAAACAATAAATAAAAATATAAATAACACATGTACCTTAACTATACATTATATAGAAGATAATAATACACACATACAATAAATACTATTATAAGATGGTGATGGTGAATGTTCTTTGACCTGTTTCTTGAATAACGATACATTTTTAGAGTCACGGAAGTGAGTTCCACAGTCGTTCTGCATGAACGGAAAATGGAATATAAATTAGTATTGTGGGAGGGGAAGTTTAGATAATGCTTTAGTTAGGTGGGATCTATACTTGACATCGGCAGGGCGAGTAAAGGAAAAGCGATCGCCCGGATATCCAGGGTAAATAGGGTTAAAAAGGATGTTGAAAAGGAGACATAATAATCGAGTGTTCCTGAGAAGACAGATAGGGTGCCACTTGAGATCCTTTTATTTTTAAAGTCTGATGCGCGATGGGACACGGCCATTCGACACTATCGGGGAGAGATCCACGTAAAGACCCAACGGCTTTACATGTTCTCCGAGGCACGGGTGTGTCACACCTTCAACTTACAAACTCGGGGTTCCTTTTGACAAATTCCTAATAGAATAAGCCCATAAAAAAAATTCTCGACTGGGAATTCGACACCCATCAGTCATGCTTGTGACCAAGAGATCAACGGGAATTTAGATAAAAGTAGGCGTCTTTTTAATTTTTTCGCGGAGGACTACTATCTCGCATGATGGTAAGGGATGCGATTCTTCCTCATAGTCAAAGTTTTTAGTTCAACTGGTTTGACCACGAGGAAATACAATTCTTCGTGGTCAAACCAGTTGGACTAAAAAGTTTGACTACGAGGAAGAAGCGAAGCGATGATGTGGTCTACGGTGAAACATGCTTGCCTAGGCGTAACCTATTCACTCTTGACTTAAATACCATAAGGTTGTAGCTATCAGGAAACAAAGTCCCCGGCAGAGAAATTCACTTTTTATCTGTGCGCACAATGAAAATATTAGCAAAACGCTTTGTGCGCATGGGTGGGATGTCCACCATGTATCGATGGCGCATTGCCGTACGTCTTATAATCTGATGATGGAAAGGGATAGGCGGAATCAAATTGTGCAGTTTCATCGCAAACTCCCTGAAATGTAACTGTTAAAAAACTGACAGGCTGCCAAAGGCGCTGTTGTTCGAGGCTCTGGAGCTTTGTCGCAGCCAGTGCATCGTTGCCAATAAGCCTCTTGGCCCGTCTGTCATTCAACCAAAGTACATCAAGCTCGTATTTGGCAGATCCGTCCACGAGGTGACTGTATTTCTTATTTTAAAGCCATACTACATCCAACCCCCTTTTACCTACAGAACATATTTTTTTTAACCCCATATAACAGAGCATACCTATACAATCTTCGTTGTAAGCATGTTAAAAGCTCAGTCATTATTATTCAGAATCACGGAACGCGGCCGCGGCGTTGCGTATTAGACACGTTTTGATACGCTGCGTACTGGCGTACACGGTCGTATCGTGCCGCGTATTATGTAAAGATGAAGGGTTAAGAATAATGAAGGAAGTAATCGTGATTGAAGGGAAGTTCGGAGGCTGTTTGTTAGAAGTTTTATCATTGGAGCGAGATACTCGTCAACGTCGATCAACTGTACTCGTATGTTATTATATAAACTTCTGGAGTCTGGATATTTAGCTGTGTCAAATCGCAACGGTTGAACGAATTTGAACCAAATTTGTAGCCAGGTCCATGTACTATAACCTGAATTAGATTATAGAATATTCGATTTTAGAAGAATATGCCCGGTAGAATATTCCCGTGGCATAATTTTTGTATTTGATGCAGGCGAAAGTTAGTGATACAATATTCTTTTACGTCGATGCAAAATATGGTGGCGCTATTACATCACTTTATATTATAAAACATAACCTTACCTTTTGTATTGCCATAGTTGGGTAAAAACAAAGTCCCCCACCGCGTCTGTTCGCGATAAACACATAAACTACTGAACGAGTTTTCAAGCGGTTTTCACCAATAGAATGATTGAGAAGCAAAAAAGGTTTATGTATTTAATTAGTCACGGGCGAAGCTGGGGCGGGTTGCTAGTTAACTATAAACCTAAGAATGGTACTCGTATTTAGATGGATTATAAATGATGGCAAATACGATATAGATGAGAGTCAGCTCAAAATCATTAACATTCACGGGCAAGGAATACGAAATTCGTAGAGAATCCTCTTCTTTGTGAGAAGAGACGTATATCGTATCATAATCCGCCAAGTGGGGCCAATGCGGATAACCAATAACGACAATTCTGTAAGTTAACTAAAACGCCAAAGCATTTAATGTTGAATGTAGAAAAATAATATACAACACCGTATTTTCGATACGCTAAAATTTTCAACACTATTTAAAAAAGAATCCTCTTTGATCTTCAGCTCAATTCTAAATTTAAATTCCTCACAAACTTTTAGCCACAAAAATGTTAACTTCGTATAAATTCTTTTGCCCGTTTTTATTTTCATTGCGAAAATAAGCGTTACCTAAAGGGAGGAAAAAAACCGGTCAAGTGCGTGTCGGACTTAGCACGTTTAGGGTTTCGTGCTTATATACCTATCAATATATTGGTATTTGTTAGTAAAATATACGTAATAATAAACAGTATAACCAAATGGATGAACCAATGGTTATGATGTGGAACAATTTTTTGATGCACAATGAGCTCTTTTCCGTCTCCCCTTTGTATTTGTATATAGGTATTTTATATTTTTAGAATATTCAATTGTATATATGTTTCAAAAAAATTACTGAAAAAGCAGTATAACCAAATTTCAAGTTTATATGTCAGAGGTCAAAGATATATGTGAATGAAAATAGTCTGCTTGTATGATTGGCTATTTTTTAGGGTTCCGTACCCAAAGGGTAAAAACGGGACCCTATTACTAAGACTCCAATGTCCATACGTCTGTCGGTCACCAGGCTGTATCTCGTGAACCGTGATAGCTAGACAATTGAAATTTTCACAGATGATGTATTTCTGTTACCCCTATAACACCTAATACTAAAAACAAAAAAATTAACACTTAAGTGGGTCCTATACAAAAAACGTGTTTTTTTTGCTATAATGGTACGGTTTCGTACGCGAGTCCGACTCGCACTTGGCCGGTTTTTAATCATTCACGCCTCAACAGCTAAACGGATTTAGATAATATTTGGCGCAAGGGTAGACCATGTGTGCCTAGACAAGTGACAGTTTATCAACGAGTGCGTCGCAGGAATGGAGAAAAGATTAAAATGTATGGAAATGACAAGCGCTATCGAAATGTCACCCGACCGTTTTGGCATTTCGACTCAACCATCGACTTTACTGATAGAATAACTTTGTCTAGAGACCAGTAGAAAGAAAAAATATTTGTTTTATTTGTGACCCGCACAGGAGGCACTAGATAAGCAAAAACAAAAAAAAAGCTATAATCAATACAAATATTATATCTATAGAAAAGTTGTTATTGTTTATCGAAAATATTTCCAAAAAAATACAGGTTATTAAAGGATAACCAACAAAACCCATTGCCAGCATTTTTGTTTTTTTTTCCGTTTGTGTGTTTATTTATTTATCTATTTAGGCTAGCCTACAATTGATTACACAAAACATTTAAAATTTTACTTGCATTGTAATACATTTGTAAGTGCAACAATTACTTACAGGCTTACACAACATGCACCTTATGGTTAAACATACTTTTTTTTTTGGTATTTTTCAATAGTAATAACAACAGAAAACAAATTACGTTACAATTAGTCAAAAACAGATTTATAAAATTAACAAATTAAAAAACATAAAAAATAAAAATTTATAAATTACAATAAAAAAAATATTAAAAGAAATTAAAAATCTAAATAAATTAAATAATCATAAAAAAAAACTCATCAATAATTTAAAATACCTACATATGATATCTCAAAACAACGTGAAATTATTGGTTGTGAGAATAGTACTCAATAATTACTTAATGAAATTGTCCTATGCTGTCATGATGAATATCAGTAAGATCACTGCAACTGTTTAGATTTTTACACAGGCGTGAAATCGGTGAGTTGGCACCCAGAACTGTTCTGCGCGCGGGAGTGTACAATGGTGTGATAGGATTACGCGGATATCGGGCCGGGGCATGTAATTTTAGGAGACTCAATAGATTTGGGCAGTCAATTCTATTTCTAAGCAACTTGTAGAGAAACAAGGCATCAATAACTTCACTCCGAGTTGATAACGAGCGCATGTTGAAGTACTTGAGACGGGTATTATAGAAGAGAAGCTGTTTACCTTTTCCTTTAGAAAATGCAAGGTGCCACAGAAACCGTTTTTGAACTATTTCCAAAAGCAACTTATGTGTGGCGTAGTGTGGTCTCCAAACAACACTGCAGTACTCCAGGACGCTTCGTACAAGGCTATAGTACAGCATCTTTTTGGTACCAACCTGTCTAAAGCCCCTGGTGTTTCTTACCACAAATCCTATCATTTTCGATGCTTTCTTAATAATGTTCTCGATGTGGGGGACAAAGGTTAGTTTTTTATCAAACAGTACTCCCAGATTCCTAATTGCATTCACTTCTTGTATTGTCTTATTATTTATGAAATGCTCCGAGTGTATTGGATGAGACTTTCTTGAAAATGACAAATGATAACATTTTTTTAAATTAACTTCCATTTTGTTAGTCTTACACCTTTCAACAACTCTGTTTAGAACTTCTTGAAGAAGCGCAATATCACTCGACGATTCAATTCTTCGAGCAAAATTTAAGTCATCGGCGTAGAGAAAGCAATCGGAAAAGTAAAAGCAGTGGGGAAGGTCGTTAATATATATGATAAATAATATAGGAGCAAGGTGTGACTCCTATGGGGCACCGGAAGTCATGGAATAATTGCTGTCAGATCGAAAACCGTTAACAACAACATAAAACTCACGTTTTGACAGATAATATGTTAGCCATTTCAGCAAGGGACCTGTTACAACCCTTATTACAAGGCAATAAAGCCGACATTTGCATTCTCTAGTTAAAGTCTCAGTTTTCATTGCAAAGCCAATGCTGAATTGCAGTTATCGCACATTAGCGGAATTTTAATATTAATTTAGTTAGTTAGATTCTGGAAGCCGTCGCGTAAACCCAAATTCGTCAGACTTGTCTCGAGAGATACAGAGATTATAGAAAGTCGTTATTTCGGTTGGTGTATTTTCGTGTATTATTAAAATAGAACTTAAAAGTGTAATTGTGGGTTTTTTGTGAATAAATAAGTGGTTTGGTAGACAATAGTTTTTTTTTAAAAAGATCTACGGGGTCGGCCGTGTAACAAATTGGTGTCAGAAGTGGGATACCAGAGACGAAGTCTTACGACGTTGAGTCAGACAGACACTGGTATTCCGAATCCCGAGCCTCCCGTTTATTGACCGACAGTAAGTCTTAGTCTAGAGCTAAGCCTGCGTCACTACCTTGGACGACGGTCAGCCTCCGCTCTTCAGCGTGAGCCCGCTCCAGCCACAACGTATTGGACGACGGTCAGTCTCCGCTCTCCAGCGTGAGCCCGCTCCAGCCACAACATTGGTCGACGGTCAGTCACCGCTTTTCAGCGTGAGCCCACCATGACATCAATCTAAATAATTACGATGGAATTATCGGTAGCGACTTTTGCGATTACTTTAAATCAAATATCGATTATTCTTCTAAGTCAATGTCTATATTTAACCATTCTATTCCTATTACTTACAATCAACCGTCGTATAACATCCCAGCTCGTTCCGAAGTAGTTATCGAATGCACTGTATCTAATTACTCGCCTGAGCTTTATCATAACAATGAAGCTCTCGTACTAGATCATACTCTAAGTGAAGGTGTCTATGTTGCAAATTGCATTGTCTCAATCAAATCAAATAAGAAAACTAACATTACTATCCTAAATACTACAGAGACTGACATTGAAGTAAAAGATTATCACGTAAACGTGACACCGTTTGAAAGTAAAAGTCCTGATTCCATATCTTGTTACAATACTAATTCTATTTCCTTTAATAAATCTAATCGCATAGATAAAGTTTTAAGCCTCATTCGCTGTTCCCATTTAAATGAGGAAGAAAAAAAATCCCTTTTAGAATGTTGCTCCCAATACACAGATATTTTCCATATCGAAGGTGAACCCTTAACCTTCACGGACGCTATAGAACATACTATTAATACAGGTGATGCACCACCTATTAATGTCAAATCATATCGCTTCCCCGAATGCCACAAAGAGGAAGTCGACTCCCAAATCCGTAAAATGCTAGACCAGAATATCATCAGACCTTCTATTTCGCCTTGGAGTGCTCCAGTCTGGGTAGTACCGAAAAAGATGGATGCTTCAGGCAAACAAAAATGGAGAATAGTCATTGACTACCGCCGCCTTAATGACGTCACTGTTTCCGAAATTTATCCGCTGCCTCTTATCACGGATATCTTGGACCAATTAGGTCATTCTAAATATTTTAGCACGCTGGACCTTACCAGCGGTTTTCATCAAATAAAGACCAACCCCAAAGATGCGCCTAAAACAGGTTTCACAGTTAGCACAAATTCAAGCATGTCTGGACACTATGAATTTACCAGGATGCCTTTTGGGTTAAAAAATGGCCCTGCCACATTTCAACGTCTAATGAACACTGTGTTATCAGGCTTACAAGGCCTCCATTGCTATATCTACTTGGACGATTGTATCGTGTACAGTCAAAATTTACAAGATCACATGCATAAATTACAATTGGTATTTAACAAATTTCGTGAATATAATCTAAAACTCCAACCGGACAAATGTGAGTTTCTAAGACATGAAGTAACTTATCTTGGCCATATTATAACTGACAAAGGTGTATCTCCTAACCCTGAAAAAGTTAACGCCGTATCGCAATTTCCAATCCCAAAAAATCCTAAAGATATCAAGTCATTTCTAGGCCTAATAGGCTATTATCGCCGATTCATCGAAAACTTTTCAAAGTTAACTAAACCACTTACTTCTTTGCTAAAAGAGGATGCTGTTTTTCACTGGGGTACAGAACAGCAACATGCATTCGATTTTCTAAAAGAAAAATTAATTACTGCTCCTCTTCTACAATACCCTGATTTTTCACAACCTTTTAACGTTACTACCGATGCTAGTAATTACGCCGTTGGCGCAATACTATCTCAGGGTCCCGTCGGCAAAGATAAGCCGATCGCATACGCTTCGCGTACTCTTAATAAGCCTGAAGGCAACTACTCAACTACTGAAAAGGAGCTTTTAGCTATTTTATTTGCCGGTAAAACTTTTCGACCATATTTATATGGCAATAGATTCAAAATAATAACAGATCACAGACCCCTTGTATGGTTGTTTAACGTTAAAGATCCCGGCAGTAGACTCATTCGCTGGCGCCTCAAACTTGAGGAATATGGCTACGAAATTACCTACAAACAAGGTCGCCTCAATTCCAACGCTGATGCGTTATCCCGTTGCCCTATTAATTCTATTGATGTTAACAATTTAAATAACTGTACTTATGAACAATATTTTAAAAACCAATTTACTAATCAACTCCCTGCTTCAAATACTATTATAGAAGAATGTACTCAGGGTCTGCACTTATCCAAGTTAAATACAATAGCCTGCCCTGTCTCTTTAGACTTTGATTATTCTATGCCTTATTGCGAAGAAATAATATCACAACTCGATAATTCTGCTGACTTACTAAACTCAGAACGCGAACCTCTTACAATACGTCACGTCCAAGATAAAAATAAATCTTACTATTTTCTATTTACAAAAGTTCATCATTATGAACAAACTAATTTTAGAGATGTGTATAGTTTATTAATTAAACTCAGAAATCTACTAACCGATTGCCCAAATATAACCGACCTCGCATTACCAGATTTTAGTGACCCATTTTCTAAACTAGCTTATACTAAAGTTTATAATATGATATCGTATATTTTTCACAATACCAACATTAAAATTCATATGTATAAAAATCAATTAATTTATCCTACACCTGTAGAAGTTCCTAAAATATTAAAAGAAAATCATGACTCTGTTATCGCTGGTCACCCAGGATCACAACGAATGTATTCGCGTATCAAAGCTGCCTACTATTGGAAAGGCATGCGCTCTGACATTGAACAATACGTAAAAAAATGCAAACTTTGTCAGATCAATAAACCTTTAAGGAAATCAAATAAAGCTCCTATGGAGATAACCTCTACATCTACTAGGCCATTTGAACGACTAGCTCTTGACGTCGTAGGTCCCCTACCCGAAGCGGGTTTCCAAAATTTTAAATTTATTTTAACGTTACAAGATGATCTTACTAAATTTACCAGCGCTTACCCGATGATTACAGCTACCAGTGAAGAAATTGCTCGAAACCTCGTACATTTTATGTCTCTTTTCGGTTTTCCTAAAACTATTTTAACGGATCTAGGCACTTGTTTTACGTCGGAATTATTCAAACAATTAACAGATATATTGAAAGTCAAAGCTCTTTTTACTACACCGTATCACCCACAAACGAATGGAGCTCTTGAACGCTCACATGCTACTCTAAAAGAATACCTTAAATCCTTTGTTAATGAGAACCAAAACGACTGGCACTGCTATCTATTCACCGCAATATTAGCATATAACACTACTCCTCACTGTACAACTAATTTCACTCCCCATGAGTTATTATACGGTTATAAACCATGCATTCCTAATTCCTTATATGAAACCTCCGGTAATACCACATACAATGAATATATAAGAGCTTTACAATATAGGATGCGATTTAGTCGCGAAAAGGCTATCCAAAATATCCTAAATAGCAAAGAGAGATCAAAACAATATTATGATACTAACTCCCGTGAAATCACATACAAATCAGGAGATATGGTGTACCTAAAACACCATCACAGACTTCGAAAAGCGTTATCGCCTATATGGAAAGGCCCATACAAAATTACAAAAGTAAATAATAAACATAATGTGACCCTTCAAGTAGGTCGTAAAAATATAAAATATGAAATAAAACCTTCAACATCCTAACATATACTATGTTTCCTTTCAGAACGCTATGCTGGCACGGCATTTCAAGCCACAGCCTCACCGAATCGAGCATCATTCCCATCTACCATAGCCCCGGCATTTACTTTGAACCTACTAACAATATTAACTTTTACAGTGATCATTGGAAAGTTATCACTCATGTCGATTTAATCTCTTTAGAACCTTATCTTAACAAAATAGAAACTCTATTACATGAAACTCTGAATCTCTGTAACAAAATTCAATCAGAAGATTCACTAGATTTTAACATGTGCAAGGACATGTCTGTTTTGATTCAATCCAATTACATTAAATTACAATCGCTATCACATATCATATCTAATAAATCAATAAATAAAATAAAACGCTCTTTAGAGTTTGGAGGAGAAATCTTAAAGTTCTTTTTTGGCACATTAGATGCAGACGACGCTAGAAAAAATGATGCTGCAATTGAGTCGGGTAAAAAGAGCGACACAGAACTATATCACCTAATGAGAGATAACATTCACATAATTAAATCTACCATAAATAACTTTAACACTACTATTTACAAACTTAATCAAAATGAAAATAAATTGAATACCCAAATTAACTTGATGAACGAAATATTTTCCCAAATCACGAAAACTGACAACTTACTGCTACATACCTCAAGGTTAAATAATCTTCTTAATATAATTGAAGGTTCTTTACTTAGTATTTCTAATTTACTGGATACTACGGTAAACTCTATTTTATTTTCTAAGGTTAATATATTACACCCTAGTGTTATAAGCCCCTCTAATCTTTATCTTGAATTATCTAAACATAGTAGCCAAGTAAGCAAAAGGTTAGATTTCCCAGTTCCTTTAAGCATTGAAAATATTCACTCCATAATAGATGTTTCTGAATTTAGCTCTTATTATTATAATAATAAGATCATTTTTATATTACAAATCCCTTTAATAACACCTGATAAGTTCATGACCTATAAAATCATACCTCTACCTACTCCGCATGATGACTCACATAGCACATTTGCGTTGATTCAACCTTCTAACTCCTATATAGCTTTAAGTGATGACAGGATGATTATGCTATGATGGACACACTTACTAGATGTAAGATAATAAATAATAACTTTTCTATCTGTGAACTAACTACTATATATTCATGTATAAGCAATCCAAACTGTGAATCTAAAATATTAACTGAAGTAACATTGTCGTTACCCACAGAATGCAACGCAAAACTTCTATATGGTCAAATTGATATTTGGCAAAAGTTAAATAATAATAAATGGATTTATGTTCAATCCAATACAAATAAATTGACAATCAAATGTGAAGATAACATTAGCGACTATTCAATTATAGGTACTGGAATTGTAAAATTAACAGCAAATTGTATCGGTTATTCTAAAACTATTCAGTTAATGACAACTAGCTCTTATTCTTTTATTACTAAGTCTCCTTTAGATATTAAGTTTGATATAACAACTGATGACTGTTGTAAGAAGGACATATTTAATAAAAGCCTGCCACATTTGTCGCCAATATCTTTAAGCAAAATCAACTTAGATTCTCTCAAATATGCTAATCATCAAATGGATAATTTAGAACAAGAATAGAATAGAATAGAATAGAATATACTTTATTGTACACCATAAAATTATAAACAATTACAAGAAAAACATATAAAAACGGGTACAAAGGCGGTCTTATCGCTGACAGCGATATCTACCAGACAACCTTTAAAGAGTTAAATAACTTAGAAAAAGAATCTCATTTTATTAAATATGGTCCATATTACTCTACTTTTACCTATATTTTAATTGTATGTTTATTTTTATGTGTAATTTATAAGATCTTTAGATATTTTAAAAACAAAAATGCTACTAACTCTGGATGCTGCGTGCAAATATTTAACCAATGTTATAATCAGAAAACTTCTAAGCGCAAATCCAAAATCTCTAATTCCATCGAGATGACTGAAATTTCATCAGCATCTGATGAAGACAATAAGTCAATTCAATCTTTACCTATTCGAAACACTAATTATAAATCTACTGCTCATACCTATAAGACCAAATTCCCATCAAACAGGAATTTAAACTTTTAAAATACTATGAATTATGGTGTTAAGATTTTTATTGTAAACTACTATGTCTTGCTATGTTTAATTATACTTTTATAAGCTACATGTACTCTCGTACATTTATATCTAGTGTAAGTTTTTAAATGACCGCCTTAATCTCACTGTATCTCCAATCTTTTCTATTTTACTTCGCTTATCTTATAAGATAAAGCTTCGTCAAAAAGGGGGAGCTGTTACAACCCTTATTACAAGGCAATAAAGCCGACATTTGCATTCTCTAGTTAAAGTCTCAGTTTTCATTGCAAAGCCAATGCTGAATTGCAGTTATCGCACATTAGCGGAATATTAATATTAATTTAGTTAGTTAGATTCTGGAAGCCGTCGCGTAAACCCAAATTCGTCAGACTTGTCTCGAGAGATACAGAGATTATAGAAAGTCGTTATTTCGGTTGGTGTATTTTCGTGTATTATTAAAATAGAACTTAAAAGTGTAATTGTGGGTTTTTTGTGAATAAATAAGTGGTTTGGTAGACAATAGTTTTTTTTTAAAAAGATCTACGGGGTCGGCCGTGTAACAGACCGTAATACCATACGTTGCTAGTTTGTGAATCAGTATGGAATGAGGAATTTTATCGAAGGCTTTGCTGAAATCGGTGTACAATACATCAAATTGTTTATTTGAGTCAATAGATTCAATCAAGGATTCCGAGAAAGCCACTAAGTTTGTGGCAGTAGACCTTGAGGCAACAAAGCCATGTTGGTGATCACTGAGATAAAGTCTGAAATGGCGTTGGATGTAAGGACAGATCATCGAAAAAAAGTGGAGAGAATCGCGGTAGGTCGATAGTTGGAAATTGCGTCTTTTTTGTCCGACTTGTATACAGGAACAACCTTAGACTTTTTCCACTCAGATGGGAAGGTTCCAGTAACTAGCGACACTTTATATATTTTTAATAGCGGGGTAACCAAGGCAGATGCACAGGCAGAAATAAACAAGGGTGGGATTCCGTCAGCACCTGCTCCCTTCCTGATGTTAACACACTGCAGCTTTTTGAGCAGAGTATCACTATCCAGTTTTGGTATTGTAAGGCACTGGCTATTAGTTTCCAAAGTGTCAAGAAAATTTGAGTCATTCCTATATGCCTTGTTCAGGGGTGTAAACAGATGCAAAATAATTACCAAAGAGATCACAAATATCCGAACCTTTTGATGTTATAGTTTGACCGTCTGTCATCTTTAGTGGATAGGGACTAGACCCACCACGCTTAGCCTTTATATGAGTCCATAATAGATTAGGATTATATTTAATTTCTGACTCTAAGTTTTCCATATATTTACTGTACAAAGTTTTTGCCAGGTTTTGACAAAGTTTTGAGACTAGTTTTAGTTATAATTCATCTAACGGGTTCTTATACTTCCTAAAGCGTAATCTTAATTTATTTTTCTCTTTGAGTGTTCTTATAATTGCTTTATTAAACCATGGAGGGTAACGGCAAGTCATTGACTTACAATTTGGGACAAATGCATCTATTGCAACATTTAATACTTCATAGAACTCCTTGAACATACTGTCTGCATCATTAATGTTAGAAATTTGTTGATTCCAGTCATGTTCGTTAATATATTTTTTATATGTTCATAATTTGCCCTATAAAAGTTTTTTCTCTTGTTGAGACCATTGTATGGGAGATTGGATTCTTTCAATATTGACACAATAAGCTCAAGCGGATGATGTATTTTATGAACAGAAGTTAAAGAGCAACTGCTTTCACTAACAGTGCAAATGCACGAAACCAGTTTAGATAACTTTCACATATAAAGCGTAACTTGAAGTATTACTTAGTTTTTGTTTCATCGCAATCGGTTCACTCTATCAAATCAAATCAAATCAAAATTTCTTTATTCAATAAGGACATTAAGCGGCACTTTCGAACGTCAAAAAAATAATTAAATGTAATAATAATTGATTCTACCGTCCATTCGGAAATGTAGCTTCTTCAAAATCATTTTTTTTATTTCACATAGGGCTACATGGGCACTTATAAAACGTCGACAAAAGGTGCACGGTTCGGGATGGTCGTTTCCTATGGAGAAGAACCGGCAAGAAACTCCATGGTTAATCTTTTAAAAATGGTTTGGTTTTACAATATTTCCATGTTACAGCATTAGTACTTAGATATGGGGGGACAATGTAGGCCCGACTTTTGACAATAAGTCGTAAGAATCTAAAAAAATAAAATTAAAAGATTATATATTAAATAAAAAAGTTAACAAATGTTAACTAGCATCTAGAAGGCCTACAATGTTCACACATTCACAAAAAAATCGGTAAAAGAATCTATACAAAGGTAAAAAAAAAAAAAGTATAACAAGACTAAATTTAACATGGGGCACAAATGTTGTTATCAGTGCTGTAACTATTCTTAGCAAAGGGCTATAAAGATGATTGAAAACCATTGTAAAAAGTCTAGTTAAAAGAATAGTTAGAGACATCCACATATTTGTGCCGTTTACAAGTTACCAGGGAAGCTGCATGCGCATAGGGAGCTAAGGCCAAATGTTTTTATCTTCAACATAGTCCTTGATTTTATAATATGCTTTTTTAACAAGGATACGTTTGATGTAGTTTTTGAACTTTCCATCGGTTAGTTCTATAACTGACTTTGGCAACTTGTTATAAAAGCGTATACTGTTTATAAGAAAAGACTTGCTAGTTTTCGTTAATCTGAATTTGGGTATTACAATTTCGTGCTTACTGCGTGTATTTAAATTATGGAAGTCGCTTCTAGTTTTGAAAAGCCCCCGATTTTTACGGACATACAAAATACATTCCAAAATATAAAGTGAAGGTAGAGTCAGTATATCGATCTCTTTAAATTTTTCTCTGAGGGACTCGCGAGGACCCATTTTATAGATTGCGCGGATTGCCCTCTTTTGTAGGATGAAAATTGAGTCAACGTCTGCTGCTGATCTCCACAGCAGAATGCCATAAGACATAATACTGTGGAAATAAGCATAGTATACTAACCTAGCTGTAGCTACATCGGTTAGCTGCCTTATTTTCCTTACTGCATATGCAGCCGAACTTAACCTACCCGAAAGAGTTCTAATGTGCTCGCCCCACTGCAATTTTGAATCGAGAGTAATCCCTACGAATACAGTTTCCGTTATAACTTCAAGATTTTTGCCGTCAAGATTTAAGTTTAGGTCATGTTGTTGTACATTTGGTAAAGAGAACTATAGACATTTTGTTTTTTTTTGTTATGGAAAAGAACGGACAAGAAACTCCACACTTACCCTTTCAAAAAAGAAATGTGTTTCGCAAGTATTTGGTTACAATAATCTTGTAGGAAAAATACATATATGTGAGAACGATGTAAAAAAAAACGCACTTAAAAGCGTCTAGAGTAAAACAAACAATTAAAAATACAATAAATAGGTAATTAAAATCAGGCGGAGGCAGCTAAGATATGACCAATCCCAACTGATGGCGCCCGTTCACGAACATGACACATGGATCGGCACCACTCAGCTCAACCATCATGAAGGGAACCCAATGATCCAACACATGTGTCACCATCAGAGAGACATTAGAGAGAGCATGACACACTCAACTGCCAGGTCACACTGAAGTCAACGAATGACACATAGGTTCAGTAAATGGTAGATTTACAGTTGGTACATAGTACTCACATATGTGCTGTGCAGTGCAACACAAATATATTCATACAGTCTTCATCAGGTCCAACAATACTTCAGAAATTTTCTGCTTATCACTTGTTTTTGTGCCCTAGTGGCTGTGGAGCTGGAATAGCGTTGGGCCAAGCATTTTTATCAGCGATGTAATCCCCCAACCTATAATATGCCTGCCTGCATAGTGTGCGTTTTATTCAAGTTTTAAATTTCGTCTCATTCAATTCTAGAATGTGTGGCGGTATTTTATTGTAACATTTTATACAGTACCCCTTAAAAGATGACGCTACTTTACCCAGCCTGAAACCTGGTTGAATTAATTGGTCCCTATTTCTAGTAACATAACTATGTCTATCGCTGTTTTTACTAAAAAGATGTAAATTCTTTCTAACGTACATGATGTTTTCGTAAATATATTGACAAGGTACCGTCATGATGTTAATTTCCTTAAATAGTTCCCTTAGAGAATCGCGCCGGCGAAGATTGTATATCGCTCTGATGGCTCGTTTTTGCAGAACAAAAATTGACTGAATGTCTGCAGCCCTTCCCCATAGTAATATGCCGTAAGACATTATACTATGAAAGAAACTAAAATAGACCAGCCTCGCGGTATCTACATCAGTAAATTGACGAATTTTTCTACAGCATAAGCTGCCGAACTTAACCGCCCCACAAGTGATATTAAATGAGGACCCCATTGTAACCTAGAGTCTAGCGTGATACCCAGGAAAACCGTTTTGCCGACGAATTCTAGCTTCTCGTTGTTTAATATAATGTCACAATCATAACTTTTGACATTCGGCAAGGCAAATTTTACACACTTAGTTTTTTTAGCATTCAAAACTAAATTATTAGCAGTGAACCAATTTAGAGCTTGCCGCAATGCATTATTTACCTCAGCAACGTTACTCGTACGTCTATTTATCTTAAAAATCAAAGAAGTGTCATCAGCAAATAACACCATGTTTAGTTTGTTTTTCAAAAGATGGGGTCAATCGTTAATGTATACTAAAAATAAGAAAGGACCTAAAATTAAGCCCTGGGGTACCCCCATTTTCACGTTCAACCCCGACGAATTGACACCGTTTATTTGAACTAATTGCTGCCTATCATTCAAATAGGATTTTACTAAACTTAATGCTGATTGGCCTAACCCGTAATCCTCAAGTTTCAAAAGCAATGTTTCATGATCAACGCATTCAAACGCCTTCGACAGGTCGCAGAAGATATGGCATCTTGTCCCTCCTCCCACGCATCAAAGATGTGTTTTATTAAGGTGACACCAGCGTCGGTTGTACAACGTCCTTTGGTGAAACCATACTGTTTCTCGTGTAGGATGTTTTTCGTATTAAAATAAATGAGCATTTGATTTAGCATTATTTTTTCAAATACCTTTCTGAAAACCGGCAACACGGATACTGGTCTATAATTATTTGTATCTTTACTGTCCCCGGATTGAAAAAGTGGTATAACCTTACTATATTTCATTAGATCCGGAAAGACTCCTTGATCTATACATAAATTAAAAATTAAAGCTAAGTACGGCGCTATAGTCTGAATAATGGAGGTACAAACTTTGATGGACATTCCCCATAGATCTTCGGACAGTTTTATCTTTATTTGCTTAAAAGCTTTTATCACTGTTATTGGGTTTATATGTGAAAAGTTAAATTCAGTCGGGCAGGCTGAAACGTTAGCGTGTAATAAACCATAAGCGAGCGACGGCGAAGAATTTAAGGTTTTAGTAGTTTTAATTGGGATGCTGATAAAGAAATTAATTCTTTGTTATCTCTAATAAGTCCATGTGTAGTCTCAAGCGTGTAATCAGTATTTTTTCTTTTGTTCCTGTTTGTTTCATTGTTAATAATTTTCCAAACCGTCCTAATTTTATTTTCTGCGAATTTAACCTTATTGCCAATGTATAAAGCCTTAGCCAGTTTACATGAATTTTTAAAAATTTTTGAGTAAGTAGCAACATACTTATTAAAAGTTTCAGTGTTAATATAAGGCTTAAAGCCATACAGCTCGTAAAGTCTTTCCCTACTTTTCCTGATTCCTTTAGTCGCCCAGTCACTGAATAAAAACTTAGGGCATATAGTTTTAATTTCTTCTTAAAAGTGTTATTGAATTCTGTTTGAACAACTGAGAAAACTTTTTTGTATAAAATATTACCATCGTTCACAATCATCTAATAAATATAATAAATAAATACAATATCATAAGTTAGATGAATTTAAAGTGTTCAAGAAGTAACATATCCAATTCAGATACTCGGACAGTTGACCTCCACACCGACAGGGTCTACAATGGTCTAAATTTGTAACCTACCATCTAAGTTCACATGTGGAAGCAATAAATGACGTATTGAGTAATGTTGTATTCGATAGATGGCGTTGTGCATATGACGTCATTTTCTGAATGGCAGTATTAAGATACGCTGCGGAAGAATAACCCTAGAAAACAAAATTGGTAGGTAGGTAGGATAGAAGCAAGGTAAGTAGGGTAGGCCGGTCGTGGGGCTTTTGGTATGTAGGGACAAGTGAAACAACTGAGAGCTATAAGCACACTGGCTTATTTTCAGGCCAGAGCAGTGCAGGGACGCAACCCAAGCACAAATACACAATGTTGACATACACATTTATAACAGTAGGTATAGGCAGTTGACGGGAGCGAAGCCTCGGGCACAGCAAGGAAAAAAATAAAAAAATAAACCCGTGCTCGATCAAAAACGCTCCTATCATATCAGCATGTGCAACGATATATAATACATATAGAAGAAATATAATACTTTTATACCGGTGTTGTACATTGGGCTTATTTTAGTTTTTTTGCGTAAATAAAATCATTAGCAAAACCCAGTTTCAAAATAATTTCAATGCCTTAAAATCCTGACCACAACTCGACGGCTTGAGCTAAATTTATTCAGAAACCGCATTAGGATATCTCTGAATCCTTTGTTCGTTTAGTTACTTTGGATGTATTATCTGATTTGTAGAAGGAAATGTGGTGAGAACAGCTTAATAAAGTGTTACTATAAATGCGTTAAATAAAGATTGCCATCTTTATTTTAATTCTTTAACTTCTAATTTACCGCTGGATTCAAAATGCTGAAGCGCTGAAGCGTTGTTATGATCTTGATCAGCAGTAGACGTCTTTCGGCTGAAACGATGAAGATCTTCTAATTTGGTTTCCCAAATATATACTAGTTTCTGCTCGCGGCTTCACCCAAGGGATTGTAATCCCAAGGAAGCATACTACCGTAATAAAATTATACAATGCCTTAATTCGTAATTATTCAGATCATGGTCCACACGTGTGTCAAGTTTTACAGTCATCTAACCGTTAAGATTTTCGCATTAGTATGGGTTTTACTAAAAATAAACATGCTTAGTTTAAAAGATTTGCATGTAGTTTACAAAAACTGACAATCTACGTTTCACCACCCATCATAAGCTCGGTTTACCATTTTATCAAATTCCAAATCCAACAAATAATATGCGTTTTTACTACCCATAAAATTTCACACGAATATCAGTCACGTTTTAATCGAATAACGTAGTCGCACTAAAAATATCCAACCATCTGTGTAAAAACTAACTAAACTTAAAAAAATATACTAAAATTGTTACCAAAAGGACCTTCAACGATCCATAAAAAATCCTATGAGAGTTCCGTACATTTTTCGTGCTTCCAATTTCCATCGTTCAATTTGGTTAGCTTGACGTCTCTATCAGAAGGGAATAGGGTACATAATTCTTTGGATTCTGTATCAATATTGTAACCAATGGATACAGTGATCGGGTTATGTTATATTGCATTGCCAATTTCTTGTATAGGAAAGGCCAGGTCGTCAAGTTTTCGCAGTAAGGGTTCGGTTATATGTTATGGGAAGGGTTTTCTTGGGAATATGCGAATGGAATACATCTTGTTGTGAAGCGGAGGATGTAGAAAAGGCAGTAGAGTACGTTTAGAAACGTAATATAATAAACGATAAGAGGGTAAATAGACCGAGTGACAGTCACACAATAAATTAAAAACAAAATATTTAAAGTTAATTTTCTTCAAAGAACGGCGGTAATTTAACTCGTAGTCAGCTATACCTTCAGCTCAATATTTTGTAATTTTTGATATTCACCACGTCTAAAAAAATTCTCTGAATAATTAAATTTTACTTTGAAGAACATGTAAAATACAATTCAATATTTAAATTGAAACTATTGTCATTAAATCTTATATTAATTAATTTCAGCTGAAAGATGTTCATTGCTGGACATGGGCAACCCCCAAGCGTTGCCACATTAACCGGTCCTATGTGTCTCACATCCAGCAGATTCCTGCAGCTTGTAGCGTAACGTAAGCTCCAGAGAGCTAACGTTAGCCACGTTAGTAAAAATAAAAGGTAATATAAATTAAAACTAAGAAAAAGGATAAAGATAATAAAACTGTGGTCCGGCTTCGCACGACGTGGGCAGCTAACCAGGCAGGAAGACGTGGTAGGCCCTGGGTAGGCAGATGAGCAGGCACCACGACGGCAATCGGATAGGCAGGCTGTAGAGTAGGGCAGGCAGACGTGGCACGGTGTGATCGGACGGGCAGGATGACGTCGTAGGCACTGGGTAGGCAGATGAGCAGGCAATCGGGCTGGTACGTAAATGAGTAGGCGGCAGGAATCTGCGCGTGCTGAAACGGGCGCGCTGTGGCCGCGCGAGTATAAAGACCTGTCTGCTACAGCTCATACACCAAGTGTGGTAGGTAGGCAGTAAGGAGCGCCGGGGATCGGACTGGGCGTTACACGCCGTATATGGGCAGGTAAACGGTAGGTATGAAGGCTGGCAAATTATACACAGTATAACACTATATATATATATTAAAAATTAGAGCCTTAGCTTATATTATATATATATATTCCAAACTAAACAATCACGCCCGCTTTTCTTCGTTCTATGTTCTATCTACATTTCAAATTCAAATTTCAATTAAGAAATAAAGACCAGAACGAATAAAAACGGTTCACAAAGGGGTCAATCTACGCTACCCTTATAATAGTGTAAACATAGCTTAAAGGAGGTTTAGTCCATGGTACCTATGTTACGGTCTATGGTTTTAAGAAAAATAAAATAGACAGACAGATGTCATGTCAGATGAAAATGTCACAATAGAAAAATATTGCAAGAATTACAAATTAACAATATAATTTAAGTTTCAGATATTAAAACAATCAGATATAACTAAAAGTATGCTTTTCAGATGATAACAAAAGAAAGAAAACATAAAAATTAATTACAAAAGTTGATAAAATATCAAAATATATGAAGGTATGGTTTGTATAGTGTTATGAATTGTAAATAGAGTTAAAAATGTGGATCTGTAAATCAGAACACCACAAGCTTTGAGCAGGTCATCAGTCCACCTAGAGGAAGGCAATCCAATGCGGTACGCGTTTGTTATTCCACAAAGCTTTGCCTCCATCGACCATCCGTTCTGCGAGCAATTTCTATTGTACTAAACTAAACTATTGCACAAATACTTTATCCAAACATAAAAACTACAAAATTCCTATCACATCCCAACAAATTTGCATCTTGCACAAAAAATATGTTCAAACTTTATCAATATTCAACAAACACGTAGCCGCAGAGCGACTCACAATAAATCTTATGCGAAGATTTATTCCGCCGCAAAGGGTACACGAAACGTTAGCATTTTATCTGATACACAAGCAAATTATATTTGCTAACGTGTGAACAAAATTAAATTTTAATGCATTTGGGTTTATAGGAATGGAGATGAAGGAATTTGGAGTAATTGTTTTGGTAGGGGAAGATATCGAAGGAGAATAGTATAATCAGCATAATTAATATTCCAACTGCTATGATCCAGTCCTCCTCTATGTGAAAGGGTTTGGGCTATAATAATTGACTACGGCAATCCACATATTCGAATCCGTTCTATGACATGCCGGTTTGTTCATGATATTTTTCTTCACCATTCTCAGAGCAGTATAATAAATTACACCCAGAAGAATTGATCGTAAGTTAAATTTAAAAGCAATTAGTGGCATAAATCTGAGATTGAACTAAAATAATTGCTAACATCTACGATACACTGCTTAAAGAGTGATCTTGTTCGAAACTTTTTAATTGGATTTGTAGATATTTTATTTTAATTTTTGCATCACTGTATCTCATCTCTCGTTTTTGTGCCATGCATAACGAATGGTTTATATAATTATATTTTATTGTTTAGATATTTAATACCTGAAGTTTAAAGAAACCAGCTGAGCTTGGCCCAGATGAAAAAAAGGTGGTGAAATGACCTACTAGTCGCGTACCACGTGGGTTAGTTGAAGGTGGAAAGTTCACACAAAATATTACACAAGTAAAACGTATAATACAGCAGACTACACATGACTATACGTGTCTGGTCACAAAATATCAGATGATGCGCGCGTATTTTTACAAAGAAGTCTGTTTCTCTTGAAACTGCAGTTAAACAAATCATCATCATCATATTCCTGCCCTTGTCCCATGTTACTTAGTGTCTGCGCAACACATTTTCTTCTTCCATACCATACTGTCCCCGTCACGCTATCACTGACTCTCTTTTCATTCATATCACACAGTCCATGCATATTTTCTTTGGCCATCCCTTACCTCTCCATCTATACACAATTATATTAATTTATTATTATGCAGTTAAAAAAAATATGGTAATAAAATACAACGGGCTCTAGATAAAGTGTCATAGAATTTCAATCAACTACAAATATTGCTAAAAAGCATTGAGTAATAATGTACTAAGTACATATTAACTCAATGCCAAAAAGTCAAAATGTCTTCACCTTAACCTCATGACATTTTGGCAGCGCATTCAAAAATCAAATAGGTTATTTCTAATAAACCTTTTTACATTAATGAGTTTTGTCATCTTAGTTATTGAAAGCTGCAGTCCCTTATCTAGAAAAATCAAAATCCAAATAGTTTATTTCAAATAAATCTTCTAGGTACTTTTGAATTGTCAAAAAAAAACAAAAAAAAAGACACTGGTTGCAAATTCGTAAGCGTCAGCAGGTTTAAATGGAGAAGAATAAGCAAGAAACTCCATGAACACTCTTTTCCATCAGTTTGAATTACAAGTATTTGATTACATCATTCTTGTTGAAAAAATACATTTGCGTGTAGTTTCCAATCTATATAGTTTTCAATTGTATACCTTTTATTCATTTATTTAAGTATTAATGTACACACATTATAATGTACAGAGACAACGCAAAGACAATAGAGTACAAAGGCACTTCATTATTCAAAGGCATTTTGTTCTTTTTGACATTCGGTATCGCTGATAAAATGATACTGTCTAGAGACCAAGGTAATTACGGTAACCCTCGATCACATACCGGTAGTAGAACCTAAAATGATAAATGTCCTCGCTTATCGCGTTTTCAGAGCATTACACACATTCAGAATTTATTAACCACGGGTGGGTTTTGTCTCACAATTTTTTTCCCGGCAATTTTTCTTGTTTATCTACATGGTTTGGTCTTTATGACGTCAGCATTATGGTGTGGGTTCGTGAATTAAATTAACGATAATTATGGCTGTGGAAAAACGGTGATCTGTTTTGGTCGTTCTGAAGAATGATCATCTTCAGAACGACAACGGCATCATGCAAACTGGTAAATAAATAACCTCAGTGCTTAAAAAAATACGTTAAGTCTTAACTTAATGTATTTTTTTAGGCACTATAATTAGTAGATCTGGACAGTCACTACGAGTAGTCAGAAGCCCAAACGCCGGTGTTTCCAACGGATATCGTGTTAATAAATAATTGGGTCATGGAAGTCTGATATGCAGTTGCTTTATGTAAAATACTGTTGTTTTGCAGTACAATTACTTTTACACGTCAATCATATTTTTTTAAACTAGATGAGGTCGGCGTTTTCTATCTGACTACACTGAGAAGAAAGGCTGAAACAAAATCAGAGGACACAGTCTCTTTTAAAGTCCAGACAAAATATTGATCAGATTGTGTAAAGACCATGGTATCTGCAATGGTCTTTTGAGGAAAGAATCAGACAAATTAAGTGGACCTGTCCAGTCAGGGCACGCATTTGTCAGTAAGCGTGCAGCTCAACTCCGAATTGAAGGAGCTCAAAGATTCGACGAACAATACTAGAGAAAGGGCATTTGGGTAGGCCGCATAAATTTCTCAAACTGCCAGTCCATGATTAAAACTAACTGAGTAAAATAAAATAAAAAACAAAACAAGGAATAACCCACATAGTCTTCATAGTTGGCGCAATGGTTGAGCGATTGACTGCTGCGCTGCGTGTCGCGGGTTTGACGCCCGCACGGAACAAATATTTGTATGACCTACATATAGTTGTTCTGGCTCTGGGTGTTGTGTATGTAAGTTTATATGTTTGTAAACGCACCCACGATACAGGAAGAAATTCCTAAAGGGAGGCAAAGTTTAAAAAAGAAAAACAAACTACAATAATGAAAATAAATACTTTAAAATAGTAAATATTCTTTAAATAACTAAAAATATAAATTGGAGTAGCTCAATCCCATACCTAGCTGCATTTAGTCAAACTGGAAGCCACCCTTCGTCATACTGGAAGGCGCCCTTCATATGGTTAGGTACCCAATAACTAATAATATAATAATTTATTTTTTATTTATGTCACCAAAAAGCCTCTCTTACAATCATTCGTATTAGTTAAAATATAAAAAGCTTTAAACATTAGGTCATTATTAGATACTCTAACTCCTAAACTAGGGTATATTCCTGTGACTTAGGAGTCAGTGATCCTCCGTAGCAACAGAGCCAATAACACATTTAAAAAAAAACTGTCATTTTAAAATAAATTATACAAAAAGAGAGAGAATTTAAAACATCATTACAATAATAATTAATATAGTCATAATATTTTTATAATTAATTAACTAATAATAAAATATAATATATTTTATAATTTTTTTTTTTATTTAATATTTTTAAAATATATATATTTTTTTTTTTTTGTATAAAATAGATACAACTCTACGCAGTATAAAATAGATACAACTCTACGCAGTATAAAATAGATACAACTCTACGCAGTATAAAATAGATACAACTCTACGCACCTTCCTGATGTCGTGTATGAGGCAATGGAGCACAGTCCTTCGCTATCCAGGATGTCGAAATATCCAGAGGAATAGCGAACCTGTAAGGATCGAGCGAGGTATATTCCAGGGCGATAGTTTGAGTCCACTTTGGTTTTGTCTTGCCCTGAATCCTCTAAGCATGCTGCTGGAGAATTCAGGGCTAGGCTATCGGTTGAAGAGAGGTGGTCTGGTTATATCTCACCTCCTTTACATGGATGATCTGAAGCTCTTTGCCCCCAGCAATCTTCAGCTGATGGAGCTACTGAAGGTAACTGAAACTTTTAGTAGCGCCATCAGGATGGAGTTTGGTGTGGACAAATGTGCGGTCATGCATGTAAAGCGAGGGGAGATTGTGGAATCCGTAGGTATTCAACTAGCGGATTCCATAAACCTGAGATCCCTCTCTCCAAACGAAACCTATAAGTATTTGGGTATGTCGGAAGCGTTAGGTATCAGCACTACTGACATGAAGCAATCGTTGAGGGAACGCTTCTTTGGCCGTCTGAAGAAGGTACTCAATAGCCTTCTTTCAGGCGGAAACAAGGTGCGCGCCTTCAACGGTTGGGTCATGCCGGTATTGATGTACTCTTTCGGCATACTCAAATGGACTCAAACGGAACTCGACGCCCTGGATAGGCGAGTCCGTACACTGCTGACTGCATATCGAATGCATCATCCACGATCGTCGGTCATGAGATTGTATATCCCGCGGAATTGTGGTGGCCGAGGCTTTTTAAATGCCAAAAACCTCCACAACCGCGAGATATGCAATCTCAGGGAATATTTTCTACACACCGTCGTCGTGGGTATGCATCGAGATGTAGTAGCAGTGGACAAGGGACTCACCCCGCTCTCCTTGGCGAATGAGAACTGGCGCAAGCCTGTAGTGCTTGATACTAACGACCGCAGGGAAGTATGGCAGAGTAAGGAGCTTCACGGACGCTTTTTTCGGGCCTTACATGGGTCCGATGTAGACCAAGCAGCGTCCGTAGCCTGGCTGCGTTTCGGTGACCTCTTTGGGGAAACCGAAGGTTTTGTCTGTGCAATTATGGACGAAGTTATCATGACGAATAACTACCGGAGATTTATTGTGAAGGATGGCACGGTTGACATCTGTCGGGCATGTCACCGCCCGGGTGAATCGATCCGACACATTATCTCTGGATGTTCTCGTCTAGCTAACGAGGAGTACTTGCATAGGCACAACCTTGTAGCCAGGATCATCCACCAGCAACTTGCTCTGAAATACACTCTTGTGGCATCGGAGGTACCGTACTACAGGTATGTGCCCGACCCAGTTCTCGAAAATGGCAATATCACATTGTACTGGGATCGGTCCATCATCACTGACAGGACTATTGTAGCCAATAAGCCTGATATAGTGGTGGTGGACCGAATAGAGAGGCGTGCAATGATTGTTGACATTACCGTCCCGCATGACGGGAACCTCGTGAAAGCCGAGAAAGATAAGCAAATCAAGTATCTTGACTTGGCTCGCGAGGTTGTCGACATGTGGGATGTAGACACAGCGATCATTGTACCGATAGTCGTGTCAGCCAATGGCTTAATAGCCACGAGCCTCGACCAACATCTTAAGAGGCTCTCGTTAGGCGGCTGGGTCAAGGGCCTGATCCAGAAAGCAGTACTGCTGGACACGGCTCGCATTGTTAGGAGGTTCCTCTCTTTGGAGCCCTGACCGCCGGTAGCTTGGACCCTGTTCCCGATACCGGTGGGCCTCTATTTTCTATATTTTTAAATGTTTTTTCAAATTTTGTGTTTTATAAAAATATTTAAAAATTTAGTTAATAAGAAAAGAAATTAAATAAAGAAATATAATTTAATAATATGTTTCAGCGTATTCCAAGGTACTAGTATATGTGTGTGTGTGAGTGTGTGTGTGTGCGTGTGTGTGTGTGTAAAGTGTGTATCCATAGATAGGTTTCATTATCCAGATATCACTGTAAGTTACCCAGCAGAAGATCCTCAGTGAAATAAAATGTAAGTGTTTGAAGATAATCTGTAAGTACTTTCTTACATTGGGATTTAGTGTACGAAAAGATTTTTAACTTTTTATTTAGGGAGTTATATAATTTTACGCTTTTAACATGGAACTGTCGTTGGGCAAATGTGGTTCTATGGCTTGCTGAGGGAAAAACGTTATGCTTGTGTCTGCCCGTCGGCTCCGCAGTAGGACGAGCCGAGTGCTTGCGAAGAGTTGAAAGGAGCACATAAAGTTGCCTGGCTGTGAGTAGCTTGCAATCAGCATACAGCTGCGCAGTGGGATACCGTCGCGGACGAAAGAGCATACCTTCAGGACTGCTTTCTGCGCCCTCTCTAGGTGGATGAAGACGGATTTAGAAGCACCTCCCCATAGAAGCAAGCAGTATGATAGGACCGACTGACACAAAGCAAGATATACTAATCTGAGGATATCACGGTCAGCAGAATTTCTAAGCTTCTTAAAAACATAAATCAGCTTACGTACTCGAGACGTGACTTTCTCTATTTGCGAGTGCCAATTTAGATGCCGATCCATGACAACTCCTAGGTACCTTACACTAGAAGATCTAGTGAGCAATAGGCAGTTGCACTGCGTTGGGCACATATAGGTGTGCGCTTGTAGGGTAAGAGAATTTGGCGGACCCAGATTTGACCTAATGGCAAAGGGTATTTAAACCGTTTTCTCGACGTTTAAAGTTAGCGGATTGTCTGAAACTGGGTGGTGGAAGTCAGCTAAGCTGTCGCTCTATGTACAATAATGGTGTTGGTGCGGTTGTGTGTAGCTGCATTCGGTGAGACTATAAACAGAGCCCAAAATAGTTGGGGGATAGAGATAGGATAATGTCAAACTTTAGTCAGCTGCCTGTAGTCTGAAACTGCGCCCCTGGATTTATTACACTCATATTATAAAGGCAAAAGTTTGTGAGTTTGTTTTGATGTTTGTTACTTCTTCACGCCAGAACGAATGAACGGATCTGGATGAAATTTGGCACAGAGATAGATTATAGTCACGAACAGCACATGTGATACTTTTTATCCCGGGAATATGTTCGCTCGTGATATTTTTGGACTTTCACGCGGGTGAAGCCGCTGGCAGAAGCTAGTGCATACATAAACTCACGCCTTTTTTCCATGGGTGTAGGCAGAAACTCAGAAGGGCACGTGGCATTTATGTTCATACATTTTGTCAAACACGCACGTCGGTTATGAGTACTGCGCACCTGGATCCATGTTTTATTTCAATATGATAACACCCTCAGTCACCCTTGTGACTGAGGGTGATAGTATTATGTGTGTAGATGTTCTGTTTACTTCTGTCTAAACTTCTGGGAATCCAAGGTGATGTTAGATTACTTTGCTTGGCAAATAGACTTGTTGTGACTGTAAATCAATAAATTATCATGAAGAAACATCACGTAGGAATAGAAAAATAGACAGTTCTATTTCACCAAATGATACTTTCTGAGTGCTAATGCTTACCATGTTATTGAAAATACCAACATCGTTATACGTCTGCCTTTAATATTTGAGGAATTCCCTCGAATTCCATAAGACCTCATCAACAGATTCTGGCTTGGTGACCACTTGGACAGTAAACCCTTTCAAACGAAAGATAATTTTGCAAAGCCAACTTTATATGACGATCCCGAGCATACAAAAAAAAGTAGCAACATCCGAATTGAGAACCTCCTCCTATTTGGGTAGTCGGTTAAAAATTAAATGTCACGTTATCAATCCCATTTTGGCATTTCGACTAACGCCATCGCTGACATCGAATGACATTTTGTATAGAACCTCAGATTCGTAAAATTTAAATTCAGAAAACTTAAACTAGTAAGTATACAAAAATACAAACCACCTGATTTTAGAATCTAGCAACGTAGTGTTATGAATTATTTTCGGTGAAATTTGAAACAGGAAGCATAGCAGATGTTTGTAAGCAAATCAACGCTACGCATCTGCTAGCATGCTCACATGAAATTCCACGCCATGATGAAGAATCAAATATTCAGGAAAGATTTGCCCGCTCTAAGATACAGATGGTGCCATCGTAGTGTTATGATGTAGTCGATGTTTTGGGATGTCGATATCGATATTACGCAATTTTTTTTTGCTATTGTACCGTTTAACAATAAATGTGCGACTGAAGAATGTACTGAAAATTGCGAAAAAAAAACGCCAAACATAACATTAGATTCTAATGTAGTCAGGCAGATATGCTCAGTCATACATTATAACTAAAAGTCTATCATTTGTCTAGCCTTTGCTCATAAAACGTTTAGTCAATAAATATATAATCTTCTGTTTATCAACTTGGGCAAATCAAAAATATAATTTCAGCACCAGACAGTTACCTAAATACTCTCCTAGGATTGACAAAATTAACTAAATATAGTATGTCCATAAAACTTTCTGCACACGTTGTGTATTAATTAGTTCGAAATACTTCAAAAGGTTTAATTAACAGAAACTTTTATCGTTCCCAACTATGCAGTTAACTTTAATGAACAAAGTTGTAATAGTTTATTCAGTTATATGAGTGTTATATTTAACTCACTATTGTGATTATAGTTGCTTGATGTAATAGTAAAAAAACTTTTTTGCAAAAAAATACTACCGACTTCCAAATACAAAACTGTAAAGTGAAAAATAACTTTATTTTTTGAAGTCGGTGTCTTTCGTAGGTACTCATTTTTTTTGCGTTATGGACCGATCGACTTCAAAAAATAAAGATATTTTTCACTTTTAAGTTTTGTATTTGGAAGTCGGTAGTATTTTGTTGAAAAAAAGTTTTTTTATTTTTCACTTTTTAGTTGTACCTACCCAATGGGCAAGTTAGTAAGGTGACTATAACGCCAGAATAAATTTCAAATCAATAAACAGACATGCGATTGCAGCTATCCCGAGAGATTTGCCGTTATTTATTGAAGAGTTATGTTGTATATCGCCGAAGTTCTTCATCAGATCTTCACCAAATGAAATGGGACCAATTTCGGAACATACTTTTTCAAACAAAAAAAGAATTTTCAAAATCGGTCCACAATTGACGGAGATAACGGTGAAAAAAAAAAAAACAATCATAATGTCGAACATAGAAACTCCTCCTTTTTGGGAAGTCGGTTAAAAATCATAGATATTTGGCGAAGCCTGACTTTTTCTTTTCATTCCACAAGATACCATAAAAAATACGAATCAAAGAACTATTCTCATTCTCTATTGCACTCAAATTTACAAAGGCGAGCTTACCCATATGTGGGTTCTCTACAAAGGGATTTGCAAATGAGGACAGTATACCTAAATGCCTTACAAACAAAAAAATCGACCTAGCAAGGGACATCACTATTGTTTATTTATTTATTCATGGTATGAAAATACATTAAGTTTGTTTGCATGAAACCTAAGCAAAGTATCACTTGTATTATTCTGAAATAATAAGGTGAAAGGTGAAAATGCAGCTACCTTGGTTGGTATTGCTCACTGACCTCTATCATACATTGTACACTGGACTTCATATTATCGATGACAAAATGAAGACATTTGATTATCGCCATTTTGGCGCTGATAGCAACGTGAATTAACGTGAGAGTCGCATGGAACTAATATTAGAGATGGGACACAGCTTTCGGTAAAATACTTTAATGGGTTTTATAGATCGTGAGAATAATTTAATACGTAAGAGAAAAAAAAAACAGTTATTAAGCTATTGCATAGCTTCTATCGCGGGGACCGAATCCAGAAATTCCGTAACGAAAAAACTTCACGCTCCCCACTCCGACGGGCACGGTGGTGATACTTTGACTTTTAATAAGGTTTTTGAATTCTGTGGAATCTGAGTGCTGAGGGGCAGGGGGCGGGGGGGGGGGAGGTTTGTTGCACGTGTTTTCGATTTCCGTGTTGGTATTTTTAGAATGAATTTTTTTTTTATTTCTCGCTCTCATCGCTGAGATCTTGTCTCTGTAGTGTTAAGGTGCAAATAAGAGTGACATCGCATTCCAGCAAGGTGAAGACTTATATTTATTTATTTAAACTTCATGCACAAAGGTACAATGGCGGACTTAATGCCTTAGGCATTCTCTACCAGTCAACCAAGGGTGGTGAAGAGATAACATGGCAGGTGCATTGTTTAAATCGTGGTAACAATTTAACAACAAAATATATTTTTAATTGCTTAACATGCACATATATACATATATTATATGATACATAAATAAATATATATATTTAATAAAGTAATGAAAATAAGTTATCGAGATGACCCTACCCCCGCTGAAATCAGTTTTCAGCTCTGTTTCAGATGCAGATGAATTGTTTGACTTCAAAACATTTGTTAAAAAAATTATAATTATCATGATATTGTTCCAGAATTAATTCCAGATTCAGGAACGTAGTGATTGGTACAAGAGAGAGGCCTGTGCTCAGCAGTGGGTGAAGTCGGGCCGTGGATGATCATGATGATAATAATAATAATAAATTCATTTATTTGCAAACAAGTGTCACAGATACATAAAAGCTCTGCCTCCTGAACTAGGTAGTTAACCTGTATCTCAGGAGACAGGTCCCTTCCAAATTACATAATACAATTAGTTTACATGCTAGGCACAGTGCTAATTAAACATTTAAAATAAAACAAATTTTAATCTATGAAACGCATGATTACAAAAAAGAAAAATATAAAAACTATGCCGAATAAAAAATGATGATTCCAGAATTTAGTACATTGCTATTGAACATATTATAACTGATTATTAGGCATTCATATAATATTCATCACCAATACCAATATGAGAAATTTAGTTCCAACATACTACGAGAAGTCAATACAGTAGATGAGAGATACGCCTTGCCAAGTCTACTATTTTGATATTAGTGTAATTTAAAAATATCACTAATACTGATATATTAGTTACAATATTATAATATTTCCAGTCAAATATATTAGTATTACCTAATTTTTAGAAATATCGGTAGTATCCTATCTCTAAATGTGTCAATTTTAGTTCCTGATACGCTCGAGCGGGGCGCTTTGAATCAGCACAAAAATCAACTGTCATTTCATATAGTATGTTTAGTCCAGCGTACTTGTATAATAGAGGTCAGTGGTATTGCCACAATAATTTCTCCTTTTGGCGAAAACTATAGTGTTTAATAGATTGAGAATAGTGGCAGAGGAGTGGTGTGTGTTGAGTGAATTAAGCATATTATCTCATTTAGTAAATTAAGAAGTAAAACAAAATATCATTTAAGTATGAGCCGACCACTAAATTGTACTTAAAAAGAAATGATCGACTTAGTTTTTCTCACAGTATCGCAGTGCCAGTGACTTATACCGCCCAAACCATGCATTAATCCGGGTTTGTTAACAAGCCAATAAGCGATAGCTTAAAATCAGTGAAAGGTTTTTGGTAATCAGATAATAAGTTCCAAAAATATCATTTAACATACATATAAACAAAAGGAATTACAGACTAGTAGTTTTTACAGACTTCAAAAACAGGAGGTAATCAATTCGACAAGTATGTGTGTAATATTGTTGGAAGTGCACAATATTCACATATGTTACTCTATGTGGGCTTCTAAACATGTGGTCCAAATTTCTTAAGTGTATGTTTCTTTTTAATGTTTGTCCACGCATTTCTCCGAAACTACTTATCGGGTCGTGTTAGATTGAGTAACTTAGGGAGTAATGAAATTTCATCAAAATTGGTCTAGCAGTTTCATACAACCAAACTCCTTAGCGGCAAACAGGACGCATAATTATGTAAATTGAGTTATTATGGTTATTTTGTCAATCCTTTACGTACATTACTATAGAACTTGCTAATCAACAAGGAACCCTTTTAGTTTCTTAGTGATGGTGTACTAAAACTAAAAAGAGAGAAATAAAAGCTTTTAACTGTCTATCGAAAAAAATTAAAAACAAGAGGTAGTTACCAAAGACACCGACTTCCGAAACGAAAGTGTTTTGCTTTTAAAGTCGGTTTATTTTTTTGTGAAAACGTTTTTAAAAAAAACACACGATCCATCAAAAACAAAATCACCTAATCCATCGACTCATCCCCACACTCACACAATCAAAATGAAAGATTTATTCAAATTCCGAATGTAGTACAGACACTGGACTCAACTGCCGGAGTTTTTGCAACTTGCCAACTACTACTGGAATTTTCATCAAATGCAAATGCAATTGCGGACGGATGCCTAAGTAAGGGTTGATGTCCAGTGGTTGATAAGTTTCACAGCACTATTTTGCAGGAAGCTTTTACTGACCTGATTTATTTTTGGCCAGTAATGCTTTGGAAGAAAAGTAATAGTTGAGCATTTATTTCTGAAATAACGTTTACGCATTTTTTAAGCAAGCCACATATCTCGGAGTCCATCAACTAAAGCTAATTTTCTCTAAAGTGTATTTAACTTTCTTTTACTGATGTAGTATGCCTAAAGCCATTGTATGTTAAAGTGCAAACAAAAGAAAAAACCAACCAAGTACGTGTTGGACTTCACACATTTAGGGTTCCGTATCAAACCGCATAAACAAGTTGTATGTAATAACTTTAAAACTTTCGCGTTTCATAATTGAAAAACAATATATCACGGGATTTTTTCTAACCGGGACCATGATCGTTGGAACACGGCCGAAACGTCGGGTGAAATAGGTAAATAAACAATCGAAATCATCGCGTTAAATGCCCGTGATATATTGTTTTTCAAGTTGGATGTAATAGGAAAAATGAGGAAACTTCAAATAAAAATTTGATTTATTATTTTTAGTAAGATATTTTTCAATTTTTTCAATTTGAAGGTCAAAGGAAATTTAAAAATATCGAAAAATTAAAAAAAGAGATGATTTTTGTGACTTCTCATTCCTTTCTTTTCCAATTTTTTTTTCGAGGTCTAAACAACGATATCCCACTCAATGGGGAAGGGCAACATTTTTTTTCGCACTTTCCTTGTTCTGTATGGAGTCTAACACAGGAAACATTTAAAAATATGTTTTGACAATTTGTATGGGTCAACAAGATTCTTATACTGTGAACATTTGAAGACTGTAGCACCAACCGTGTGGCTTTAAAACCTGTGTGACAGATGACGGACATAGGAGACAGGCGGACAGACAAACAGACACGGGCTCCGTTTGGACTCTTCGGGTACGGAACCCTAATAATGTACAATTATTGGGACATTGTCATCAAGTCGCTCAAAGGTTGATCTTTAAAACACACTTTTATCTAAACTAGATCTTTTTGTAAATTACAGCAGTTTTGTTTTTGCCAACTCCCAACATCAGTACCTAACACATCTGTTGTAACACGAGCATAATGTAACTAAAAGCCGAGATTGCTCATTATAAACTAATTAGTTTCGAAATAGAATGCTTTAGCGCCACAGTATGTAATATATAGCAGTCACTGTAGTTAATGTATGGTAGTCACTGTAGGTAATGTATAGTTGGAAGCGTTACTCATGTTGTTAACTAGTATTATTGTGTGTTGACTGGGTTATTGAACTGATAGTAAATTGAATGAAACTAAGGTCTTTACAATAATCGTGACGAACTAAGAAGTCTGATGTCGTTTCTCAATTTACATGCTTCGATAACTTTGCACGTAAGAAAAATTGAAAATCAAATTCATAATCCTAGTTAATTACTATGTTAGTCATATAATATAACAACGAGTATTGTTCGTAAGAATAAAGTTTAAATATTATTTAGTATTTTTACTTTGTGAAAATTATTTCATCACCACTGCTCTCAAAAACGGTGAAAGATAATAGCGTGAGGAAACCGGCATGTCCTAGAACAAAAAAATTCGAAGACATTTGACATCAACCCGCACTGGGCCCGCGTGGTGGATTATCGTCCATCCCCTCTCACAGAGAAGAGGCCTGTTTCCTTGCAGTGGGAACATTAATAGGCTGATGATGTGGATGTGGATGTGCTTTTTATAGCTGTCAAATCTGACTTTCAAGATTGTCAAAACTATTAAAAAAAAAACTTTTTTGCAAAAACATATAACCGACGGGACGTCTTGCACTTTTTTTGTGTCATTATTTGGAAGTCGGTCCATAGTTCCTTTGTGTGGGCTATCCCACGGGAGAAAAGCTAGTAATATTATTAATTATATTATGATAGTCTGTTTGTCTGGATGTTTGTTAATCAATCATACCTTAAGTCGAATATATTCCCCAAGGTTAACGCAGTACTCGCCGTGCGCCTGCTCGGAGCCAGAATATCAATATTGAACCTCCTTTTGGACAGTTTTGTTTGCAAAATATTCTCTGATTTACAGATGCTATTTCAGTTATGAAGAAATTCTAACCATCATTTTTTTTGTGTGAAAATATTTAATACATCCAAGTTGGAGGAGTAGGTAACTAAAATTAGCAAAAACATATTGTGTTATTAATTATTTGTTTAAAGTAAAATTATTAGTTACATGAAAAAACCATGTTGCACAAATAATATACATGAATCAGTAATATTTTCATTTTTCAAATTTTTTAACCTTGCCGTTACTAAGGAGTATGCTTTAGAAAGTATAATCTTTTACGGCACTTAATGGCAGCATGGATTTGAATGAATACTTTGAATTAAATACACGGGTAGAATAGAGCCTGAATTAGGAGATACATACCTTTACTCAAAATAAAGTTATAAATTAAATTCTTAGAAATAAGTAGTAACAATGCTTTCTTATAGATACAATATTTTTTGAAGTATTACCTATGTATTATCATTGAACGTACATACATACTTACTCAAAAAAAAGACAGAAATTAAAAGGAAAAAGTAGAAAAACAAACAAAAAAAAAGAAAGTAAGTAAGTAAGTAAATTCTATTCTATTCTATACTCTAGTTTTTTTGCCTGTCTTTCTTGCCAATTTCAAGTTAAATGAAATCTGCGAAGATTTGTTGAAGTGTATGAATTTTGCTTTATTCCCAGCTATCCCGCAGTGGAAGTCAATCCTTTGAGCGCTGCAAATGCCTCCGGAAGTCATTCTTCTATTCAAATTGCTGGCGACTCAGCCTTTTAATTCGTTTCAATATAGAACTGCTTAAACATTTTGTCATGATAATATAAGCCTGTATACTAAGAGGGATGATGAAACATTAACATCGCTTCAAGTAAAATATTGCGCACGCCCAATTTTTTTTGTGTATGTTCACCGATATCTCCATCAATTGTCGACCGATTTTGAACTTTTTTTTTGTTTTGGAGAGTATGTTTCAAAAGTCCCATTTAAATTTGGTGAAGATCTGGTGAAGAACTTCGAAGATATACAACAGAACTCTTCAATAATTAACGGCAAATCTCTCGGGATTGCTACAATCGCATATCTGTTTATTGTTTATACAATGGTATAAACACTAAACCAAACCATAACCCAAACCAAACGCAAACGCAAATAATTGGTACCTACGAAAGACACCGAATTCCAAAAAGAAAGTTATTTTTCACTTAGTATTTTTTTTTATTTGGATGTCGGTAGTATTTTTTTATAAAAGTTTTTTTTTTAAATTATACATTATGTGACATAAAAGAATTTGCCTTTATAATTTGGATCAATATTTTCCCATCGCTGATATATCGCACTAACAATTTAGATACGAAAACATAAAATATCCTTTTAAAATATATTTTTAATGCGTTAGTAGAAGATTTTTTCTCAACAGAAGAAATAGAAATAAGAAGAACACATACTTTTGAAGAAAATACGATAAATCTGAGGACAGAGTTATAACCCAATTCGCACATACAACTTTCTCGAATCTTTCATTCTTCTCGATCTCCCCACGAAATTTTTTCAAGGACAAGTCACAGCTTAGGAAGGCTTAATTACGTTCGTCCGCCCGTCACACCCCATAATTTCATATTCCCTTAATTCCTCAAGGGAATATAATCAACAATTTACTTACGGGCTCGAAGCCAAAATCAAATTTACCAACACAAGCTGAACATTACATAATTCAATAGAAAATTGCTTTTAAACTTTCGGAAGCTAGATCATCGTATTGATAAAATATTTATGGCTCTTACTTGAAGTTTTAGTTTAAGATGCGGTAATTTGGAAGTGACGGTAATTTCTTTTTATATAACAAAAACTAATCAACACCTGAAAGTTGTCAAGTTGAGAAAATACTTACTACATTTTAACAAAATTAGGTAAATAAACCAAGTTTGATTTTTTTGGCAATTTATGAATACCTTATCATGAAGGCCTATTATGTAAGTGGAAGAAAGATACTTTTACATTGAATTAAAATTATATGATGAAATCTGATATCTATAAGATGTCATCATAGAATTTCATTCATTTCATTTATTTCATTGATTTCATTTTTTTTTTCTTCGAGAGTATTTCAAATTGTAGAAAACCCGACTCGTGCCAACGTGGTTAAAGGATTAGTTGCCTAAACCCTGCATTACAGAATGCTAGTTTGCAGTGAACGTTTGAGGGATTGGGTACCAAATTGATATGTAATCCGCTGTGGTTCGGAAGGATCGTAAAGCAACGCGAGTATGCTTAGAAAAACACTGCATAGATTTAAGTAATGTTTAACTAACGAAACTTCTCACTATTGCAAGCAGCGGGAATTCCCATCAGCAGTAATGGTCACATTCCGTCTGAAATTTTAAATTTTAGCCATATACATTTTTGAAAAACTCTTTCGTAGTTCTCACTTCCAAAAGAAATTTTCTGCAAAATAGTATGCTCCTAGACCCAACGAGAGAGAAGGAAAGTGGCACAGTGGAAGCGTGCTGGGCCCATAACCTGACGATATTAAAGGCAGTGTTTGTGCTACGTCATTATTATAATATAAATATTTCAAGGAAGGAACAAACAAGTACAGTGCTTAATTTTCTAATCATCCATAGATAGAGGAGACTTGATACAGCCAGTTACTAAATCTAAAGTATACAGATTAAAAATAAACTACTAATATGGGTTGCGTTCACTAATGCCTAACATTCTAGATTCAACATTTTAGACTATGCACTGACTGTCAAATAATGTACCATTTATAAAATCCTATAGTTTCCCACGGCTTTGCTCCCGTGGCATTTCCCGCAGGTACCGTCGTGTAGCAGCACCAACGCCGCCACTTACGAACTAATGAAATGACGTCACACAAATCCTGCATCGTACTTTTGGAGATAAACTTTTGCAAACATATAACCCTACTACTATAAACGAGAATGGTTGTGAGCTGAGGATGGATGATTGGAGTTTCTGCGTGAAAAAGTAACAATTCACGCAAAAACTATTGACCGGATTTTGATGAAATATTTACAGAAATACAGTTTACTAGCTTCTGCCAGCGGCTTGACCCAAAAGGATTCCTATGTGCTATTCCAGACTATAATCTGTCTCTGTGCCAAATTTTATCCAGATTCGTCCAGCCGTTTGAGCGTAAAGAAGTCACAAACAAATACACTTACAAACTTTCGCCTTAATAATATTAGTGCGGTACCTCAGAATAATATATAGGCTATTAAATTATAAAGATATTGGGAGAAGTACTTATATCACGCCGGTGGCAGCTAATCAACAATATTATCATCATCATTTCAGCCGATGGACGTCCACTGCTGTCCAGCCTCATATAGTGAACAAAATACCTCTTAATAATACCTATTAGTTCAGAAGACTAAACACAAGCCGCTTACATATCCTATCCTACTAATTTTATAAATGTGATATTTTGTATGGATGTTTGTTTGTTACTCGATCACGCCAGAACAGGTGAACGTTTGTGGATGAAATATAGCACAGTGATTCTAGTCTTTTTTTATTATTGTGGATAGGCTCGCGCTTGACCACTATCTCACCTGATGGTAAGCGATGATGTAGCCGACGGTGTAAAACGCTTGCCTAGAAGTAACCTGTTCACTCTTGACTTAAAGACCCCGAGGTGGTAGCTATCGGAAAACACAGACTCTGGCAGGAAATTCCACTTCTTAGCTGTACGCATAATGAAAGTATTTCCAAAATGTTTAGTGCTTATAGGTGGGATATCCACCGATGGCACATCGCCGTACCTCTTGTAATCTGACGATAAAACGGGCTAGGCGGAATTAAATTATGCAACCCATCGCACACTCCCCGAAATGCAACCGATAAAAAACCGACAAGCAACGATGTTTAAGGCTGAAATAGCACACAATTTACATCCCGGTCTAATATTCCCTTGGGATAAGAAAACATTTTTAACACGGGCGAAGCCGCTGGCAGAAGCTAGTAGTCCATACAAGTCTCTCACTTTCCGGATATAATTACTACAATCCACACTTACACATTAAGTATATTTCTGTCTACCAAAAAATGAAAGCAGACAAAATTAGTTAATCCGTCTCACTTAATTATATCTTTATCGTTCTGGAGCGAGCATACTAATCCTCGTAAGGCTGGGTTTACACCAGTTAAGCGATGGAGCTCTGCGAGAAAACACGAAGTACATTAGAAGTATTTCCACGCTATATTATATGTTGTTTATTGTAGCAATCAAGAAGAAGTTCAAGATCAAGTGATTTCATAAGTGGTTTTGTTTTATTTATTTATTAAATTAAAACTTCTGCACAAAGGTACTTCAGGCGGACTTAATGCCGGCCTGGTTTCTAGAGAAGCGGTGCGTCGCGCATCACGTTGGACGGCGCGGACCGCAGTAAATTCAAACATATGGCGTTGTATGAGAAGTGCCAGCGTTTTCGAAGAAGTGACGCGCCGCGAGACGCCACGCCACACGCGACGCGCGACGCTCCGCGTCTCCGTAAATGAGGCCTAATCATATATCAGTCAACCAAGGGTGGTGAAGAGATAACATGGCAGATGCATTATTTAAATTGTGACAAGCAAAACAGTAAAACAAAGAAATACTAATAATAAATTGCTTAAAATACATATATTGTATAATACATACCTAAATAAATAAATATATATATTTAAAAAATAGTGAATTGAAGTTATCAAAATGTCCCTTCTCTCCGTTGAAATTAATTTGTTAGGTTAGGTATAGTAGTTGCAATACCTGGGTTTAGGGATTACAATCCAGATTGGTTTTCAGCGATGTTGAAGGATCCCGTTCCTAAAATTAAGCTATACTCCTCTGGATTGCGGCATCCCACTTTGGTATCACAGATGGATATTCATCATTCAGGTAAAATTGTCACAAGGATATTTTCTTAATTTACTATGATTGATACAAATAGGCGTCAATTTGCATAAGACATAGCCAAACAGTACCTACTAGGGATGTTACGGAAATGATTATAACGAAACCGAAATCAAAATCGGAGGTGGTGGCCGAAGAAATATGTGTTAAGGGAAAGCAGGTTTAATAAACTAATAGATCATTGTTAATTAGCCTTTTTAATTTCAGCTCAAACACAATACACCTAACCAGGCGATGAGAAAAAGCAAACAGGTTTAATACAATCGCAATCTGTATTGGCTGTGGCAGTGTGCCGTCGCCGCCTCCGCTTCGCATTGACCTCCCATAACCTCCGATTTAAAAGTTTCGGAATTCAAATCGGAGTTTTATAAACAATCGGAAGTTCCGACTTTTCGGAATAGAAATCAAACCCCCGTAACATCCCTAGTACCTATTCCTGTTGCTGTCACAAAAACGTGTGTTGTAGTAATGCTTTCTATGGCCTTGACCCCTGAATTCCTCAGAAAGCAAGTAGAGCCGTTGGCCCCAGTTATCATTTGACAGTCGTAATGAGTAGTCAGAAGTCCAAAGCCTGACCACCAGTTTTACTGTGTTTTATCGTGTTACCCAGTCACAGAGGTCATATAGGCAGTCAGTCGTTTCATGTTAAATACAGGTATACAACTGAAGTTGTTTAGCCTGGCAGCCAAGCCTAACATATATGCCTTTACTTAATTATATAAAAATAATTAAGAAAAGGCTACGATGGTTATGGCTCAGTAAAACAAAACTTTCGCGGAAAACAAAACATAATTTTACAGCTTCACTTCTCTTCGCTGCACAGCGCATCTTTCCTGCTTTATACTGGTAAGCCAGTTTTATCGAGTCCTTCTTATAATCTCGGACTTCGTTCGTCGGAAGTTAATTAAGTTTTATGTGTACTTATAATAAATTATTCTTTCTCTTGATCTTTGTTTACGAATGTACTGAGTGAGATACGTCAATCTCTTTGAGAGTGTTGTGCTCCTGGTAGTTTTGGTCTTATTTAAAGCATCTTTAGGGTAAGTAATCACTGATGGGACTCAGAACTATGCCCCAGCAGTGGGCACGGACTAATTATGTTTCTGCCAGGGTTTGTTTTCTCTTATATGATGGAGGAGGATGGAGCGACTGCCTACTCACCCTTAACAAACTAGAAGACGTGAAGCACGATACCCCTTGACAGGCTGCAATCTAAAAAACTATTTCGCGTATAATTCTCGACACGTAACTTGGTAAGACTCGTCAGATGCGACAAGTCGTTTTTAGGTCTCTTTGGTTACCAAAATTTTTTTTTTTTTTGGGCGTCTCGCAGATCAATCGAAGTGATTGGCCACTGCTTAACTGGGTGATCCTGTGGAGACTAAACTAGAGCCTCCAGCCAGGCACAAAAAGCTAAACCTAAGCGACCACGCTGAGGGTTACCCCTTTTGGTTTACCAAGCGGGACGCGGGGAACTTTTAGCACCGTTCCGATCGCATGATTGGTTGGTCATTTTGACATAAGGATCGACTGAACAATCGCGTCGCGTCCACGTTCTGTTCGCTCTATATGGAACTATGCCAAAACCGTGCCAAGTTACATGCCGAGGACTATATATGTGGTTTATTTAATGGCTCGATCTCAGAATACCAGATTCTAAATATATCAGATTTCAAACAGTCGAAATCAAAATACATTGTGAGACTCTATACAAGTGACATATTAGGTCATTAACTATGAAATTGGCGTTTTGTCGTACTGGCCACTTTGATCTCAAACATCTCGTCTTTGGTTTGGAATTCCAATTTTAAATTTATACAGCTATTTACTCATGCTTTTGTGTTTGAAAAACCGTAATTCATTTGTTGTCTCCTCCTTTGGTTTTTCTTTGCGCCAGTCAGTTTACAAAATGGAAAACTTGAAATATCGCGTTATTTACGAGTAAGAGTTCCATCGTGGCACCAGTGCTGCAAAAACGGCTCGAAGGATTAATAATGTGTATGGCGACGGTGTGCGGCAAAAGAAAACACACTGCGTTTTTGGTTCCAACGTTTTCGTTCTGGAAATATCGACCTGCAGAACAAGCTCCGTGGATGGCCGGAGACCAAAGTTGGTAATGAAGAATTGAAGGCTATTGTGGAAGCGGATCCATCGCAAACCACGTCCGAGTTAGCTGCAGGATGCGATGTTTGTGATAAAACTGCTTTAATCCACTTGAATCAAATTGGGAAGGTGTGGACGCTTGAAAGGTGGGTACCCCACGAATTGAGTGCAGCAAACCGACAAACGCGCTTCGACTGCTGCGTTACATTACTCAACTGGCACAATAATGAAGGGATTTTAAATCGAATCATTACCTGTGATGAAAAGTGGATCCTGTACAATAATTGGAAACGCTCATCGCAATGGCAGAACCCTGGCGGACCAGCCAAATCCTGCCCCAAGCGAAAATTGACACAAAGAATTACTTGTGAGCATTTGGTGGACTATTGCCGGTGTCGTTCACTACAGCTTTCTTAAATCTGGCCAGACGATTACGGCGGATGACTATTGTCAGCGACTGCAAACCGTGATAGAAAAGCTAGCTGCTAAACAGCCGAGGCTGGTTAATTGCTCTAGGCCACTGCTGCTTCAGGACAACGCTAGACCACACACTGCACAACAGACGGCTACCAAATTAGAGGAACGTCAATTGGAATGTCTAAGACATCCACCGTACTTCCCGGACCTTGCTCCAACAGATTACCATTTTTTTCGAAATTTGGATAACTTCATGCAAGGGAAAAAATTCAACTCCGATGGGGCAGTCCAAAGCGCCTTCAAAGATTTTATTGATTCCCGTCCGAATGTTTTTTTTTAGTAAAGGTATTAATGAACTACCTATGAGATGGCAAAAGTGCATAGATAGCAATGGTACATACTTTGATTAAATAAATAAATTATATTAAAAAAAAAACGACTTTATGATCCTCCCTTACAAAACGCCAATTTCATATGTAATGATCTAATACTTCTCTTATCAACGAAATTGTCGCGATAGTGATTGGCAAAATGACATAAATAATTGACAAAAGTATCAAAATGTCACGTCATACCTTAAATTATGGCATTTCTGCTATTGTCATTAACGTGATTGTCTAGAACATCTGATATTGCCGGCGAAAAGAATACATACTCCTTTATTTTTCTTTTGTTAGAGACGATGGAAGACTCTTCAAACATTTTGGGACCAGTGAGCAGCCACACCAATCACAGCGTTGTTTTCATTAATTGGCCCTAAAAAGTCCATTTGGTCATGGCACTGAGTTGAGCCGTTTGAGTTTAACATCGTGATGAAAGGATTAGTCAGCAAGACTTCGTTACCGAGTGTTAGCTGTACAGGTTGCGTCAGACGTTTGAAATCGCAGTAAGATTAAGATAAATGCCACTCGGGTAGGCTCTTATCATGCACTCCTCGCTGTTAAAAGCATTCATATATTTCTTGAGAATAATAAAATTAAAATCATTCATAACGATTTTTACCTGACTACGGCGAAGCAAAAGGGATGGTTATGTTTTTGACCGGTATGTGTGCAAGTGTGTATATAAATATGTATGTATGTTCATCTGTTCTCTCATAACTTCTAAAGTACTCATCATAATTTGACAAATAAATTGTCGTTGGAAGCGTCTTGTTTGTCCGCTGGTTATAAATTACCTCACATTAAATTGATATATTCAATATAGCGCCTATAGAGGGAACGCAGTCAAGAACAAAACAAAAATTTCGCCTTAACCCATAATGTGTGGTATCATTGAAAAGGGATTTTAAAATTAAGGTAGGTACATCATATTTTTGTAAAGCGTAGCGTTTTCTCGTCAAAGTCATAAAACTATTTTTTTATCCGACTACGGCGTCACAAAGTTCACTCTTGTAACCTATTCATTATTTAGATACATATAAAATAGCAAACGCTAAACAGATAAAAATGTGATGTGGCTCTGCACATACCCCAAAATACTTAAAATAAAAAATAAGTTCAAAAACTAAAACCCGACTACTGAAAAATCACGTTTGCCACCTACCGTAAACACAACAATACATTCTGCAAAGTGGCATACGAGCACTCTTATCCTCTACGGGATAGTTTGAACATAACAATAATTGCAGATGAGAATATTTTCTTGTTTCATACTATTTAGCGCGTGATTTTTCAGTAGTCAGGTTTTAGTTTTTGAACCTTTTTTTTGTAGTATTTCCTTGTTCCTAAACTGCAAAATATCAGGCGAAAAATACTATCTTTTTCGCACAATATGTCCCCAAACTTCTTTGTAAATAACTTATCCAAAATTAATGTCGGTGCTCCCGCTGGAGAGTTTGTTATAAAACAAGTTAATTTGCAAAAGTAACGTTAGTAGGATAACTTATATTAGGGAAAACGCTCCGTTTTACCTTGTGCGATAAGATTAAGGAATGATTTAAGGACTTAGTGGTTTTCCCTATTCTTTGGCTGTTGAGATTATTTTTAATGTTGTTTTGTGGTGGTGTCTAATTCACGTAACGATTTACACAAGTAAAATTTAAAATAAAAAAATCCCCGACATATTTTTATTTCATGCTACATATTTTTTGTAGAAGTAGACATGCTTAGATCAACAATCTATAGAACAAATAATTATGATACGATATCTTGCGAAAACTGCTCGATTCAAACAGTAGAACGAGGCTGAACTGATTTTCATCAAACGTTGCTAAGAGCACTCACGAGACAACGAAATCAAAATTACTTCACCCGTTTAGGAGCTATGATGCCACAGACAGATGCACTAATACACAAAAACACAGTTACACGACAAACTTATAACACCCTCTTTTTCCGTCGTGGGTTAGAAGTAGAATTTAAAAAAAAACTTCTTAAAAAAAGAACCATCACGGTCTGATAACAAGTTTTGGAGATATTCGTTGACAAACACACACACACATACATACATACAAACAAACGTATTACATACACTTATGAAATTTGGCACACGTTTTAAGAAGCCCATACAGAGTAACATATGTGAATATTGTGCAATTCCAACAATATTACATACATACGTGTCAAATTGATTACCTCCTTTTTTTGAAGTCGGAAACAAGGTGACTTTTGCATATAAAAAAGAAAGAAAAAAAGAAAGAAAACTCATTTATTTGACACAAGCCAGATCACACAACACACACATAAAAAAAATAAAAAGATAACTTAAAAATAATTAAAAAAAAAGAAAACAATATATTAGTAATATTGTGTGTCCCACGGCACACAAATTGCGGCATATAAATTGGTCATCGGCTGACCAAAATTTTAATGGGAGATACTTTTTTTGAGAATTGTCTATGACTTTCTTAAAGAAAGTTGTTCATGTAAAAGAGACAGAAGCAGTTTCTAAAAATATGGGAAAGAAGTGTAAAGTAAAGTAACTCATGAAAAACAGCGACAGTGCAGCTTTTATTAAAATCAATCAATCAATGAAATATTTGTGTTATTGGCACGGTACTCATGCAGATTGCTTTACAAACAAAGATACAATTTTTAACAATACTCGATAGGCTTTCGTTCGACCTCTATCTCATCTGAGGTCTTATTGTGCTAATGTGTTTCGTTTTCAATCAACTTCTTTATATTTTTTTATATTACGTCTTTTCTAAAAAAAGCAATCCACTGAAATCAGCATAATAACAAGTTTATTTAAAGTTTCAATTCACAAAACTTTTACATATTTATTGAAAACATAAATACATTCTTTTTAAATTTAATACCGTCTTAAAAACGCCCACCATCCGGTATTGACATCTACTATTAATTTCGTTAAAAAGATATCAAAATGAATGATCCTTTTCACCCACTCAATGGTTGGATAAAAAAAATGAAATAAAACTATCTTCTTCTTAACGTCACAGAAATAGCTTTAAATGGGAACTCATGAGCACAAAACAGAGAGGAACAGAAGGTCGGCTCCATATAACGACTGAAACTAGGACTACGCTTACATAGACGGGTACGTGCGGCGGCGGCGGCGGTGATTTCAAACAAATGGCGGCAAACACTTGCTGTACGTGAAGCGTCTCTATGTGTGCGTGCGTTTTCGCTCGTTTTGGTCTTGCAGACCAAATTATGTCTACGGTAGTAAATCTCATTGAAGACTTGCCATCGGCGTTGGAAATATTATAGTGCAAAAATGTTAACACAAACACAGTTATACTCTTCGTTCTCTCACTTCTCGCCGATGGAACATTAATCCGACACGACATGAGAGAGATCAGAAGCAGGATCAACGTCTTAAAATCCTTTCTGAGGCACCCCCCGTGCCTATCATAACGCCAACTTACAAACTGCGAGCTGCTACTAAGAAATTTATTTTGGAAAAACCCAATATCACTTTGACCGACCTAAGCTTCGAACCTGGGACCTAACGCTCAGCACTCTTGCGACCGTGAGACATATGAAACGGTCAAAAGTCAGTGACTCGTTGTTTGGAGCTTCTGTACTTATTTATTTTGTGACAAGGATTTCAATAGCAATTGCGTCGTTTAAAGAGAGCATCGCATTAGTAGATAGCTATTTGGAGAACGTTTTCATGTAATTGACGTTTACAACTGACTGTAAAGGATGAACAGATGAGTCATTCAGTAATTGGTTTATTTTTGGATTATTTTTTCAACATCAACTTCCTTTCTTTATCCTATGTTACTTGGGATCGGCGCAACACGTTTATCTTCTTCCATACCGTCCTGTCCCCCGTCACGCTATCACTGACTCCTTTTCCTTCATATCACTCCTTACATAGTTCATCCATCAAAAGATGCATGAACTTTTGCATTCCTCTCCCTCTCAGATATATTCATAACTCTTTTAGTAATCGTTTCATCCCTCCTCACATGACCATACCAGGACAAACGGTTTCCTTTCAAATTTTCTGTCACTGGCGCCACTTTTAAACTTCCTCTAATATACTTATTTCTCACTTTATTCATTTTGGTCACTCCGCACATCCATCTTAAGCTGCTCATGCTTTTTTTCTGACTAATTTGAATATAATATGTTCAAATTAGTCTCAAAAATCATATTATGACTTTTGATTGCGATTGGATTGCCGAATAGCTTAGGAGGCAGTATCTAACCCTATGACTTCATCCCGCCGGCCCCTATATACCATTGGACATATAGACGCACTGCAAGTTACCATCCTTAACTGGTTGCCATTCCACCAATTCAAACCAAGCACTTTCAAACATCCTTTAAAATGCCCACCTTCTTCTTTTCGAGTCGATGGGAAACTCTTTAGATATTTTGGGAACAGTAGGCAGCCACAAGTTGGGCCTTTTAAGCCAGAAAAAGCATCTTTGGAGCGCGAACTTGCGAGCGATACAGCGTGAAAACGAGATGGTCGGACTGTCAATCAACAAGTCCAAGGCCGAAGTCATGATCATTAACAGAGCTGGACTAATAGCATGCACGGGGGAACTTCTAGATCTATATTGTGAGTTTGTGTACCTGGACTTCATGATCAACGATCAAGAAATTTGGAGACGTACGCAGATGGCCAAAGCTGCTATGAGCAAGATGACGAGGATATGGCAAGATAGGAACATCTCTTATAACACCAAGAAGAGACCCGTTAGAACCCTGTTATTCTCAATGTTCCTTTATGGCTCCAAATCTTGGGCAATTCGTTCGATGGATCGAAGAAAGATCAGGGCTTTCGAGATGTGGTGCTGGAGGAGAATGTTGCACATATCATGGACAGCAAAACGCATAAAAAAGTCCATTCTCGACCAGTTAAACATCAACACCAGACTCTCCACGATCTGCTAGCAAATAGTCCTAATTACTATGGTCACATTGCCCGGAGACAGCCAGATAACCTGGAAAAACTGGTTTTTGTAGGAAAAGTGGATGGAAAAAGGCCACGCAAACGCGGCGGTCAGACCAAATCAGGGCGATTACGGAACTCACGGTTACCACTGCCCTGAGAAGATTTGAAGACAGAGTGTCTTGGAAGCAGCTCGTCAATGACTCCGTGAAAGCTTTCCAAGACGGGCACGACCTTCAGTAATGAAGACAACGAATAAGAAGAAGGCAGCCACAGTGCACACACACACAGCAGCGTCAGTGGTATCATCAGGTTCTCCACAGTGCTTGTGTGGGCACTTAGGGCACTCCAGCATGTGTATCATATTCTGCACAAAGGCACCGCACTCAAATTGTGTGTCAGAATAGTCTATAAAACCCCATTTCACCAAATCGTCTTTGTAGCGGCCGATTTGGGTACGCAATCGATTGAGTGCTGGCTCTCACTACATTTTTTTTTTTGGTTTCAGAAGTCACCTGTGTTCCTTCAGTTGCTTGAGCCAGGGCCGCGGTAATTCTCTTTCAAATTTATCCGCGATCCGGAACTCACTACCTGCGTCTGTGTTTCCGAACGCATTCAACCCGAATCTCTTCAAAGATAGAGTAAACAGGCTCCTGGTTAATTCACTCCATCGACTACTTTGTCTCTTTCTCCTGTGACCTAGACTAGAGTCAAGAGCAAACCCACCACAAATAAAATAAAATAAAACAAAAGTACACCTATATTGAATACACTGCTGCATTTCTGTTATAATTTAAAGGTACCAGGTACCAGATTTTGCAGTAGAATTTTCTGAGAATTTCAGGTCTTATCGGAGCCTTAATTAACGGAACACTTATGCCTTACTTAAATATAAGGTAGCTGTGGAACGCTTAAGAGACCTAATTTACCGAGATAAGAGTAAATATAATAAGTTTTAAATTACGCCATCTTTCACAGAAAATGATCTCCTTAATGGGAGTCAGACTTTTCTCAACTATGTTGGGGTCGGATCCAGTATGACCGGATTCAGTTAAATAGTGACTGACGATCTAACCTCCACAACCCAGTAACTGGGTAACACGATATCCCTTGGCAGGACTGGCGATAGATTTTCAGGCTTCTGCTTGTAACGACTCTCAAAAATCTTCAAATGACAGCTGGGACCAATGGCTTAACGTACTATCCCCTAGACACGGGGCATCTTGGAATATTATGAAAAATCACCCATCCACCGATTAACTGCGTCAGGCGTTGCAAAACCTGGAGGATCCCGTTACCCCTTTGTCACACGGGTAGACCTTAACCTTTATTAGAGTTACGACAAATGATTTTTTTAATTCCTAAGATTGTGTAAGATAATTTCAACATGTACGCGGGCGAAGCCGCTGACAAAAGCTAGATTATAATATTAGTAGAAGAATGTAGGATATACTTTATAAGAGGTTTGAGAATAATGTAAGGAAGGAAGGAACAAGCGATAAAAAGTACACTACAAAAATGTTTCCGAACCTACTTTGTATAAAAAGGAACAATTTATCTTTTCAGTGTAAACGCAGCAATTAAAAGTTGGTAAAGAAAATTTCCAACGAACAAAGAGTTGCAGTTGTCTTTAAAACATCTTAAATATACAGTTGTTCTTTATATTGTAAGCCAAGTCGAAAGTAATGCCTGAACAAGTACACTTACATTAAAAAGTTGTTTTGGTACCTAACTACCGAATAAAATAGGCATGACAGAAAGTCAAATACTTGCAAATATAGTGAGGAGGATATTAATTTGAAATCCTTGTAAATAAATTTATTTAAGTAATGATAACGCAGGGGCTACTCATCGTCATTCGCTTTTTTAACTAACTTTTGGTTTTAGGTCATGCCAGTTGCCTCACGATGAGAATCATTTACAAAATCAAAAGTTTCTTTCACTATCGAAGGTGAGCAGTATGAGCACAAAGGCGGGACATTACACTTCACGTAACAATATGATAAGGCTAACTCCCAGGGCCTGTATTTTGGGAGTTAGCATCATCATGATAAGCACAAAGGGGTTAAATATGAGCGGATATAAGATTTTTTCCGATGCATATTCCCACGAACCGATCTCACCATGGTTTGAATTCATAATAAGTTGGCTTTTAATTAATCGTCAATTTTTCAGGATATGCAGTACTCATGAATATGAACCACTTTTATTACAGGGAAAGCCCTGAATTAGCTATATAAAATGCTGCTGATCCTAACATTTTGTTGAGTTGTGCGAATTTATATGTAAATAGCAGACCCGCGCGGCTTCGCTCCCGTCAAAATTATACCCCATGTTACTCGGGAATGTAGCTTTCCATAGGTGAAAGAATTTTCGAAATCGGTCCAGTAGTTTCGAAGCCTATACGGTACAAACAAACAAACAAACAAAAAAATCTTTCCTCTTTATAATATTGGTATGTAATAAGCAGTTGTTTTTTTTTGTATTTCGGAGTTGATCCTACGTTTACAATTAAAACATTGCAAAGGAAAAAAAATACTTTTTCTAAAATTACTAAGTTTTCGAAAAAGTGCAACTTCTGCTCCAACATTTCTAAGTAGACATTTCAACAAAACTTTAAGCAATGGAACGAAGCCAACTGTCTTGCAAGCCTTTGAGGTATGTCAGGACCATTTAGAAGTTTGGTCTGGCTGAGGAATCGATCGCATTCTTTGATAGTTAAGTAAGGTTCCGTAGCTATATTTATTTCGTTTCTACTGCAGAATATCTTGGTCGGCAAAAATAAGGACAGAGATGGAAGGTGAGAACCGAGACTCACCTCTGTTCTGTTTGTTATTTCCTCTACTCCACTCAACCTCAATTGAAAAAGGAGAAAAATAATATTTATGTGTGACTTGCGCCTTGGAGTTAAAACGAAAATTATCAATGACACCATGTGTCATGACAGGAGCGCACATTTGAACTCTTTCGGGAAGGTTAAGTTCAGCTGCATATGCAGTAAGGAAAATAAGGCAGTTAACCGATGTAGCCACAGTTAGGTTAGTATACTATGCTTATTTCCACAGTATTATGTCTTATGGCATTCTGCTGTGGGGATCAGCAGCAGATGTTGACTCAGTTTTCATATTACAAAAGAGGGCAATCCGCATGTGCGTGTGAACTGAGGGACCATACTGATATCTCGCAAAATAAATATCGTAGGATTTAGTAGTAGACTTAAAACAATTGTAGAACAAATCTGGGAATTTGTAAATAAATATATTAAAAACTACAGCCCTTAAAGTGCGGTCCCTCAATCCTCACATACCATTAGCCAGATCTCGGAAAGTATCTGATAAAGTAAGGTTTTGTAACTACAGACATTTAGTAAAGAATTTGTAAAGATATTTACTAAATAACAAACCACATAGCACCAAATATAAAAAATATATAACGACTAAACTGTGGTCCCTCAATCCTCACATCCACTGACATATGTGCATGTACTAGCTGCTAGACGAGAGTAATATCAGAAATACTAGTGTACTTAACTTTTAGTAGAAAGTTTCTACTAAATAATAGTTATCTAAAACTATGTATTTCTTACCTCTTAGCTGAGATAACATTATTTTTTAATCCTATAAACATAGATAAGAGTAGTGTGACCACACAATGAAACAAAATGTAGACAGTACTATTATACTTCATTTAGTATAGCATTAAACGAAACGAAAACAATGTTGAACTGTTAATTGAATCTGTGTATTGAATTATTCGAATGTAAATGTACAAATAAACCATTTTATTTATTTATTTTATTAATGTGTATCAGCTCAGTGGTTTTTACATACGCATAGTGTTTATGGGGATAAACAAAACAGGAAACTGAGAACAAGTAATTACATTACGCTCAAGAAAGAAAAAATGTATAAATGCAATTATATAAAAAAAAACGCCAAAAAAGTTCAATCTAATATTTCAACTGGATATTTTAATGCGACATTGAATCTAAAAACGATGACATTTATTTAATGAGGGCAAAATTGCTTCACAATATTTTAGTCCATTAAACGAGAAAGGAAACCATATTAGTTATGATTGCCAGTGTAATATCACATATACACACACTGGCAAAATTAGCGGAATAAGAAAAAAAAACACAATACCTTTTTTTTACCTTTGCGGGGTAGTTTTCTTTTGTTTTACAATAAAACCAATTATTCCTACTTGATAATACAATTGAACTTCACTTTTCAACAGATTGTTTAAAGTTTATTCGAACTTACATCACTTTGAGAGAATTTTGCTTGTAGCCACTTCATGGGTTATCAAACCCATGAATAAAATTTTGTAAATTTTTCATTACCAACCTGAGTTATTTGTTTTATTTAATGATTTGATTTTTTTCAAAGTTAAGGACATCATTGTGGCCAACTTTGAGGCTCAGGCCCAAACTGAGAGGCCCAGGGCACTTGAGATGAGAAGAAATTACCAAACCTACAGAATGATGTGCATAATTCATCTTTTATCTGTTTTAACCATTTATTGCAGTTTTTAATGGTTTAGAGAGACTAATGCTTTTGTGAGAGTATCAGAACAAGGCAAGAATCTCGAACTTCCAACAGAAATAATCTTTTTATTTAGTTTTGCTTTCGAAAAAACCCGCATTTAAAGCCTATTCAAGCCAAAAATGAGCTGGAGGAAGTTCGAGGTACAATAGAAACTGGATTTAAGGAACGAAGGAGAATGAAAGAAGCTGTTTCTGGTTTGTTCGTCTCCGCCGAAGGTCCAAAACTTGAGGCACATCACCTTTGAAACAGAACAATGTTTGCCCGGGAATATCAACTTTAGTACACAGACTAATGGAGGAAAATATTGTTCAGTGATGAGTGTGGAATTAATTTAAATCGAATTGAGAGACGGCAATGAATGTGTGAACATGAACAAGAATAACATAATCTTTTTTTTTAAGCTATAGTGGCATATGGCAGAGGAACAATATTAGATTTAGGTAGGATATGTTTGTACGGACTTGATGATGATCGATGGAGGGAATCTTATTATACACCGCTATAGAAGTGTTATTTAAGAATAAAACGCGGTATCATCTGCCCCTTTATCAGTGGTCATTCGTTTTGATCTAGGAAAATCCTCGGCTGCATACCACTTTTCAAATCCAGCCTATCTTAATAATGTCAATATCGCAGTTTTGGCGGCGCCGGCGAGATCACCAGACATGCATCCGATAGAACACGTCTAGGAACTGCTAAAACGAAGAGCAAAATTCATACTCCCTACACTTATCAATGTGGGTAAACTGCGAAGCGCCATTGTATAGGAATGATAAAAACTACCACAAGATACAATGAATAACATTATTCTCAACATGTCTAGGCGGGTGAATATTTTATTAAGAGCAAGTGGAGAAAACACGTAATATAATGTGATATTATTTTATTGTAATAATGATTTTTTTAATTAACTTTTTTTAACTTTCCTTGGTAACCTTAAAAAATCAACAATAGCCAGTTTTCCCATGAAGTCATATTACTCACAAAAATTAACTAAATTCGACTTGATTTTTATTTTAAAAGGTGTATTTTTAAGTAAGGAAAAATGTCTTAATATAAGTTTTTGAAATTAATTCTTATTTAATATAAAAATCGTAATTTTTATTTTGTTCCGCTAATTTTGCCAGTGTATGTATATTTGAACATATACTTCTAAGATATTTTTTCAGTGCAACTTTTACAAAAATGTGTTTAAATACGTCCTGCCAATCAAACTTAATCAATAGAGACGTTGCGTTTTTGCCCTTAAATATAAATATTATTGAAATATTTGACTTAGGTAATTTGGAAGAGGCAATTAACATCGATGAAGGAAACAGGAACTGTACCTTTTGTAATGACCAAGTTAGTTACAATTAAGAGCTTTCAAAAATAATATCATTCGATTTGAATAGCACTGAAAAAAGTTAACTTAATTATGTTCCAGTTACCATAATAGTAAAGAACAAAAGCTAGAAAATCATGGGTGCATCTGAATTCATTCCATCATTAATACCAGGTGGTCTTGGTCATTACCGATGCCACTTTTATATGAATGAGCGTTTCTTTTGCTATGATGATCAACAACTCAAAATTATTGAAAGTACTGATCAACAAATATTCTTACATCCATTAAGCTACATGCAAATTTCACTTACTTAGATAAATGTATTAATGTTATTTTTTTTTTTATTATATACTTTTTATTAAAGACACCTATGCCGTGTAATATAAAATTAAATTAACAGTTCAGCATTGTTTTCGTTTCGTTTAATGCTGCACTAAATGAAGTATAATAGTACTGTCTACATTTTTTATCATTGTGTGGTCACACTACTCTTATCTATTTTTATAGGATTAAAAAATAAAATTATCTCAGCTAAGAGGTAAGAATTACACAGTTTTAGATAACTATTATTTAGTAGAAACTTTCTACTAAAAGTTAAGTACACTAGTCTTTCGGATATTACTCTCGTCTAGCAGCTAGTACATGCACATATGTCAGTGGATGTGAGGATTGAGGGACCACAGTTTAGTCGTTATATATTTTTTTATCTTTGATTCTTTGTGGTCTGTTATTTAGTAAATATCTTTACAAATTCGTTACTAAATGTCTAGTCTTTCTGATATTCCTTTCGTATAGCAGCTAGTACATGCACATATGTCAGTGAATGTGAGGATTGAGGGACCACAGTTTAGTCGTTATATATTTTTTATATTTGATGCTTTGTGGTTTGTTATTTAGTAAATACTCGTATCTTTACAAATTCTTTACTAAATGTCTGTAGTTACAAAACCTTATTTTATCAGATACTTTCCGAGATCTGGCTAATGGTATGTGAGGACTGAGGGACCGCACTTTAAGGGCTGTAGTTTTTAATATATTTATTTACAAATTCCCAGATTTGTTCTACAATTGTTTTAAGTCTACTACTAAATCCTACGATATTTATTTTGCGAGATATCAGTATGGTCCCTCAGTTCACACGCACATCAATCCGCGCGATCTATAAAATGGGTCTTCGCGAGTCCCTCAGAGAAAAATTTAAAGAGATCGATATACTGACTCTACCTTCACTTTATATTTTGGAATGTATTTTGTATGTCTACAAAAATCGAGGGCTTTTCAAAACTAGAAGCGACTTCCATAATTTAAATACACGCAGTAAGCACGAAATTGTAATACTCAAATTCAGATTAACTAAAACTAGCAAGTCTTTTCTTATAAACAGTATACGCTTTTATAACAAGTTGCCAAAGTCAGTTATAGAACTGACCGATGGCAAGTTCAAAAATCACATCAAACGTGTCCTTATTAAAAAAGCATATTATAAAATCAAGAACTACGTTGAAGATAAAAAATTTGGCTTTAGCTCCTTTTGCGCATGCGGCTTCCCTGGTAACTCATAAACGGCACAAATATGTGGATGTCTCTAACTATTGTCAAACTCATTTTTTTTGTTGACTTTTTGTTTTTCATCTTTTAATTGGACTTTTTACAATAGTATGCAATCATCTTTGTAGAAATTTTGCAAAGAATAGTTACAGCACTGATAACAACATTTGTGCCACATGTTAAATTTAGTCTTGTTATATTTTTTTTTTTAACTTTGTATAGATGCTTTTACCGATTATTTTGTGAATGTGTGAACATTGTAGGCCTTCTAGATGTTAGTTAACATTTGTTAACTTTGTTATATATTATATAAACTTTTTTTTTTTAGTTTCTTACGACGTATTGTCGGGCCTACGTTGTCCCCCCATAATACTTATGCTGTAACATGGAAATATTGTAAAACCAAACCATTTTTTAAAAGAGTAACCATGGAGTTTCTTGCCGGTTCTTCTCCATAGTAAATGACCAACCCGAACCGTGCACCTTTTGTCGACGTTTTATAAGTGCCCATGTAGGCCTATGTAAAATAAAATATAAAAAAATAAATTGACAGGTGACATAAATTTCTTCGAGTTATGAACTTTGAATGAACAATTTGTAAATATTTTAAATGTATAACATTCAATTTGCCGTTTGCAGCATAACTCAAGGCTCGAGTCAAAATCAGAGTTTGTTCTAAATATAAGGGTATTATGAGACACAATAGAAGAAATCTGTAAGTAAGAGAACATTTGAAAGTAGCACTGTTGACCGAACATTGTAAAAATTGGTAGTCATGGTATGAACATGTGATGCGAAGGAATGAGGAACATGTCGCAAGGAAAGTCTTGATTATGAATGTGGATGGATGGATAAAGGGTTTGAGGAAAGCCAAAGATGGATAGATGGATTGCTTGAAAGACGATATTGTTCAGCACCCTGTGGTGGAATTTATATTGCAGTCGTTTAATAAGTCATAACAATATAATCTTAATAGTATGTCCGATTGGGAAAAAAATCAGCGGCTCTCCACTTGACTTTCTTGAGTATTTCGAAAATAAATGTCAACAAGGTGAGAGTTAATTCCATAGGAAAATAAATAATAGTTAAAAAAACAAAAAAAAAACATGCTTTAAAAGAAAACCAATTTAATAAGTACAAAATAATTTTCAATAAATTTAAATTAAGAATAGTGTGATTAATAAATAAGAAATATTTATTATAAACTAATAACGTGAAGAAGTAACAAACATACAAACACACCCACACACACACTCAAAAACTTTCGCCTTTATTATATTAGTGTGAGTGTGAAAAGCATGGGGTGCTTTAAAAATATTTTCAAAATTACTCTACTTTTACCAATATCTGTCTAATGTGTGTGTATGTGCGAGTGTGTGAGTGCCTGCTGTCTTCCCCGGATGTGATAGCCGTTTCTCAAGCTCCCTCTCCGGAACATTTATTTGATATGCGTGCTTGGCTCAAGCAACTACCGTGTCTTCGGATATACCTACAAATTAAGCCATGTGCATGTCTTAGCACACTACCGGCTATCGGAACAAAAAAATCGCTTATCTTGAAGATCCTGGTAAGAATAATGGGACAAACTATTTAAATTATTGCATTGTGTCAGTTTCAAATTAATCACGTTCAAAGATTCCGTTACATAGATACATACATACCAAGCTAATAAAAGCGTGTTAAAATATTTATCACGAGTTGTTTCACGATCCAAAAATAGTCAACGAATTAAAAATAACCCTATACATAGAACTCAGTCTACTTGAATAGGTAAAAAAGCTCTCAGAAAAATATATTTCCATCGAAAGTACAAAACTTTCATTAAATATTCCTAGGAATACCGTTTTATAAAATAAGGTTCCTTATCTATGTAAATCCTGGTTTTGCGTTACAATTTCGTACCTAGATAACACTTTGTTGAAATTGAAGCAATAAAATTTGAAGTAGAATTACTTTTATGGTCAAAGTTAAATGGGAATCCATTTTGAATGTAAATAAATTCGTCTGAGAAAATATGTCGTAGTGAGTTTTATGAAAATTAATAATAAATGGAGATGGTCTTAAGGAGAATTTTAATTTGTGTTTCCTATTTATTTTAATTGGCTCGCTAAGAAAATCTCTATGAAAAATATACATTTTCCTGCTTGTTCCTCATTTTAAATTCCGTTATATAGTTTGAAATATCACGTTCATTTATTTAAAACCCACAGTCCAATGTAAATTCGTATACGTATTAACTCGCCACTTGTGACTTGAATTTGACTAGCATCTTTGGTGACCCCGCTCATTCGCACCGGGTTTTACAACCTAAGATTTTCCTAATAAGCAATAGGTACTTTTACTCAGTCAAATATTAAAAAATATGATTTTATACCATAATACAAAGATATATCAACTTTAAAAACATAACGTTTATTAATCTTTACAGTAACTATAACTGAATAAATTTCACACTAACACTGGTGTTTGTCACCAGAAATTATCAAGATCTTTGTAAAACTTAGGTACGTTAAAATATAAAACTTGAAACAATCATATTTTTTGCAGCCAAATCAGTAATAAGACAATAGTTGAGTATCAAAGGCTTTAAAAATCACGTTTTCGCTCAGTTTAGGCCACGGGAAGTCGACGCCACAAAAAACCGGCTTTACCTTAAATATTAGTTTGTTTTTGTTTTTTAACCAAATAAATAATGCAAATTATCAGAGCATCAATGTTCGAAATTAGAATGTTTAAATTTCTAAGCTGTTTTGAAAGTTTAAGACGTAATAAAAGTGTCTTTAAGACTAAACTAAAATAATTTTAAGCTCAAAACTTTGAGTCGGTCTTAAACTAATGAATGTCATTAAAATTGGTAATGTTCATCTTAATGTAACTAAAATTCGATACTTACCCAAGACGCTGCTTTATAATTTCAAAGAAACCTTTTAGGAAGAACCGTTTAACGAATAATACCTTTTGCCACCCAACTTTCCTTTGAGTACGAGTGAAGTAAGAGGCATGCTCTCTCTCACTGTCCTTAGCCTCCTTTGCATGCATCACCATCTCGCAAAAGAGGCAATGGCATCCTACGCTTTCTGGATTCCAACCATGGACTGAGCCTCGAACGGATGCGAACGATCAGCCCCGCCAAGTGCCTTGGTTACAGCGCTGCTGCACCCAAGCTTCTCCTCGAGCGTAAACTGCGCCTTGTCTTCAGGGATTGCATGTGGCTTCCTCCATTCGGTCAATTAGATCTGATGGAACTCAGTTCTCCGTACCTCACTCTGTATGAAAAAAGGCAATTAAAGGGTGATAATACATATTTATTTGTTCAACAAAATTAACACTGACAAATAATATTAATATTGGCCGCAACTCTTCGTACAAACGAATCCCATTCACATATTCAGTGAGCACTATGACAAAACTCATTAATAAATAATACTAGCCTCTTACAACAGTATAAATATGGACAAACAGTACGGCAAACTACCTAAAAACGATCGAAACAGCACACTCACAAAAACATGCGCATCGACGAGGCCCCTAAGAGACACGCACTACTGACAGCATCGCGCCAACCACTTAGGGGTGTCGTCGATTCGCATGTTTGTGCGAGTGTGCTGTTTCGAACGTTTGTAGGTAGTTTCCGTACTATTCGTCCATGTATACTGTGCTGTTACTGTCCAATTGCGAAGCAAAGACCTCTTCTCAAACGGAGAAGGCATGAGCATTGACCACCACGCTTGCTCAAGACTGGTTGGCGGTTTCAAACTTATAATAACAATAAGTTCAGGAATTCGTAAAAATCTATGCTGTATATTAAATTTAAGTCATACGTGTGAGTTTCCGGTGCAAAAAAATTGATCTAATTGCGTACTTTTGAAACACAGCAATTTGGAGCGATTTTATTTTTTTATCCGAAATCTATTGACCGTAGAAAAATACTGCTTATAGAGATCGAGTGTTTTGCTGATTACCACTGACCTCTAACATACAAGTACGTTGGACATCATATTATTGATGACAAAATGAAGACATTTGATTTTCGCCATTTTGGCGCTGATAGCAACGTGACTTAACGTGAGCGTCCATGGAACTAATATTAAAAATGGGACACAGCCTTCGGTAAAAAAATACTTTTAAGGACTTTATCGACCGTGAGCATAACTTATTACGCAAGAGGAAAAAAAAACAGTTATTTTTATTATGATTCATTTTTAAGTAATAGAATAATTGTTGTAAAGGTTAATTGAAAAATATTTTCAGTCAGATTGCAAGATATAAACTAGTAGATAGCGTGCTAGTAAAGTTATAGCGCATTACAAATCGCATTACAATCAATTTAATAACTATTTTATAGAAATTACCAATAAATTTAATCATAGCAATAGTAATAATGTAAGTAACATTGACATTAACACTAACACTGGCAGTATCTTTTTGACTCCAGTGAATGAACAAGACATTATAAAAATTATCAACTCTTTAAATGATACTAACGCTACTGGATATGATGAAATAACCACAAAAATAATAAAACTAAGCAGCAAAATCATAGTAGAACCTTTAAGTTATTTAATTAATTTGTCATTTGAGACAGGCACATTTCCTACTAGATTAAAACAATCTATTGTCAAACCGCTATACAAAAAAGGTAACCGCACGGATATGTCCAATTATAGACCCATTACATTGATCCCTATCCTATCAAAGATTTTTGAAAAGGCAATGAACGGGAAAATCATTAACTTTTTAAACAAAAACAGCATTCTTACTGAGAACCGATTTGGTTTTAGGAAAAATAGTTCAACATCTCTTGCTTGTTTTACTTTGGTCAAACTGATTTCTGAAGTCCTTAATAATAAAATGCCTGTATTGTCAGTGTTTTTAGATATGAGCAAAGCATTTGATTTTATCCCACATAATCGCCTACTTTGCAAAATGGAGAAATATGGTATAAGAGGCAAGGCACATGACTGGCTTCAAAGCTATTTATCGAGTCGCCAGCAAAGGACAGTAGTAACTAAAATTAGATAATAACACAAACAAAACATACAGTTCAGATTTAAAAATAAATAGCTGTGGTGTTCCTCAGGGAAGCGTATTAGGGGCCCCATTATTTATAATATACATAAATGACTTTTGCAAGAACCTAAAACATAATTGTACACTATTTGCTGATGACACTACTCTCACAATAAAATCTTCAAATAGAAATGACCTAGAAACTGACACTAACAATGAAATACTAAAAGCAATTAAATGGCTGGAATCTAATAATTTACGTGTAAATATTGAAAAAACAAAGTTAGTACAATTTCAAACATACAATTCTTTAGTAAAACCCCCACAAATACATTACAATAATACAATTTTGGAACCTGTACCTTCAACCTTATTCTTGGGAATAGTTATTGATGAAAAATTAAATTGGAAAGAACATGTAAAAAAGTCTGCACTCGTCTCGACAAATTTGTGTTTGCGCTTCGAAAACTCAAAAGAATAGCCAGTAAAGAAACAGCCCTAAGTGCTTATCATGGCTATGTTGCATCAGTGCTGCGTTACGGCCTCGTGATATGGGCTAATTCAGTAGATGTGAACAGTGCATTAATTGCACAAAAAAAATGTGTCAGAGCTGTGTATGGAGCTGAATATTTAGATCATTGTAAGCCATTATTTAAAGCACTAAAAATTCTTCCACTTCCTTGCCTATATATTTTTGAGATTTGTATTTTTATTAAAAAGTATTCGCATATGTTCCCATTGTATGAACACATTTCTAAAAGAGTGAAAAGCAGAAGCCCAAACAAATTACTTGTACCTAGCCAGAGATTACAATTGTATAGCAGGAATTCCAATTGCATGGCAATCAAAATATTTAACAATTTACCCGCACGTATCAGAGTGTTGCCCACTAATAAATTTAGGAAAACAATATTTGCCTGGCTTTTAGACAATTGTTTCTATTCAGTTAATGAATTTTTAAATAATAAATTTTGACATTTCATTTTATTAATACTTATTTACACTTGTTAACTTGAATTGACTATTATTATTATTTTTTTAAGCTTTTGACATTATATAATTATTAAATTTTGACATTTCATTCATAATTATCTTGTATAAAAATTATCTATTTTTTAACTAAACTAATTTATAATATTGTACGCCTCAAACGTTTGCGCGCACACCATGTATGCGTAAGCTATTGTGGTTTCTATTGTCTGCTTGTTGATGCGCAATGGGGGAATATAGCCTCTTCTTAGCGTTCGATGACAAACTACTTCCTACAGTTATATTGTTGTGGCCTAGAACTTCGACACTTTGATTTTGTAAGTTACTTTAAATATTTCTACACCGGCAACGGTAGTGTATGTGAAACTGTTTATTATTAAGATCTTAATGTACCATAAACTCAGAAATAAATATATCTTATCTTATCTTACTGTCAGATCAGTGAGATTTAAATATGGGGATAGGCTGACAACTTATCCTTAAAACTAGTATATTTGTGCAAGTATCTCCTCGCGTACACTTGTTAGTTAATACTTACAAAAGTTCGGATTCACTCGGTTGGCGCCCATCGGATCCTGTCTCTGTAGTGTTATGGTGCAAATAAGAGTGATATCGTATTCCAGCGAGGTGAAGATTTATATCAGTTTTCAACTCTGTTTCAGATGCAGATATAAATTGTTTGACTTCAAAACATTTGTTAATAAAATTTAAATTATATTATTCCAGATTTAATACCAGGCACAGGAACGTGGTGATTGTTACAAGAAGAAAGAGGCCTGTGCTCAGCAGTGGGCGATGTCGGCTGTGAATGATCATGATGATGATTCTAGAATTTAGTATTACACATTTCTTTTGAACATATTATTACTGATTATTAGGCATTCATATAACATTCATCACCAATACCAATATGAGATATTTAATTGCAACATACTACGAGAAGTCAATACAGTAGATGAGTGATACGCCTTGCCAAGTCTACTATTTTGATATTAGTGTAATTTAATAATATCACTAATACTGATATATTATTTACAATACATATATATATATATATATTTCCAGGCGAATATATTAGTATTACCTAATCTTGAGAAATATCGGTATTAAACTATCTCTAAATGTGTCAATTTTTGTATCTTTGAATGAGCATAAAAATCAACTGTCATTTCGTATAGTATATTTAGTCCATCGTACTTGTATAATAGAGGTTAGTGCTGATTACGGAGTTATTAAATAAGTAAAAAGGATAAATGTCAGATAGTGACACTCTAGTTATAGGACGGCAGCTTTCAATGAGCATCATGACACATAAATTTGGTAGTACAATTTTTAACTGACTTTCCAAAAAGGAGAAGGTTCTATGTTCGACTTTATGTTTGCCTACCTATTTATCCGTCAATTGTGGACTTATTTTGAAAATTATTTTTTTGTTTAAAAGAGGTTGTTCCCATTTTAAATTGGTAAAGATTTCATATAGAACTTCTGAAAAATACAATTGAACTCATCAATAAATTATGGCAATTCTCGCCGGATTGCTGCAATCGCATGCCTGTTTATTGTTTATACCATTTCATAACATAACTTCACGCCAGTACGCTCTAAAGGGGTCCGCAGATGTGTACAGTTCACCTTGGTACAACATCATTTCACCGGTTATTTTCAAATTTCAAGATATTTGTGACATTTTAGGTATCTGAGAGCAGTGGTATCGGCCGCGACTTAAAAGTTGTGGGTCGTGGGCGCGTACCCAGGTAGGTGCTTTACTTTGTGTAAATTATTTCATCACCACTGCTCTCAAAACCCGTTCTTCCTCGTAGTCAAACTTTATAGTCCAACTGGTTTGACCACGAGGAATTAAATTTCCTCGTGGTCAAACTAGTCAAATGATCCTCCCTGTATCAACTTGAAGTTAAAAATGTGTACAGTCAATCAAAATTCAATTTAAAAAAACGCTGATATTTTTGGTATAATATAATGGGTTCGAATTTATAATATAAAAATGAATCCTATCTCACTTTATTTAAATAATAAACAACATCTATTTCATTGTGTATTAACTCGATTTGACATTTTGTTATGAAATCATCTCAAGAAAATCGTTATCCGTAAGTGACTCATTCTTTAGCCGTGTAGTCTCGAAATAATTAAAATATTTTTGTATTTTTTGGGTATTAGGACTATCAGATTTTATATAATCCCAACCTTCCTACCTACCCTACCCTACCTACATACCTACTCTACCTATGTAGGTAAGGTATTTTTTTTTCTTTCCAATTTTTTTTTCCTAAGAACCTTCTCCTAACAATAACAAACACAACAAAAAAAGAATAAGCGAAATCGGTCCAGCCGTTCACGCGTGATGCCGTGACAAAGGGAAATAGGGATTCCTTTTTATATATATAGATAGATGACTGTACATACAAGAACTGCATGCATACAGCGTGCTGAAAAGGTGCAATGTCAAATCAAATCAAATCAAATCAAATCATATTTATTTGCGTAAAACATGATATAAAAAGGTCTTACAGTACAAAATAGAGCAGACATGTTTTGCCAAGATTAAACACAGCATGCAAATATTTGTAATAAAAATTTCCTTAACAAAAATATTACAATATTACAAGAACGCTATTTTCGCTCTAGGTATTGTTTTATAGTATAGAAGTTGTTATCAATTAACCATTCATACAATTTATTCTTAAAAGAATATATCGAGTTTAAAATTTTCAGATTACTAGGTAGTTTGTTATAAATTCGTATACACATAGTTAAGCAGCTTTTTTTTCAGATTGTACTTAGCAAGCCTGGGAGTACTGTTAAGTACGAGTCTATGAGGATCTCGTCGGCTTCGAGGATTTATATCGCTTGCTAATTTAAATAACTCCTTATGTTTCCAAACAAACATGCATATTTCATTAATATACAGACAAGGTAGCGGTAACAAGCCAAGTTTCTTAAATACTGGCTGACATGATTCCTCAGGATGAAGTCCATATAGAGCCCTAATGCATTTTTTTTGAGCAACAAATGTTCTATTCTGGTCGGTACTATTACCCCAAATTATAAGACCATAACGTAATATGGATTCCACATACGCTTGGTAAGCTAATATAGCTGTTTTTAGATTAGTACTTTTTTTTACTTGTCTAAGAGCATACACAAATTTATTTATCTTGCTTGAAACATTGTCCACATGCACTTTCCAATGTAGGTTTTCATCAATAGTAACTCCTAGGAACTTGGTATGTGTTACTGGTTTAATTTTGGGTATATTTAATTTGAAGTTAAATTTATGATTATTCGATTTATTAAATTGTATATAAACAGATTTGTCAAGGTTTATTTTTAAGTTATGTACATAAAGCCAGTTAATTAAAATGTCAATTGTATTGTTAATGTCAGTTTCGTGGTCATAAATTGTATTATTTTTTTTATTGGATGTCACAATAATAGAGATGTCATCAGCAAACAAAATGCACTTATGATTCGTTATTTTAATGATGTCATTTATATATATCAAGAATAAGATCGGCCCCAGTATGCTTCCCTGTGGGACACCAAACTTATTATATCTATATTTCAATGAGTGTAACGTTACTTCTTTATCTTCGTTAATGTTTGTTATGGTAACGCATTGTTGCCTGTTTACAAGGTATGATTTTATCCACTGTAAGGTTGGCCCTCGAATCCCGATTGCTTCTAACTTTTGCAGTAGTAGATCGTGTGAAACTAGGTCGAAGGCTTTCGACAAATCAAAGAACAATCCTGTGGTTAGATTGTTGTCATTGATGTTAGTTAATATAACATTTATGAGGGCATAGATTGCTAATGTTGTAGACTTTCCCTTTTGAAAGCCATGCTGTTCTTTTTTTATAATATTGAACTTTGTACAGTAATTCGCAATTCTTTTGTACATACATTTTTCGTATATTTTAGATAAGATGGGTATTAGGGTGATAGGGCGGTAATTGTTCAGGTTATGTCTGTCCCCTTTTTTGTAAAGTGGTCTAACAACGGAAAGTTTTAAAGCTTCTGGAAAAATTCCCTCATAGAATGACCAATTGATCAAGTGTGTTAGTACTTCAACAATTTTGTCGACACTGATTTTAATGATTTTTGTGCTGATTTCATCGTAACCTTCAGAATTTGTATTATTTAAAAGCAGTATTTCCTGCTTAACTTCAGTTATCGACATCGGTTTGAGGAACATAGAGCCAACAGTTACATTATTGCTAGAGTTACCTGTGACGTTCGGCGGCATTGATTTGTTTGATGAATCGATATAATGGTTATTAAAGGCAGACGCTATTTCTACTGGATTGGTAATTTGTGTGTTGTTATATTTGATACTGTCTATATTATGTCTGGAGTTTGTATTATTTAGCTCGTCTTTTATAACATTCCACGTAGCTTTGCATTTGTTATCGTTTTTAGCTATGTATTTGATATTTGCGTTTTTCTTGGAATTAAAGATGCATTTTTTAAGGAGATTAGCGTAATTAAGGTATTTAGTCTTATTAATAGCAGTTTTGTTTTTATAAAATTGATGACGCAGTGACCGTTTGGTTTTACAACTTTTTTTTAAGCCCTTGCTTATCCAACTTTGTTTCTTTTTGTTATTTAAATTCACTTTTATTTTTAATTTAGGGAAACAAAGATTGTAAAGTAGGCAAAACGTTTCATGAAAAATATTGAATGCTGAGTTTGCGTTGTTAGCCGTGTGTATTTCAGACCAAGAAAAATTACTTAAGCATTCTTTAAACTTGTGGATATTATCTGAACTATAATCTCTTTTGTATGTATAATATATTGCTTGGTTTTGGGTTTTATGTTTTAAAGGAATAGTTAACATTTGTGCTGTATCGTGGTCAGACAAGTGAAGTGGCAGAACTGCAGCAGTAGCGTCGTGAATGTTACTCAGAATGTGGTCTATACATGATGACTTACGTGTTGGTACATCAATGTGAAATTTTAGATTATAATTGTAAGCTAGTTCCTGCAGTTGAGCAGTAATATTGCCTTTTTTAAGGGTGTTAATATTCAAATCACCCGCTAAAACTACTTTCACTCTAGATTTATATTGTTGAAATAAATTATGCATTAGGCTATTTAATTTGATTAAGAATAGGTTCGGGTCTGATTGAGGTGTTCTGTAGACACAAATTATTATCAATTTTTGATGTGTAAGTTCAATTCCGCAAACCTCGAAAGTGTTTTGCGTGGCGTAGCTTTTTATAAATGGCAAGTCTTTGAACAATAGGTTTTTTTTAGCAAAAATACAGGTACCACCTCTTTGTTTTTCTCTACAGTAGTTGGAAGCCATCTCATAACCGTGAATTTTAATGTAGCTTTCGCAGTCTCTTTTGATAAATGTTTCGGAAAGGCATATTATGTCTGGGTCGTTATGTTCTTCTTGTAGTTCTTGTAGTGTTAATTCTAGAATTTCTTTTTTTGATATGATACTGGCAATATTTTGGTGGAGTACTTTAAGGTTATGGGTTACTGGAGGTGATATTTTGGCCACGAAAAAACGTGCTATTTCGTTTTATCTTCGGAAAATAGTACGGGATAGTTCCTCTTTGAGTATTTTCTACGGGATGTATAAAGTTTAGTGTTTGTGGTGTTGAAAGCTTGCGTTGAAAATAGAAGGGAATTGTTCCTTTCTTGGGTTCATTTTTATGGGCTTTTAATTTAAGGCTTGATTTGTTACTCGCTATCCTCTTAACAAGTTCCCTTGGGTTTAGATAGTTCTCGCTGTAGTCATTATAGTCTATAAGGTAATTAATTTTGTTACAAATGCCGAATGTGGTAGTGGTTCCACATTCTAAAAATTTACACTTTTTGTAGTGTTTACACAAATTTTTGATACGATAGTTAAGGTTATTTATATCTAAATTCTCATTTTAAAACACATTCAAGACAATAATCATGTTGTTATAAAATGTATCCAACACAATTCGTAGTTGCGATAAAATAAAATTTAAATTATGATCGTTTTCTCCCACACAAATTACAATTTTGTCGTTAGGGTTTAACTTGGTATGACGACAGTTCATTATTATTTTGTTACTTAAAGCATTGGGTTTTGTTTCAGAGATTATTTTATACCTTTCATACTGAGTATCCTTTCTTGAGTGAATGATGGCTGCTGCTAGGCCGACACATTGTTGAGAGCCAAAGATAAGGATTCTATTTGGCAATTCAGTTTGTTGTTCTCGAGTACAAGCAGATATTTGTGGGCAGATTTTCGTCACCCGGGTTTGTTGGTGGTTGTAATCATTATGATGTTTGAGCGCGTCTATTTGTTTCTTGAAAGTTGTAAGCTGTTCTCTGTAAGTGTTCAATGAAGTTTGACCACGAGGAAATACAATTCCCCGTGGTCAAACCAGTTGGACTAAAAAGTTTGACTACGAGGAAGAAGCGCTCAAAACGATGAAGGAAAACATCGTGAGGAAACCGGCATGTCCTAGAACCAAAAAAATCGTAGTCATGTGACATCCACCAACCCGCACTGGGCCCGCGTGGTGGATTACGGCCCATTCCCTCTCACAGAGATGAGGCCTGTCTCCCAGCAGTGGGAACATTAATAGGCTGATGATGATGATGATGACTACCGACTTCCAAATAACAACACTACTAAGTGAAAATAGCTTTTTTTTGGAAGTCAGTGTCCATAACGAAAAAAATGGTACCCACCAAAGACACCGACTTCCAAAACGAAAGTTATTTTTCACTTTGTAGTGTATTTATTAGAAATTCGGTAGTAATTTTTTGGAACAAGTTTTTCAATTTGTCGGGCAGATCTAGTTCGTTACTACCATTACTTTGAAATAAATTACAATTATGACTTTTATCCCAATAAGATTTTATTACTTATTACAGCTGGATATAGGTCTCCCCCAAGCGTCGCCACATTGACCTGTCCCGTGCGTCTCGTTTCCAGCGAAACCCTGCAACTTTTACCAGGTCATCGGTCCACCTAGTGGGAGGCCTTCCAACGCAATGTATTCCGGTTCGCAGTCGCCACTCCAGAACTTTTCTGTCCCATCGGCCATGCGTTCTGCGAGTAATGTGTCCTGCCCACTGGAGGGGCACAAGGGGCTTAGGTTTGATTTTTATTACATGCTTTAATATTACCTTGCTTTCGTATGTGTCTCCGGCCACTAGTGATCGATTTTTTATTTTCATCCTGGCATCCGAAACTGATAAATGATGTACTAATGTACCTTTGGAAACATTGACAAAAAATTATGTATAGCTCAATGATATTCAAATAAACAGATTCGTTATACACTCACAAAACAATTGAAAAAAGTGTTCCGCACTCACACTCATTCATCTGACATTTCAATACAAGTCGAAAGGGATGGCTTGATAAAACCAACAAGAAAAAAAGAGACAGCTAGTGTTTGACACTTGCGTGTGAATGTAAACAAACAATATTCTGACCACAAATGTTGTTATCTTTTTCTAACCTCCAAATTTCAGAATAAAATAAATTAGTAAATTGAGGCGTATTGCGTACTTACATATGGTATGAGATCCCTTCTGTTTTATGTACTTTGGTATCATAATTGGTACAATTTGTAAATACACTCGCTGGCATTTTTTTATTTTGTTTTTGTTTCAACAAAGCGTATCGCTCTTCGCCATGCGTGACATAAACTAAAGACTAAAGTTCACAATTGTGACCTATTCGAGTCTTCACAATGCGCACGCTCATAACATATCTGTTTATTTGAATATCATTGGTATAGCCTCTCTTAGTATGGATGCGGATGTATGAATGTGTATGTGTGAATGTGTATATGTTGAGTGTATGGTTGTATTGTATGATAAATCAGAAAAGCTTGCCTAACAACTTCTCAATCTCCTGGTAAGTAAGAGTCGTGACTCAGTCGTGAGCCATAGAATCACCCTCTCTTTAATTTTGTAATCCCATGTATGTTGCATGTTTTGTTAACTGCATTATAAACTCGACAACCAATGACCTGAATTTGTCTCTCAGCCAGTTTGGTTCTATTACGAGCTACAGGACAGACATATTTAGATCGAAACCTAGTTAGATTGATTTATCGCCCCCGAAACCCCCTCCCTGCATACTAAATTTCATGAAAATCGTTGGAGCCTTTTCGAAGATTCATACATATGTTCAAGAATTGCGCGTTTAAAGGTATTTGATATTACATTTCATACGTTTCCATTAAAAGGGCGTTTAAAAAAAAAACTAACGGCTGCAAGCGCTACTGCTGAGCACGAGATCCTGGGTTCGATTCACGGGTCGGTCATAGTGCAGAGATTTCCATCTAGAAATTCTCACTAGCAGACCGGAGTCTAGATTTGTGACCGGTTCATGGCAATAGGATCACCCCCTATTACATGGAACTTAAATTGCACAAAATGTAGAGATTCGTGAAATTTGTGTGTAGAGATCCGCAAAAGACTAGGGTTACCGACATAGCCCGAAGAATTGCCAAAATTAAGTGGCAGTGGGCAGGGCACATTGCTCGCAGAACGGATGGCCGATGGGGCAGAAAAGTTCTGGAGCGGCGACCGCGAACCGGAAAACGTTGCGTTGGAAAGCCTCCCACCAGGTGGACCGATGACATGGTGAACGTTGCGGGGATCCGCTGGATACGAGACACACAAGACCGATCAATGTTGCGCCACATTGCCACTTGGGGGGCCTATGTCCAGCAGTGGACGTCTTTCGACCGATATGATGAAATTGCAAAAATGTGGGTATCCTGTCGGTACACCTCTGCCCAACCCTTCAGGGAATACAGCCGTGATGTAATGTAAATAATTTAATTACTGATCACAACTACAAACGAATTCCATTCACATTTTCAATGATTACCATGACAAAACTCATTAATATAAATTGTGGACTATTTTCATTTTATTGTAACGCGCACGTTCATTGCAACAATTACTTTGTTATCACTGGTATGAGTTTTATTCCATTTGTTTTTTTAGAGCAGTTATTTTTATCTACATATACATGGTGTATCTAGCCTGCATATGTAGATATGTTACACAGTAACAGAAACAACTAAATTCCTGAAGAAAGGTCATTTATTTATTTATTTGTATACCCTCGCACATCATGTTCATCTTTTGTTAATCATTAATTTCTCATCATTGTACATCTATGAACTAGCATTGGACATAATAACTAACCTAAATAAATATGAAATTTTAAAAAGTGCAAGAGTTGCAAGTACACTCAGTGTAATAAGCCTTAAAACGGCTATGTGTGATAAGAGTGCATTTTATATAGGCCCTAGAATATATAATAAACTACCTAAGTATATACAATAATCTAATAATTTCATTTTATTTAAAAATCAATCATCAAAGTATTTAATTCAGAAAGCTTATTATTCGTATATTTATTTATTTATTATATACTTTATTGTACACCACAAAATATGTACAGGAAAACATTCACAAAAACAAGTGTACAATGGGCGGTCTTATCGCACAGGGCAATCTCTTACAGACAACCTTTGGATGGACTGTACGATAGGAGAAGAATTTAGGGCTGTCAGTGTACAAAATTAAATACTTAAATAATATTACTTAGACATAATAACATACAATACATATATACAATATTATATAATATACTAATACATATCAAATATCTAACAGAGAAAGGAGAAGAATAAAACTTGTAGTGACAGGTAATGCTCTTTTACCATTTTCTTAAACGTTGGCAGTGTTTGAGCACGTCTTATTTCAATTGGTAATACATTCCACAACCGAGCCGCTTGAATGGTGAAAGATTTGTCAAAAAAAGAAGTGGAATGCATACGAATATTTAATTTAAGATTTTCCGATGACCTCAAGGACCTAGAATGGGTGTCACAGAGGAACTGAAAGCGTTCTTTGAGATTAAAAGGAGTAAAAGGATTAAATAGCACGTTGTAAAGCAAAGAAAGTATGTGGGCATTCCGGCGAAGGCGAATAGGAAGCCATTTGAGCTTAGTACGAAATTCAGAAACGTGATCATACTTGCGCAAGCCAAATATGAATCTGATACAGAGATTTTTAAGTCACTCAAGCTTGTCCAATTGATCTTGGGTTAGATCGAGATAGCTGGCATCAGCATAGTCCAGGATAGGGAGAAGAAGAGATTGTGTTTTCGCAATTTTAGTGGCGATGGGAAGAAAATTACGTAGACGTCTCAGGGAGCCTGCAGAAGCAAACAGTTTACGACTGACTTCCTGCAGTTGTTTCGTCCAGGCAAGAGTGCTGTCGATATAAATCTCCAAGTTCTTCACAGTGTTAGTTAGCTATAGGAATAATAGTGTTGTTGAAAGAAACCTGGGGAAGCGTCGACCAATCAATTCTAGGGACAGTCCGGGAACTACCAACAACAGTCACCTGAGTCTTTGTCGGATTAATCTTCAACCCAAACTCAGCACTCCAGTCACCTATTCGAGCCAGGTCCATATTAATCGTCTCAATAGCTTCTCGTAACTCTCCAAGAGCGGCTTGGGTATAAATCTGGAGATCATCAGCATACAGGTGGTAGAAAGAAGAAAGTCGTTGAGTGATAGCATTAATAAAGAGCGCGAAGAGGAGAGGAGATAAAACACCACCCTGCGGCACACCGGCAGTGGTGTGACACCAAGATGAGAAATATTCATCAGTGCAAATACGCTGCCGGCGGCCAAACAGGTAACTATGAAACCAGTCAATTACCGGAGGAGATATGTTAAAAGAGCTTAGGACGCCACGCATAATGTCGTAATCAACGGTATTGAAGGCATTGCTAAAATCAAGCAGAGCAAGTACCGTTAACTTTCCCATTTCCATGCCTGACCTAATATCGTCCGTAAAGTGTACAAGTGCTGAGGTAGTGCTGTGTCCGCGTCGAAAACCAGATTGGAAAGGATTTAGCAGATTGTGTTTGGTAAGGAACGTGCTGAGTTGATGGTGGACAAGTTTTTCAAGGACTTTGGATAGGAAAGGAAGAATAGAAATGGGACGATAGTCAGAAAAAGATGTAGGATGAGATTTTTTGGGTAAAGGAATAATTTGGGCATCTTTCCAGGATTGTGGGAAGACACCACTGGAAATAGAGAAAGTGAGGATATAAAGGATGACAGGGATAATGTTATCAAGGATGGGGATGATCATCTTACGGCTGACACAGTCACTACCAACAGCGTTGGATGTAATCGATACAATACTCTTTTTAACATCACAGGCAGTGAATTGACTTAAGACAAAAGGGGAATAATCAGATATCGGAAGATTTGAAAGATAACTAAGCGTAGTTGCTTTGGTAGCCCTATCAAATACGGGCGAAGTAGAAAAATGACTGTTAAGTAAGTTGAAGTCCAAGTCTTTAGGAACCGTGTCAGGAGTCTTTTTTCCGATACCTAATGATTTGAGAAATTTCCAGACTTTGGCTGGATCACCGTTTGTAACAGAATTGTGGATATGTTGGCGTTGAGCGTTCCTACACACCTTGTTGCATTGATTTCTTATTAAGATGTATTTTTGTCTGTTGACGTCATTGGGCCGAATTTTAAGTCTAAACTTCGCAGCTGCTTTTTTGCTAAGCAAAACTTTAATTTCGTCAGTCAACCATGGCGCTGGAAATGTTTAACTCTCACAGCTCGAATAGGTGCATGTGTGTCGTAAAGCTGTATGAGGGTAGCAGATAAGATTTCAATTTGTTCGTTGACGGACGAGGATGTAACCAGTGGCGTCCAGTCAATGTTGCTGGCATCCTCCTGATGACGATCAATGTCCATGCCATCAAAATTGCGAAGCAGAAGAGTTTTGAACTTATGCTTAGGAGGTCGAATTTTGTAAGAAGTGTAAATTAGGTCATGATAAGAAAAGGCATCTGCTGAACATTGACCATGTTTAGCAACATGATCGAAGGATGAAACGACAATAAGATCAAGAAGCGAGGGAACAGATTTAGGAAAACGGTGAGTGGCACCAAGATCAAGAATAGAAAGATTGACAGATTCAATCACATGACGAAGAGAAGAAGAGCGGGAATCATTTTTAAGAAGACATGTATTAAAGTCGCCCATTATGATAGTATGACTGTAAGAGGGAATTAAAGCTTCTAAAATATGTTCGAAAGAAGAGAAGAAGTTAATCCGAAGAGAAGGGCAGTAATCTACCCCAAGGAGAATCTTGGAATGATGCAGTTCAACTTCCAGGAAAAGATGTTCACCAGCACTCGGCAGGGGCGGCTGAGTGGACATGTTAACTTTAGAAAATGGAATGAAATTACGAAGATAAATGGCCACCCCACCACCACCACCGACCGCGCGATCATTCCTGATAAGCTTAAAACCTGGAAGAGAGTAGGAGGCAGAGGGAAGACAAGGTTTCAACCAGGATTCAGAAACAAGATTAGCATGAATATTCTTACAGTCAAAGGTTGCCAGCATATCGGAGAAGTGAGCCGGAATACTCTGGGCGTTTATGTGGACTACATTAAAGTTCCTGGAGACATCGGAAAAAAGTGAAACAAGAGTGTCAGCTAAAGGTGGAACACTTATGAAGCTTTCATCATCACTATCCAATGAATAAAAAGCATCAGTATCACTGCTACTTTCAAGGCTGAGCATAAATATAGAAATATAAATAAATAACTACTTAAACAAAAACAATAATAAAAGACGCGCGGTTAAAAAATAAAATAAAAAATATTACTGTCCACCTGCCAGTTGTGCACACAAGAGTTAATAAAAAAATAAAGTAACAAAACATTAAAATTAAATATGATTTTGTAGTCCAGGCATAAAAACAACGTAACTACATACAAGTTTAATTAAGTATAATAACAAGTTTATTTAAGTATAATGATTATTTAAATGAGAACATAATGTAATAAGTAAGTAATTGTCCAATAATAGAATTATATAATGTATAGATGATGCCATTGTTATTAATGTTTTATTCATTTTATTGTAATATTTTAAATGGTTTAAAGAACTTTTATAAAAATTTCACCCTGAAAACTACACATATTTCGCAAATAAATGATTTGATTACAAATTATTGTGAATATGCCTGGCCTTTTTCGGGGTCGGCTTCCAGTCTAAATGGATGCACCTAACTACCATTGTTTTATATGGAGCTACTGCTTATCTGACCACCCAACCCAGTCACTGGATAACAAGGTACCCTTTCCTGGCGATGATTGCCAACAGACTGGTTTGCCCATAAATCCAACAATACTGCAGCAGACATATTGTTGCCTTGTGAGTGATCGTTTTTGTCAGTGCTTGTTATCATGTCTGTAACCTTTTATGTTTCTGTTTGCATATGAGACTTGTTACTTGAAATAAACTTATTTTATTTAAGACCAGTTGCCTAGCACCACGGATAAAATATATCATTAATATTAATGGGTCCTAACATTGTGAGCTGATATTTGATTGCAGTAATAGGTATTGCAAAAACGCATGAACACACGGAAATTTGTCGCGACCTTGTAGAAATTAGAACAAATTTCCGTAAAATCTGTCAATATCTACAAATAACTGCCGGCATCAACAGCTTGACGTCCTTTCCGAGGCATGGTGGAATTTTGGTATGTCAAGATGGTCACCCATCCACGGAGTGACCCGTGCGGCTGATGTTATATACTATGAAATCTAGAAAGAAATATAGAAGATATATGGCACGATATATATCGACTTATTATTGAATTGTGTGTAAAATTATCATTTTCTAGAAATGATTATAAAAATTGTGTTCTTTTTTAATCACCTCTCCGAAGCACAAAATTATGGAATATTGGGCTCTTAAATCACATATCACAGGTTATTTAATGACGCAGTTTAAAATATCTATGGAATGCTACTCGATTTCTTAAATTTGTGTTGTATCACCTTTTTGGTACAATGAAATTGTATAATGTGCAAAAAATACTATAAAACAAATCGTTACTGTATTTAAAGAAAAAAATAGTCACGAACCGAGAAAACCCTTATACTTACAAGTCGCTCGTGAAACGGAACCGAACGCAATTGAAGTACTTATAAAAGTAATCATTTTAATCAAAAGAAAAACGCTAATAACGTCAGGACGGTTTCTTTGTATGGGATGAGGCATCTGTATGCTAGTATTATATTGTCTGTGATACTTCTTTGAACCAAAGACCTTATACGTATTTCTTACTACTAGACTGTGTACCAAAATTTTTTGTTTAGTTAAATTGAAATCTATCATCATACACCTAGGTTAGCTATATCCTCATAAGCGGTAGCTAACCAAAAGCGGTCCTGGCGAGAGGGTTTCCGCTGGTAGTGTGTCCTTGTCTGACCTCTTGCTAGCTCAACTAATCATTGGGTTTGGTAGAAAATTTTACATTTTTCTTTTTATGTTATACCAAAACGAACAATTCATTTACTTTGACACGTATTTAAATATTTCTAGAAAAGTATATAAATATTTCTACAGTTCCTATATTTAATCAATTCGTTGTATTTTTAAAAATATGCATTAATACTGAGTAAGAGTAGTACTTTTAAATGTTTGGGCCTGGTAATACTAAATGTAGGATGGTGGTTTGCGGATTTTTTGACGGACTTTGTTCGAGTGAAATTCAGCGGCTGTTAATATTATTTGCAAATTGATTACTAGTGGAATACAATTGGTGTAGTTTTATTTCTCAACTGTCTACGCAACTGGACAATATGTGAAATCATAGTGATCCTTTGAGGTATATTTAGCTGCCGGTATTTCAAAGCACCGTCAGAAGTCCGCAGGTTCATCTAATGCCTCTCCTTCATGAGCTTGAGAGTAGGATCAGATAGCTTTTTGTTCAAATCTATATGATGGTCTTGAAGAATGAAACTTGAAGAGACTTGGGATTTGAGGATTATTGAGTCCTCTCTTCGAACTTCAAATAACCCTTTAATACTCCATCGTAAACTGCTCAATTCCTCTTCGAGTTCGGCGATATTTTCGTCGGTCCAGAGTGTGCGCGTGTTGTACGTTGCCAGGTCCAGTTGTCGGTATTTGTTGGGGTAGCCGGATCTCGTCCGGGATTCTTAGCACCCCTGCCATACCGTAACCTCGACCGCTACCGTAGTCGAGGGTACAGGCTGCCGGGCAATAGGGGCTATGTTTTATTTGATCTCTTACGACACCCACGGGCAAACATGGGATGGTGAAATTCTTTACGCCCGACACCATACGGTGAGTGATGGAGATACCAAAAAATATAAACACTTTTTTTTATTAACTACTAGCTTTTGCCCGCGACTTCGTTCGCAAGGAATCGTGAAAAAAAAAAACTATCCTATGTCCATTCTCAAGTTCCAAACTATGTCTGTACCAAATTTCACACAAATCGGTTCAGTAGTTTAGGCGTGAAGCAAAGACAGACAGACAGACAGACAGAAAGACAGACAGACAGACAGACAGAGTTACTTTCGCATTTATAATATTAGTTTGGATAAAGTAGGTAGGTTTAGGTAGCGCAGTTAGGTAGCATCAACATATCGGTATACTTAAACTATCGTTTTTACAATCTATTTGTCCCGTGTTCTGTTTGGTCATGGTCACCTCATTAGAAAGAGACACACTACCAAAGGGAGCCCTCTCGCTCGGACCGGTTTTTGCGCCATAGTGCACAGTCTAGTAGTAAGAAGTATAAGGTCTTTGCTTTGAACTTGTACGTTTAGTTTTAGAGAATAACCCTTGTCAATATAAAATATAAATGCCAGTTTCGTCTAACGTTTCCATTAACTGTCAGCTGTCAATTTAGAATATCTTGATAAGATCCTCTATTTCAGGATATTGGCAATTATTGGAAATTGACATTGTGACATTTTCTTCTAAAAATAAACCAATTTACGGTGAAACGTTTGACGTAAAATGTTTCTAAATGAAGAAAATACGTCTGAGCAGTTCTATACAATTAACATAACATGTTGCCTGAACGGTGAAGGAAAACAACGTGAGGAGTTCGGCATGTCCTAGAACCAAAAATTCGAAGAAATGTCACATCCACCAAGCCGCACTGGGCCCGCGTGGTGGATCACGGCCCATTTCCTCTCTCACAGAGAGGTGACCTGTGTCTCAGTAGTGGGAACATGATGATGCCAGAATTCCTCGAAGGGTGAGGGACATCCATAACTCGCCTGATATGTTTAAGTCCCGTATGATAGGGGGCAAGACGATTCACCAGGTTTAAATCCAGTCTGCCGGCTGCTACTGAGGATCTCCGGATGTAAAACCCCAAAACACCCAACCCGACACGGAAATCGAGCCCCGGGCCCCCCCAGTACCACTTACGATCACTAGAGCAACAAGAAACTAATGGCAATAATTATGTTCCTATTCAAAAATAATTTGTATCAATAATATGAGAGACACCTATTTAAGTAATAAATAATACTCATATGAACCAGAATCAGAAGCAAGGACTTTGAATACAAAAACACCCATTATGAATTTAAAGATCAGCTTTATTGCTATAGTTTCAGCAGTACAGTTTGAATGCAAGTGACTAGCACCGATGTCAAAAACTAATGGCCGCCTATTCATTTTATTTCTTCGATTATACTTGCTTGTGATTGGCGACAACTGACAAAATTTCGACCAATCACACGAAGTCAATTACTATTACTTTTGATCCTACAACTTTAAACAAATGATTGTAATTAGTTAACAAAACATAAATAATTATCACTAAAAAGGTGGCACTCCAACATTGTGATAATCATCCCCAACTCAAACAAAAATATGTATAAGCAGCTGCTCGAAAGGGAATGCTATGTCTGTCTTTTTATCCGACCACAAGCAAACTAGAGTGGCCAGTGAAAAAAAAGTATAAAAAAGACTAAAAAAGGCTCGCTGTTGAGTAGTGGCCCAATTACAAACGTGAAGTGCGGAAAGTCGAGATTTAGTTACGTTGGACAATTTTGTTCAAATAAGGAACAAAATGTGATAGCAATTTTGTTACAGTGCTCTCTTTAAACTGGGTTTATGGAGTTTGGAAATTGATTAGGATAACTAACATATACGCACTAAACGTTTTGAAAATACGTTCATTTTGCGTACAGCTAAGGAGTGGAATTCCCAACTGGAGTCTATGGTTTCTGATAGCTACTACCTCGGGGTCTTTAGGTCAAGAGTGAATGAATAGGTTACTTCTAGGCAAGTGTGCTACACCGTCGACCACATCCTCGCTTACCATCAGGTGAGATAGTGGTCAAGAGCGAGCCTACCGTTTTTTTTTTTAATATGTTTTAAGAATAGTTTTTCTGAAAGATGAATGCTTAAAATTACTTTGCTTAATTACATTGGGTTTTACATCCGGAGATCCTCAGTAGCAGCCGGTAGACTGGATTTAAACCTGGTGAATCGTCTTGCCCCCTATCATACGGGACTTAAACATATCAGGCGAGTTATGGATGTCCCTCACCTTTCGAGAAATTCTGGCATCATCATGTTCCCACTACTGAGACACAGGTCACCTCTCTGTGAGAGAGGAAATGGGCCGTGATCCACCACGCGGGCCCAGTGCGGCTTGGTGGATGTGACATTTCTTCGAATTTTTGGTTCTAGGACATGCCGAACTCCTCACGATGTTTTCCTTCACCGTTCAGGCAACATGTTATGTTAATTGTATAGAACTGCTCAGACGTATTTTCTTCATTTAGAAACAATTTACGTCAAACGTTTCACCGTAAATTGGTTTATTTTTAGAAGAAAATGTCACAATGTCAATTTCCAATAATTGCCAATATCCTGAAATAGAGGATCTTATCAAGATATTCTAAATTGACAGCTGACAGTTAATGGAAACGTTAGACGAAACTGGCATTTATATTTTATATTGACAAGGGTTATTCTCTAAAACTAAACGTACAAGTTCAAAGCAAAGACCTTATACTTCTTACTACTAGACTGTGCACTATGGCGCAAAAACCGGTCCGAGCGAGAGGGCTCCCTTTGGTAGTGTGTCTCTTTCTAATGAGGTGACCATGACCAAACAGAATACGGGACAAATTGATTGTAAAAACGATAGTTTAAGTATTCCGATATATTGATGCTACCTAACTGCGCTACCTAAACCTACCAACTTTATAGTTAATAAAAAAAAGTGTTTATATTTTTTGGTATCTCCATCACTCACCGTATGGTGTCGGGCGTAAAGAATTTCACCATCCCATGTTTGCCCGTGGGTGTCGTAAGAGATCAAATAAAACATAGCCCCTATTGCCCGGCAGCCTGTACCCTCGACTACGGTAGCGGTCGAGGTTACGGTATGGCAGGGGTGCTAAGAATCCCGAACGAGATCCGGCTACCCCAACAAATACCGACAACTGGACCTGGCAACGTACAACACGCGCACACTCTGGACCGACGAAAATATCGCCGAACTCGAAGAGGAATTGAGCAGTTTACGATGGAGTATTAAAGGGTTATTTGAAGTTCGAAGAGAGGACTCAATAATCCTCAAATCCCAAGTCTCTTCAAGTTTCATTCTTCAAGACCATCATATAGATTTGAACAAAAAGCTATCTGATCCTACTCTCAAGCTCATGAAGGAGAGGCATTAGATGACCCTGCAGACTTCTGACGGTGCTTTGAAATACCGGCAGCTAAATATACCTCAAAGGATCACTATGATTTCACATATTGTCCAGTTGCGTAGACAGTTGAGAAATAAAACTACACCAATTGTATTCCACTAGTAATCAATTTGCAAATAATATTAACAGCCGCTGAATTTCACTCGAACAAAGTCCGTTAAAAAATCCGCAAATCACCATCCTACATTTAGTATTACCAGGCCCAAACATTTAAAAGTACTACTCTTACTCAGTATTAATGCATATTTTTAAAAATACAACGAATTGATTAAATATAGGAACTGTAGAAATATTTATATACTTTTCTAGAAATATTTAAATACGTGTCAAAGTAAATGAATTGTTCGTTTTGGTATAACATAAAAAGAAAAATGTAAAATTTTCTACCAAACCCAATGATTAGTTGAGCTAGCAAGAGGTCAGAAATATTTTGTTAATACTATCGCCTATCGTAATCGCGCCATCGCACATACGGGTATTTGATACAAAAAACTGGCCAAAAGTCATTTTTACAATAGTAACCGCGCAGCTATCCTTTGTTATGTTTTAACAATGGGACACTCTATTCATTAAGAAACCGGTACCCAGAAGGGGCTAGAGCGCTCCATGCGCCCTCAACGTCAGTCGGAACTCATCTGTTGTGCTAGTGACACGTTTGTTTTCTCGGCGCTCGCAAATTTCAATTGCTGTTTAAGACTAATCATACTGTTGTGTTTAGTGCAAACCCCAAAAACCATCATGGAATCTTCAGGCACAGGTATGAACTTTATTTTGAATCTATTGTGCTACTGTTAGGATCACTTTTTCATTCTTTAATTGTACCATAAAGTCATGAGTATTTTTATGCAAAAAAAAACACGTAAAATAGGTTTCCTTCGTCAAATTAAGTATCAGATAAACATAGTTAAGCTAAAGTTTATACATAATCGTGTTCTTTGAACCTTCTAGATTTCATATCAAGAGAAAAACCTTCCGCTCTTTCCGCCCCTATGAATTATAGCCTCTGAACAAAAATAGGTTTTTTTCGAAAAAAAAACAGTTACAGTTTGTACATAGCTTTTCATTTATGTATTTTGTAAGGTTATGTAAAAAGTAAGCGTTATTTTTAAATCATTGTGTATTTTTAAATGCTTTTTTTATTAGTTATTGTACAAATAAATCACCATAATGCTTGAAATAGAAAATAATGTTTTATTTTATTTCGATTTTATTTCACACGTAAGTCCCTTTGGAGAAAAGGGTATAGAAATGATTGGGTTATACTAAAATTAATATGAAAAATAACTAGGAGGCACAATTGACCCAAAATTACCAAAAAAAAGGTTTTGGCCAGTTTTTTGTATCAAATACCCGTATGTGCATCGGTAAGGTCCCTAAAAGTCACTTAGGTTCTTTTAGCTCAGAACCGTTTTCATAGTTTTTGTACTTAAAAAAAAAACAACGTTTTACAGTTTTAAAAATATGTATATTTATATACCATATACGAAAGTGATACGGTGAGAGCTATACAAATAAATATGTCCCGTTGTGGATGAATATGTGAATATGAAAATGCATTATTATTATCCCGATGGTATTTGGGTATACAGCTGATGAAACCACCGTATAGCTTTTTTTGTAATCTTTTTGTATTTATGCATCACCAGTATGCAATATATACATAAACTAACGTCTTTTTTCCATGGGTAGTAGGGGAAAAGCAGAACTACAAAACGCCATCAGCCCTGCTACGATCCTTATATACTTCTTTTGCTTCACTTACCGTCATACATCTAGTCTTACACGAACGCCGGTTATTAATTATAATTATTATATATATATAAGTACTGCGCACCTGGTCTTTCTGAAGAACATTACCAATAAGGTCTATGTTTGTCTTTCAAGAGCGTCTTCCTGGCGATTCCATTTACGTTGCTTTGTAAATATATTTTCTTGGTCGCCTTTCATTGATCCTCTCAACATATCCAAACCATCTTTGAAGCACGAATATTATGAAATGTTTACGTTTTTTTTTCAGTCGGGGTTTTTTTTATAATCTTCTATATATATAAAAGAGAAAGTATGTATGGTCCTTATATACTCCGAAACGGCTGGACTGATTTCAATAATTCTTTCACCGTTGGGAAGCTAAACTATTCCCGGGTGACATAGGCTACTTTTTATCCCTGTATTCCCACAGGAACGGGAACTACGCGGGTGTAACCGCGAGGTCCGCTAGTTTCATACACTCGCGAGCAATGAAAAAGTTCCAGTGACATAGCACCAAAGTACTCCTAATCTGAAAAGGCTAGCTTAATGACGCCGTCTGCAATATTGAAGAACATTTAACAGCGCATCAGAATATTTCCAACTAAAAACGTAAATATTGTGTCCAAATTTTAAATTAAATGTTTTAAAAAATTGGGGCCATTTGGCAAATAAAACCAAATCTCTAAGTAGGGGTTTTATTAGGTGTAAACGTAGGTTTTGATAACTCAGTACTTGGTGTTTCCTCCATGTGCTCTCAATACAGCTTCTACGCGATTGGGCATGCTGAATACCAGATTCCTCAGCCCATTCTGTATGCTCGCGGGCGTATCGCAATCGGGCAACTTTATGATACCGTTCCAGTTTTGGGCCATTTGCTGGCCTGTAAGGCTTCAATCCTCTTTCGGCAAAACGTCTCCTGACTGTATACTCGCTTATTGGCTCCCTTCGAACTTGCAGAAGTTATTGTTGAACAGCCACTCCCGTCTGATGTCGATTTCTTAACATGGCTGCCGCAATGAAACGATCTTCTCGGACTGTTTGGCACCTTGGCTTGCCAGTACCTGGTCTTCTCAGGTTTAATCCAGTCTCCCTATACCTTTGGATCACTCGTCGGACAGTAGTATATGTCACGCCCATTATTCTGGCCGTATTTATTTGGCTGGTCTCCAATTACACCATAGTGATGATTCTCGTACAATCCTCGGGTTATAGAGGCATAATTTATGGGTACGAGAGCCGTAAGACTTTACAATTTAAGAATTCTGACAACAAGGATGAAATCAAAAGCAAAACAAAAAACGAAACAAATGTATTCCGAAATTTTCAAACACTAAAATTTTGTTTTTCTACTTTTTTATCCACGGCTTCAAAAAGACCAGTATTTTAAAGAGGTTAAGTTTGCATAATAAAATATATTTAATTATACTTTTTAATTTATGAAGCTAGTTCTATGTCTTAGGAGATATTAAGGTGTTTGTCGGCATTTTCTGGGTGGAACTTTTTCATTGCTCGGCAGTTTATAAACTTTAATAATAATATTTTTTTCACCTGGGATTTGATCGTCGCAACCTGTAATCTGGATTCCTGTCTGATTAATAGCAACAGGATTTTTTGATAATTTGTCAATCAGTTTTCTCAGTTGACAGACTGGATTGGTGCTCGATCGATGACAATAGTGTCACCCTCTACTACGTGGGACTTCAATATATCTAGTAAAATGTAAATGTAGGTAGTAGTCGGGATTATTGATATATTTTTTTCATCTTTTATTTCTCAATAGCAGCCCGGTCGATGCCAACAGGCCCATTTTCTGGGGCTGAAACATAAGTTCGCTTTTTAAGCAGTTCGGCTTTTTGATTTTTTTAATTGACTTTTATTATTTACATTTTTTTTTCGAATTAGGTACATTTAAATTTATAAATATTATATTATTGGGATTATTATTATTGAGATTGGATTGAAAGATAAAAAATTGGGCCCCCACAATATGGCACCCAAAAACCGCCATTTATCTATTTTCCATTTTTAATGTAGCCAGTAACACTCGCAAGGTTAAGACGAATCGATTGACGTAAATATCATCAAAATCAGCTAAAGCTACATAGGAACCAACAAACATAGACTGATAAACACATTACCCTCCTTAGGCACTGGGGTAAAAATGTGGGAGTAGTTACTAGAGGTACACCTCTGCTTAACCCTTCGGGAATTACAAACATAATGTTGTGTAAGTAACAGTATAGTGGGTGATTGGTGGGGGCCTTATAATTCAGTATCAAAACAAAACATATTTGCCTACACAAATTACACCCGAAAATACCACAAAACAAACACTTTGAATAATTCAGTATTATAAATAGGCCGACAGTTATTTGCAAACAAAATTAGGTGTCACTGAAATATATGAATATTCAAACACCATTTTATAATGTAAGTTCGCGTCGCTTTTAGCTGATAGAGAGGAAGTGTTGGTTTTAATTAATATGGTGTTGATTTGGTATAACAGGTTAATATTTGTTTAGTTAATGGTCCTTCGAACCGGATGGGAACCAAGGGATTTTTTTCTATCACGTCTAAGGTGCTTTCCTGACCGGGTTGGTTCATTTTTGTTTCGTTTTCGTTCCTGTACCGACTCTGTACAGATATTTTACCGAGTGCATGTAAATAATGAAAGCTTCCAGACTGAGTCGTTTTAATAAAGATTCTTTTCCGAGCGCATACATGCGTCTCTGTTCAGAAACTGTCTAGGGGTCTTTAAGTCATAAGTGAATAGGTTTTTCTAGGCAAGCGTGAATCATCGTCGACCAAATCATCGCTTACCATCAGGTGAGATACTGGTCAAGCGCAAGCCGACCGTGTATAAAAAAAAAACACTAAAAAGGCACTAACGAAGTCAACATTCCAGAAGAACCAAACCAAGAACCATGATCCTACATACCTTTTAAAACCGTCGTAGTAAGCAAATAAGGATAAAATGTTATTTTAAATAAATGTTAAGTGGATTAAATGTCGTTTGCTTAGAGCCTACCCAGCAAACCGTGACACCACAAATAAAAAAATACAGTAAACTCGCTTTGAAAACCTTGTGGGAAATATTGTTTGCCACCGCAGTTCTGAAACTTGTTGTTCGTTTTTTAGCTAAGCTACCGCTGTATTACCGCAGAGAGTGGTAGACTTAAATAGTGAAGTGGTGGACAATTATTTAATGATATTGCATTTAGTAACAATATTCTTTATTGGCCTATACTGTCCTACAGCTGGACAAAGGCCTCCTCCAAACCTATCCAGAGGCACAAAACCTGTCCCGTGATATACTTAATATTAATCGTAAATCCATTCATTTAGTGACAGAGAAGTTTTATGGAAAAGCTTTTTATTACCAGCCACACTGAGACACGCAAGGTGCCACGCAAAGCGCGAACATTTTAAAACGTTAGTTTCATTTCGCAATTTTTCCGGTGACACTCTACATTCTAGGCGCTACAACCGCCTGTCAGTTCATACATAGCCTTAACTACTATGTAGTTAAAATATAGAACAAGTGGGTCTTCTAAACAAACGTTGGTTGGTGTTTTTAGGTGCGTTATTTGCATAACTTTTTATTTATAAAGAAGATCCTTTAATTCAAGTACTTGTTAATACAAAGTGACAAAAGGTCGTTTAGCGGATTAAGTTTTGTTGTGGAATTTGGCTTACATGGGAGAAGACTTTTCCAGTAAAAATATTAATGTCTGAATGTTTGTTAATCGATTACGCCTCAATGGCTCAACGAATTTAGAATACGGTTATAACATGAACTGAATTAGGACATATTTTTAACCCACTTCAAATCGGAGGAAGTTCTCAATTCGACTGTATTTTTTTTTGTGTTTTAGTTACCTCAGTACTTTTTACTAGTTGAACCGATTTTGATGATTCTTTTTTTATTTGTAAACTTGTGTGTCCTTTTTAACCCAAAGGTTGACTGGTAGAGAATGCCTTACTGCATTAAGTCCGCCTAACTACACCTTTGTACTTGAAGTTTAAATAAATAAACAAACTGGGGTAGTCATGTAGTCCAATTTAAAATCAAGATATGACTAGTAGGTTTAGAGGTGTCCTCAATAATTTGCATTTTAAATGACAAAACTTTATAGTAAAATGGGGTTGTTTAAAAATAATTCTTTGTCTTTGCAATTTCAAATGTTTATAGTTATTATAATGACATTGTTATAGTGATTTCTTATGATTTTTGTTACATTAGAATAACTATGTCGACATCAAACATAACTATAATTTAATATTACCTTCACATTATTATATTATCTATATTCTATTCTATACTAATAATTGTGATTGTTGTTGTTTTAGAATGTTTTGACATTTTGCTTTTTGACGATACACATTATGACATTTATTTTGTATTCTTATGCGAGATATTGATCACATTCGACTTGCGACTAAATTCTGAATAGTGTTAATAATAATTGTGATGGTCTTATAGTAGATTGTTGCATCGAGCGCAAAGTGAGTTATTAATGCATGAGTGTTATGTTGGTTAAATTAACACGAGTGCATTAATTACTCTCTTTAGCGAGTTGCGTAATCTAGTTTTCTTTCAACTACCAATCTACCAACCGTGATAAAACATACGTTCTCAAAATAAAATTGAATGAAAAATATTTATTCCGCGACTTTTGCGGCAAAAGGTTATTAACAATTTAATTTGCAGCTGTATTTATACTTACTGGTGTTGAATTCATATCGCTATCGTTGTCTATTTCCATTTTTTTGACTTTTCTTAAAAAATATAAAAATTTTACAATGGTACAAAATGCGCGGTTTTTGTTTTTTTTTTCATCAAGTCGATTTTGTTTTTGATCAAATGCATACATTTTGTATTTAACTAAATGGGAGACATTAAACCTCTGTGGTACATTTACATCTAAATAAAAAAAAAAAAACAGTGTATTAATGAAAAACTGTGTTGACGATGCTACGTCGACTGTTCAATTAAAGGAGCGAATAAATAAAATGCGTGGACTATAAAAATCTGGTGTAATTACATGAATACAATATTTAAATAAAATGTAGTGTCTCCGTCGTGGTAAGATTTTGAGTGATCCGCGTCACTTGGAGCGGGAGACGTGCTAGCGCCGCCCGCGCCGGCCGCGCGCCCTCTCATACTCCGCGCGCCTCCAACCAATCGAAGGCATGTAATGCATAGACAAACTGTGCAACAATGAGATTTCATATAACATTTCTGCACTGTTTTGGTACTACGCAAAAAATACGTCCTTTGTGATCGGTTTTGTAGTGATTAATGATAACATTACTGCGTAATTGAATGAAAAATATATTATTAAATTTAAATTTAATATTTTGCATATGTATTGGCACAGTTTACTAATATTCCAACTTATATGTATCAAATTAATTATCAGCAAATAAATTATTTATTTCTATTTCTTTATCTATACTAATATTATAAAGAGGAAAGATTTGTATTTTTGTATGTAACGAATAAACTTGAAAACTACTGGACTGATTTCAAAAATTCTTTCATCGTTGGGAAGCTACACTATTCCCGGGTGACGTAGGCTACTTTTTATCCCTGTGTTCCCACGGCAACGTGAACGTTACCCCAACAGAAAAGTGGCTCCTAGAGTGATATGAGTGGAACGTACAATTAGTGCATAATCGGCTGTGAACGTGTGCCATACAAAAAAATTGTGCGTGTCGTCGTTATTGGAAAAAAAAACGGAAAAACGATTCCTGCTGGAGTTACGCTGTTGCAGCAGGAAAATTCTAAACGAATGATCGGAGTGAGAAATCTCTCATGGGCAGAGAGCTTATAGTTGTGCAAGATTGTGCGCCAAAAATATAATTGGTGCGTCATCAGGTTTTCGAGATATTGTATTTCCTGCTGGAGTAACGTTTTGTAGAATCGTGTATCTCTAAAACCATTGTATGTGCGGCTGTAGAATAAACTTACACGAGTAGCTCTTGATATGTGCGTATTTGTGCCGGAATTAGATTTATGAAGATATTTAAAATTTGCAAGTATTTGCGCTTTTTTAAAAACCCAAAAAAAATCGCATTGCCTAAATGAGAAAACGTATAACCTCGCTGACAACTGTATTCAGTCCATCTTGACGCTTTTATTAACCATAAATAGTTTCAAAAGTATAAATGCTTGCGTTATCGAATAATATTGCTAAAAGTCGAAAAGACGGTGTCATAACTTTGATGGCAAAATATAAGAAACCAGCTCAACCCAAGATAAGTGCCTGTTCTTTCGTATTTTTTCCACTTACACGTGGTCTACGCCGCTAGAAAAAGCTAGTATTCCATAATAGAGAATTAATGAGCGTTCCTCACCACGTGTCAAAAGATTATCCCAAAACGGCTTCCAAGCCAAACCATTGAAACTATAATACTAACTGTAAGATACTCATTATAGTTGTCTCTCGATTTAGACTTCAAACCTGAAACCCAAAAACTTCCACTAACACTAGCATTGTCTTTTCTAAACGATGTTGAAGACGGATTACAGTCTAATAGAATGCAGTTGCATACCAAAATTTTACATGGTGCGACTAAATATCTAAACTCATATTGTAAGTAATTCTACTATCAATCAATCTAGACTTCTATACTCGTCCAAAAGGAAGAGTGTACATTTTGATTGTTTGCCTGGAACAACTGCTCCCGAAATTTTGAAAACACCGTTTGAAAGGTGCATTTTCCAGATAGCCATTGAACATGCTATATCTATAAAGTTTCATAAGTATACAAAACCCGAGAAATACTGGAGTAGGCCGCTAGTATCAAATAAATCAGTCAACTCGAAACCCAGTAATATATCCACCCCATTGATCATAAGGCATAATAAGTGTAAAGACCTTATGTAAATAAGAACCATGGTAAGGCTACCCTATTCCCGAGGTAATGGATTTAACTCGCAGCTCATTTGGTAAAGGAACCCATGTTTGCGGGCTGTCAAGAAAAAGAACGTGGTAAGTGACTAGGGATTTGTATTTGACCTCTTTTTTTTGGATTTGGAAACATCCAATGACTCCTCCTCTCGGTGAAGCGGGAAGGCGTGTCAGACTTTTACTGACTAAAACCCACCCATGTTCCGTCAGTTGCTTGAACCAGGGCCGCGGTAACTCTCTTTCAAATTTATCCGCGACCCAGACGAGCATCGGCCCTAGCGGATCCCGTCAGTTTTGCTGACATTTCATTGAGGACACAGTGTGGGAATCTGGCAATCTAGGGGGATTTAAATCAAAATATTAATTGTAATAATTGATAAGTTAGTTATAACCTATTAATGCCTAATACCCTATTTGTCACAGCAACATATTAGACATTCTTGTAGATAGGCTAAAAAAATGTTGAAGTGGATAGATAATAATCGTTGTACCCTTACAATTCAAACAACAACATTAAAGTGTCATCTTCACATGAGATTACTGATCAAATAAACGTATAGTCTTGTTTATTGGTTTATTATTGTATTGTGTATATCTTTCAAGGTAAGTGAGAGTGTATTTTATATAAGTAATAGTTAAACATTAATCTAATAACATCATTTGAAAGCACAGTTAAATTAAGATTTTTTTAGACACGATTTGCAAAACAAAAGGTGTATTAAAAAAAATGACCTGAATATCCCGGTGTTTTGATTGTTTTAATGTATAGTTTAGAGTCTTAACTTTTGAGAACAATTCATAAAATTTGCGATTTTGTGCGACCGTCATACATTTTTTTCGGGTTTCAGAATAACCGCCGAAATTTCAAAAAAACATTTTTTTTATAGTTGAACCTCAAATGCGGAAAAGGAGCGAATTGATGCTATTTTTGCTTTTATAATAGATAGTTACCATCAAGTACAATTTTCTGAAGGTGTTGTAAATGAAATGAAGTTATTTTTAATGAGGATATGTAACAAATTTAACGAAAAATTTTAAAAGCGTTTACGTTGTCTACCGCTTGCTGTCCAGCAAGCGGTAGACAACGTAAACGCTTTTAAAACAAGAATATAACTTGGTTGAATGAATGCAATAAATTACCAGATATTGTTTTAAATGAAATAACATCTACATCTGGACATTCTCCAGGAAGACAACACAAAAGTTTTGTAGAATGTTGCGATGAAACCAAAAAATATAAGTTCAGAATCTAATTATCGTCTACTAGCCCTGAAGAAATAACGATTGCACTTGAATGTAACCATCGAATGCAAGGTAAAAGGAACTCTGCAGCTATCATAAAAGAACTTCCAATAAGTTTACCTAAGAGAGGTTCCGTAATGAAAAGCTTTCGTAAAATAATGATTAGAGTGGCTATGTCGGCCGATGAAGCATTAAGCATGATGGTAGATGCTGATTTATCAACACATCAATATGAGATAACATGGCAAAAAATATATAAATAAATTGAAAATATAAACATATACAAAAAAAAACGGTCCTGATGTCCTAAAATGCTTTCTGTACCCAACCCACCGTAATGAGGCCGAAAGTGGAATTAGTGCCTAAAATAACAAAATTTATACATAATATCGCATTTTTTTAATACTACTTTATTTTCTATCACTATTTAAGTATTTTTATTTATTTTAATACCTTTTGAATACCAATTAATATTATTTTTTACTTGTATCTTTTATTTAATTCAATTTGGAATTGAATCCCCCTAGATTGCGAGATTCTCACACTGTGCGTCTTTGACTTGGGCCTGGTCCTTATCGGATGGTGAGCTATCCATAACTCGCCGTCTGCAAGCCTGCGCCTACGGTGTCCGAGAAACGGCTTGCAACTCGTGTCGCCCAAGGCGTCTCCTGCGGTGGTTAGGGGCGTCTCCGTTGCGTCTCCCTCACGCGTTCGCCCTCTTCTTTGCAAGTATTACTGTTTTGCAGAAGGAGGTGATTTTATTTGACCTCTTGAAGAATTATGGTGAAAGTGAAATTAATATATATTACCAACGTTACTCGTTGCTTACAGCTTCGACTAAACTGAAGTGTAGACTGTCCATATTAGTCGTAGAACCCATAACTGTTTGCGTAGACCTGTTCATAAATGGAGCCTTCAAATTGTCAAATGTAAAATGGTACGCCCTCAGGCAAAGTAAAACAATTTATTTTGAAAACAAAAAAGGTTGCTAGTAGCTGAAGGATGAGAGTTGGAGAATCGATAAAAATAGCGTGCAATTGAAGAGGTTTAGTCCAACAGAAAGTTACGGTAGGCGTGTTTCAGAAACACAATGAAATGGAGTTGTCTTCATGAATCGCAGACCCACTATCAATCACAAAATACACAAAATACCAATTTGAAAACACACCGTCCCCGAACATATGCACCAATTCGAAATTCAAATACGAAATACGACTTCGAAATTGCCACTTACGATGCGATACTCCGTAGCAGCCATTAAACGTACCGAGTTAAACAGAATACGGAAACAAGGAAGGCATCTCCAATTTGTAAGTGTACTACCAATGATCTGAATGTGGCTGGAATTAATAAAATTCTTTTCTTTTCCTTGTGTTGTAGCTTAGAAACTTTTCTTGAAATACACTGGTGGACACATTTTAAAACTATTGTTTTTATTTTATCAATCTACTTATTTATTGTTTTCAGTTTCCAATTTAACCAGATTCAGCTGTGTACCAGTATTTAACACGGAGCAACCCAGTAACTGGGTGACACAATACCCCTTGGCAATATTTCCTGGGTTCCAACTATCTGTAACGGCTATCATAAATCTACAAATGACAGCTGGGACCAACAACTTAACTCATCCACTCAGAAAGGTTAGTTGCTTAACCTTGAAGATTAGCCTGTACGGCTATTATTATTTAAATATGAAAAAAGAAGGAAAAAGGTACTATGTTGTTAGCACGCCTCATTGAATAAATAAATCATGAGTCCCTCCGTTTTTTAGGGCTCCGTAACCAAAGGGTAAAAATGGGACCCTATTACTAAGACGCCACGGTCCGTCTGTCTCTCTGTCACGAGGCTGTATATCATGGACCGTGATAGCTAGACAGTTGCAATTTTAACAGATGATGTATTTCTGTTGCCACTATAACAACAAATACTAAAAACAGAATAAAATAAACATTTGAGTGGGGCTCCCATACAACTAGCCTGTTTTTTTGCCGTTTTTTGCGGTAATGGTACGGAACCCTTAGTGCGCGAGTCCGACTCGCACTTGGCCAGTTTTTTTAAACGCATACTTTTTTGATGTAGTATTTATCGAAGACCAGCAAAACTAATAGGCTTTAATGGCCTGTGGTCTGAGATGGAATCCATTTATTTTTTGCGAACTTGAATGAAAATAAATGGTTTTCTTGTTTTCTATCTAGACCTTTTTCGAGATTTGTGTCACAATGGTAAAAAGACCCTCACACATTTTCCTTAAAATAATCAAAGACAAAGACAATTATTATTTATTTCAACTAGACCATTCAGCGGCACTTTTGAAAGTCATAAATATATATTTATGGTTAATAATAATTGATTCTACCGTCTATTCGGATAAGTAGCTTTTTATGGAGAAGAATGGATAAGAAACTCCATAGCATACTTACTCTTTTAAAAAAAAGTGTGTTACAACATTTACCTACATACATAAATTCATATACGTGAGGATGATGCACCCAGTACTACTATACTACGTATAGGTATAAAGTGTTACAAGCACTAATAGGTAAATTCCTTCATTTGATAAATAGCAACATGGTTCCCACATACTTTCAAATATTGCAAACATAGGTAAATTACCTAATTCAACAACAACGGATTACGAATAACATTCTTTTTTTAAGAAATTGACTCGCACACGGTTGTGTGCGAGTCAATTTCTTAAAAAAAAAGAAAAGAAAAATAAAACATTACTATAACTATGAATATAATATAAATTAACCAGTTTGACTTTGTCTTCACTAAAGATTGTCCTATGGAGCAGGACCAGCATGTTTTCAAGCATTCTTATCTTGAATACAATCATCTATACCGTGATTTTTAATTTCGTAGACAAAACAGACAGCTGCTAATGACCTTATTTTTTTTTAATGTTGAAAGCGCGGAGCATAGGGTTGTAGGTAAGGCTCAATCATAAGTGATTCATCGAATCGATGTGACATGACTCCTCAATTTAATTTTACTAATTGGCGTAAATAAATGTTTTATGAATATAAACGTAATACATTTCATACACATAGTACATAATCTTTTATTGTGTTAAATATGAAACACAATAAAAGATTATGATATATACAACAATAAAATGAATGGGATCGATAAAATGAAGTCTGACATAAATGAGTTGATGAAACTAAATAAGTGGCGCTAGTTTCTAAACAAATTTATTCTTTGTGCAGTGAAATTGTTTCATTTTCGATCTACTTAGATTTTCGAACAACTTTCGATCACTCAGGATATGTCACAATTTTTATGTAACGATAAAGTGACAACCCCCCAAATGTCAGTTTAGTCTACAAAATTAAAAATCACTGTATAATTTGTAATATGAGCATATAAAAAATTAGAATTTGTATGATCCTTGTTTACAAAGTGTGCTTTTAGCAATAGTTTTAAATTTACTTTTATTTAGTTTTAATCAACTTGATATTAATTAAAAGTTTTAAGAAAATTGTTAGTTACTGAAGAACAATTTTACTTAACGGGAGTATACTCTGACCATTAGACTAAAGGTACATTTAACCAACACAGTCATGATATTGTGAAGTAGTATGTGGTGGCCAGCGCTTGACGATCACATCCAAACTACGCCGGACGGAACCGAAATTCTCGAAAGGTTCTACCATGCAGCTCCTACCGCAAGCTGCGTTAAAGAACCTTGTTCTACCTTTGAAATTAAATAGGTAGCATAATACTGGGATTTAAATAAATCTACTAGATATCAAACGTCTTCTAATATCAAGTGTCTAATAATGTCAAGAAATTTGAACTTCTGTAAAATAATTACAAAGTCTGAGATGAGATTTTGAATCAGAGATTTGAAATAATTAGGAATGAAAGACTATGGTTATTTTACAGACTATATAATAATACTTAGTTTGTATAACGAAGATTACAATACATATTGATTTAGGTCTAGACTAATTTAAATTGTTTGATGAGTTTTTGTAATAGATCAGAAATACAAGATCCAGCATTATTTTTAATAGTTCTTGTCGCTGGCATACACTTGTGCCGATAGAGTACTCGCCTGCAGTGTGAACAGGCAGCGAACAGCTATTAATATGTTATGTGTTTCTTTTATTGACACTGTATCTATAATTATCTTCTTCAGCGAGAAAATAGTTGATGACAAATCGCTTTTTTTTTTTTTGTCTCCGGCGGTGGGACAAGTGCTTCACTTTACCAAGAAAACCAAGCTCATTTTTATCTGGAAGATCATCAATGACATGAATAAACAAAAATTGCGCTCTGAAAAAGTACATTTTGGTTTTGAATCCAGCTCCTTTGTAACTGGCCAGCAATTATTTGATTTCGGAAGCACTTCCAAAACCGACTATAGAATTGTACATTCAATATCGATGTCTAGTTACAGTTTCGATACCGATTTGATTCGTTTCGACCAATTGCGTGCGGTAATGAAAGGTGCTCAACGTCACGGAATTGAATGGTGGAGCCTGATTGTAGTGCACTCAAATGGGCTCTAGACTCAAAAAGTCTGGGTAACAATATTATGTGTAGATACTGTAGACATAGAGGTATGGACTGATCGTTTTCTATATGGCTCTAAAAAAACCGCCTAGCCTTTTCCTAGGTATATTGGTTTCGGCTTCCGGTCCAGCTGAATACTAATATTTTACAATATGGAATGAATGCCTATTTAATTTTCACAAACCAGTAACTGTCTACTGATTTTGTAACGGCTGCCCTCTGAAAACAGCGGTCGGGACCAACGGCTTAACGTACTTTCCGAGGCACGGCGGCGTCTCGATACGTAATTGTTGGTCAATTATCCACTGCCTTACCCACCAATTAACCGTGAAGATCATCTCGTGTAGCTGTTAGCTGTATATTAGCCATGAGCACCTCCTCTTCGGCTGTGAAGAGATTACGATTCATGAGAGAGACCATGCAAGCGACCAGCTTTGTTGTCTTTTTATAGAGCCCTGATTGGTCCAGGTTATAGGTCTGCATTGATGCCTTCGTCAATCAGACTTACAAAAAGAGAAGGTTACCCAGTCGCGAAGTCTATTTCTATAGAAAGGGCAATTTTGTGGCAAGGTTGCTCAGTCCATTTCTCTATTTTACCATCCGTACATATAAAAGTGGTTTAGCCAGTTACGATAGACCACTAAAATGAGTCGCAAACTGAAGAACTAGAGGTCAAGTTACACTTGTACTAGAGAATATTTTCGTACAACATATGAGTTTTTCTTTAATGAGGTGATTTTAATGAGTTAGTGCTAAATTCAGCAATAAAAACTTGGGAAAACTGAAGTCTAAAATTTATTTACAAAGAATTGTAGTAATTTATTATTCTCTAGCTTTTCTAATAGGTCCAAAAGGTCTTTTAAGTCAAAATTTTCAGGCCGACAAAAAGCTAAAACTAGAAAAGAGAGCTCAAACAAAACCACTTCTATTTATTTTCCTAAGAACTCATTAACTTAATAGACAGTTTTCAATTAGCTTGAAAACTGAAGTCAACGATTCACTGCTACGTAGAATGTACACGGAGAGGATCTTAACTGCGCGGTTCCTTTGTTTGTCAGACACGCATCCGTGCGTAGCATTGCCTAGAAAGGTGACATTATATGAACCAAAGCGTCGCGGTAATAGGGATGTTTTCTGGCTAGGCAAATGATAATTCTATTTAGTCTGTCAGTGAGATTATCAAATAATATTGGACCCGTATTTATTGCTTTATCAAATAAATAAAAATTGACAAATATAAAGCGCATCAAAGTTCAGGAGTGGGGGCTTGTGACGTCACTTTGAAGGCTAGTCTCCACATGACGCCCGGTTAAGCAGAAGACAATCACTTTGGTTGACCTGCGAGACGCCCCATATAATAAAAAAGAAAAACAACTTGACACGATATTTCAACGCACTGTGTCGACGTTATTTTTTTGGCGTTGCGTTTAGTTGGTAGTAAGTCTAAAGAATCGATATTTTGCGATATCACTGTTAGTAATTTAATTAGGTCGGAGACTATTCCTATCAAGGTTGGAGACTCTACATTCGAAGTTGTAGACGATTATGTCTACCTGGGACAGACGGTCCAGTTGGGTAGGTCCAATTTTGAGAAAGAGATCAACCATCGAATCCGACTCGGCTGGGTGGCGTTCGGGAAGTTGCGTGGTATCTTCTCGTCCAATTTACCGCAGTGTCTCAAGACAAAAGTCTATGACCAGTGTGTGTTGCCAGTGATCACCTATGGAACCGAGACGTGGTCGCTCACAATGGGCCTTATCAGAAAGTTCAAAGTCACCCAAAGGGTAATGGAGAGGGCTATGCTCGGAATCTCCTTGTGTGATCACGTCAGAAATGATGATATCCGCAGGAGAACCAAAGTTACCGACATAGCCCGAAGAATTGCCAAACTTAAGTGGCAGTGGGCAGGGCACATTGCTCGCAGAACGGATGGCCGATGGGGCCGAAAAGTTCTGGAAGGGCGACCGCGAACCAGAAGACGATACGTTGGAAGGTCTCCCACTAGGTGGACCTGGTTAAGGTTGCGGGAAGGCGCTGGATGCGAGACGCACGGGATCGGTCAATGTGGCGACGCCTGGGGGAGGCCTATGTCCAGCAGTGGACGTCTTTCGGCTGAAATGATGATGATGAATTTAATTAGTGTAACATATTATGGATTTTTGAACTCTTTATTGTGTTTGGAATGTCGTTGGATAAATACCATTCATCTACATTTTTACCGACATCAAAAAAAGGAGTTAGCCAATTCGACACGTATGTATGTGATATTGTTGGAACTGCACAATATTCAAGTAATATGTTTTTCTATGTGGGCTTCTAAACACGTGTGCCAAATTTCATAAGTGTATGTATGTTTGTTTGTATGTATTTATGTATGTATGTTTGTCCACACATTTCTCCGAAACTACTAATCTGATCGCGATCATTATTTTTGTGTTGAATTGAGTATCTTTCAACTTAGGGAATAAATTTCCTCAAAATTGGTCTAGCAGTTTCAAATATATGAAGCATACAACCGAACTCCTTAGCGACAAACAGCACTATTGTGTAAATTGATTTATTATGGGAATTTGTCAATCTTTTACGTACCTAATACAGAACTTGCTCGATTTTGGTGATGGTGTACTAAAACTGAAAATAGAACCTTCACTAATAAGTGCAAAATAACTTTTTTTTTTTATTAAAAATAAAACTTTGCCCCACACTAGGAATTTCATCCTGTATCGTGGGTGCGTTTACAAACATATAACTCACATACACAACACCCAGAGCCGGAACTACTATCTGTAGGTCATACAAATATTTTTGTTCCGTGCGGGAATCGAACCCGCGACACGCAGCGCAGCAGTCAATCGCTCAACCACTGCGCCAACCGTGCGCCCTTTCGTTTCGGAGTCGGTGTCAAAAAATTATAACTACAAGAAGTACTAAAGCCACTGACTGCCGAAATGAAGGTAATTTTGATCTTATTAGTGTTTTACTATTGAAGTCGGTTCATTTCTTTGTGAAAAAGTTTTTTACTAATATATACTTTTTCAAAATATTGAATAAATGCCCTGATCTTCGCATTTTGGAAAGTTATACTCTCTGTTAAAATAATATATTGGCATACTTCTGCAATACGATCATGGGGCACTAGAGACAGGCTGGAACATAGGCCTACAATACGTGTGTTAATTTTATTTTTGATGCCAATAGTTTTGGATTTCTACCATATTATATTCTGTGTAAAACGAAAATAACCTGTTTATTGTTATTACATCTGGGCAAAATTGTTTTAAAGCATTTGTTGGTCTGGTTGAAAATCTGCGTGTACTTTTTGGATTTCCAGTTGTTAATATGGTGTGTTATAAGGTCAAATAGAGCACAATATGACTTTGTTTGATTGCTCATCAAAGCGTAAATCAAAGTCACAGTCTTTGTATTAGTACTATTACTTTCAACATCACCATGCAATACAACTAATTGATAAAATGGCTTTGGAGCATTATAAAACGTACCATCAAAGAAATATTCTACAATGACTTCCATGTTTTTTCGTGCTTTCTCAAAACAAAACACTATTATTCTAGTCTGTTCAGTGTCATTTTTATAATCGGCTAACAGCAAATGAAGTAATTTGCCGGGGACTTCAACCTCCCAAAAATGTTTTATCAATGTTTTGCTTGACTGAAAACCTTCTTTTCTTTTCGTACTCATTTTTTTTAATGTGTTTTGATTGAAAAAGAAGGAACTAGAGGGTAACTAAATTGAAACCTTTACGGTACAGTGGTTGTTAACTTGAATAACCGCCTTTTCACATTAACTGTGTCGTACGCCGCTGACAGGTCGACAAGAACAACACCGGTTATTTTATTGACTTCGTATCCATCCTCAATGTACTGGGTGAGACGGAGGATTTGCCCAGTGCATGATTTTCCAGGACGGAAACCAGCTTGTTCTGGGATCAGTTTAGGGTCGACTAGGGGCTGTAGGCGATTTAGAATTAGCCGTTCAAATAACTTAAATGTGTGACAAAGTAACGAGATCGGGCGATAGCTTTTGGGATCTGATGGACTTTTTCCCCGCTTGTGAAGTGCCGTCACCTTCGCTTTCCTCCATTGCTTGGGAAGTTTTGCGTCTAGCAAGCATACGTTGAAAAGGGCGAGAAGCCATGCAACTGCCACCGGACCCAGGTTCCTTAATTGTTCCACACATATTTCATCCACAATTCCTGGTATTATATCGGACAACGTAAATGGTTTACTTATTTCAGTACTACCGGCAGGTGGAATTGAGGCTTTGGGGGTTTTAAAAACTGACGCCAAGTCTATAGGTACTTAGTACTTACAGTCACACTTAATGCATCTCGCGATCGTTAGAACTTTGACAGTATTCAAATCATCATGCACCAGGTAAAGGTTTATAGACGCAGTTATCAGACCAGCAAGCCCATAAAATACACCGAATGCTATCCATGGCACGCCTGAAAGGTGTGCCACTGAATGGCAATAAAAAAAATATCAACATACGTATTCTATAAATAAATGATTAATTATCATTATATCTCCAAATAGTATAAAACTGAGTCTCAGCCTGCCTTTGTCTATTACGGTAGCTGGTAACAAAAAAAAAACTATAATTTGATTTAACGTTACTTACACTTTCCTTTATATCTAATATTGCTGCGAATAGATCATAAATGAATCTTATGCCTGAAAAGCATAAAACCCAGTAATACCTACAAAAATAATGATAACAGTAAAACATCATCTGTTTAAATTAAGATTTACTTTCATTTTGCATTCAGCAACGGAGTATAATTTCTTGCCGAAGTCTGTTTACTAATAGCTTCATCTTTGGGGTTAAATAAGTCAAAACTGAATAAGATACTTTTAGTCAAGCGTGATTCATCGTCGACCATATTTTTTTTTTTTCTGACGTCTAGGGCCCATAGATAAAATACACAAATTACACATACAAAAATAAACTAATACATACATTCTTAACAAAGTTAACATAAATCTATTTAGTACGTTGGGTCGGCGACGTATTGCGCTGAGTCGTGGTGTTCCGCGGAAACGCCGATACACGACACCCGTCGGCCAAAATTTTTCCTTCATGAAGGTCTCCAAATGATGAGTCGGAACCCGCACCACAAAAGATTTGAATTTAATCTTGTGACGCGACTCCAACTGCCGACTCTCAGAGTGAATTTGGTCTTGATCTTTATGTACTCCACGACCTCCTCTGCCTTCGTGGAGTGGTGCAGACGTGACACGTACAGCTGCGTCAACGGAATAGCGGGACGCAGCAAAATGTTCGGCCCTGTCAGTGCGGTACCGCACTGATTGCGACAAGCAGGCTTCTTCTTCTTCTTCTTCACCACTCGAACGAAGCCTTCTTCATCGATCTGTCCTATTACCGCTGGCAACGAGCTTCGAGCCTGATCAGGGGGCCCCAGGGCACCCCTTGCTTGCTTGGGTTGCCGCTGATCTTTTGCAGGAGCAGCAATAACGGCAGCCGAGTAAGCACGTCCCGGTGTTGACGTGCTATTATTCATCGGTGCCCCAAAGATGGGAGCCGCGGGGAGGGCGGTGCGCGGTTTAGCATCGCTTGCAGTGACGGCGGCCGGCGTGAACATGCATAGACAATTTTGCGCATAATTTAGGTAAAAAATGTAAATATGACGTATACGATTTTGCTTTATCTGACCACACCTGTCAAATTCTCAAGTGTCCGGTGAAAAGGATATGTGTTTTACAGCATTGGTATGTTAAACGCCGTGACTACAATCAAGAAAATATGAATAAGTTCAGAGACTATTTACAAAATGTTTCTTTAACGGAAATATATAAACTTGACGATCCGAATACGGCCTATAATCTATTTCTGGAGAGATTTTCCCTAATGTATAATTTATGTTTTCCATTAAAACGTATACAATTTAAGCGTACACAAGAGACCACAATGGATATCTCGAGGAATTAAAACATGCAGTAAAAATAAAAGAACTCTTTTGTGGCGTTACCGACTGGAACGCAATGAACAACTTAAACTAGAATTTAAAAGATATACAGCAATATATAAAAAAATATCAAATTAACACAACGTGCTCAGAACAGCTATAAAATCAAATCAACATCTAACAACTCAAAATCTACTTGGGAAATCATTAATCGAACGAAGATGAATATGCCCAATAGAAACTCAATTGGAAACATTAAAATTGGAAATAAAAACGTAACGCACCCGTACGAGATAGCGAAAGCCTTTAACAACTTGTTTGTCGACAAGATAAAACCTATCAGTAATAGAGGTTATTATGTATCATGTAAAATTACACTCATTTTATATTCAATAGGTTTAATGAAATTCACAGTGACAGAATGATGACATGACATAATCCAAAAACGAAGTAAATATATAACAAAGAAGGCCACATACATAGCAGAGGTAAACATGTGACATCAAATATCTCAAAATCAAGTAATTCAATGTTTATGGCACCAAGTAATGAAAATGACATCAAAACCATTATTAGGTCTTTAAAAAATACTGGCAGTGTAGTTAATGATGGGATTTCTACCAAAGTAATTAAGTACGTTTCGGACTCCATCAGTAGACATTTGAGCTAAATTCTTAATTTGTGCATAACATACGGTACTTACCCAAATAACCTAAAAACAACTGTGGTTAAACCATTGTTTAAAAAATAATGACAAAGATTGCATGGAGTCTTATAGGCCTATTGCACTTGTTCCAATAATATCCAAGATATTTGAAAAATACATTTATGCACAGATTTATAAATACCTGGATAAACAAAACATTTTGACAGGGCAGTGTTTTAGGGCCTCCTTTATTATAAATCTATATAAATGACATGCCAATTATATACTATGACAGCCAACGCATATCACAAGTAAACACATCTAAATTCCTAGGTTTAACAATTGATAATAAATTAGATTGGAAAACACACACGGAGGAGCTAACCAAACGAATTAGTAAGTCTGCCTATGCCCTATACAAACTTACCTCAGTGATTAGTGTGGACGCTTTAGTCACAGCATATCATGGCTTGGTGGGTTCAGTTCTGAGATATGGTGTTATTTTTTGGGGAAATTCAACCAATAGGGAATTAATTTTTAAAGCACAGAAAGAGTGCATCAGGACCACTCGGATGGACCGATCCCTCAGGAAGTCAGCAATCCAGTCACACAGACTACTAGGCAGGCCGAAGGAAGGAAGCTTACCAATAAGGATCTCATGCCAGACCCTGTGCAAAGCCTTCGAGATATCAAGGTAGTTAGCAAGCGCTTCCCCGTGCCTCTCGATAACCTCACTCCAGACGTGAATGCCATACGCTAGAAGATCCCCAGTTGACCGATTTCGGCGGAAGCCGTATTGGCAGTCACTGAGGATGTCGTTGCCTTCTAGGTATGCCAGGAGCTTGATGTTAAGCACACGTTCCATACTCTTACGGAGGATGGATTTTACCAAGATGGGCCTTTAGTTGGCCGGGTCAACTCGACTACCATTCTTAGGCACGAGCTAAACTATAGGATACTTCCAAGCCTTCGGTATCTTTTCAGTCACTATCGAAAGGCGATATAGGCACGTCAGGATTGGAGACAATTCAAGCGCACAAGTTTTTAGTACAATTACCGGTATCCCGTCGGGGCTACTAGCTTTGTTCACATCAAGCTTACGCAGCACCCTACAGACTGCCCTCTGATGGATGCAAATGTCCGAAATACTCGTCCCAATTCCAACAGGAGAGGGAGGGGGCCGCGCGCCATCAAAGTTCATATGCGAAGATTCCGCAAAAAGGTAGGCAAACAAGTTTGCCTTGTCCTCGGCGGAGTGGGCCAGTGATCCGTCGGGTCTCAGCAGTGGTAGTAGTAAGGGGCAACACAAGTTTGATTCAACAGACTTAGCCAGGAACCAAAACGCATTGCTACCAGCAGGATATGAAGCAAGTTTGTTCCCGATTCTGCTAATATAACAAACCATGCCCTTCGTATCGCCTTTTTGCAGGACTTGGCAGCTCTGTTGAAGGCTCTCTTTTGCTGAGTTACGTCATTTGCCTTGTGCACGCGACCCACGCCAAGTACGCCTTAAACACAAGGCGTACTTGGCGTGGGTTTATTTTATTCATATTTTTTTAATACGGGTTCAAGCACAAAGCAAAAGAAGTCAGTATGTAATTTTTAGGCAAGCATGCAACAGCTGGTGAGGTAAAGTTCAAGAGAATGAAAATTCTAATGCAAATTGAACGAACGAAGAATAAAATTATGCAAATAGACAATCACTGTCATGTAGAAAAAACATCTTAAACTTTCAACACATTTTAGCCAACTCTTGATTCCTAGTATAATTACAATAATCGTTTATTAATAATATCCTTTATCCTAAAGTTCGTAAGCGCCATTAAAACTAATGTCTCTAACGCTCTTTGGGTTTTAAGTATCGATACTACAACACCCTTATAAATATGGATGACCGCAGACATAAAACGAACTAGATGACGCAAGTCCCTCCATCTGTATGAAAACCAAGCATGTCACACGCAATATAAGAACAACTTACCGGTGAGATTTTTTTTTCCCATTGCCAACTTATTTTTTGAGTTTTTACAGGTCAATAAAAATAATACGGCAATAATTAGACATTTGTTTAGATTTCGGTTGATATTCAGTGCCGATAACGCTAAATGAAACATCTCAAAGTAAGAGCCACGCTCTCACTTTTATTCCCTTTTACCGACATCAAAAAAAGTAGGTAATCAATTCGATACGTATGTATGTAATATTGTTGGAACTGTACAATATTCACATATGTGATACTGCAAAATAGTCTAATGATTATGTGGGCCAATTTCATAACTGTATGTATGTTGGTTTGTATCTTTATGCACGCATTTCTCCGAAACTACTTATCGGATTCTAATAATTCTTTATGTGTTGGATTGAGTATCTTTTAACTTAGAGAATCGTGAAAAGTGTCATCAAAATCGGTCCAGCCGTTTTCAAGATATGGAGTATAAAATCGAACTTCTTAGAGACAAACAGCACAAATGTGTAAAACTAGTTATTATGGGTATTTTGTCAATCCTATATGTACCTTACTATAGCTAATTTTTAGTGATGGTGTACTAAAATTAAAAAGAGAGAAAAAAACTTATTGAAAAAAGTGGAAAATAATTTTCGTTTCGGAAGTTGGTGACGAAAAATCATAAAATAAGAGATACCAAAGACGAAACTTTTAACACTTTTTAGTGTTTTGCTTTCAAATATTTTCAACGTTTTTATTTTGACATGCAAATTACATACTACACGGTGAAAATAACTGTTAACTTCGTACGTCATGTGACCCCACTCCCGGGTGGGTACCCGCGCTGATTCCCGCGTTCGCGTGACATTTCCAGCTCCAAGTGTTATTCTAGTTCGATTTATGTCTGTGGATAATATGACTGTTTAGGTAGCTCGTGGCTTAATCCTGTACGAAATTGCCTTGATAATGAGTATTATTGAATTAATGTTAAGACCTATTATTTTATGGTTACTGTTATGGGAAGGGTTAGGCTCTTTATCTATAATAGTCACTCAAGTCCATCTACAAGATAAAGGATCGCTTGCCAAGAGGCCCTAGACAAAATTAATTAGATCATCGAAAGCGTGGTGATAGCGATTGTCTAAAAAGCTAAATTGTAGGGGATTGACAAGCAATATGGAAAAATCACGTGATCAATCCCTTATATTTTGACATCCCGACTATCGCCTTCGCTGACATCGAATGGCAATGTATGAGGGACAATTTATAACGTAAGGCGGTTGGTCTCGGTTGTTATTTTTAGAACTTTGGCAGTCTTTACTGGTAGTCAGAAACATCAGTCTGATAACCAGTCTTGCCAAATGGTATCATTGTCTTGAAACTTTCTGATATAAGAATTCAAAGAGTGCTCTTCATCAAATAACTTTATTACTTTGTTATCAACTTACAAGAATATTTCCAATTTACTGATCCTAATGATCCACAATTCTTCTGTATTGCGATTGGTGATTGGCTGTCCTTTCTCCGTTGACACCGAGGAAAAGTCCAGTAACAGTCAATGGAAAATAAACACGGCATTTTGTCATCACGACCGAAAGTCACCATTGAGCTACTTACAATAAGAAATATCAAGAATTATAAAAAAACTTAAAATGGAAACATATTCAGAAAATCAACGTTTTATGGTATGTATATGTAACAATAATTAATATTTGTTTTAATACAAACTTCAGTAATAACCACTCAAAACGTTTTAGTATAATTCAAGACTTATTTTTATCAGGCTTACACAATGAGAAATAACAAAATAAAAATATACTATTTTGAAGATCCAAATCATTTTTTATCAACACGTTTATTTAATCTACAAAGTTTAGTAGAATTCAAGAATTATTTTTATTGATTGATGCAAAATAACAAAACATATTGGCAACATTTAATTGAAATTAGCACATGAATTTTAATCAAGCTAACTCATGGTACCTTTGAAAATACTGTCTCCTTAGCTGCATCTGATTATACTGGAAACCAGTATCGTAAATATCAGTTTAAAAAAACGAAAATACAGTTTTTTTTTTAATTTCTTCACTAATACTGAAGATCCTGGTAAGGATAACGGGACAAAGTATTTAAATTATTGCATTGTCATTGATTCTTGATAAGTGTGCAAAGTTTCAAATCAAAGATTCTGTTACATAGATTCATAGATACATACATACCAAGCTAATAAAAGCGTGATAAAAGGCTAGCCCGATTGGTTTATTACAGGATGGTCGTGGCAGAACGCTGCACAAGTAAAACTATTATAAAAATCTCGATATTCTGTTTAATCAAAATACCCTAACTGCTAGCTCAATAGGTCACAAACGCTACTGCTGAACCATTAGGTCGTGGGTTCAATACCAGGAAAAGTAAAAAGTTTAACAGTTTGCTAGATCCGGAAATCGGGATTTAAGCATAACTGGCGAAATTTGTGCTTAGTGTAAATCTGCCTCACCCTTCGAAAAATATCAGGGTGTTATAATTCCCTGCTACACTGGGGCAGGTCACTAGTATATACTAATCAATATATGTTGTCACAATGAAAATAAACAACATCAAAAACAGCTATTACAAAATAAAACCAACAGTGAAAACAAGAAAGGCTCTCACAAAGCGTCCGAACCATTTCCTCGTCTTGTCATTTGGAACTTTGGAAAGGTGCAAACAGAAAAGGCATTAGACACTAAGACATTTGTCAATCCCTCTCTTGAATTTCAAGTGTCGACCTTGGACCAGATTCCCTTTGTTGAAAGTCTTTAAGAAGTCAGTTCCAAACAGGGGAAAAGATTGTTTGGAGGTCACTACAGGCATTCGGTGACAGACTTTTTACTGTTGACGATTATATTGTTATTGAATGTGAACATTCCACACGTATGTTGTATTTTGTTGGTTTATGTTTTACTCTGTGCTGAATAATTGTCTACTCATGTATATAGTGATAATCATTAATTTCGGTTAGGATTGTTTTTGTTTTAACTGCCTCCTTGGTTAAGATAATCTAAAGTGCTACTTGTAAGCCTGTCCTGATCCTGAGGCTTCAGACAAAATTTCAAAAATGTTTGGTATTGATTACGCGACTTTTCTGTAGCACATGTTAATCCCATACAAGTATGACATTTCGACTTTATCGGTGATAGTATTTTGCCTTATCAGGAGGCCCTGGACTAATTCCCTGTAAGTATCACTATGCTCTAGTCCCGCTATGCTCTGTAGTGTATAACCTCCTTTATATTAATAACCATATATGTATGCTCCTTTACATTAGGTATCACATGTTTTTGCATTTACGTCGTTTTACTTGTTTCTTACTCTAACTAATTCATTATACTATTGGCAGCTAACCTGACTTGTTATTTACTATTTCCCGTACGACTCCAAACATCTCATGGCGACCCTGCCAGGATGCATCAGAAGATGCCAGGATAAACTTGAATTTTAGTATAATCGCCCACTACTGCCTATCGCCGAGAAATTCGGTTAATTATAATTTGGACCAGTAACACAATTGGACATTGGAGTTTCAAAAAGATGTGCCGCTCAACGGTGGCAAAAGATGAGGTATTCATCACACAAAATTCAGCGGACAGCAACCAAGCCACGTTGAAGGATGTTGGTCAGCACGTGGAGCGGATGAATATTGTGATGTTCGCGCTGCGGGCTATATGCACCATTGCATTGGCCTACTTTGCGGTGCGTTTGTATATACGGTGCCATCGCCAGTGGATCCAGGAGGAGATTGGTCTCCGGGCTATGCAACGTATCCGGGCTTCTATCAGATTACACAATGACGCCGAAACAACGGCCTAAAGAACCGTGAGCTACCTGCCAAAATACAAAGTGTTTAATCCTACTTTTGTGAATGTTTTATTAACTTTTGAGTGCGATTAAACCTCTCGCGAGTGATACAATTAATATAATTAATGATTATATACATTAAAATTAAAAAAACAATAAGTAATAATTAAACCTAAAAATAGAATGGGATCATATGTCATTACGTTCTGAGTTAATTATTCTTTAATCGTGTACTTTTGCTCACGTAACTCGATACTTCACAGCAAAATTGAAGCTTTCGACATACTTTCGCCGCGCTGCAAGTAACTTTACACTATTGTTTTGACATTTTTCAAATTCAAATTCTTTATTACGAACTTAGAATTATAAAATACTGCAATGACAAAATGACTCGATTCTATTTTTAGATGATGATTGATGCATTAATTGACAATTATGTTGTATTAGAGCAAATAAGAAAATATTTGATTAAAAGGGGAAAAGCTCGATATTTAGGTAAGATTGCTAAGATAAAATTAAAAGAAGCAACAAATATTTTTGATAAATGCAGTGAATTGTTTTTACTTTTAGAATCTAAGAAGGATCCGCAGATTATTTCTTCTACGATAGATATTTTTAAAAATCAAGCAAACTATACGAGAGTATAAAAACTTTATGTACTTCTCCTAATATTGAGTTAGTCAAAATAGAGTTCGATTTGAAAACAGTTTGTAACTTATTTATTACCCGTTATGGACGATTCGGAAAATGTGACGAAACGATTGATCGATGGTATTGAAATGTATTCGGATATGATCGGCGAGACAGATAAGGATTTATTAATTAAGTTTATTTTAAAAAGTAGACTGTCAGAGAACGCGAAGTGAGTCAGTTCACTATGTAGATTTAAATAAAAGTTTAAAAGAAGATTATGTTGTTTGTGCAAGTGAATTAGGGAAAGATTTGTTTTGAGCAGTTGCAATTGTAAGGGCAAATAGAAACAAAATACCCCTAAAAATTATAATAGTAAGTGAAAAGCATATTCGTATACCTGTTATTACACCGATTTTACAGCCTTTACCAGAATATGAATGCTATTCACTTGATAAACATAAAGCTGATGCAAGTAGAGCTCAGACTTTAAGTACGTTTTTGAAATTACAACATCTTAATTCTGAAGAGAAAACATCAATTGAAGATATTTGTAAAAAATACTCAGATATTTTTCACTTACCTAATGATAAACTATCAAAAACGAATATTTATGAACAAAAAATAACGCTGGAACCTAATACTAACCCAATTTATATAAAACAATATAGACTACCACAACAATTAAAACAAGAATTAAATAAACAAATAAAAACTATGTTAGACAATGATATTATAGAAGAAGCACAAAGTGAATGGTCTAGTCCAGTTTTACTAGTACCCAAGAAAAGTGACAATAATAATGAAAAGAAATGGCGTTTAGTAGTTGTTTTTCGAAAACTTAATGAAAACATTCAGGATGACAGGTTTCCGCTACCAAATATTACTGAAATTCTAGATTCTCTTACAGGAGTTATTTTATTCAGCCATCTAGATTTACATTTTGGTTAATATCAAGTTTCATTAAATTCAGAAAGCAGGAAATGCACAGCATTTAGTACTAATACTGGTCAATTTCAGATGAAACGTCTACCGATGGGGTTAAAAATTTCCCCAAGTGCTTTTAGTAGAGTAATGACGGCAGCAATGTCTGGTTTAACTTTTGACAAATGCTTCGTTTATTTAGATGATTTAATTGTATTTGGACGTAATTTAGAGTCCCATAATCGTAATCCAATGGACATTTTCGAAACACTGAGAAAAGTGAATTTATAATGAAATCTCGCCAAATGTCAGTTTTTAAAGAAAGAACTTTAATACCTAAGTTATGTTGTTTATGTTTCCGCACAAGGAGTCTTACCAGACCCAGAAAAATAAAAATATTGAAAAAATATACCGTGCCTAAAAACGCAGATGAGGTTAAACGGTTTGTTGCCTTTTGTAATAATTATAGAAAATTTATACCTTATTTTGCTGAAATTACAATGCCATTAAACAAATTGTGCAAAAGAAATGAACATTTTGTTTGGTCGCAAAGTTGTCAAAATTCATTAGAAAAGTTAAAACAATCTATGACAAGTACGCCAATTTTACAATACCCAGATTTCTCAGACAGCAGTAAATTTATATTAAATACAGATACATCAGGAATAGCTATTGGATCAGTTCTTTGTAACAAAAATATAAAAACGGTAGCTTATGCTTGTCGTCCATTAAACAAAGCTGAGAGAAATTACCCAACAATTCAAAAGGAATTGTTAGCTTTTGTTTGGTCAGTCAAGTATTTTAGACCATACTTGTACGGCAAACATTTCGTCTTAGAAACAGACCATAAACCGTTAATATATTTATTTGGAATGAAAAACCCCTCAAGTCGTTTGTTAAAATTTAGATTGACACTAGAAGAATATGACTATGATAAAGTGTATGTCAAAGGAAAAAATAATGTCGCTGCAGATGCATTGTCCAGAATTAATTATTTTAAATTTTAAATTGAGATAACATCGGATGAATTGAAAAGTATGAATAATAATGTAGTACCTGTATTGACAAGAGCACAATAGAAAATAATGAATGATATGGAGGATGCAAGTAACGTAGATTTCTCTAAAAGATCTGCAAACTCAAGGTCTGATCAACCAAGAGTTTTGGAAATTTTAAAGAAACCTACCGATTCTGTGGAAATTAAATTAATAGAAGGTGAAAATATAAATATAATATAATATAATAAGCCTTTTATTATTTCCACACACATCAAAATATTTTACAGTTTAAATGTTTGTTAATTGTGTTAGTATATGAAATTCTATAAAACTAGTGTTAGTGTGTTATTTTTCTGGAATGTGGATCCCGGCTTGGGTAAAGGCCTCCTCCTTCTTCTTCCATACATCTCTATTTTTAGCTAGGGCCATCCAGTCATGCCCTGCTTTTGCAACGATATCATCAGCCCACCGTCTAGATGGTCTGCCAACATTTCTTTTTCCTAACGGTCCTCTCCAACGTGTCGTTTTTATAGTCCATCTGTTGTCTGTGAGCCTCGAGATATGACCGGTCCATTGCCATTTTAATTTTAAGGCTTGCGTTAAAGCATCCGTTAATTTCGTTCTTTCTCTAATAATTTCTGCCCTTATTTTGTGTATTTTTCTGATTTTTAATATGCTTCTCTCTATTGCTCTCTGCGTTGTCCTTATTTTAAGCTTTGCTTTCTGTGTGTAGGTCCACGTCTGACAACCATACAGTAAACAAGGAAAACAGGTTTCAATTACAGTTTTTTTAATATTTAATGTATAATCTCCTTTTAATATTTCCTTTAGGGACCAGAATTTATTCCAAGTTGAATTACATCTCCTTTCTATTTCTTCCTCATTGCTTGATGTACTGAATGATACCTGTTTCCCTAGGTAAATGTATTTATCCACATATTCTATGTAACTATCGTTTGTACTAATGGGAATCTTATTGCTATTGGTAATTATTTTCGTTTTGGAAGCATTCATGTCTAGCCCTACTCTCGTACTTTCTCGATTAAGTGAGTGTATCATTGCTTCTAATTCTGTAGATGTTTCTGCAAGTATAACTATATCATCCGCGAATCTCAGATGGCTCAAGCAACTGTCTGCTATTTTTAGTCCTTTGGTTTTCCAGTCTTGTTTTTGAAAGACAATTTCTAGGACAGCAATAAAAAGTTTTGGTGATAGAGGGTCACCCTGTCTCACTCCTCTTTCGATTCTTATTTCGCTTCCTCTGGTTTCGAGCTTTACTCTACTTGTCGCATTGTTATATATGTATTTTAAGATGTTTATATACCTTCTGTTAATGTTCAGTAATGATAGTGCATTCCAGATAGAATCGTGGCTTATACTATCGAAAGCTTTACTATAGTCTATGAAGGCTATGTATAATGGTCTCTTGAACTCTTTGTACTTCTCCATTACTTGTCCCAGTGAATGTAAATGGTCCGTCGTGCTAAAGCCTGCTCGAAATCCTGCCTGTTCTATTGGTTGCGCTTCGTCAATCTCTGGTGTTATTCTTTTTAAGATTATTGACGCAAAAAGCTTATATAAACATGCCAATAGACTTATGGGCCTGTAGTTGCCTATGTCAAGATGGTTACCTTTTTTAAATAATAGTATAATATCAGACGAGCACCACTGTTTAGGTACAGTCTCTGTCTCCAGGATCTTATTAAATAGTTGTGAGCAGTGGCTAAGTAGAATAGGTGCAGCGTGTTTGAGCATTTCATTACTTATCCCATCAGGACCTGGACTTTTCGCAGTTTTTAACAGTTTGATATGTTCGTATATTTCGACTTCATTTATTGGAGGAATATTTTCTGTGTTAGGAGTGTAATTTATTATTTCGTCTTTGTTGTTGTTGTTCTCGTGGTCTCTTTTCTTGTATAGTTTCTTATAAAAATCAGTTGCCTGGTCTAATATATCTTTTCTAGATTTTGTTTCTTTCGACTTTGTTTCTAATTTTTGTATCCATTTTTTGTGTAAGCTTAATTCTTTAAACGCTCTTTTTGTGCTCCTGAACTTAGTTAGGTTTTTTGTTATAATGTCTTGCCTATGTTTTTTGTAGTCTTTTTTTATCTCTTTGTTGGTTTGTTTGAATAGTTGCACCAGCTCTTTTTTCATTACTACAGTTTTGCTTCTTGTGCGTATAAGTTTAGTACGTTTTTGAATTAGTGATTTTGTAAATTCACTGAATATTTGATGTTTTTTCTTCTTTATAGTGTATATCGGGGCGGAGTTTGAAGTTAGAACTGGTTCTAGGGTGTCATAATAATCTTGGACATTTATAGGTTCTTCTTCTATTTTATCTAAATTGTGAGCTTTAAGGTTATTTATGACTGCGTTTATATAATCTTCCGTAACTAGAGAGTTTGAGCCTGATTTGAAGTTCTTCCTACTTTTTGTCGGGAGACATAAACTGACTGTAGCTCGCAAAATTCTATGATCAGCAGAAAAATTTATGTTGTTCAATACTTCAAAGTTGGTTACCAATATTGGAGTGTTTGTCATTATAAAATCGATTTCATTTCTGTATCTTTGATCTGGGGATTCCCAAGTCCATTTTCTCTTTGCTTTCTTTTTAAAAAAGGTGTTAATTATAGACATCTTGTATTCAAAGGCATATTCTATCAATCGCGTGCCTCTTTCGTTTCTTATTCCGTAACCGTATTTGCCCATTATGGGATTTTCCTCTGATTTGGGCTGTCCTATTTTTGCGTTGAAATCACCAATTACTATAGTTTTTTCGTCAGCTAATTCATGCGCCATTTTGAGATCGTTGTAGAATTTTGTAATTTCTTCTGCACTTGAGCTATCGGTAGGTGCGTATACTTGTATAATTGTTAAGCACAGGTCTTCAAACTTTAGTTGAAGCAATGCAACCCTTTCTGAAATGCCAGTGAAATTAAATATGTTGCTTTTTAGTGTCTTATTTATTAGGAATCCTGCTCCATATAATCCTTTCGTTTGTCCAATATAGCATAAAATGCAATCATTGTACTCTTCAATATTACAACCCATTCTTCTAACTTCTGCAAGTCCCAATATGTCGTAACGTATGTTTTCTAATGCATAAGTTAATTCTAAATATTTTTCATTTGACGACAAGGATCTTACATTGTATGTACCGATTTTTAAGCTATTTTCTTTATGGATCTTTCGATGTGTCTTGTCATTATTATTTTTATTGTTATTGTTATCTTTTGAAAGAGGGTGGCTGTCTAATTTCCCACGAGGACCAGTCGGCTTGGGAAATGATTTTTTTTTGTTAGTATATTGTTTTCCTTCTGTATGTTTTGTTTGATTCCGGTGGCTGATGACGTTATCCTATGTGCTGTGTTCAGATGATGGAGTGAATGATGAGAGGGAGGTACGTCTTCCTCGCATCAGTTCAAAGGCATTGACGCGATTGGTTTGTGGCGCAACATTTAGTTTTTCGGTTGGTTGAGGTTAGTTGGAGAGCTTGATTCGTTTCTTTTACGTTTTTCTTTACTTGATGTGCTGTCTCCTTCTGTAACAATGAGCTTATCATATTTTATAACAGCGAAGTTGCCTTTCTTTCTTTCTTGTATAAGTTTTGTTTGTAGTTCCTTTCTTTTCATCAAAACATCCCTAGGATAGTCTTCGGAAATATACACATCTTTGAATTTCTTTTTATTTAAATTTATTTTTCTTCCAGCCGTTAACGAATGATAATAGAATTGGCCTAATTTTGATCTGATTGCTGTCTTTTTTTCCAATACGATGTATGACGTCAATCTCTCTATTTTCAATTGAAATATTTAGATCGCTTATTATTTTCCTTATGGTTATTTCCATCAGCTCAATTGGCGATTTCTCACTCTCAGTAATACCATGAACAATAAGATTGTTCCTCCTTTTATGTTTTTCAGAACTTGCGATTTTTTCTCTCAAATTAATATTTTCCTCCTTTAGTTCCTTTATTTCAGTTACCAGGGGAAGTAGTTTTTCATCCATCTTCGATATTATTTCTCTTGTTTGGTTAGCCATTTCGATTTTCATTTTGTCGAAAAAGTCATGAATAAGTTTTGCAGTTTCCATTTCTATGATACTAGGTGAAACTGAACGTAATTATTTGGTTAAGTTGGTAGTACTCCTTTTCTGTCAACTGTTTGATTTAATTAGTCAGTTGGTGTGGTTAGGTTGGTAGCACTTCCCATCTGTCAGACGACTAATTTCCGTGCTTCAGTAATATAAGTTATCTGTGGTAATGAGTGATGATAATGGCTCTTCAGGGTATATATGTTCTGTGGTAATGGCCGATTTAATAACCTCTAAATGTATTGATGTACCTTTTTCAATCTTGAAATACACTGATGTTAGCACTTATTTACTCGATCTTCGTGTTAAATGAGTACTTCGTTACTTTATACTCGTAATGTGAGCGGTATTATGTGAAAGTTGTAAGAATATTCACTGATTTAGTAATAAAAACTGGGAGCAATAATACGATGTGTCACTTGTCGCACTGCCGACCGAGGAAAAAAATAATATAAATACATAAATTAAAAACAAAAGGATATCCTTGAATGAAGAATGCTTTGCATATGAAGAAAAGACAAAGAATTTGTATATAAATCTTGATTATCGTTCACATTTTACGCGAGTCGAATACGTGTTGAAATTAAGCAAACCTTGTAAAAAATTAAACACACAAAAAAATAAAATGATGCTAGCTTTATTAACGACTTATGTCAAGAAATTGAGTCAATGAATAGTTGGTCCGGACCACGAATTCATGTTTTAAGAGGAGTCAAGAGAATTACTGATGATGACAATATTAAGTTCATTTTACATGACTTTCATTTACTGCCAACTAGCGGTCATGCTGGTGTGCACAGAATGATAAATAATATTAAAAGACAATTTTACTGGCCAGGAATAGGAAAAGACGTCCAAGATTTTGTATCAAGGTGTGAGAAATGCCAAAAGATGAAACATGGTAAGCCTATTAAGGAACCCATGTGTATAACTACTACGGCATCTTATGCCTTTGAAAAAATATTTTTAGATATTATAGGTCCATTACCTCAAGATTACGAAGATAATGTATACATACTGAGTCTACAGTGTGAGTTGAGTAAATTCGTGGAAGCATATCTACTTAGAACTAAGGACACTGTAACTGTAAGTAAAGCTTTAGTTGATAACTTTATACTTAGATATGGAATACCAAAAACTACCAAAAAATGCTGAATTTATGTCATCAACAATGGAACAGGTTTTTAAACTTTTAAACATTGATAAAGTATCATCAACTGCGTATCATCATCAATCTATCGGTTCGTTAGAAAATTTCTTACAAAAACTTAGGAGCTTTTCTGAGAATACAATGTAATAATAATCCACAAACTTGGTCACATTGGTTAGCTTACTGGTATTTTAGTTACAATACTACTGTACATTCAGTAACAAAATATCAACCTTTTGAACTTGTATTTGGTAGACCTTGTAATGTTCCTTCTAGATTGTGTAGTGATGTTGAACCGTTATACAATCAAGAAAATTATTGTAGTAAACTTAAGTATAAGCTTCAATTAGCAAATAAAGATGCTAGAAATAATTTAATATTAGGCAAATATAGTCGTAAAGATAATTATTATGATAAATATTTGAACCCAATCCAATATAAGAAAGATGACTTGATTAAAAATGAAATTGCTCAAATATTAAACCCATTATTTAATGGTCCATTTACTGTTTTAGAAGATTTGGGATGTAATGTTAAATTTAGAAAAAATAACAAAATTGTCATTACTCACAAAAATCGAACCAAGCTATTTGTATCCTAAATTCCTATAAGTAGAAAAAAAAAAAAAAATAACTTAAGATTATTTTTTTTCTAAAATGCCGGAGGTGTAGTGTATAACCTCATTTATATTAATAACCATATATGTATGCTCCTTTACATTAGGTATCACATGTTAAGCTTACCTAGCATTTACGTCGTTTTACTTGTTTCTTACTCTAACTAATTAATTATACTATTGGCAGCCAACCTGACTTGTTATTTACTATTTCCCGTACGACTCCAAACATCTCAGCTCGACTCGAAAAATATCTATTAATAATACGATTTTTTTCGATTTTACGTAAACAATGGCAGGTCAGTTGGAAAATAAAATGTTTGAATTCAATAAATTTGAGCAGAAAGCTGAAATTAAACTAAAAACATCTAAATCTTAGTTCTAAATATTTTAACGTTTAGTTTTCTTTTACGGAAAGACGTTTTGTTTTTCACAGTTCTATGGAGAGGATGGGCACTGTTTTTCTATAGAATGACGCGGCGTGTTTTGTGGTGGCGAGGCGAGTGTGCGTTAGTATGATGAAACGAAACGTTTGTTAACATTTTTCGCAAAAGTTGACATACTAGGTTTTCTTAATTTATTTTTTAAATGGTTAAATAAAATATTACACTGTTACATTTTTCTTCATCACTGTCCGCAAATGTGATTTCGTACATAGCGGCACTTTTACCGGCAATTAGTAAGTATTTTTCGAGACGAGCATAGCGGGACTTGAGCATAGCGGGACTAACCGCTAATACCCGGGTCGTACAAAGTGATTTTATTTATTTAATATTAGAAGAACCAACAGCTATAATAGATGGATAACAATTGTATATGAGAAATAGAGCCAATTACAGGTTCTCACGGATAGAAACAGAAAAAGTAGTAGAAAACTTAGGATCACTAACAAGCCCGATTTATATTATTAAATAACTAACAATAAGAACTAAACACTATTGAAAAAGTCAGCATTCAGCCGAGTGCGTGCCGAATAGGTTTTAGAGGTAAATAGGTCGAATAAGAACTCTTTACATAGAATATTAAAGACCCTACTCGCTCGCACCATGTATTAATTTTTCCTGTAGTTAGAATAAGAAAAAGGAATGGAGATAGGTGGATTAAATCTTATCGATCTCCTGGGGACATTGAAGCGCAGTTTATGCAGGAGATCAGGACAATTAATCTCGTTAGGAATAATTTTCAAAAGAAAGGTGCAATCTGCTAGTCGACGGTGATTTATAAGTGGTTGCAAATGAAATTTCTTGCAAAGATTTAAGTAATTATCAGAATGGTACGGTATACGTAGCCGAAAACATAGAAAGCGAATAAATATTTTTTGTATACTTTCAATACGATCAATGTATTTGCCATACAAGGGTTCTAAATTTGTGATGCATATTCGAGGTGACTTCTCACAAAAGAGCAATAAAGAATCTTAAGAGTTTTGGACCTCTTGAAACACCCTGCGAGTCTTATAACAAAACCCAGTGACCTCGAAGCTCTTCATATCATCAGCAAAAGAGAGTAAACCTGAGTTGTGGCAACACGAGTCGATGTCGCTTACATAAATGACAAAAAGTAACGGAGCCATCAAGGAACCTTGGGGAACACCACTGGGAACTAAAACCCAGCTCGACATGTAGTTACTGATAACAGCAGCTTAAGATCTGTTTTTAAGGTACGAAATGAACCAACGGAGAAGATCCCCTCTAATATCGTTATTAAAAAGTTTTGATTTAAGAATATTATGGCCGATTGTATCAAACGCCTTACTGTAATCGGTGTAAACGACATCGACCTGTGTTCTATACTGTCCGTTAGAAAGTCATTGAGCAAAGCCAGATTAGATACTGTTGAACGGCCCTTAAGAAATCCGTGCCGAGAAGGGCTAAAGGACTGACTCAGCGCTGCGTAAACTTGGTTGTAGAATACCCTCTCGAAAACTTTTGCTATTATGCTCAATTTGGAAATAGGTCTGTAATTAACTATTTCCTTTTTGTGTCTTTTTTTGTGCACCGGAGTTATAAAGGCAGACTTCCAGATTTGGGGAACAGAACATGAAGAGAGCGATTTTTCAATCAATAGAGATACTGGCAAGGCTATAGTTTTAGCACACCCAATCAGAAATCTAGGTGATAGGTAGTCCGGACAAGCAGATTTAAATGGATCAATTTCACTTATAAGCTTAACTATAACATTCGGGTCAATCTCAATTGAGTGTATAACTGAAGGGATGTTGGGATATATAACAGTTTGGGGAGGACAATGAATAGTAGGGACATCTTTTTTATGATCAAGAAAAGTAGAATAAAAGTGGTAAGAAAATGTGTTACAACCGTGACATCACCATACTTAAGGAAACAGGGCATTGCATTGGACTAAGATCGCTGCTTCACAAAACTCCAAAAGCGTTTAGGATTCTTTTCAACGGAGGCCTCTGTATCAGCTAAGTATTTGGTGTAACAGTGTTTGTTTTTGAGCGCACGGTTGGCGTAGTGGTTGAGTGATTGACTGCTGCGCTGCGTGTCGCGGGTTCGATTCTCGCACGGGACAAATATTTGTATGACCTACAAATAGTTGTTCCGGCTCTGGGTGTTTGTGTATGTGAGTTTATATGTTTGTAAACGCACCCACGATACAGGAGAAATTCCTAGTGTGGGGCAATGTTTTTAAATTAAATAAAAAAAAAACAATCTGCTTCAAGTTTATTAACCCGCTCACGTAAATTTTTGAAGGTCGCCTCGTCGGAAAGTCTGCCATACGTCTTAAATTTAAGAAGATATTTCTCATATCCTTTTCTTTATTCAGGCGTTTGAGTGCCGGAGAGTACCACATAGGATATGAGCTATGAAGGACTGCCTTAGTAGGAACAAACTTATTTTGGATATCCCCTATAGTAGCATAAAAGTAGTTTACGCCGTCATTAAGCGACATGTCAGAGAATACATTTATCCAATCTATAGCTGCTTTTTCCCTGTTTATGGCCACAAAGTCTGCTTTACCGTAAATGTAACTAACAAAAGAAGCTGTAGTTAGATAAGTGTACTCGGCAAAGTTCACGTCGATACAAAGGGCCTGGTGATATTTGTCAACAGGGGATAAAGGATTTTTCACAACTAAACTCCTTAATAGTTATCTGATGTCTGGAATAGTGGTAGATGGCTTATAGCTCGCCCCCTTTGCCGTGGAATTTCTTTGCAATATTTTTTAGCGCACTAATACGTAGTTTATAAAGTTATTCAACTAAAATAATTCAATTAGCAATATTTTAGGGGATCATAAAACAACTTTACCATGGAGTCAAATCTGAAATATGACAAAAAAATAATGTTCACATATCACAAAATATACAAAACAGTATATATTTTTCGTTATTTCAGGTTTGGTCGCAAAGTTTTTCATTGCTTTATTTCACCCCTGAAATAAAGTAATGAAATCAGATTCTGTATAACTTTGAGATTAAGGCTTTAGACGGGACAAAGCCCTGTGCGATAAGACCGCCTATCACTTATCTTTATAAAAGTTTATCCTGTTAATATTTAAGTGATGTACAATAAATAGTAGTGGTTATGTAATAAATATATAAATAAAAGTTGACCCTTCTAAAGCTATGAAAACTAAAATAGAAAAAGCACACGAAGCAATCAACCCTCAATCGTTCTCAGTTTAAATTGAAAAGAAAACAATTAACAGCCACAAATGACCTCATTTTCAGACTCTTAAGATTTCTAACAGCGGGTATTGGAGCGCTCAGTAATTACAAACCGACTCATTTCCCACAGAATTTCACTTAAAGCCTACGTTTTAGAACATGGAGTAGTCAAATGGAGTGTCCTTAGAATGCATTAGTATTGAAACACTTTTATTTTGTTTGATTATGATAGAAATGAGTATTTAAGAGGAGGTCTGAAAGTGGCATTGTTAAACGAAAATTGAGTGGAAATCAACATAGAAATGAATTTTCATGATATGTGGAAAAATAAGCTCTGGAAGAATGTTTTGAATATCTTTGTGAATAGTTTTTAAGGTAGAGAAAGACCAAAGATATAATGGATGATTTTGTGAATATATGACCGGAAAGGCGACTATTGAGATGACAGCAAGAAGAGTATTGAAGAAGAAGGAGTGCTGCGCTTCAATTTCTCGGTCAATTTAAGATCATGTTCGCTTCAAATTATAATATAACTAATGTGTTGCCCAATAAAGTATATTCTATTCTATTCCAAAGCCATAAGGCACGTATTCGGATATAAATTTTCTACAGAAGATCGTTTAGACTACTCAATCGTCTTTCAGAGGAAGCCTAATTGGATTGGATTGGACAAAAGCCACTCAATATTATTTACATTTTACCTGGCTCTGCTTCGTTTACGTCATCTCGCCTTTATTTTTTGGTACCTTTGCTCCGTATTGCAGTGTTAAGGCTCCAAACTTATGTGTGTGTTGTGTGAGACATGCCTAGATAAGTTTAATTTAAGCTAGACTGCCTTCTGAGTCATAAAGATTTTTTTAATAATCATTTGTAAAAACAGTATACCTACATATTATGAACTCCATTTGATACCTCCTCAATGTTTTAAAACCTCTATCGCACTGAGTATTAGGGCCAACGCCTTTAGGCTTTATTTCCATATTAATAAACGGATTAAGAGTTCACAATATTATACTGGAAAGCTTTGATGTTGTAGTTGGCGTAATTTGTGATAAATATGATCTAACCTACTACGGAAACAAGTAATATTTGCAAACTAGCGATTCAACCCTACTTCTTACGGCTACGACATAAATGTGGCGATATGTCCAAAGATCAAGATTTCGGGGCTTCAAAGTTAAAAGTATTTGCAAGAACCTAACGAAATTGGAACCTTTTGATTGAAGTCAATCAAAATCACAATATATAAATTGAAAATTGTACATGGAATCATCGAACCGATGTTTTTTTTTATGTTATATAGGTTTGCGCTTGACCACTATCTCACCCGATGGTAAAAAATGATGTGGTAGACGTTGAAGGACGCTTTCACTATACTTAAAGATCTTGATGTAGAATAAGATGGAATACATTTTCACAATTATAGTAAAAGTCACGTCAAGTCATGACATTAAAGTTGTCACATAAAAATCACATTAAAACACATTATTGTCACTTCACATATTTTGAATTTCGGTTTCCTCACGATGTTTCCCTTCACCGTTTCGGGAACAGCTCATAAAATAATTTGAAAAATGTAAAGTGCCATCATGTGTACTTTGGTACTCTGGCAGGGAGATGGGCAGGCGATATTGTTGCCATCATTGGTAGAAACAAGACGAGGTTAATATAGAAGCGTAGGCATTGGCATAAAAAAACAGGGCTATTCTAATCTGTGGGTGCATTTGGCCTTTGAATGATGATGGGGTTGCCATCCGTCCGGGTATTCCCGGATTTGTCCTAGTTTAGAAGGCGTCCGGGGTTTTATTTGGAGTCCGGGTTTTAAAGTCTTCAAATCACTACTGGTCGCCAAGCCGTCCCCACAGGCGCGTTAAAAGAGTATAATTTAGTATGATCTAACGTAATGAAAAATGTAGGACTGTTAATAGTTCTTTAAAACTTTAAGAAAAAATATATGAAAATAAATATAAAGTTAACTTATTATATTGCAACTACTATTCATATCAACTATATTTTATTCTACTGAGTAACATAAAAAAATACTTTGTTCAAATGTCCGGGTTGTAAGCTCCAAAATAAGGGGTTTTCACGCTTCTTGTACTGGTTGGCTGATTTTAGTGATGACGACCCTAAATGATTTATCCAATATGGAAAATCTTTTTTACCCAAGCCTCTTAGCTTACCGTGCATTTGAGTGTCGTCCAAATCAAACGTGAGTGTAAAATTTCAGCGCAATCGGTTTCAGATAACTATTTAATTTCTGTTGAAAGAAATGACCCACACAAAGTAAATACAAGGCAAGTTTATAAAAGCTTGTAAAAATGAATGACGTGACGATTTCGGTGAATATTTTTATACTGCGCGGTTTGGGTGACCAATAAAAGTTGAAGCACTGCCTGAAATTGATACGGTATACAATGTAGGCACCTAATATCCCATTCAAACGTTCAACATTTTCAGGTTTTTGTACTTTAAATTCTGGGAAGCGTTTTTTTAACCCCCGACGAAAAAACAGAGGTGTTATAAGTCTGACGTAAGTATCTGCGTCTTTGTATGTTTGTGTATTTGTATATCTATACGTGGCATCATAGCTCATAAACGGACGAAACAATTTTGATTTAGTTTTTTATTATTTAAAAATGACTTTATCGAAAGTTTTCTTAGCTATGGTTAATGAAAACCTGTTCAGCTGTAAAAAAAGTTATGCACGTTTTACCCTTTGAATTGGGGTATTTTCTCAAGAGCATCATCACCATCATCATCATCAGCCTTTTTAATGTTCCCACTGCTAGAACACATGCCTCCTCTCTGTGAGAGGAAATGGGCCGCAATACACCACCTGACCCAGTGCGGGTTGGTGGATGTCACATGTCCTCAGTTTCCTCACGATTTTTTCCTTCACCGTTTTGACAGCAGTGGTGATAAAATGGGGCAGGCGCTTTACTTTGTGATGTAATGCTAGTTAGTTTAGTAGTAGTTATATACAATGTAAATTATACTTCGAACTCACGACCTACAACTTGTAAGTCGCGGCCGCTACCACTGGGCCACCACTGCTCGCAAGATATTGTGTTTTAATCACGTGTTTCCATGGATTGTCGATCGAATTGAGTCTACTACTAGATACATTATGTAGTTTATGGAGGTATTTGTGTCGGGGGTTCCTCCCTTTTTTTTCTTTTTCTTGTATCGTAATAAAATTATGTGTGAACCTCAATGGGATTAAAAATGTGTGTAGTTATATTGAACATCTTTACAAAAATCGACTAAAACAACGATATTATTGTGTAAAACAATATCTTAATGGGTTTGAAATGTAATATCCTCAATTTGTTAAATTCATTTTGTAATTTCAAGAGTTTATAGGAAAGTTCAGTTTCAGTTCATAATTATTATATTGAGTAGTAAATGAAGGTGATCCTTTTTGGTGTCCTTAAATAAATTAAAACATGACTTAACCGGTACTGTGTATGTTTCTGATAACATTGAATGTGAGCGTATTATAACCAAATAAAATATACTGCCTGAGCTTTACACAAATCATAACTGCATTAGCTTTTATGTTAATTCAGAGAGACACGAGCCTAAGATCATGTTAAAGACTACCAAAGTTAACGCTCCATGGTCGATAAAATACTTTAGAGAAGCTTTTTCTTCTTTAAATATTCACTTCGAATATCATCAAATTATAATAAACTGGCTTCGAGTACATAATTGTAAGAAACAATGTTTGCGTGGTTATAAACAAGAGAACATTAACCTTCTTGTCAAATAAGACATTGCCAATTAATTCGAATAAGAAAGATAGGAATGTTACTGAAGTTAATTGAAACATTGTTACTAATATACTTAGATGACATGTTAATATCTTCGAAAGGAGAACTAAATGTACGTTGATTCGTCGTATACATCAACTTTGTAGAAAGCTAAAAATGAAAATCATGCTATCTAAATGCTTACCTTTTTGAGATATATTGAAATAAATATTGATGTCGGACCATTTGATAAAAGGGAACTGTGGATAGTTTGTGTTGACGTCCGAAGGTTGGGGCACAGTGATAGAGGAGAAGAATTTTATAACTCCTTTTACTAGTTTCTGCAACTTTGCCCACGTAAATACCTATAGTTACCCGTGTGTTAAAATTATCCCAAAGGAATATATTATTATCTCCTTTATTCATTAACTTGCTTGTTTACTATATTTATAAATATTTTTTTAAAACACATTTAAAAATATAAAAAATAGAAGCCCACAATATTACTATTATTATTATATTACATATACTTTATTATACACCACAAAAATAAACATACAGAACAAACATATTCAAAAACAAAGTATACAATGGCCTTATCGCACAGGGCAATCTCTTACAGACAACCTTTGGATGGACTAAAGGATAGGCTGTCAGTGTACAATAGATCATAAATAATATTACTTACTTATACATAATAACATAAAATGCATACCATTACCATTACCATTATTATTTTTACCATTTTCTTAAACGTTGGCAGTGTTTGAGCACGCCATATTTCTATAGGTAATACAATTACTACTGGAATAATGTATCCTACGTCCTAAGGCCGTGGTAAGGTTACCGTGACTGAATACTGGGCCAGGTAAGCTAATTAAACAAAAAAAAAACATCGACACGCGAAGAAGAAGATTGAGATTAAAGTTTCATATAAAATCTGTTCAGCCGTTGAAGCATGATTGATATTTTAGTCTCCATTACCCAATTCGATAACGGCGACGCTTACACACCTTTCTTTGTGTGTGCTCAATATAATGCGCAAGACCGAAATTAGTTTTCAGTACCACGTCACAACCAGAACAATAAATTTTGCTTGTAGTGTTGAATGTGTACGTGTAGGAGGGCTCGAACTAATTTTTACATATTAAAGTTTTGTGTCAGTTTTCTTCGTAAGATTTTGTGCTTTTTATGATAGCTGTTCCACGCGGCTTCGGTCCCGTCAACTGTCTACTGACCTACCCTACCTTACCTACCTACCCTACATACATTAATGTTGCGTAACTTTAACCGCTTACGCAGAGCACGCAACGGAAGGAATATTTTTGCCCGTTTTTGCAACATTTTTCATTTATGCTCCGCTCCTATTGGTCTTAGCGTGATGTTATATAGCCTTTAACCTTTCTCGATAAATGGACTATCCAACACAAAAAAAAAATCATTTCCAACCAGCAGTTCCTGAGATTGACGCGTTCAAACAAACCTCTCCAGCTTTATAATATTAGTATAGATTAGTAAACATCTAAATGCAGAAACTTTCATAGGCAATAGCAATTATTAATAATAGCAATGATTTAAGTTTGTGCGTAGAAGAAGGGTATTTTTTTACGTTTATTACCTTTATACCTTTGATATCAATGATTAAAATGTGAATTTAGGTAAACCTCTACCATACCCATCGAAGAATATAGACTTGATGTTACATCATGTTATCATTACAGCAAAAAGTACCAAAGTTATTAAACATAACGTTATACCAAAAGAACAATTAGCTCTTATATAGTTATAATAATATCTTTATAAGAACACATTCTGGCTGACACGAACAACGCTGTCGGGCAAGTTCAAGACTAATTACGTCTCGTAAGTTATATGGAAATAGTAATAAACTTGTTTTCTCAACGACGTAGCCTTACCTGAGAAGTTAGGAAGTGAGTAGTTGAGTGACGAGAGAGAAAGAAGCTAATTAATCGGCCACAAAATTCGCCCGAAGTTGAAGTCGAAGGTTTAATAACTCTAAGAAAATCAGTTCAAGATTACCAATATTTTCTATTTACGTCTTGGTCATGCTGTTATAGCATTATTTATTGAAACATATATACAATTTTTTTGATGCACAATGAGCTCTTTTCCGTCTCCCCTTTGTATTTGTATATAGGTTTTTTTATATTTTCTATTTGGATTTTAATCTGTCTATTATGTAGCGATGGCGACTGGCCGGCGCAACGGAGTACGACCCTTGCCCCCCCACCTGTAGCCTCTTTCATTTAAATTTCAATACTTGATAAATGCCTACATTTTGGTCAAAGATAGCCAAAGCCGAAACCGAAAGGTTGGTCGGACACTAGTGGACATTTAACATATTATTATGAAGATATATTATATTTATTAAATATTGAAGACCATTGCTTGCAGAACAGATGGCTGATGGGGCAGAAAAAGTTCTGGAGTGGTGACCGCAAACCGGAAGACGTTGCGTTGGAAAGCCTTCTACCAGGTGGACCGATGACCTGGTGAAGGTTGCGGGTATCCGCTGGATGCGGGACGCACGGGACCGGTCAATGTAGCGAACCTTGGGGGAGGCCTATGTCCAGCAGAGGACGTCTTTCGTCTCATATACAAGACGTACAACACAATACGTACGGCAATGTGCCATCGGTACATGGTGGATATCCCACCCATATACGCACAAAGCGTTTTGAAAATACTTTCATTGTGCGTACAGCTAAGGAGTGGAACTCCCTGCCGGCGTCCTTGTTTCCTGATAGCTACAACCTAGGGGTCTTCAAATCAAGAGTGAATAGGTTACTTCTAGGCAAGCGTGCTCCACCTCCGACCATATCATCGCTTAACATCAGGCGAGATAATGGTTAAACGCGAGCCTATAAAGAATAAAAAATAAAAAAATGATTTCGAAACCTATTTGATTCATAAATTTCTGTTGGACTTCAAAAAGCTTTATTAAAGAAATCAAAATCAATTAACTAAAAATAAAATTTACATATTATTCTTTCGCTGAATTTGTGACCCCAACTTTAGGGATAGCATATTACACTACCCCAGTTACCGAAAATGTTAGTAACATCAATGGCCGACCGATATACCATGAGTTATACCCGCATGGGTTTCTGCACTTTAATAAAGTAATTTTTCAAAAAGCCTATGTTTGTACGCGGAAAAATTCATTTGACGGGAGAGGACTTTTGTAGATATCTATTTTCTTCATTTTAGATTTCAAACTCGACGCTTTTTTTCAGGCTGGATATCTTTAAACATTTTCCAAATTCTGTTAATTAATAGTTATTTTACTATCACATAGATATTTCTTTATTATTTAAATAAGCAGCACTTTCGTGCTCTTCTGTCTTTATAATGATATTGTTGACTTTTTGTTAGAAATATAGGGTTAAGGTAAACCAACCATTTTACAAAGTTGAGTCCAGAAGACTATTTGTATGAAGCTATTAATTTTGGTTGGGTTTCCCTTTTTAGCCTCTATTGTTTTGTTTTCTGTTCTATGATGTCTGTCCTTGCAAAACATTCTCTTGTGAAGCATGTGTCTTTTTATTACTTATTAAAACTACTGTACCAAAATACTTCATAATCTTTCATTTACACAACACTTCTACCGTCTTTCCTCAAAGTCGCAAAATAACAACTAGGGCCTCGCGGCGTTTTCGACTGTTGGAAATTCTAAATTTATATTTTGTAAACAAACGTGATTGCAGTAGGCCTGATGCAGGCACCACTTTACAAAGGAATATCACAATGGATATTATAATTTCCTTCAACGAAACGTAGCTAAATAATAAAAGCCGCACGGGTCGATATTCAATGTTAAGCATCACAGACTTCACATCACCGATCCGTGGATGGGCCAACCTTTACACAGCGAGTTTCTGCCGTGCCTCGGAAAGCACGTTAAGCCGTTGGTCCAGGCTGTCATTGAAGATCTTTGACAGTCGTTACATCAGAAGCCTGATATCTGATACCTGTCTAGCCAAGGGGTATCTTTTTACCCAGTTATTGGTTTGTGGTGGTCAGACAGGCGGTCGCTCCATGTAAAATACTGGTATTACACAAAAAATCTGGAAGCCTACCCCATAAGAGTTGCAAAAAGGCTGGGCAGATTGAAATACTCTTGATAGATGATGAAGCCACTAGCAAAATAATCACTATCATCCTCCTATCCTTATCTCAATTCTTATTTCCTCTCTATTCATTATAGTGTTTCACAAAAGCCATCCATCTTTTCTTTGGTATTCCTCCACCCCTTTAACTGTTCACGTACATACTCAGAACTATCCCCTGGAAGACCAGCTATCAAACAATTCATCTGTTCCATAATCAGTCTTATGGTAGAATGTACAAATTATATTCTCATTTTATTTAATTCAGCAGTTACTTAGTCCAGTTAAATGTCTAAATCTAAATATTATTGCTTTTTCTTTACCCAAAAGCCTCAGTAAATACTTTAGAATAAAACCGATTCCCTTTACGAGGGCTTTAGTATCCTCATTATATATTTATAAAAGTATCACCGGTTGGTTTTTATACCTTAAGACCGTTCTGGGATCAATTTGGTAGAATAGCTTCATGAAATAGTTGGTCGGTTTAGGATAAAATGTTTATTTTAAATAGATTTTCATATAGCTAGTTCGGGTCGTTTGCTAAAGCAGACTGGTGGGCTGGGACTTGATAAATATTAGGTTTTACCGTAGTTTGGTATTTTACAGTACCCAATACGTCATAAAGTAACGCTAGTTTGTGATGTTGTGTGTACACTCACAAAGCTATTACAAGTATTACACATATATTAATTTTCTGTGTATGTGGGATCTCTGAAAATTTCAATAAATCATCTATTCTTATTACTTTTTATAACTTTGTTGTAGCATAAAAATATTATTACCTACCTACATGGTTCTCATATAGAAACTGACCTCTGAGTTAGTTTCGGAATTTTTATCAGAGTAATAGTTATGAAATAACGCCTCATCTGATTAAAATAAACATAGATTGATATGTAGTGCAATAGTGTTATTTTTACCCAACTTACAAAATAAATATCATTATCATTTAATAACATTATCTACTTTGTCAAAACTGACTATTAACTTTTATCTAATTAATTTTAAATGGAAAACAAAAATAATGTAGACTTCTCGTTAGAACGAAACAAAACGTTAAACAAGACAAAGTCAGAAGCTTCAATAAATCAAATTAGGACTAATTCGTGAAACGAGTACTCTTGAACTTTGAAGGTGACCTTTCTTGTTTAATTTAAGGTAATCAGTACTAAGTGGGTCGCTTAAAAGAGACAGAAGATTCTTAGGATAAGATTAAAGTAGTATCGACTTAGTGTCGACTGTCGGACGTGTAAAAGGTCAATAGGTACGGTAATACACTTTTGGTAAGACTTTGAGGCATCGTTAAAAAGAGAAAGATAAAAAAACATAGCCACGACAAATGATAAACTTTTATGATAGTAGGAGCAGCGCATGCGACTGCTAAGCGTAGGGTTCTTGGTTGGATCCACAAGGCATGCAAAGTGGTGTTAGTTTTCCATTACGGATTTCTCAGTCATCATGTCAGCAAAAATACGTCCACTGCTGGACATAGGGCTCCCCCAAGCGTTGCCACATTGATCAGTTCCGTGCGTTTCGCATCCAGCGGATCCCCGCAACCTTCACCAGGTCATCGGTCCACCTGGTGAGAGGCCTTCCAACGCGACGTCTTCCGGTTTGCAGTCGCCACTCTAGAAACTTTCTGCCCCATTGGCCATCCATTCTGCGAGTAATGTGCCCTACCTTTTAAGTTTGGCAATTATTCGGGCTGTGTCGGTAACCCTGGTTCTCTTGCGGATCTCTAAATTTCTGCTTCGATCACGCAAGGAAACTCCGAGCACATCCTCTCCCCCCTCCTCGTCCCTGTGGGTGACTGTAAGCTTTCTGATGAGGCTTATTGTAAGCGACCACGTCTCAGACCCAGAGATTTCTCATTAGCAGCTCGGAAAGCTTTGGAAGTTGATGGTGTAATGACCTCGTGCCTCAAAAAGCAAGTAAAGCCTCTGGTCGTGTGACTGATCTCTCTCCAGTCGTGTTGGTTTATTAGAGAAAAAGAATAGAGATCTTTCTTTTATTAGGCATCACACTTTCTCTTCTTCCTTTGTTGTTGTTTTCAAGCATCGGGGTCACGCCGACTACTCATACACATATGACCGCACAGGACTCGGGCGCCGCCCATCATAATTTTGGGTAGATTATTTTTGGTTTATTTTTATCTTCTGTATTTATTTTATGTTCTTTGTATCTATTTTAACTTACACAACAGATTTGCTTTCCGTACGTCACGTTCTAGGCGACCACTGAAAATCAGCGCCGTGCTGTGGGTCCTCCACGGCACAGCATTATGCTGAGTGGAAGCCTTCTTGCCACAATCACGACATGCATCTGCCTGGCATCTATTGTATTATCTTTAGGTGAAAATGACCATAACATGAGACATGTATTATCTCAACTAAAAATTTTACTTGAGACATTTTATAAAAATAGCATTATTATCTTGAACGTTTCTAAAAATGACCACCTTGATGTCGATAAATTGAATTATCGCATGGAAAATATTTGTAAACATTACAAAAATACCCAAAAAAGGGACTATTCCCTTTTATTTCAAAAGTAGCAACAGTGGCGGCGCTGAACAAAATGAAAATTCTCGTGTTCCTTCTAAAAAACACAGAATAGGTACTATACCTTATTATTTTTACTCAGTTACAAAAAACGATAAGTTTTTTCGTACCTAATAACACAACACCACACAACTTTAGAATACTCCACCAAAACATTGCAAGTGTTTTATCTAAACAGGAATTAATGGAGTTAACATTACAGAATATGCGAGACTTACAGAATGACCCACAAGTGATTTGCCTCTCCGAAACATTTATTAAAAAAGGGTATGAGAACTATGTCAAGTTATCGGATTACGAAATGGCTAAAAATTTTTGCAGGGAAAAACACCGAGGAGGCACATGCAAAAAGGGCCTACGTTTTAAAGAATTACCGTTTATAAAAAAACTATTCATCGGTAAATACATTCGAGGCATGCGGCATAGAGCTAAGAAAAGAAAAATTGGTGATTGTTTGTGTATACCGAACACCCCAGTCTGATCCTAATCAATTCTTAACTAAGCTAGATAGTGTCTTAAATGATACATACAAGAAATACAATTCAAAAACACGTATCATTTTAACAGGTGACTTTAATATAAATACCTTGAAAAAAAGTAAAATCACTCAACAATTTCAAGACCTAGCACACAATCACAATGTAAAAATTCATATTGATGTAGCTACCCGGAAACTTTCTTGTATAGACCATATATTGAGTAATATACCGGACGCAATCGCAACAGTACTCCCACTTCATCTCTCTGATCACGACACAGCACAAATGCTTAGCTTCCCTTTAAGGTTACAAACAACAAAACCTGCAACATATTATATTTACAAAAGAGATTATAGTCTAGATTATATGCATAAGTTTAGAGAATGCTTAAAAAACCTATCTTGGACAGATATCTACATGGAAAACGATGCAAATATAGCATTTAGTTGTTTCCATGAATTGTTGTCTGCCTTACAATCTCTGTTTTTCAAAAATTAGGGTAAAGATTAATGAAAACAATAAAATAAAACAAAAGTGGATAAGTAAGGGTCTTAAACAGAGTTCTTAAACAAAGAGCTTCCTACGATACAATTACTACAGGAATAAAAATTTAACAAACAGGACTAGATACACAACATACTCCAATCTATTACAAAAATGTATCTACAATGCTAAACGAAATGCAAATATAAAGTTTATGAATAATAATGACAACAAATGTAAAGCCACATGGACAGTTATAAAAGACGAAATACCTAATGCGAACCCCAAAGACACCATTGAACATATTAAAATTGACAACAGAATACTCACTAAACCAGCAGAAATAGCCTCCGCATTTAACAACCACTTTATAAATGCCATCCCGACACCAAATTGTACAAATGGTTCCCGTAGTGAAACTCTAACAGCTAACTCGATGTTCCTCGCACCCATGTCCGAAAATGAGGTTAGACAACAGATACTGTCGTTGAACAATACCAACTCTGAAGGCTAAGATGAACTTAACACCAGAATAATTAAGTCATGTGTTGATGAAATAGGTTGAGTGTTGACATATCTAATTAACCTGTCCTATTCACAAGGAGTGTTTCCTAAAGCGTTAAAAATATATGTTGTTAAACCGGTATTAAAAAAGGGTGATAAAGCTGATATAAATAATTATCGTCCCATAACACTAATACCCATCTTGCCAACAATATTTGAGAAATGCATGTATCAAAGAATAATTAATTATTGTGAGAAATTTAATATTATCAGAAAGGAGCAATTCGGCTTTCAAAAACATAAGTCCACGTCCTTAGCCATCTTTTCACTTTTAAAAGCAATGTTGACCAATATCAACAACAATCAGCTGACGACAGGGTTATTTATTGATCTGTCAAAAGCATTTGATCTAGTTTCACATGACACATTAATACAAAAATTAGAGGCTGTCGGCATTAGAGGACTGCCACTTCAGTGGATATCATCATATCTAACTGACAGACAGCAGTGTCATTCTCACTAAACTTGATGAAAATAGGGACATGACACACTATTCGTCTGAATATAAACATATAAGACGCGGCGTCCTCCAGGGTAGCATACTGGGCCCTATCTTATTTCTGCTCTACATAAACGACATAGTAAATGTGACCAATCATAAATGCTTTCTTTTTGCTGATGACATTTCCATAATTGTTACTACTGATAAAAAATATAAATCAATTATTAATCATGAAGCGGACATAAATAATACAATAAACAATCTAATCAATTGGTTAAATAATAATAATTTATCTATTAATCTTAAAAAATCTGTATATATACAATTTAATCAATCTTATCAAAATCGATTTAATTTTAAAATGGACATACCACAAATTACACAAGTGACACAAACTAAGTTTTTAGGAGTAGTAATTGACGAACATTTAGACTGGAAAGCTCAGGTCGATAATGTATGCAATAAAATAAATAAATTTGTTTACGCTCTCAGACAGATCAAAAAGGTAACAAATATAAAAACGGCTGTGATGTCATACCGAGCATATGTTGAGTCCTCGTTGCGGTATGGTTTAATTATGTGGGGTAATAGCACAGACCATAATAGAGCATTTGTCGCCCAAATAAAATGTATAAGAGCCATATACGGGATTCCATCTGACGAATCATGTCAACCAATATGTAAGAAGCTTGGTTTGCTACCGTTACCTTCATTATATTTGTATGAAGCATGTATGTTTGTTATGAAATATAAAGAATTGTTCAAACAGCAGAGGAAATATGTTCTCGAAGTCGCCGTGATCAATACAGACTAGTACTAGATAAGCGCCCTAGGTTAACAAAATATAATAAAAGCTGTCTGGCTATGTGTGTACGTGTTTATAATAAATTACCGAATGTATTGAAAATATTAAATTACAGGTTATTTAAAATTAAATTATATAAATGGCTGAATGAAAATAATTTCTATAATATTGATAATTTTTTTGAACATAAATTATAATGTTTGTAAATTCAAATTTGTAAGTTTGCATGCTTTAATTTTAAGCAAAACATGTATGATCTCATATGCTATAATAACACCTATGTATACCATGTTTTAGGCAAATAAATTAATATCTAATTAAAATCTTATCTTATCTTATCTTTTTTACCCTATTTATTTTCTGTTATAAAAAAATGTAGGTAGTATATGTTATTATTGTTTGATTTATTTCTCGTCTTTACTAACTTAATTTAAGTACTACTAATACTATTTTTAAGCATGTTACTATAATGTATGTCGTTTTGTGACAAATAAACACTTTTTCTTTCTTTTTATTTTCCTACTAGTCAATAATTCAACGCTAATACGCCAAGTAAAATAATGATTTGATTCACTGACCTAACTTGCAAACTGGGCTCGAGTTTTAGAATTCTAGACAATATAGTGTCATTCTATTGGCGATAGCGAGCGCCAAAATGTTTCGATTTTGCTACGTGACATTTTATGGTGTATTAATACATTTTTGACTTTTCTACGATTTTACCTCTGACTGAATGTCACTTTGTAAATTCTAGAGTGATAGTGATTTATTTATTTATACGTTTAAGCCTGTGCTACACGGTTGCCGACCAAGACAAAAACCAAGGTCACCTTTGTTGGAAGCGCGTGGGGCGATGCCGGCTACACGGTTTTAAACAAGCTCCCAACTTCAGTATGTTTGTAACGCTGCGCAGGGAGGACATAGTTACGCTCGTACCGTACGTTCATTACGAAGTCATGGCGCCTTGCCTATTAAACTTCAAAAAAATATAGGTACTAATAAACTATAAAAACTAAACTCTAATCTTACTATCTTCTTCATCATCATCATCATCGGCCTATTAATGTTCCCACTGCTGGGACACAGGCCTCGTCTCTGTGAGAGGGGATGGGCCATAATCCACCTCGCGGGCCCAGTGCGGGTTGGTGGATGTCACAGGCCTTCGAATTTTTGGTTCTAAGACATGCCGGTTTCCTCACGATGTTTTCCTTCACCGTTTTTGAGAGCAGTAGTGATGAAATAATTTACACAAAGTAAAGCGCCTGCCTGGGTTCGAACCCACGACCTACAACTTGTAAGTCGCGGCCGATACCACTGGGCCACCACTGCTCTCCTATCTTCTTACTAATATTATAAATGCGAAAGTTTGGATGGATGTGTGTATGTTTGTTGCTCAATCAAGTTAAAATTGTTGAGCGGATCATGATGAGTTTTGCCACAGAGATAGATTATAATCTGGAATAGCACATATGCATCTTTTCACCCCGGTATAATTTTCCCTTGGGATAAGAAAACATTCTTCGCGCAGGCGAAGCCGCTGGCAGAAGCTTGTATATTTATTATAGGTACCTTTAAAGTAAAAGAATATACTTATAAAAATATCCCATGCATTTTTTTTCAGTTGCGTCCCTACATGTCTCTGATGTCAAATCCCAAAGACCGGACAAGTCTCTGTATATATCGATAAGTTCCGTTATTACTTTACGTTCGCTCTGTTGAGCCATATTTTGCGTGTGCGTCTGCGCTCGCCGCCTGCAGAAGCGCGACTGACATACGCGTGGTTGCAGAGTTGCCACCTCAAAAATTATCTTGTCACTAGATCCAGGGTAAAATGTCGCCATATTTTGGAAATTTGGATTGAATAAAAACCACCAGTTCTCGCTAATTATTTTTAAATAATATTAAGTACTTTAAATGACTGAAATAAAAAAAAATGTAATTTTGTTACAGTCAAAAGTGAAAAAAACCATCATCCACAGACGCCGACGTTTGCGCTGAAGATTTTGTTGGTTGTGATAGATCTTTTTATGAGTACTGATCTTTAAATGAGTACCTACTTTGTGTTTTTGCCAATAGCCTCAATTTCATTGCTAGGCCATTTGTAATTGAAGCATTTAGTTTCCAAAACTTTCAATCTGTTTTAATAAAAATAATGGCGTTAATAGTGGACTGGCCATTTTGTTTCGTTTTTTTGTTTCACTTTTAACGATGCTCATAACACTGAAAATTCTTTTAATTTCAGCATTAGAATGAGGTATTTTTTAAATTTCCGTCTCAAATAAGCGTTGCCAAATTCCACATTGAAAATCGCCAAAAATCGCTAATAAATTATTAGTCGCTAAACGATGAAAAAATGTCGCCAAGAGCTCTGAAAAATCGCCAGATCTAGTGACAAAATCACCAAGGTGGCAACACTGCGTGGTTGTCAACAAGTTTCTACACGGCTTCAAACAAGTGGCCAACCAACTAGTTGGCAACGCACGCACGCTGACCAAGGGCGTTGGAAGGTCATGCCAAATTTGCTCGGCAACCACTGTCTATACGGTTGGAAAAGGCCGCTTTCGACCAAGGTGACCTTGGTTTTTGACGTGGTCGGCAACCGTGTAGCACAGGCTTTATTCTCGAACTGAAAAACCTTGCAGTAATTACACAAATGGAGCACAAACTATTCCAGATTGATACTTTCAAAAAATCTTTTGCACAGTGGTGTGATGGACATTGAATGGTCGGCAGTGGGCCACGCACGCTCGCTTACGCAGCATCTGGCCATCGCTCCTTCCAACGTATAAAGATTATAGTAATCTGTCAGTTTGCGAGTCGATTCAGTTGACGGTTCAATCACTGACAACAACAACAATAATTAAAATACGAGATCTTGAACACCATTACTTGGTTAACTACCTCCTTCTCTAAAGACTAGACTAGGAAGCCTGACTACCTCAAGGCCTCCCTTGGGGCCTTGGCTCCAATCCAATATAGCTTCAACAAACATATTGACAAATGACTACACACTCCGCTTGTTAAACCAGTGAGGCGCGACGGATTTATTTGTTGTTAAGGCCATTTTGACGAGGGTATGTTTTGTGTAATATGTTCGGATATTGAATATTGTATGGCCATTTAAATTGGCAATTTGTTAGTTTGACTTTTATTGCGATTTTTTTATGTGAGCTGTTATGCTCGTCTTACTATCAACAATATCAGTTCTATCTCTGGATATCTAATGTTCAAGTTACATCAAAGATAATTTCTTGAACGATAAACTGCTGATTTGTTTCATAAATATAATTTGTCTAAGCTTATGGAACTATGGTTAGCCAGGGTGAGCAAATATCTTGATCACAAAAAATATCTTGAGGTTTAAGAAGTCTTTATTCACATAAGAATACAATAATTCACTTACATGTGAATATTAAAAAATAACAGTAGGTAGATTTATTATTGTTGGGAGTTAATACAGAGGTAGGTCAAAATAGATAATTATTAAAATTTTGAGGGTATGCCAAAAGCAGCAATATTTTGGTTCGACACTGGTTCATACATTGAAGTAAACAAGTCACCGTCATTAACGATCACAACACGGACAAGCGCAACTAGATGTGGCTCGAAACTATTTCAAGGAAAGTGCGTTCTTTAATATTATTTGTTTGATTAGCTTTTTAAAAGTAGTCGTGGATTTGGATTCCTTGAGGTCTCTTGGCGATTGCCAATAATTATATTAAATAATTTGGATCCTTCATATAAAATAGTTTTTCTGCCGTAGTTTGTACGGCTTGAGTGTAGTTGTAAAAAGTCTTGTTCACGTCTTAATGTCATTTTGTGTTTCTTTTTTAGTTTTAGTGAAGGTAATGTTTGTGTGTATATTTTTATTAAGTATTTTTCTAATCAGTATGCATGTATTGTAAATGTATGATTGTGTAATGTTCATAAGTTTGGTTTGTTTATAAAGAGTGTCTGTTGGGGTTAAGTAGTCATAGTTAAACAACGTTTTTAGTAGTTTATTTTGAGTAATTTGGAGAAGGTTTGTATGTGACCTAGCAGCGGCGCCCCATATTTCAACTAGGTAGTCAATGTGTGGTTTAACGAGTGAGAAGTAGATTGAATAGCGAACTTTTCTGGGTAAGCAGCGAACGATGCCTCGTAGGGTACCAGTCAGCGATTGTAATTTTGATTGAATTTTTTGAATGTGTGGAAGCCACGTTAATTTACTATCTAGGGTCAGGCCTAAATATTTTTCTTTGTCTACTTTATTTATGATTTGATTATTTATTTTTAATGGTGCATAATTGCCAATTTTTTTTATTTTTTGCTTTGAAGATCATAAAATTAGTTTTAGCCGCATTAATGGTAAGGAGATTTTGCTGGAACCATAAGTTTAGTACATCCAAATCGTTCTGTGCTTGTTTAACAATGATATCTATAGAGTGACCGAAGTAAAACAGGCATGTGTCATCAGCATACAGTGTTAAGTCCCCCTTTAGACCAATTCTGTGGACGCTGTTTATGTACAGGAGGAATAATAGGGGAGCCAAAATTGAGCCTTGGGGCACACCGTAAGTTATAATTTTGGGATTACTCTGGGTGTTACCAATCTTAACAACTTGGTATCGATTTGACAAGTAAGATTTAAAATTTTTAAGGGCAGAGCCATTTATGCCTATTTCCATGAATTTGTTTAGCAATAATTCATGACTGACTGTGTCAAAAGCCTTTTTTAGGTCAATAAAGACACCCAGAGCGATTTTCTTGCTATCAATGTTAAGTTTTATAGTAGTCACAAGGTCTATTGTAGCAGATAGTGTATTTGATTTCGGTCTAAAACCATATTGTTTTTCGTATATAAAGTTAAGAGAAATAAGGTATTTTTCAAGGCGATTAAACAGGACCCTTTCAAATATTTTTGATAGCACGGGCAGAACTGAGATGGGATGGTAATTACCCGGCTCCGATTTAACTCCGGTCTTATAAATTGGTGTAACTTTTGCAACCTTAAGACTATCCGGAAAAATACCCAATCCGATACATTTGTTAATACAATTAGTGAGTTCGTCAAGAATTAAGTTTGCAACGCATTTCAGTGATTTTGTGGTGATTCCTTCTAGGCCTGAACTGGTGTTATTATTTAAGTTATTGATAATTTTTAGGATTTTATCTGTTGTGGTTGGTTCTAGATTACGTAGGGAGGATGAGCTGGATCCAGATAAACTTGTTGATTGACCAGACGGGTGATGTTTTTTCGGAATTTGATTTCCCAGTATCGAACCTACATTTGCAAAGAAATCGTTGAAACATTCACAAATGTCCTTTAAATCACTAACAGTGCCGTTTTGTGTTTGAAGTTTCCGAGGGGCAGATTTTTCAGTTAATTTGTTGCAGGATAAGCTGTTAATCAGTCCCCACATTTTTAATGGCTGTTTTTCTTGTGTTGATTCCATAAATTGTTTCTATTGTTTATTTCAGTTATGATTGATTTATTAATCCAGTCTTGTCTTGGTGAGTTTAGCATTTTGATTTTGATTATTTTGCTTAGTTCTATGCTCTTCACCAGTTTTTCTTCCAGGATATCGTATGAATTGTCTAGGTTTATGGTGGGGTATTCCAGGACATTCCTTTGAAGTGCTTCATAGTCAATAACATAGTAGCTTATCTTCTTCAATGGTTCTGGCTTATATCGTTTTAGTTCGAGATAAATTTGTTTATGGTCTGACATGGGTGTATCGATAATGGCTAGATGAAAATTGTTCTGTTTAAGATTTGAGGAAATATGGTCGATTATAGTCTTTGCTGTTGTTGAGTCTCTTGTGCAGTAGTCTTCATCAATTTTGTTCAACAATTCGTAGCCATTCTCTTTGTTCACTTCTTTGTACATATTAGTTGCACGCTCTGTATTTAATAAGTTGAAATTGAAGTCGCCAAAGACCACAGCACGCTTATTTTTATTTAGTTGTAGAGAGTAGGTATCTAGGAAGGTTTTGACGTTTGATTGTTCTGGTTTCCTATATATAACTCCGATGTCTAAAGTATAGTTTTCGATATGAATCCACAAAAAGTGGTTGCCATTTTCACATATTTCCTCCGTTAGACTGTGTTTCAGATTATTGTTCATAAATATCGAAACACCACCACCTTTCGTATCAGTTCTAAAGTTAAAATAATGTGTGTATCCTGGAATCTGAAATCTTTTACCTTCATCGTCTGATTTGATCCACGTTTCTGTTAGAACCACAGCATGTAAGCTAGATGGAAAAGCTTTTATCACACATTTTAGTTCGTCAAATTTACCATTTTACACAATACTTCGCATGTTAGCGTATAGAAATTTAAAAGATTTGCTTGATGTTAGAATGCTGGTATAGTTATCAACAACTTGGTAGGTTATTTTTTCATTATTAGAATTCGTAAGATTGTTTGTTGAGGTTTCAGCGGCTATTCGTGTTTTGACGGTAACTCCACGATTTTCGGTAAGCCGTTAATATATTTTATGGTGAGAGTTTTGTCTTCAATAAGCTGTCGGCGATTTAATTCCTCTTTGAGATTTTGTAGGTATTTACGCTGTGCAGGTGTCTGATCAGAATATATTTTGATTGTGTCTCGTTTAGAATTGTTTTGGTTACGTAGAATAGATTTCGCGATTTCTTGTGTTTTGAGGTATACTTTTATTGGGCGTGTTTTATTTGCATCATACTTTCCCAAACGCATAATTCTGTTTGGCTCGGGATAGTCTATTAAGGTTATCGACTTTAGCAAGTTCACGACCTCGTTTTTATCTGTGGTTATGCGTTGGTCTTTGTTCGAAGATGATGGTTCTGGTATACCACTGATAATAATATTTTTGCCTCTAAATTCACGCTCGTTGATTTCTGCTATGATAGTTTCTTGGGTTTCATTTGGGAAAGAGACTTGAGAGGATGTACTATCCGAGTTTAGCAATTGAACTACTTGGTCGATCTCTAGAACTTTTTTCTCGATTATGCAATTGTCATTCCGGAGCGATATTATATCCGATTTGATATTGCTTTGTTCGGCAATGAGATTGTCCGTAGTGGATTTAATACCGTCAATTCGTTCCTTAATTATTGATATATCTGCAGTGATTGTTTCGTAAACTCGCTTTGTGATGTGAAGTGATTTTATCATTGATTTTATTTCAGCCATTTCACTACGCATTTCACTTAATTCAGTTCGAAGGTGTTCAGAATCATCCATCTGCCTCTGTTTGAATTTGCGATGGTTTATTTTGGAAGTATCCGAGCATTTGGGCTGAGAATCGACATCCTGGGCACTTCCAGTTTTTGTGCGCACTCCACTCATGATATCTTTGTAATATTTACTCACTCAGTAGGTGGTTCGACTGTTGCGAGGTGACGTCCTGCTGATTACTTGTGTGAGGGAGTAAGAAAATAATAGCTCATCTCCTTCTTGCGGGGGCGAAGAGCGGCTCCCGCGCTGGTGTACTGTCGATGTCGACAGTGTTCTCGGAAGAGAAGAGTCGTACGCACTTATATGCGGCACAGTTTATTTAGGAAGTTGTCGTTGGTATAATTAAAATGCAATTTGGACTAACTTTGTTTATAAATATCAGAGCGTATTTTTGCGATACGTCTACTCTGTGTAACGTCCCAACGGAGTGTTTTCTTTCATCTTGTCTTATTAATACGTAAAAAACAGCGTGTTACTGTTCTACTGCAGGGCAAAGACATATTTTCCTACTAAAAGGCACGAACAATAATCACCACGCTTACTCAATGTGGATTGGCCATTTCAAACTTATCATCATCATCAATCAATACATATAACAAATCTGTAGAAAAGTCGTTTTTGTACATTGAAAATATTTCCATAAAAATGCTTGTTATAGGAACCAATAGAACCCATTGCCGGCATTTTTTTAATATTGGTCTGTCTAGCTGTTTGTCTGTTGTGCGTTAGTTGTGCGTAACTTGAAGTATTACCAAGTTTTTGTTTCATCGCAATCGGTTTACGGTATCAAAAGTTATAATTATGAATTTAAAGTGTTCAAGAAGTAAAATGTCATAACACACGCAATTCAGATACTCAGACAGTTGAACACCATATTCTTCGATAGATGGCGTTGTGCATTTGTCGTCATTTTCTGAATGGCGGTGTTTAGATTTTTCAGGGATGAATGACCCGAGAAAAAGAAATGGTACGAAGGGTAGGTATGTAGGTAGAGTAGGGTAGGCAGTTGACGGGAGCGAAGCCGCGGGCACAGCTATTATTAAATATAAGTCCAGGTTTCCTCACCACGTTTTCCTTCACCGTTGTCAGCGATGTCCAAGATAATTTTAGATGTTCATGATTTCTATCTTAAACTACGTAAACGTTTTTTAGATGCCAACTCCATCTGACTGATCCCTTTCTTGATCCCTAGCCTTGTCAAACAGCTGATTTTCTTCACATTTTTCCGTCAACACAGATCATGGTAACGACGTATCCTAAACTGACGTCCCCTACCCTTCGTCACTTGAGATTGATGGCTTGTAATCGAGTCTATGGGGCAGGATGAATGATGTGAAACCTTGACCTTTTTGTGTTGACAACTCAACTAGCCCTACCATAGAGCAAAGAATCCAGTGACTAGAGAAGCCATTGGTAAAAATAACGATCCTTATATTCCTTTTTATAACCTTACTTCGCTTCGTTAATGTTCGTATATTCGCGCTCGCACGTGTGTTTGTGTTCGTTATAACACGCACGCTTGTTAAGAGTAATACAATACGCACTTAGCCTTTCTGAAGAACATCACCAATAAGATCTGTGTATGCTCTTCTAGGGTGTCCCTTGCCGGCTTTTTCACTCGTCTGCCTTATAAATACCTTTTGTTAGTTTAATATTCGTGGTCGCGTTGTAGCACTGTGCACAAGTTTAAGCTGCTATTGATATATTCAGAAGCAAATGTTGACACCCAGTGATACGCTCAAATTGTATCGAAAGTTTTGACAATGCCTTCTTTAGCAATGGCCGCCGAGTCGTTTAGGGGCTCTATAAGCCTTGTTTGAGATCGTTTTTTGGGCACATACGACTGGCATGGTTTTAATGTTTTGTGATTGATGGTCTCCAGATAAAGGGATGACCTTCTGAAGTTTGGAAAGTTGTGGAGACCGAAGGTTAAAGGCGTTACTGTTGACAAGGGAAAACAAAGGAAGAAAACCTTGTTAGCCGATTGCTGATCAAGAACTAAGCATGTTTAAGTTTAGCTCACATGAAAGTTGAGATGAAAAAAAATTAAAGAGAGAATTTTTGTTTTGTGTTTATGGTATCTAATTGTTTAATACATTGTATGCAGACTGCAAACTATGTAAACAAATATGATTATGTCGGTATAACAGGTTCTCTCAGCAATGTGTACTAATATAAAGAAAACAATTGGTAGGCCAGCGTTCGACCACTGTCTCACCGGAGATAAGCGATGATGTGTCCGACAATGGTTACACACATGCCTAGAAATAAGCTTTTCATTCTTGAATACGTTTCGTTGTCTGTAGTACCAACTTTCAAATTAACAATTACTCATTCATGTCAGTTTCCTACAACCATTAAAAGACGCACCTTTCTAATATTCCCTTTAAACAGATTTATGGTTCGTTAAATACCAAGAAATATCTTCTCTTTTGAAAATATAACAAGCAAACTTTTTGTACAAGCCAAAGCACTTCGCTAGCACCGCCGCGCTGTAACAGGTAAAATTAACTTGAGAATTTTGTTTTACAATACCTACTTTCATGAAGTTTATCCAACCGATGTCTGAAAGGAGAAAAAAACCAATGAGTCTGCAACGAAATTTGAGAATTTTCTTTCCTTTCAAAAAGTTAGCGTTTTTCAATAAGATTCGTTAAACCGTCCATCTTGGGTCTTAGAATAGTTTTATTTCAGACTTGTGGTGTAGGGTCACGAACTTTTTCTCTTCAAGGGCGGAATGTCCTGTCCCTGATGAGTTGGTAGGCATCAGTTTGTTATTGTGTAGTTTGGATTCCAAATGCAATTTTCCGTGAAGAAAAAAGGTTTGTGACCCCATACGAAAAACGGTAAAAGTCCCGCAACCTTCATTGATAAGGGAAGATCCACTACGATGTTTAAAGTTACTTTACAGAACAAAGTACATTCATATTTTTCAATTGCATCCTACAGAGAGATACAATATATTTTTCAACTAACCGCAGCTCATTTGGAGCGCGGAAACGTTTACATTTAAATTAAAATAATATAGTCACGAAATATTTAAAAGTACTCAGTTTTGTTATAGCCCTGTTAAAGTAAAGGTCAAAAAGTGGAGCAGTTCTCACTTCGTTCTGTTTTAACCGCTTCAAAATTCATTTTGGTAAGGACAGGCATGTTTTCATATCTTAGCTTAAAAATATATTTTTGCTATTCAAAATAATTAAAAGCCAATGCTAGCTGCCTTTGCGCAATTAATTATATGAGGTATTTTGTTTTAATAAAAAATAGGTTCATTTCGAATAGTAGCTAAAAAAAAACTTTTTGCAAAAAAAATCTACCGACTTCCAAATACAAAACTACAAAGTGAAAAATAACTTAATTTTTTTAAGTCGGTGTCTTTCGTAGGTACCATTTTTTGCGTTATGGACACCGACTTCAAAAAATTAAGTTATTTTTCACTTTGTAGTTTTGTATTTGGAAGTCGGTAGTATTTTTTTGCAAAAAGTTTTTTTATTTTTAACTTTATAGTTGTACGTACCTAATTATCATCATCATCATCATCATCATTTCAGCCGAAAGACGTCCACTGCTGGACATAGGCCTCCCCCAGGCGTCGCCACATTGACCGATCCCGTGCGTCTCGCATCCAGCGCCTTCCCGCAACCTTAACCAGGTCATCAGTCCACCTAGTGGGAGGCCTTCCAACGTATCGTCTTCCGGTTCGCGGTCGCCATTCCAGAACCTTTCGGCCCCATCGGCCATCCGTTCTGCGAGCAATGTGCCCTGCCCACTGCCACTTAAGTTTGGCAATTCTTCGGGCTATGTCGGTAACTTTGGTTCTCCTGCGGATATCATCATTCCTGACGTGATCACGCAAGGAAATTCCGAGCATAGCCCTCTCCATTGCCCTTTGGGTGACTTTGAGCTTTCTGATAAGGCCCATTGTGAGCGACCACGTCTCGGTCCCATAGGTGATCACTGGCAACACACACTGGTCATAGACTTTTGTCTTGAGACACTGCGGTAAATTGGACGAGAAGATACCACGCAACTTCCCGAACGCCGCCCAGCCGAGTCGGATTCGACGGTTGACCTCTTTCTCGAAATTGGACCTACCCAACTGGACCGTTTGTCCCAGGTAGACATAATCGTCTACAACTTCGAGAGTAGAGTCTCCGACCTTGATAGGAGTGGGTGTTACATGGGCATTCACCATGATCTTGGTTTTGTCCATGTTCATTTTAAGACCCACTCTTTCGGAAGCTCTACTGAGGTCATCGAGCATTTTACTGAGCATTTTATCTAATTATACGAAATACTATTTCACCAAAATAGATTTCATGAAACTTGAACATAACCGGTAAAATGAGAGATCTGCTTACCCCTTAAGAGCGAACTGGCGTGATGTCATGTTATGAAATGTTATAAACAACAAACAGACATGCGATTGCAGCAATCCCGAGAGATTTGCCGTTATTTATTGAAGAGTTCTGTTGTATATCTCCGAAGATCTTCGTCAGATCTTCACCACATTAAAATGGGACCAATTTCGAAACTTACTTTTTCAAACAAAAAAAGAATTTTCAAAATCGGTCCACAATTGACGGAGTTATCGGTGAACATAAACAAAAAAAAAAAAAATACAAACTTGAAGTCGAACATAGAACCTCCTCCTTTTTGGGAAGTCGGTTAAAAACAATAATTTCTCTAATGACACATTTTTAATGTTTCATTAACACGATTAAACTTAAAACATCTTTTTATGGCTTTACTAATTATGGGAATGCTATGTTTTTTTTTGATACAAAGATTATTGCAGTTTTTCTTTTTTAGCTGCTATGTTTGGTTTTTTGAACTTTCAACATCAAATTGCATCACTAGACTTGCGATTTATTTGTGATTTATCAATACTTTCTATACAGAAACCACTGCATTATTAAATTACACTGTCCATGCTAATATTAATAATGCAAAAGTAACTCTGTCGGTCTGTCGGCTTATTACCTTTCACTTCTCAACGGCTAAACGCGTTTGAATAAAACGGGTTTCGCACACAAGTATATCATGGCCTGGATAAGATTATTAGATACTTTTTTTTCCCAGGATTCCTTTAGTATAATTTTCACGAGGGCGAAGCGACTGGCACAACTACTTATTTTATAATAGGCAATTTGTGTAAATACCACCATTACATCTAGATACGACTACAGCAATATCGGCAGCAGCCATCAGGCAGCCTTGGAACTGCATTTTTTGGCTGCTGACTATCTATAACAACTGCCAAATATCTGCAAATGATTACCTGACCTCTACAAACTTCTTACCGTGACACGCTAGAAACATTCTAGAGTATAGCATAGGATCTAGGGTTCCGTATTCAAAGGGGAAAAACGGGACCCTATTACTATGACTCCACTGTACGTCTGTCTGTATGTCTGTCACCAGGCTGCATCTCATGAACCGTGATAGCTAGACAGTTAAATTTTTTACATATGAGGTATTTCTGTTGTTGCTATAACACAAATACTAAACACACAATAAAATAAATATTTAAGTGGGGCTCCCATACAACAAACGTGATTTTTTTGCCGTTTTTGCGTTAATGATACGGAACCTTTCGTTCCCGAGTCCGACTCACACTTGACCGGTTTTTAAATTATATTTTTATAGTGAATCGTTGTTATATACCAATGATTATATATGTCTTATAAGCCCCTAAAACTCATGTGTTTTATTTATGCATCCTGCAGTTTTGCTGTTGACTCTACCAAAACTGTTTTGGGGTTTATGGCGAATTGAAGTATAGAAATATTTTAGGGTTTAAGGTGGAATGTATGGATCGTAGAGTTTTGAGAACAAAGCTTTGGGGTTTAGTGGAATAAACCCCCTATTTTAGGTTGATTGCCAGACTGTCAGTTTTATGACTGCCCGTGGTTTGGTCGTTAACCGTCGAAGATTTGAAAATAATATCAAAATGTATTATTACCTCTGCCTAACCCTTTGGGGGGGAGTACAGGCGTTTATTGTGTAATTTATGTTGTGTATTATATGCCACAATTAGGCACATATATACCAAGGAAGATAGTTAAAAAGTAAACCCAAAGATTCTTCAAGAACAATTTCTGCCGCAATTTTCCAAGTATCCTGTATACGAGTATTATATTTTCATTATCCTCAACTTTGCCGGTGTTCCATGAACCTTATCGGGTGTTGTTCGAATCTCAAATTCCCAATTAAGGTTCAAATTGGCTGTTTACTGTGCAATACCAAGGGATCTCACAAATTGAGACATTTTATATTTTGTGAAGGTATTTTCTAAACATTTATGAGTGAAGATAGATGTGCAGAATCGATTGAGCACTCTCGCAGTACTGCAGCACTCTCACTCAGTACAAAGAGAAAACTGCCTATACCTGTGTCTTGACGAATATGACACTGTCAGCCAGAAATCTAGAAGAACACAACAACAAATGCTCTAGAGTCTAGACAAAGGGTAATTCTATCAGCGATGACGATTGTCGAAATGCCAAAATTTTAAGAATTGATCACGAGACAATTCAATAGCGCTCCAGAGCCTCTGGCCGCATGATTGATTATTATTATTATTTCACACATTTCTACCAGGATATACTTTATACATGGGTTAAGAAGGCTCAATCCATTCTCCATGTCTATGTGATTGAAGTGTTTCAGAATTCTGAGCTGAAATACGCGAGTATGTTTCCTCCGTCGGGATTTGTAAAACCAGGTTGTTCATTAAAGCTTTCGAGAGTCACAGTTAGTCGCTAAATGTGTGCAATCTGTTCTGCTTCCTTGATTAAAATTGAGTGACTGGTATACCAGTAGGTATACGGTTGGTTAAGAGTGTAGCATACTACTTGCAGGTTCTGTGTTTACTCGTAACATAACTACGGAAATCCAAAAGTTCGCGAAATAAAAACCTTTTTGTTTAAGGAAAATATAGCACTGTCCAGCAGAAAATGCAGTTCACAGCTGCCATTTTAAATCTACCTATACGCAAGATGTGCAGGGAGAGTTTCGTTATAGTAGCTGCGCGGTTTATTTTGTTGCTAGCCACGTATTTATAGATATAATAAACAAGCACGCATTTTTGCGTAGCATGGCCGTGGGTTGTAATGAATGAACCCGCCTATGTTTACCCGACTGCCAAAGGAGGATAATGTGTTTATCAGTCTATGTATGCATGTATTTAAGTATGTATGTATTTATGTATATAGGTATTTAAGTATGTATGTAAATTTGTTCCTATGTGGCATTCTAGAGACCAAACGCGTTGACCGATTTTGATGATTCTAACGCCAATCGATTCATCTTAACCTTGCGAGTGCCACTGGCTACATTAAAATTGGCCTTATTGTGGGGACCCAATATGATTTTTCCTTCCAAACCCATCGTGTGGGGTATCAAAATAAAGGTTTTTAAGAAGAGATTTTAACAATATATAACACGTATGTGTTTAAATGTACATAATTCGAAAAGAAAATATTAACTAAAATATAGAAATTAAAAAGTTACTTCAAAAAATTAAAAAACCCGATTGCTTAAGAAGTGAACTAAAAAGACGTCAACAAGAAGAAAATCATACTTAAATTAGACTCATTAAGTTAGTGGCAAGTTAGTGGTGGTTATATGTGCAATTGGGCTTAAGCTAAGAGGATTCCTGTGCTATAGGCACCAGTTACTTCTATCACCACCGTGTTCGAGCTGCCATTACAAGTGTATTTTCATTACTTTCATGTGTAAGAGTGTGCATTTGAGTATAAACATATATGTGTGTGGGATTCTGGTGTGTGGTCTGGTGTGTTTGTGTGTGTGTGGGTGAGTATGTGTTTTCATATGTGGATGGGCTTGACTGGGTTTATTATTATTATTTTAATTGTTTTATTTTATACTTTGTATACGTTTTAGTAAAGGAGAGTGCCCATTTTGTAAGGGAACTTGGGCCCTTTTGAAAGAATGGTTGTATCTTGGTGAATTTGGTTGTATATTGTTGAAAAAACACGTTATATTCATTATTAGAAAACATTTGTTATTTGTTTTTCGGGGTTCACGAGATATGACGATGTTTCTGTTCTTGAAATATAAGGTGCATACAAATGTCCAAGTGAAGGAACCTGATCTGTTATTGTCTGTACATATAAAGTAAAGGACACGGATGGAAAAACACAAAATATAAATCCTATTTTTGGATAATATTGAGATCCCAGACAAGATACCTCATAAGGGGCCTGTGTGGACAATCTCCTGTTCAGTGTTTAAATAATTTTGAGTGAAAAGGAAGTTATTTATGGTAAGTTAAAGTTTATTTTATCGGTATTCGGTAAGTTATGTAACTGTGTATTTTTACTTATTTTATTATATATTATTTAGCCACAAGCTCATTTACTCTCTTCAATAATTGAGGTCAGATTTAGTTAGCTGCAGTCGTTAACTGCAAGCTAAATCTATTTCTCAGCATAAGTACTGAAGATATGAATATTGCAATTATTGTCGCCTGCCCAGCATTACGTGATGTGACTTCCCAAGCAATGTTCCTTGGTGAATTGTAATGAATTTGTGCTCAAACTTCGTGTTTTGAAGAACATGGAAAATAACAGCGGAAGAAAGGGTTGGACTGATAATATATTTTGATGGGAAAGCAAAGTTATGAAGAGTGTGACGTTGTTTGAACAAGATTCTGTCTGTCAAGTTTCACGTTCGTTATACTTTTAGGCGTAATATATTTAATAATTGCCAAAATGTTATATAATTAGTTAACTTCTTTTGATATAATCTATTGGCTTGCGTTTGACCTCAATCACATTTTATGGATGATGTGGTTGGCGATATAGCACTCTAGCTCAGAAGGAACCTTAACTAAGCATTATTCTTTGTTTTACTTTATTGTATTTAGCTTTTTTGCATTTTGGTTCAGAAATACTTGTAGTAACTTCGCGTTTTCTATACTTAGTCTGGCCATAAATACTGTTAGAATTAAAAATAAACAAAATATAACATTTGAATTTGGAATCTGTCATTTTTATATGATTTTTCATTGAGTTTTCTTATTTTGCCTTATCGGGTGATTTGTCACTAGCTGCAGTATTTCATAGAAATACTAGTAAGGCGCACATTGACTACTGCGCTGCGTGTCGCGGGTTCCAATCCCGCACGGGACAAATATTTGTATGACCTACAAATAGTTGTTCCGGCTCTGGGTGTTTGTGTATGTGAGTTTATATGTTTTTCAACGCACCCACGATACAGGAGAAATTCCTAGTGTGGGGCCACGTCTATAATAAAAAAAAAAAACATAGAAACCACTAGTGTCGCAGCGACCTGTCTTCTGCTGCTGCTGCGTGTAGTCGGCTATAGTCCTCGCCAAACTTCTGGGCTGCCCTGAAATTAGCTTTCTGTGCGCAAGGCCCGAACCGGTGCTGTTTTCGTATGAGATTTACTACTGCGCAGCCATTGTAGTCAACTTCAGGGCGGCCAAGAAGTTTGGCGAGGACTATACCAACTTGTACCTCAACGCTGATTGACAGGTTTCTGACAGTAACGACTGCCGACTGTGTCTCCAAATGCCAGCCGGGACCAACAGCTTAGGCTGAGGCCTCATTAGTGCATTGCGTTGCGTTGCGTCGTTGCAGCGTCAACGCTGCGTCGTTTTACATCCGTGTGAGCGTGTAGCTCCGGTGCGATGACGGACAGTGTTTGTTCCGATCCATTGTCGAATCTGAGGTCCACACTTAGACGCTGCGCTGAGACGTCCTCTTGCGTTGCGACGTCGTGCGTTGTCACAATGCAGGTGTGGCATACTATGCGTTGATCCGTTGCGACGCAACGCTACGCACTAATGAGGCCTCAGCCTCACAGTGACTTTCGAGGCTCGTAGTCACCGGTCCAAAGACCGAACTCAGCAAGCGTTACTTAAATTTGAAGATCAAACCAGATGGCTGTTATTATTATAGCCACGACGCGAATAAAATCAATTATTTAATTCCTTTTAATTAAAATAACAACGAAAAAGGTAAAGTTGGCAAAAAACTTTCTCTCAATTTCCACTAGACCTAACAATATGTAAAGTTCTCACTTAAAAAGAAAATGAACCAATAAATACATGTTGAAGAAAAACTTACTGAAGCTTTCAATCAAGTTTATCTCTCGCTTAAATTCGATGAAGTCGGAGAAAAAAAGGATCGATCCACAGATGTAGAAGTCTTAGAAGTCGCAGACTTTGTTAATGCGCGGTTGGGTTGGTGTCTCCGAGGACAAACATTTACTTGTAGTTCAGATATTTGTTAGAAGCAGAGTATTCACAATTTTCACAGCGATGGAGTTTGGGTTTATCGTAACTTCCATAAATGTATGCAGAGTTTTAAAAGGTCTATAACAATACGATGACTTCTTGCCTATAATAAGTATCTAAAACAAATAGTTTGTGTCAATTATTTAATAGGGCCATAATAAAATAAAATAATAGACAGGTTAGTCAATTAAGTTATTAAGGCTGTATATTGTACATCCAGTGACGTTTTCTTCCCCGTCTTTATCCCTGGTAAAAATATGGCGATGCCAATAAATTTGATATAAAGCAATTACGAATTAAATATCAGAAATCCTGCTGAATCTAGTCGATTCTTGCCCTGCTCTGAACAAATTAGCCCACCAACTATTATATAATATTGCAAATTTAATATGAATGTAAAAGGACATTGGGTATCAAATTTTAATTGTACGATCCTGTGAGATATGCAGTTGTTTACACAATAATACATTATAACAGTAAGCAATATTTATGGCAAGAGCGCGATTTTGCTGTAGTCGAGTTATCATTTTTTTCTGTTTTATTTTCTCGTTAGCGCTGGCAAAGGCTTAAAGAAAATGTGGTCTTGAATTTATTAAAAATATGCATTTCATTAATTTGATACTTTTTTCTGGTAATACGTTTCCTTGGAATAATTTTCAGCAAGCGAAGTCGCTAACAAAAGCTAGAACAAAATATCCTCTTGTAGACATTTCCATTACTGTCTTCAGATATCTGTGGTTCCGAACAATCTATACGCAATTTATTTGTCCCTAGAGGTGGAGTTCAAATCCCTTATTAGCTTTGTTATTGAAAAAGTTCTACTAATGAATTTAATAATAAACTACATATAGTGGTTTCGCTAGGTTTTTCTTGCTTAGTGAGGCATGAAGTTTTAGATATTAATTTAGGGAAGATATTAAAGAAAGGTGAAACTGGTATTCATATAATTATGTAAATATAATGTTTGTTTATAAAGGTGCCAAAAAGACTAGGAAGGTTAAATATATACCTAAATTATTTGTCTTGTACGAAGATGGGGCGAGTCGTTCGTTGCTAATAAATAAGGGATAGTACCTATTTAAACGAGTGAAAAAGAAACAAATTAAGGTGTAAAAAATACTGAATATAGATTACTGAAATATTAATTAAGTGGGCGACAAACAGTGAGCGAATACAAATGTTTAAAAGAGTGACTTGAAAATAAAAGTTTGTCGACGGAGCCCCGCTGCGCGAGGCTCCTCTTTCTATCTGCAGGGTTTAAAGTAACCTAACATGTATGTGCATGTGTGGTTCTGTAAGATCCTGAGCTCGCTTCGCTCGCTCTTGGACTAATTCGTTAAAAACACGAATACACCCGCGCTGCACAGCGATGTCGCCTCGATGGTTATCGGTGCAGAGCGGGAGTTCAGCTATTTTCAAAAGAATAATAAGCTAAAATAGAAAAAATAGAATCCTAAATACAATTAAAGTATGTAACAATATTATTACCGTAGCTCATAAAAACCTCCTCAAAGATATTACTCAAACCGGATAAATAGTTACTTTTTTAGTATAATAGTCGCCCATTCAGTATATTTTTCGCCCAGTTAATAATTTCCCATAAATAAGTAAATTATATATAAAATTAACTAATCCATAATATTATAGTTATTATGAGAGCAGTGGTGGCCCAGTGGTATCGGCCACGACTTACAAGTTGTAGGTCGTGGGTTCGAACCCTGGCAGGCGCTTTACTTTGTTTAAATTATTTCATCACCACTGCTCTCATTAACGGTGAAGGAAAACGTGACGAAACCGGCATGTCCTAGAACCAAATATTCGAAGACATATGGCATCCACCAACCCGCACTGCGCCCGCGTGGTGGATTATGGCCCATCCCCTCTCACAGAGAGGAGGCCTGTGTCCCAGCAGTGGCAACATTAATAGGCTGATGATGTGATGTGATGAGATGTGATAATAGTTATTGGTTAAAATTAACTTTAGATAATTTGGGATAGCGGCTAGAGCATCAGTTCATCCTGATTCCTGCCGCAATCCAAAATTATCGAAACATAATTTAGACTATCTTGTCTACGTTAAGATATTGTTAATCGATCACGCTTCAACGATCAATGGATTAGCATAACATTCTACACAGAAGTAGACCATGACCGCAGCTCTAACAAGTGGCATTCTATGTCAGCGAAGGCGGTAGTTGAAATGTCAAAATTTAAGGTATTGATCACGTATTAAAGTGACTTATTTCGCTTTGCCTCTGCAAAGATAAATCTTTGTCTATTGTGTTGTGTTAGCTGTAGTATTATGTTATGTGTTGCATGCGAGCTTGCAACCTTGCGCCGTAAATTTCTGTCCTTGTCACACTTGTGCAAGCGTGCCATACCATCCCTGATGCTCTGTCGCCAACGTTTCCACTCTTGGCAACGCCACGACCAGCGCTGGCGCAGGAGGACACAAGCCAGTCGCCAGATATGCCACCAGCAAGTAGGACGCGACCCTGTTTGCTCGATTATTGTAGTGATGTGAGCCAAGTGGTTCTATTTGTACTGTGTATCTATAACGTGGTATATTGTTATGTCTGTACATTAAATTCCACGAGTTTTCTAGTAATCTGGTATTGCATTTCATTGTATTTAAAATAATCCGGTCCCAATCGCGTTTTCGATATCGTTGTTTTCGATTTCGATATTGTCAATCCCATACAATTTTGCCTGTTTGCCAATCGCTATCGCCACGCCTTCGATGTTAAAATGGCACTTGTATAGGGCCTCTGTAGGTATTAAGAAATAGGGCACTTATAATACCAGTAGTATCTACCTTTTCATGTGATAATTTATAATTTTCACACGTTCAAAGCCACCTAGCCCATAATAAAATTTATTTCATAAACAACTGTGAATGCAAATGAATCATTAAGCATACCTTTCAACCGTGTTAGCACTAATTCCAGCAATGATTCGACTACACACGGCATTAACATGAAATATGTGGCACAGAAGTCGTTAGAAAGTGCAAAGCTGGCTTAAAAATTATAAACACACAACCAGAGGGTTTGGGAGCGAGTTATGAGCGGTAGGAGGACTGTTACAGCGAATATTATAGTCGGTTAGAGACCGATATAGCCCTCTGTTACCCAGACGAAGATATCCATGAGGATTTCCCTACAAATAACCCACAAAAAAGAATTATTTTAAATCGTGATGAGAGGAGCTTGTGGTTAAATAATAATAGTCGCTCGGGTTTGATATTTAATGTTAAGCACTTGTCGAGGTCGGTCCGTAGATGGGTGACCAATGGTCACTGACCATTCTTGACATACCAAGACTTCTCCGTGCCTGGAAAAGCACGTTGGTCTCGGCTCTTCTTTTCGTGTGAGGATGTGGCCTCTTCTGGTGTCAGAGTTAATTAAGCCGCCTCTGGGAACCCCACAGGACATGGCTATTTCATACTTACATTAACTATATAAGTCCAGGTTTCCTCACGATGTTTTCCTTCACCGTTGCCTGTAAATCTGGCACTTGGCGGCCGCTGCCGCGGCAAAAATGCTAATGCCCAATGCAAAAAAAAAACGTATTTTTCAAATATTTTGTATTAAATAAATGATTGTATTAAAATAAAATTGCATATTATAATTATACAATTACCAAAAAATCCTATTTTTGCCTTTATATTTTTTGTCATAACGAATCATTTGACCAAAAGTTTATTGTCTAAAGATTGTTTCCTGTAAAAAATCATTTGATTAAAGAGTAAATGCCATAATGACACTATCCTTTGTAAAATTCTTATAAGTGTAAATTTGACCAAATGTAAATGTGCATACTAAAATCATTCCAAATATTGCATTGCCGTCCGTTCCCGGTTGTAATTTAAAATCTTTGACATTCATTACGGTAGTCGGAAACCATAACATCTGACACTTGTCTTGCCAACTGGTATAGTGTTATCCAGTTACCGGGTTGTGGAGGCCAGATATCCAGTCACTGCACATACAATACTGGTATTAAGCTACATTCAGTTCAACTGGAAGTTAACATAAGGAAAACCATAAGCAAATTTGACTTTTAGTCATGTGTGAATAGGTTACTGCTTGCAATACATACATACTCGTATATAAATAAACTCAAGCCTTTTTTCCAGGAGTGTAGGCAGAAAATACAGAACGCCACATGCTACGATCCTTACCTACTTATTTTGCTTCACTCACATTAATACATCTATTCATACACACACGCCGGTTATGAGTACTGCGCACCCAGCCTTTCTCTCTCTTTTCAATTTTAGTCCCTACAACTTCTTTTAAACGACACCGTTGTCTTATTACATCTTTCCTCAATCTATCATTTAAAGTTACACCGCTGCTTGCAATATCCTTAGGTAAATACTCTTCTAGCCGTTAACTATATTAAGATACTTGGTGCTTAAGCAATTCTGTCTTGACAGCATTAATGTAAACATTGTGTAAATCGTAAATCTATTTGAGAAAGACGAGAAAGAGATTACTTGTCCGACTAATATCATCTCACAGATGCAAGTCAGTTTCAAGAAATTTGATGCACACTGCACACATGGATAAAGGATTAATGTTTCATAAGAAATCAGCACCCAGACAGCTAGTGGTCAGGGATTTTGAATGGCAAATCTAAGGGGAGTCCAACAGAATGGTGACTCAATTTTATATGTATTTGGGACGCACATTTATGTTTCCTTGATGCAGCATGGAGATTAAAGTAACTTCATTAATTCATTTTTAACCTATGTCATAATAAGAATACCATTCCACCCATATTTTAATTTATTTTCTGCCCTCGACTCAATCATGATTTACCTCCCTCAATCAAATTGACAGTTATTAGATTGATATTTATTGACATTAATCGAGGAATATTTCCGTAGTCATGGCAATTGGGTCGAATAGAGTTCCTTCAAATAAGAAAGGTCATGTCAGTTATTTAGATCAAACGAAGTTGAATTGGCCTGCCAGAATAATAATAATTTAACTGACCTTCAATCACTTGGCTAGTCAAAGGCAGCCAAACCAAGTTTACTTGTTCGGGTGGAAATATGAATCTGTATCCAAATATAGCATCTAAACAAGTGTTGGATCAAGTAAATGATGGTATAATTCTTAATACACAAGCAATAATTCTCAAGAAAGATAGATGGAATAAATTTGAATATACGAGTACTAGCATTGTCACTAACTTTTCGTCAAAAAAACATATACGACGATCTGATGAAAATCACTGGAGGTTACTGCGACAAGCACGATATCGAAGCTTGGGTGAGACCAGTTTCCAGCAGAGGCTTTTTGACAATAATTATTATCAAAAAGTTCAAAAAGTATGGGATTTTCAAGCGTCACCGAAATATCAATCCTAAACATATTGACTTTGCGACAAACTTTATCGCTGATAAAATCTTACTTTGTCTACTGCCTCAAGGCGCTTCTTGGTTGAATGAAGATGATAAATATTGTAACAGATTATTATTATACTAATCTTTTGTAACTTAAACCGTACCAAAAGTAAAAGAGAGTACTTTTACAGTAATTAAGATATTAAAGAGGCGAGTGTTCTGAGCCGTTTCAAGCACTCATTTGGAAGCGTAAAAGCCTAGAATTTTCAGGTTAAGCCTCGTAATAGTAAAGGGTTTCTGATGTTTTCAACAAATACGGGAAAATTTTAGAGCGTGCAAAATTTTGAGATCCTTTTTACTGTATTTTACGGTAATATGAACGTAGAAATGTTTTTGTTCGTGCCCGTCTTCTGAATGAAATGTTAGTGTGCTTAGAAAACATTTTGGGAGCGTTTTCAGAATATGTATGAAAAGGAAGAGGGGAACATTGGAACGAAGAGGTACTGAATGCCTCTTCGCAGTGAGCAAGAGCTGTACTGAATTGTAAATGGAAACAGAAGTGAACTAAACTTAGCCTTAAGCTAGACTTTAATTGAAAGTGATTCATTCAAGTTTTTCAATTACAGTTTTGTTTCTTGTTGTTAATAGAATACGAGTAGGCGCTGGATGAATTGAAACAATTTACAATGAATTCTAAGTCTCTGTTATTAGTCGCTATTGTGCCATCTCTTATGGGGTGTTTGTGACTATAATCTATCTCTGTGCCAAATTTTACCCAGATCCGTCCAACCGTTTGAGTGTGAAGAATTAACAAACATACAAACACATACACACTCACTCACAAACTTTCGCCTTTATAATTTATGAGTGAAGTGTGATATATCTGGCTTGGTTAGCTCTGAATTAGTAAGATAACCCAGGGTGGTGCAAGCGGGCCATAGAAAACCCTAACCACGGGTTCAATATTTCTGAAGGTGTTACCATCTACAATATTAAATCGTCTACGGGCGAACTCCCAAACAAACTTAACCAACGCTCAAACTTCATTACGAACAGCAGTGCGTCACAAACGCATGGTCGTTATTCGTTCACAGAAAGGGTCTCCCTAACTCACCTCCAAGGAGCCCATTCGCACAAACTCGGAGAAAACTTACAGCCTAATCTAAACATTCTTCCTAACTTCAGCCATTCGCATCTTACTACAGCATAATACAACTTTGTTACACTAATGAGTTCTACTGAAGCGGCTCCAGCTGGAAGTGAACATGCGAATGACCCCACTAATGAACTTACAAAGTTTAACAGAATCGTAATGTCGCCCAAAGGAGCATGTTACGAAACATCCAACGATAATCTCGACAAAATATTCGAAAAAGGAACTCTCTTTATAGCCCTGTTTGCGGAACATAATTATGAACTTGATTGGATTTTGTTGAAGTAAACAAAATTTGCGTTGATGAGACGAATACTAATTCTTTTTTTGTGATGAGTGATGAAGGAAAAATTCGGCAGCAAAGTAATGAAAGCTTTGTGTTGAGCCTAAGAATTTGTAAGTCTATCCGTGTTTATGGAGCTAGGTCGGGCATCTGCATAAATAAATGGTTGCCTCGGATGAATTTGTCTTGTAGAAAGTATGAATAGAACATGGTATAACATCATCACGAGAAATAAAGTCTCAGTGTTGTCAGTTAAGTGTACTTTTAGGTCTTTACATTAATAAATGTACATTTTATTTGACAAAATATATAACGTGTAACAGACGAAATACAAATTTTAAAAGAGGTCACTATAGTCATCACCATGAACAACTTTTACTATGGTAAACAACTGATATTCAATACATTTTGTCGAGTTGTTCAAACAGGTATGGAACAGGTAATTTTTTTCCGCAATTGTTCCTATAGTGATTGTTTATAATAATGAGTTCAATTATTGTAACTTATCATATTTTGCGTTTATTCTGTTAAACTTAGTATATATATTATATCTACGTGTACATCAGTACTTATTAAAGTGAAGCCATAAGCATGCCGCAAAATTAACAAATTGAATTTGCTTATCAAACCGCATAGACGCCTACCAAAAAATCTGACCAACGAGGTAACCTATTCTGAACCAACGAGGCGTCCGCTTTGAAGGTCCTTTGTCTAAAAATGTTCAACGGCGGTCTCATCTAAGCCCTCTTCCCATAAAATTACTGCGAGTACACATTATATCTCTTGCTATTTCCACATCGTGTTATATAACAAAGATTTCATAGCGCCACTGCACTTTGTGTAATGTGCCATAATATTTTTCAGGATATAATGCTAGAAGCGACGTTTTATAGTGCGCCAAGAATATTTACAACGCCATCCTGTGAGAGAACTTTTATTTTGGACTAGACTCGACGCCACTGTTTGTTCGGCTTAAAAGTTCTACGAGTATAGATGGAAACTTGTTTAATTATCACTTGTGTGAAATTTTAAGTTGTGTCTGAATTACTATTTTGAAGTTTGCACTTAAAAATAATAGAGTGTTCTTTCACGAAAAAACATGTCAGAAACTGACTCAGACTTAAATAAAAGTCTTGATTGAAACTTGAATTGAATTTTCAACCTCAAAGTTTTCTGAATGGCAAATGGCTCTCAGTATTGGCAATACCTCACATTAAAGTTTAAATAAATAAGCTAGCAAAACTTCACAGTTGTGATGGGTATCGATTCTAAGTCAATTTATTGTCTTTGATGAATAGTCTTAGAAATATAGATCTGTAAGAAATATAGATCTCTTAGAGTAAGGTTATTTTGAGTGTGCGTAAGGGACAGATGTATATATACGAACCACTTTTCCCCTGCGGCCCACCATGTCTGCCATCAGACGGTGGCGATCCCGTAAAGGCCGTGGAAGGTAGGAAGAGTGGCGCGCCACAATACCGGCACTCCTCTCTCACCGCGGCCTCCAACCCTCAGCCGCGATATCGTATGGGAGGTCCTGGGAAGCCCCATACGACTTCGTGGCCCAGCGTTTGCCCAACTAGGGTCTGCTTCCAGTATAACCGTTTACAGCTGAGTACAAGCATTTTTTATGAAAAGACTATTATTTCATAACCACTGCTCTCAAAACGGTGAAGGAAAACGTAGTAAGGAAACCGGCATGTCCTAGAACCAAAAATTAAAAAGATAAGATAAGATATATTTATTTCTGAGTATATGGTACATTAAGATCTTAATAATAAACAGTTTCACATATACTACCGTTGCCGGTGTAGAAATATTTAAAGTAACTTACAAAATCAAAGTGTCGAAGTTCTAGGCCACAACAATATAACTGTAGGAAGTAGTTTGTCATCGAACGCTAAGAAGAGGCTATATTCCCCCATTGCGCATCAACAAGCAGACACAATAGAAACCACAATAGCTTACGCATACAAGGTGTGCGCGCGACGTTTGAGGCGTACTATATTATAAATTTGTTTAGTTAAAAAATAGATAATTTTTATACAAGATAATTATGAATGAAATGTCAAAATTTAATAATTATATAATGTCAAATGCTTAAAAAAAAAAAAATAATAGTCAATTCAAGTTAACAAGTGTAAATAAGTATTAATAAAATGAAATGTCAAAATTTATTATTTAAAAATTCATTAACTGAATAGAAACAATTGTCTAAAAGCCAGGCAAATATTGTTTTCCTAAATTTATTAGTGGGCAACACTCTGATGCGTGCGGGTAAATTGTTAAATATTTTGATTGCCATGCAATTGGAATTCCTGCTATACAATTGTAATCTCTGGCTAGGTACAAGTAATTTGTTTGGGCTTCTGCTTTTCACTCTTTTAGAAATGTGTTCATACAATGGGAACATATGCGAATACTTTTTAATAAAAATACAAATCTCAAAAATATATAGGCAAGGAAGTGGAAGAATTTTTAGTGCTTTAAATAATGGCTTACAATGATCTAAATATTCAGCTCCATACACAGCTCTGACACATTTTTTTTGTGCAATGAATGCACTGTTCACATCTACTGAATTACCCCATATCACGAGGCCGTAACGCAGCACTGATGCAACATAGCCATGATAAGCACTTAGGGCTGTTTCTTTACTGGCTATTCTTTTGAGTTTTCGAAGCGCAAACACAAATTTGTCGAGACGAGTGCAGACTTTTTTACATGTTCTTTCCAATTTAATTTTTCATCAATAACTATTCCCAAGAATAAGGTTGAAGGTACAGGTTCCAAAATTGTATTATTGTAATGTATTTGTGGGGGTTTTACTAAAGAATTGTATGTTTGAAATTGTACTAACTTTGTTTTTTCAATATTTACACGTAAATTATTAGATTCCAGCCATTTAATTGCTTTTAGTATTTCATTGTTAGTGTCAGTTTCTAGGTCATTTCTATTTGAAGATTTTATTGTGAGAGTAGTGTCATCAGCAAATAGTGTACAATTATGTTTTAGGTTCTTGCAAAAGTCATTTATGTATATTATAAATAATGGGGCCCCTAATACGCTTCCTTGAGGAACACCACAGCTATTTATTTTTAAATCTGAACTGTATGTTTTGTTTGTGTTATTATCAATTTTTGTTACTACTGGCCTTTGCTGGCGACTCGATAAATAGCTTTGAAGCCAGTCATGTGCCTTGCCTCTTATACCATATTTCTCCATTTTGCAAAGTAGGCGATTATGTGGGACAAAATCAAATGCTTTGCTCATATCTAAAAACACTGACAATACAGGCATTTTATTATTAAGGGCTTCAGAAATCAGTTTGACCAAAGTAAAACAAGCAAGAGATGTTGAACTATTCTTCCTAAAACCAAATTGGTTCTCAGTAAGAATGCTGTTTTTGTTTAAAAAGTTAATGATTTTCCCGTACATTGCCTTTTCAAAAATCTTTGATAGGATAGGGATCAATGTAATGGGTCTATAATTGGACATATCCGTGCGGTTACCTTTTTTGTATAGCGGTTTGACAATAGATTGTTTTAATCTAGTAGGAAATGTGCCTGTCTCAAATGACAAATTAATTAAATAACTTAAAGGTTCTACTATGATTTTGCTGCTTAGTTTTATTATTTTTGTGGTTATTTCATCATATCCAGTAGCGTTAGTATCATTTAAAGAGTTGATAATTTTTATAATGTCTTTCTTTCTTTCATTCACTGGAGTCAAAAAGATACTGCCAGTGTTAGTGTTAATGTCAATGTTACTTACGTTATTACTATTGCTATGATTAAATTTATTGGTCATTTCTATATAATAGTTATTAAATTGATCGCACATGTCATAAGGATCATTAATTATAATATCATTTATTATTAATTCATTGATGTCATTTTTATAATTATCATTATTATTTATATTATTTTTTATAATAGACCATGTTGATTTGCATTTATTTTTAGAATTATATAAATATTTTTTGTTATTTATCAATTGTGAATGTGATATACATGTTTTTAAAATTCTAGAATAGGTCAGGTATCTTCTTTTATGATATTTTTTGCTTAAGGCATCATGTTGGTAATTATAATATAAAGTTCTCTTTTTTATGCACGATATTTTTATACCTTTACTTATCCATTTATTTTTTATTGGTTTATTATATTTTTTTATTGTTATTTCTGGGAAACATAGTTTGTAAAAGAGAATATATAGGTCATGAAATATGTTAAATGCAGTGTTGAAATCTGTTTCTTCATATATTTCATTAAAACTTAAAGCAGATATACAGTCAAGAAATTTTTTAATATTGTTTTTATTGTAATCTCTTTTGACTTCATAAATGAAATTTGGCATCTTCGGCTTATTATTAGATATCGGAAGAAATAACGTTAATGACTGCCCAGTATCATGATTTGAGAGGGCTAGGTTATGTATACTGCTTTTTGTGTCTAGGATCGAGATATTACTGGCTATTTGATCTATGCAGCTTAAAAAGACATGTGACATCAACCAACTCGCACTGCGCGTGGTGGATTACGGCCCATTCCCTCTCAGAGAGGAGGCCTATGTCACAGTAGTGGGAACATTAAAATGCTGATAATGATGATGACCCCTTGGCAAGACTGGTGTCAGATTGCCTGGCTGTTTCTTCATTTAACGACTCTCAAAGCTCTATAAACGGCAGCTGGAACCATTGGCTTTACATGATTTCCGAGGCATGAAGGAATCTATATAGTATGGTAAAATGGTTACCTATCCATGGTCCGACCATGGCAAGCCTTGCTTAGCCTTGAAGACTGACCTGTGTGGCTTTTACCAAGAGCTCCTCAAATCATCGAAGTATCTACAGTATAAAAAACTCAGAAACCTAAAAAAGCAGTTCGGTGTAGAACTTACCTATGTATTATCTAACAAGCTAGAAGTAAATATATTACATTCGACAAACAAAAACAAAATTATGTTACCCCAGTATGTTTGTCTGTGAATACACATAGAACAATAAACAAAGAGAAGAGACAACTCCTCATTTATTCAAACACAGTGAATTGTTTGTAAGTGTTTGTATGAATGAACTTTTTGAACGTAAAATTATATTGTCTGCTACGTGTCCTGTTGATGTATTCTTTGTGGGATCTACTTTATTTAAAGACAGCTTTTTCGCGGCTTCACCTGTGAAAAAACCTACTATCTTTTTATTACAAGCATTTATTTAACTTGGCGTGTTAGTTAGTTAATTAGCATGTATGGGTTAAATCTTGCAACTGATTTTAAAACAGTTAGCTCCTACTGATTCGGCTGAAATTTTGAAATCATGTTTGGTTAAGTTGACAATGCTTGGTGAGCTAAGTGACATCATTCTAAATTCTATATGACGGACACCCAAAATGGCGGATCAATTATTTTTTTACTCGTCAATGGATATCAAAATGTAAGGGTTTGCTGAGAAGAAAACAAAAAAGTGTAAACTACACACACACACTGCACACACACTACGCTGCATCCTCGATGTCCTTCAAGTTACTCTTCTCCCATATCGTTTCGAGCCAGTCCTCATGTTATGGTCAATTCCTGCCACCTCGTTCTGGGCTGGCCTCGGTGGCATCTTCCATTCAGGAACCTTATAGCTATTTACTTTATCTTAAAGAAAGTATCAAGCTTTTCGACCTAGGTTGTACAAGTATAAATGATTTGTAAATTCCAAATATTATCCAAACTCTGAACTAGTGCCCACCAAATAACATCCAAAACACGAGTAAAAATATTTTCAATAAAACACGAAGTCTGTCCCGATAAGGTTCTGCGAATAAATCATGTTTTGCCAAAAGTTCTTCGCAAAAACTTCTCGATACGATATCAGGAGCTAATGGTGTAGGTGTTTCTTAATTTTCGCGTGATATATGAGCGTCTGATAAGAAACTTTTTGGTGGAGTGTGTCGGGTAAGTTTGCTTCCTTTTGCAGTCTCCTCTTAGCAACGAAATGGCATTCTATCCCCCGATTTCTGAATTAAGCATTTGAGGTTGAGTATTAATTTCTCAAACTGAACTATAGCCTGAAAACCTATCAATATTTGGCACTACCGTAAGGTTTGACCCCGGTTCCACACGTTGGTCCCAGCGCTCGTACCAACGTTGGTCGGTTAATTGATGAGGCGTTCACACGTTGGCTAATAAACTAGTTCTGTCTGTCTCGTCAGAGCCAATGTTAATATGTGAAGGAAAGTGCTGAAAGCGCTTTTACAGAACTGAGTGCATACAGTTCTAAAAATGTAATGACTCTCGCATATATCCATGCGCGTGACAAATTTGTGGATGAGAATTACATTTTCGCTTAACGTAAGTACTCGATGCGTGTTGCAACAGGACTGAGCAAATCAACAACGTGTGGAGGGATCGCGAATGTTAGCACAGATTCCTTTGGCAAATCCGACACGCGCCGGCAAACTACCAACGCTCAATGTTGGCGCCAACGCACTTTTCTAGAGCCACCAACGTGTGGATCTAGAAAATCCACCACGAGTGTCGTTGAGACCTACGTTGGGGCCAACGTGTGGAGCTGGTGTGACAAGTTCTTAACGCCAAATCAGCCCTATGAGTGCTAACGTTTAGCAAAGTCCAAAATGATTGCACGTGGGAATGACAGAAATTTTGAACTTTATGACCATGGTTTTTGCTGACAGAACGTAACCACTTCGGTAACGATACGGCACGGTATGTATTTTTTTTAATATTTTTAGTTTATTTTATAGATTTAATTATTGCAACTTATATACTTTGTTTTTTCAGCTGTAGTATTTTTTATATTATTTTGAATGGCATAGAACTTGACGTTGACATTGACGCTTGACATGTGCAAAACAACGGCCTACTTGCAAGAAAGACTTAACTCGGAGTTGGCTGCTAGCGCGAGGTTTGGGTGGGTTCGTGCAAGTGGGCCTTAATTATTTTATTATGCTTTCATAATAAAATAATTAAGGCCCACTTGCACGAAAATTTCCTTGCCTTTGCACTGAAGATTTCCTTTATAGGATACTTTATGACATCATTTAGAGTTCAAGTAAAAGTCAAGTGATTTTAAGTATTTATTGACTCTCTCTATTTATTGGCTTACTGACCTAAAATCTAGAAATGGTTTTGGAATCGGTGTGGGTTAATTTTTACTTGTTGCCAGTGATGACATAGGGCTCTGAGACGTGGTCGCTTACAATAAGCCTCATCAGAAAGCTTACAGTCACTCAAAGGGCAATGGAGAGGGCTATGCTCGGCGTTTCCTTGCATGATCGAATCAGAAATGTAGATATCCGCAAGAGAATCTTAGTTTGGCAAGAAGAATTGCCAAACTTAACCGTGGCAGTGGGCAGGGCATATTGCTCGCCGAACGGATGGCCGATGGGGCAGAAAGGTTCTGGAGTGGCGACCGCGAACCGGAAAACGTTGCGTTGGAAGGGCTCCCACCAGGTGGACCGATGACCTGGTGAAGGTTGCGGGGATCCGCTGATTGCGAGACGCACGGGACCGGTCAAAGTGACGCTTGGAGGAGGCCTACGTCCAACAGTGGACGTCTTTCGGCTGATATGATGATGATGTGCAAAGAGACATTCTATCAGCGATGGCGATGGGCGAAATGCCAAAATGAAACGTGACTTTTAAATAGCGTTCGGCCACGGGGTCCCATCGCTAAGATAGAAAATTTGATTCAAATAAATCTCACTAGATGGCGCGACCAGCACCGAGTTGTTATTAGATTGTGTCTGAAGTTAACATTTTCGGGAATTAAACATAAAAATACTACCAGTAGGTACTTTACTTTTAGGTATAAAATCGTGTATCCTCAAGGTTTTTTGTGTAAGTGAATAATTCATCCCCCAGCGAAAATAGGACAGTGAAAACGATATCCTTCTGTTTCAGATTGGCAACCCGTTATGACATCAGAGATCTATATATAGCATAGGCATGTTCTCATCTTCGTATGTGCAAGCGTTTCTTGTGACCTTGAAGGTCGACTTATTCGGCTTTTATTGTTAACAGCTAGTCATTGATAATTTAGTGCGCAACAAATCAATTTTACGAACATGCACTTCAAATAGTTTATCGATAACTGTTCTCAGTATGAAGAGACAATTTGAAGTATGTTCTTGAGATATTCCTTCTTGGTATAAATAGTATTGTGACGTTACGCGTCAATGGAACTGTAGGGTTCTTGATGACGAGTATCCTCTCAGATTTTATCTCTTTTCTTGGTTACATTTTTCGCTTTTGATTCTTACGGTTCTGTATCAAAAAGATAAGAAAGAACCCTTATAGTCCGATGATATAATAGATATCAGTTGGTGATATTAAAAAATTACTTAATGTGCGAGATCCGGGATAAGAAATATATAGCCTCATATTTTATTTAATGATGGTAAGGCATATAATTATGCTAGATAGTATATACATTGATACATCGCAAATAGGTTGCCTAGCTAAATCGCATATGAATGGTGCTAAATAAAATTATGGGAGTGATATGAAGTTTCGAATGACGTTATTGCGACGCACGCTATTTCGAAAAACTTTACGAGTGGTACGCCAGTTCGAAAGCACATTGATTCGAAAACCACTATATCGAATGTCACTGTCGCAAACACGCTGTTTCGAAAAACTGACTGGTACGCTAGTATGAAAGTCTTGGTATCGAAATCCACTGTTGCGAATAGCATAATCCAATCTGAATTTGTCTGGGGATCTAACTCACGACCCAGTGATTTCCAAGAACTACTTACGCAACGATGATAAAACTGACACGGAGTTGTTTGTCTATACCACTAAGTATAAATGATTTGGATCATCCTACAAAGAGAGTAAAATTATGTTCGCTTGAAATATGTCATAGCTCTTCTTTAAAGTTTTTATTTCTTTCTAATAAATATTTTATAAACTTTGTGATATAATCTAACAGTTTACATAGGATTCTTCTAATCTGATCTGATTAATTCTGATGAATCCTAATGATTTTTTAACTTTATTTTTATTTTTGTGCTGGTACAACACGTGATTACTCACATCTATGTCACTGTGGAGTGTAATTGGAATATGCTATTCGCAACAGTGAATTTCGATACCAAGACTTTCATACTAGCGTAACAGTCAGTTTTTTGAAACAGCGTGTTCGCGACATCGACATTCGATGTAGTGGTTTTCGACTCAATGTGTTTTCGAACTGGCGTACCATTCGTAAAGTTTTTCGAAATAGCGTTTATCGCAATAACGTCATTCGAAACTTCATATCACTCCCAAAAAAAATACATCTAAAATTTAGACAAACATGGATTCAATCAACTTTTTGTTAATGAAACCTTATATTGTTGGCTTGGGAATAACTAATAATAACTTAAATAAGAGAGAGATAATAATGAGATTGTATATCCCGCGGAAGTGTGGAGGCCGAGGCTTTTTAAATGCCAAAAATCTCCACAACCGCGAGATATGCAATCTCAGACAATATTTTCTAAACACCGACGGGTATTCATCGAGATGTAGTAGCAGTGGACAAGGGACTCACCCCGATCTCCTTGGCGAATGAGAACTGGCGCAAGCCTGTAGTGCTTGACACTAACGACCGCAAGGAGGTATGGCAGAGTAAGGAGCTTCACGGACGCTTTTTCCGGGCCCTACATGGGTCCGAAGTAGATCAATCAGCGTCCGTAGCCTGGCTGCGATTCGGTGACCTCTTTGGGGAAACCGAAGGTTTCGTCTGTGCAATTATGGACGAAGTTATCATGACGAATAACTACCGGAGATTTATTGTAAAGGATGGCACGGTTGACATCTGTCGGGCATGTCACCGTCCGGGTGAATCGATCCGCCACATTATCTCTGGTTGTTCTCGTCTAGCTAACGAAGAGTACTTGCATAGGCACAACCTTGTAGCCAGGATTATCCATCAGCAACTTGCTCTGAAATACACTCTTGTGGCGTCGGAGGTGCCGTACTACAGGTATGTGCCCGACCCAGTTCTCGAGAATGGCAATATCACATTGTACTGGGATCGGTCCATCATCACTGACAGAACTATTATCGCTAATAAGCCTGATATAGTGGTGGTGGACCGAATCGAGAGGCGTGCAATGATTGTTGACATAACTGTCCCGCATGACGGGAACCTCGTGAAAGCCGAGAAAGATAAGCAAATCAAGTATCTTGACTTGGCTCGCGAGGTTGTCGACATGTGGGATGTGGACTCAGCGATCATTGTACCGATAGTCGTGTCAGCCCATGGCTTAATAGCCACGAGCCTCGACCAACACCTTAGGAGGCTCTCGTTAGGCGGCTGGGTCAAGGGCCTGATCCAGAAAGCAGTACTGCTGGACACGGCTCGTATTGTTAGGAGGTTCCTCTCTCTGGAGCCCTGACCGCCGGTAGCTTGGACCCTGTTCCCGATACCGGTGGGCCTCTATTTTTTATATTTTTAAATGTTTTTCTTTTTTGTGTGTTTTGTAAAAATATTTAAAAATGTAATAAATAAGAAAAAAGTTAAATAAAAGACTTAAATAAATAAAAATAACCTATAATTTGATATGTAATTCGATTAAATATCTGATGAGGGTATATAAATAACTTACTCTGTTTATATCTAGCAACTCCATAGTTAGGCGGGTGTGTAACGTTTGGTATAATAACAAAAGATCTAATGATCAAATGACCTAACTAATAAAATTATATGAAATGAACGTTATACTAAATGTTGTTAGAGCTTGAGAAGGTTATATGAAATATAACATTAGATCATATGAAATTAGGTCATATGTTTTTATAGCATATAAAAATTATATCAAGTGAACGTTATATAAAGTGATATTATACTATCTGTTATTTTACCAAACATTACACACCCATAGTTAGGCAGAGGGAAAAAGAGCAACCTCTCTCTCTCTCAGTTAATGCTCAATTTTTTTAAATTACTAATCGAGGAAGCTGAAATAAAAAAAAAATAACATCGGTAGGTACGCTATTTAGCTAGGCAACCTATTTGCGATTTATCGAGGTTTATATTATCTTAAGCATTCTTTTAAGAGCATAATATATTCCTAACCATCAATTTGCTTTAGATTTGAAATCATCATCATCTTCATATCAGCCGAATAAATCACCACAACTAACGGTCCTGTGCGTCTCGCATCCCGCAGACTCAATCTGATCATCGGTTCACCTAGAGGGAGGCCTTCCAACTCTGCGTCTTTTGGTACACAGTCGCCACACATTAACCTTTCGAATATGAAATCATTCTTAACTTTAGAATCTAACCAACAATATATAAATCATAATTTTTGCAACTTTTTATGATAAAAAACAACTCCAAGTTGCTTCTTGGTATGAATATTTAATAAGATAAAGCACAAAACTCTTACGTAGAACAATCTTATTTGACACCAAGTTAAACTTGTTTTTGGTTTGGTTTGAGTTGTGTCCTTGTTTCATCTTAAATATTTAAGTCTTTAACATATTTTGGTCTTTTGGAGGTTGTTAGTCACTTTAATTTCTAACCAACTTTCCAAAAAGGAGTTCGGCTGTATGTTTTTGTTTTTTGTGTATGTTCACCGATATCTCCGTCAATTTTATTGTGGACCGATTTTGAAAGAGTATGCTCCCAATTAGTCCCATTTAAAGTTGATGAAGATCTGATGAAGAACTTCGGAGATCTTAATATGCTTTTATTTATTTAAATAAATTTATATATTTATTTAGATATACAACAGAATTCTTCAATAAATGATGGGCAATCTCTAGGGATTGCTGCAATAGCAAGTCTGTTTATTACCAACAAAAAAAGGAGGTAACCAATTCGATACGTATGTATGTAATTGTTTACAAAATTTCATAACATAACATCACACCGGTACGCTCGAAAGGGGTAAGCAGATTGTATACAGTTCACCCTGGTACAATATCATTCCACCAGCTATGTTCAAGTGTCATGTTATTCGGTTATTCTATTACTTACTTGCCTAGTAAGCATTACAACTAAAAAGTGAAAAACAGAAAACATTTTTACAAAAATATACAACTGACTTTCAAAAAACACTACAAAAAATGAAAAATAACTTCGATTTCGCAAGTCGGTGTTCCTGTTTTGGTTTCTTCTTTTTATAACACCATCGTCGGTTGTATTTTTTTGGTAAAAGGTTTTTGATGTTCTTATTTTTAAGTCTGGAATATCTTATTGTATTTGTAGTCCATCAAATTACATAGTTGGCAGATGCTTATTGGTGTTGTCAAGATTATCAATATAGGATTGTCTTGTCTTTTGCAATAAATGTTGAATATTGCAACTGGCACCTCTTATCAATATGTTTCAAAGAATATAAAATATTCTTAATTTTTATTCATGATGATGTTCAGTTTCGCCTGATGGTAAGCAATAGATGAGGTTTACGGTAGAACAAGAAAACCCAAAAGATATCCGTCTGTCCACTCTTATTTCGAAGGATTTAAGATTTTTATAACGAAAAAATAATTACCTAATATTACTTAGAAAACCTAACCGTAACTAAATTTTATAAATATCTTACCTCCCACTTTGTGCTGCACTAGCTTCTGCCCGCGGCTCCGCCCACGTGAAAAAACTATCCTCAAGGAACCTACTATCTGGATTAAAAGCCTAGGTCTATGTGCTATCTATATCTGTACCAATTTCATCCAGATCTATTCGGCTGTTCTGACGCGATTCAGTAACAAACATCCATCCATTCATCCAAATTTTAACGTTTATAATATTAGTGGAATAGGATAGGATCAAGTGGGTGCGATCCCGCTTGGAGAAGAAGGCGTCGTAGAGGCAACCGTCTCGATGACTAAAACGCCGACACCCCACCTGCATCATGGGCAGGCAGGCCTCCGGGGTCATGGGTGATCAGATTTGCGATTCTGCCTCCCGGGGTCCAAGTGACTCCAGGAAAGACGGTAGCACAGTGATCACGTACTGCCGTGCACAGCGAGGTTCAAGGGCAACGCTTCTCAATCTCCCCAGGGGTTTACCCTAACAGGCGTATTACAGTGGTCTTTGAAGAGGTAACCGGACTTTCCAAGAACCTTCCAGTTGCCGATGGTGATCACCGGTGTGGTTTTTGTGAGGAGAAAATGCCACACTCCCTGGTCTATTCCCCAAAAGTCCAACCGCCATTTGAAGGTTTCCCACCGATAAAAAAAATGTTAGGAAGCAATAATACTGCTTGAAAAAATAAACCTAAGTACATATTCCTTTAAAGAAGGCACCAAATAAGGGACCGTAAAACAAAACAGAACCTTCACAACCTAGGTAGGTACTGTAGCTATAAAACTATTAAGGCGAATATAAATCAAATTGTCCAATAAATTACTAGCAAGTTCAACAGTCAAACACGAACCCAGCTACGTGATAATTTTAACAGTCGGGGAAATAAAACATTTTTTCGGGACAAAATATCGTAAAAGAAAAAAAAAGCCAAACAAAGGTTTAACTCTTGTAGACGCTACGATAAAATATTAGTGATAACATTGATACGAATTATAAGATTGTTAATAAGTTATTGTGTTGGAATCTCCGTAATGATTAATTAGTCAGATATTACTACGAAAATACCATGCTCTGAAAAGTATGAAGTAAGAATATATTGCTGTTCGAAATTCTTATCAACAAACTATTTAATAGTTATCTTTATTTTGTTTTAGATGGATAATATTGTATAAATATTGAGATGATACGGCACAGAACCAAAGTAGTCGACATAGCCTACAGAATAAGTAGTTTAAGTGGCAATGGGCCGGCCATATTAGCCGTAGAATCAATTACCGTGGGAGTAGACATGTTCTTGAATGGAGACCACGAAAGAATAACTGTAATGTGGGACGCCCTCAGACTTGGTGGAGCGATTGTCATCGCAGGGTGGCCGGTAGAAGGTGGATGAGAGCTGCCGAGAATTGAAACAAGTGGACTGCTACAAGCTAATGATAATGATGATGGTTTTATTACTTAAATAATTAACAGCGTTAGCGTTTGCTTCGTAAAGCTCTTTCAGGATGCAGTGTTGTTGCACAGATAGCACAACAAGAGGCGAGACTTATTTAGAGACGTACTCCGTTAACTTAAATTGTTTTATAATTATGATTATTTTATTGAATGACTTATTAAATATTAAATGCTGTTAAGTGAATTGATTTAACCTAATAACTATAATATTGTACTCTTCAATCAATTTTATAAATTTTGCATGCAATGTTATTAATGTGTTAATTAATGTATATGAATTCTTATGTATATTCAATGTAATTTGTAATGCTTTATATGGGAAAACTTCCTGAAATAAATGACAATTTAATTTAGTTTACACTAACGCTGTTGACGTGGCTGAATTATGTGGGCTTTGTGCGAGTTTTTTACTTGTGCTCGATCACGTTGACATGAACGTCAATTTCTATTGGAACTGGATAAGCGCAGTCTAGTGACAGTAAGGCGGAACAGGTTTTTTATATAGGTTATAGTTAATCTGTGAAAACCAAGCATTTTATACAAAAAAGGAGCCACTGCCTATCTGACCTCCACAACCCAGTAAATTTTATACACACACCGGCAAAATAAGCGGCAAAAAATAAAAAAAATGTAATTTTTTTAATTAATGTTTTATTTTAAAAAGTTACATTTAGAAACTTTTCCTTACTTAAAAATACACTTTTTAAATTAAATAAAAGTTCGCATTTAGTACAATTTTTATGAGTAATATGATTTTAAGGCAAAACTGCACATTGTTGCTTTTTAAGGCTATCAATAGAAAAGTACAAAGAAAATAAAAAAAATATATAATAAAAATAATATTGCATAAGATTGAGTGTTTCCTCTACGTGCTTTTATTAAAGTTTTCATCCGCCTTAACATGTTGAGAATAATTTTATTCAAGGTTTCCTGTGTTAGTCTCTACCATTTCTATACAATGACGTTTCGCAGTTCACCCACATTGACAGGTATAGAGATTAAGAATTTTTATCTTTGTTTTAGCTGGTCCTAGGCAAGTTCTATCCGATGCATAACTGGTGACCTCACTGACGATTCCAAAACTACGATATTGACATTATTAAGAGGGACTGGAGTTAAAAAAGTGTTATTCGGTCGAGCAATAACCTAGATCAATACGAAGAGACCATAGATAAAGGGGCAAATGGCACCACATTTTAATTTAAAAGAACTCTTCTATAGCAATCTGCAATAAGATTCGTTCCAACATATCCAACCTGAATCCAATATTGGTCTTCTAACATGCTACTTTAGGTTAAAATATTGACTGATAATATTGTTTTTATTTATGTTTACACATTCATTACAGTTCATCAACTCGATTTAAATTAATGCCATACTCATCACTAAACAATATTTTACTGCACTAGTCCGTGGACCAAAGTCGATGTTCCGAGCAAAAGTTATTTATTTATTTATTTATACATAGGCGGACTTAATGCAACAAGGCATTCTTTACCATTCAACCTTTTGGTTCAAAAGGACACAACAATGGTAAGGGTAAAAAATAAAAATATGAATAATAATTAAATTCGGATAAAACTACCTAACTAATAAAATACATATTATTTGTTTGTTGTTTTTTTGTTATTCTTTTACTATGTGTACCTCAAGTTTTGGACCTTCGGCGAGTACTTAAAAGCCAAAACCAACCTCCAACCTCCTTCGTACCATAAGCTCACTTATTCTGGTACCTCGAATTTCCTCTAGGTAATTTTTGGCTTAAAAGAACTTTTAATGCGGGTTTTTGCGAACGCGAAACTGAATGAAACGATATGGCTGTTAGAAGTACATGGATTTTTGCTTTGCACTGAAGCTGGAAAAAACGGTTGGAACAGGCAAACGATATAACGATATAATCATTTCTCCTAATTTCAAGTGCCCTGACCCTCTCAGCTTGGGTTCAGTAGGGCACAATGAAGTCCTTAGATTAATATAATAAATAAATCGAAATTTTGAAACAAAACCATAAAGTGGCAATAAGAGAAATTCTCTCGAAATGATGCATGTTCGAATAATATTAAAACAATCGCATGAGAGATCATGTCCAATTGTTTTATGAATAAGTAATAAATAGTTTTATTATAAAACAACCATTCAAAGGTGTAAAAAAAGTTTTACGATATTTTTTACTTGTTCCGTTAATTTTGCCAGTGTGTGTAGTTGATTACTTTAAATTTTTATTTTTTGTAAAATACGAGGCGTCTGCCTAGCCTTACCAAATGCAGCTGAGTACCATTATTTTACAAGAAGCGACTGGCCTCTATAACCCAGTAACTGGGTACAACCATAACCCTTGGAAAGACTGGTGTCCAGATTTTCTGGCTTCTGATTATCTGTAACGACGTAATGACCAACGGCTTAGCGTACATACAAAGGGACGGAGGAATCTCGCTATGAAAAGATGGTCACCTATCGACGGACCAAACTCGGTAAGCGTTGCTTGCATGAACATTTGCGGCTTTTATAATTTATCCAAGAGCTCCTCAATCAGAACACAATCAACGATCACGCGAGCGATTAAATACCCAATACCCCGCGCGCATTCGTGTACGTAACGGGCCGATATCCTGTTTTTAACAGTTTTTCTATCCGTTTAGGAATTTTACAGAATTCCTAGGAAATACAATTAATTTATTTCATACTTTGCCGGTCGTTTTGCGGATAAAATAACGTTTACGTTAACGAGATCCAGTACGTTTGAAACCAGTCGGCATAGGGCCTCTGGTAAAAAAAAGTCACTTTTGTGTGGCCCTATTTAAGCAATCGATTTTAAAAAGATTCTTGTAAACGATGAAATGGGATGACGCTGTATACAGAGTAGACGACTAACATAGCAGTATGGAAGTGAAATATATGTTGGCCCTACGCCAAGTAAATGGAGACAAGGTCAAGAGAATTATGACAATTACTGTGAATGGTGTTAGTGGTACTCGTAAAATGTTTACGATGTACAACAGCATTTCATATATTAGTTTTGTTGCAATCTGCGTATCAGTCACAACCACGAAGTTAGCAGTGTTAGATAATTTATAGAATTACACGGGATATTATAGTAAAATGTTTGTTCATAGTATTATTTGTGCAAAAAAAACTGTATTGAAAATATCGTATGCATGAAACATGCGCGTCCGCCATTATATTACATAAGGACAAAGATTTAAAAGAAATGGGTATAAAGATAATTCTTAAATAGGTCAATTTTGAATGACTGTTTTAATATTATTACTATTACGCTATCAAAAACTGAATTAGTAAACAAACCAGACGACCATTACAATATTGATCATAGTTAAATCGACCGGTGGCTGGCTGTATATAACACACGTCTATCAACTCGGTGCAGTTAGTTGCAACACGGCTACAGAATGGCGAAGTTAGAACATCTAGCGTTGTGTATTTTCTTACAAATGTTCGTCAATGATGCGGCGAGGATACTGGCAGTGTACCCAATCCCGTCGATCAGTCACCAGGTAGTGTTCAGACCAATAACGATGGAACTCATCAAACGTGGCCATGAAGTGGTAGTGATAACAACAGACCCCATGTTCAAGAAAGGTGAAGCTCCAAAGAATCTTACGGAAATCGATGTCCATGATATATCGTATAAAGTATGGCAGGATTTCATGGCAGCAGATAAGGGAAATAAAGGAGATCTCATATCACAAATGATGCTTGGAATAAAACTGGTTTTTAACACAGTAAACACACAACTGCAAGTTAAAGAAGTCCAGGATTTCGTCAAAGGAAAGGGGAAGTTTGATCTTTTGTTGACTGAAGCTTGTATTCGATCAGCATTAGCTTTCTCGCATGTTTACAAAGTGCCTCTCGTTGCAATTAGCTCTTTCGGAGCTACGTGGGACATTTATGAAGTCATTGGAGCCCCGTCACATCCATTTTTGTATCCAGCTTCCAGCTTCATTCAGAGAATCTATAATCTGACAATGTACGAAAAGCTGTATAAAGTATACTGTAATTACAGGATAGATAGATTACATAAAAGTATGGAAGATGAAGAGAATAAAATGATTAGAAAACATTTTGGACCTGACATACCAGATGTGAAGGAACTTCATAATAATATTGATATGTTGTTTTTGAATGTAAATCCAATTTGGGAAGGAAGCCGGCCGGTACCACCGAGTGTCATCCATTTGGGAGGACTGCCCGAGAAACCGCATAAGGAATTGCCTAAGGTAATTTTTTATAAACTAATACTAATTGAAATAAGCTCTAGGATCGCATATACAGTTTTATTGTGTCAATGGTTGAGATTTGTTTAAACGTAGCGTTTATTTAAAAACAAATATTATAGTTTTTAAATTCACAACAGCTAAATTAGACATGCAAGGTTAAGATCAATTTTAATGATAGAGACAAATATATCGTCAATGTATTTAACATTAGAATAGATATGATTGTAAATCGATTGAAATTCATTTCGGTGTGGTATTTTCTCAGTTTTTTTTTTTGCAATAAACATTAAATAAATAGTTCTTATATAACAATATTATTTACACATACACAGTAATTTTTATAGTTTTACTTTACATAGTAGGCAGCACAGTGTATATGTTAGTGTGTACACCGTGTTGTGCATTTCATATCTCTTATTTAACGACTGGTTTATGACGTAAACAAAGGTTATAGTAAACTTATCAACCTTGTCAGTATAAAACATACTCAAATAATATTATATACTTGTAGTGCAACATGTAAAACGTAAACGGGTCAAAGTATCACGTGACTAATTGAAATCGTTCTCACTAGTAGCACTTTGTTCTTAAATCTTAACTTAAACTGCAATATTTGTCCAAATACACATTTACCTATTTATGTACACATTTACCATATATTGATTTTACAAAAAATACTACCGACTTCGAAATAAGAAAGTCGGTATCTTTGGTAGGTACCAATTTTTTTCGTTATGGATACCGACTTCCTAAAATAAAGTTATTTTTCACTTTGTAGTTTTCTTATTTGGAAGTCGGTAGTATCTTTGGTAATTTTTTTTTTGTTTTTTTTTTTTGTTCTTTTTCACCTTTTAGTTGTACCTACCTAATAGGCAAGTCATTTATTAAGTTTCCTATAATGCCAGAATAGATAACCTAATTAACATGAAACTGAACATAACCGGTGAAATGACATTGTACCAAGGTGAACTGTACACATTTGCGTACCCTTTTAGAACGAACTAGCGTGAAGTTATGTTATGAAATATGGTATAAACAATAAACAGACATGAATTGCAGCAATCCCGACAGATTGCTTTTGCACAGATTGCCTTTATTTAGTAAAGAGTTCTGTTGTATATCTCCGAAGTTCTTCATCACCAAATTAAAATGGGACCAATTTGGCAACATACTCTCTCAAACAAAAAGAATTTTGAGAATCGGTCCACAATTGACGGAGATATCGGTGACCATACACAAAAACAAAAGGCGAACATAGAACCTTCTCCTTTTTAGTAAAGGCTTCTCCTTAGTAAAGGCTAGGTTGATAGGTTTGAAAAAAATATAATATTAATTGATTATTGATTCATGTACATTATTTGTAAACATGTTTTTTTTCGTGTAACTAATAGTTTTGCATAACAACACGATATTTTTCCCTAATTTTGTATACTCCTCCAAAACGACTTGGATGTTTACAAATATTTATACACACATAAATTGAAGGCTAGAAGTTCTTTATAACTGAAATAGCATATGTCAAAGGATCAAAGGATATTTTACAAAAAAAACTTTCCAAAAAGAGGTTCAATATTGATATTCTGGCTCCGAGCGGGTGCACGGCCAGTGTTGCGTTAACATTGGGGAATATTATACGCCTTAAGGTTTCATTGGTTCAGCGGTCGACACAAGCTATCGCTGAAAACCAACGCTGAGGATCTGTGTCCCTCGCCATTATGCTGAGCAATGACCGTTTTGCGTGGTTGTGACGCATTCTTTGTATTTTTATTTAAGTTTTCCCTTGGTTTTTTTGTTTCTTTTACGGTATTCGTACCTGGCGCAATTTTTTTTTTATCTTTCTTTTCCTTTTCGAATGTAACTTTGTTTAAAGCCCTAAGACCCAACATCATAGCTCTCTCGTCACTAACCGTTAATTCTGAATTTTTCAGGACCTAAAATCATATTTAGACTCATCGAATCACGGTGTGATATACATCAGTTTTGGTACAAATGTGAAACCAAGTCTTTTACCTCCGGAGAAGATACAAACGCTAGTGAAAGCTTTCTCTAAGATGCCTTACGATGTGCTCTGGAAGTGGGACAAGGATGAACTGCCTGGGAAGTCAGCTAACATCAGGATATCGAAGTGGCTGCCTCAGTCAGATCTGCTGAGTAAGTAAACTTTATTACTATCATTTTATTTAATTAACTTCCTCGTTGGTATAGTAGTCGCTAGCGCCACTGCTGACCGTGAGATCCTCGGTTCAAGTCCCGTGTTGGTCAAAGTGTTATTGGGTTTTCCATCTGGAGTTACTCAGTAGTAGTCCAATGTTTGGATTAGTTACTTAAAACCTACTACAGGTGAGTGTATCTACAATGGTGCACATCTGCGTATCCCTTAGTAGATTATTGGGGTGATGTTATGTATATATATTATTATTAACGTTGGACTGTGAAAAAGATGGATGAAAAGAGATTGCATGTAGCCGAGATGAGAATGTTGAGATGGATGTGCGGAGTGATGAGAATGGATAAAGTGAGAAATGAGTACATTAAAGGAAGTTTAAAAGTACAGAAAAGTTGAAAGGAAACCGTTTGTCCTGGTATGGTTATGTGATGAAGAGGGATGAAACGATTGTTACTAAAAGAGTTATAAATATAAATGTGGATGGATGGAGAGGAAGGGGACGGCCAAAGAATAGATGGATGGACTGTGTGCGGAGTGATATAAAAGAAAAGGGAGTCAGTAATGGCGTGACGGGGTACAGGACGGTTTGGAAGAGGAAAACGTGTTGCGCCGACCCCAAGTAACATGGGACAAGGGCAGCAAGATGATTATGATGATCTTCCAAGCATTTTCGTTGACTTCCTATAACTATTATAAACGTGAAGTTTGTGAGATTGGATGGATGTTGGTTAATCTTTCACGCAAAAACTACTGAACGGATTTTGATGAAACTTTACAGAAATATAGCTTATACATAAGAATAACACATAGGTTATAATTTATAAAGATATAGCGGCAGCTAGTCTCACTTATATTATAGATGCGGCAGTTTGGATGATACTCAGTCACGCCAGAATGGCTGAACGGATCTGGATGAAATTTGGCACAGAGATACATTCATTCATTCATTCATTTATTTATTCTCAAACAATTTACATTGTGTCGAACATTACATAATTAAAATTACAAAAAATTGTTGTCACGAATAATTTTTATCCCAGGAATTATGATCCCTCGGGATAATAAAACACTTTTCACGCGGGCGAAGTCGAGGCCAGAAGCTAGTAATTTATAACTCGAACTTACTCAGTGTAAAAAAGTCTATCTGGCATGTTCTTATCGTTTTCCTCTTTTATCAGCCAACTTGTTCAGATCGTCACACTATCTTGGTTATCGTTTAATATATATTTATTTTGAGCTTACTATGATTATTAAATAAAATAGCTTTTACTCCCATTAACTCCGGAAACGAGATTGTTTTAGAACAAAAACCCTGTGGGTGAAACCCATTCAGGGTTTCCATCAGCTATAAGTATAGCTTTATATCAGTTTAAGATTTTCTATAATCGAATATTTGTTAAGTATTATTAATAGGCTCGCGTTTAACCACTATCTCAGCTGATTTTAAGCGATGATGTGGTCGACGGTGAATCACGCTTGCCTAGAAGTAATCTACATTGTAGCTATCGAGAAACACAGACTGCGGCAGGGATTTCCACTACTTGGCTGTACGAATAATAAAAGTATTCCCAAAACGTCGAGCTCTGCATCATTAAGACGCCATGGCTATTTCTGGCATCCGAAGGTCGCCAAGTCGAGTGGCGAGTAGCGTCTGGAGTTGATAGTCAGTTCAGTCGTCGTCCCAACCTTTATTTTTTAAGTTACCATCAGAATAATCATTCGACGAACAACCCCCTATACAAGGACGGTTTTGAATTTCTATTATAATTTTTTCAGTATCGAAACTCATTATTCTTAACATCAACTACTGTATTCCGAGCGAGCGTCCAAAATGGCCGCTGGGCGCTGACTCAGCTGACGGGCAACTGAGTGCGCGAGGTGCAGTTTACACGTGTACATTGTAGTGGCAAGTGGTGCGTCGCCAGGTCCCCAGAGTATCCAGAAGCCACGTAGGGAGCTGTAAGTTATGGCCACACTTCCAACTTGGCGACGTTGCAAAACCGTCGCCAAGGGAGTTAGGTACTATACATTTCAATATCAACTGCTTGGATACGTAACCGGCGATGTCGCCATGGCTTCTTAATGAGGCAGAACTCTAAAGGGCCCTACCTCACCAAGATGCCATGGCAACGTCGCCAGCGGCGCAGGCCTGGCTACTTCTGGCATCCGAAGGTGGCCAATTTGAGTGGCCATTGCGTCTCGACAGTCAGTTTGTTTAAGTCGTCAGGAATGGTATTTTTTTAAATTGTATAGAGATTTACGAAAATATCCTGAAAAATGGCGGCTGACTGGTGACTGAGTGAGTAAGATGCAGCTTGCTCATGTACATTTTACTGCCGACGTCGCCAGGTCGCCACGGTCTCCAGACTCAACACACCGAGCCGACAGTCGTGGCTACGCTTCGTCTTCGTCGCCTAGTGAGTTTAACTGTCATACATTGTAATATGAATTGTTTGGATACGTTGCCGGCGTTCTCGCCATGGCATCTTGGTGAGGTAGGGACCTTTAGTGCGTATAAGTGGGATGTCCACCCACCATGAACTCGTAGGACTTAAAACTTACTATAGGTGAGTGTACATACTACTATGTGCACCTCTGCTAATGATGTTATGTATACATTATTATTTATCTTGAGAGCATTTTCCTTGATTAAATGATTTATATCTTGAACTTTTTCAGTGATATAAATTTGTCTTTCTTTTGTATGTGTTCTTATCGTAGACCTCTTTTTAACCAACTTCAAAAAAAGGAGGAAGTTCTCAATTCGTCAGTAACAGTTTTTTTATTGATATTCCCCGATTACTCAAAGAAGCCTAGACCGATTTGGATAATTATTCGTTTGTTTGAAAGGATATATTTTTCAAGTGGTCTCACGTTCATTAGGTCAGGATATGATGATGTGATTCTGGAGAAATCGAGGGAACTCCTCAAATATTATGGCGATTTTGGTATTTTCATCAACAATACAATCATTTAAACTCAGAAAGTATCATTTGGTGAAGTGGAACTGATGAAACAGCCCACAGATGGCCATTGGAACTCCTTAATGCTAAGTATGTCACGGGTATAAGATATATATCGAATCGTTAACCGACTATGATGAAACAATACTTATAAATAAACGGCAGTGATGAAAATGGTACCATTGAACTGATCTGTTGATGAAACCGGAAGGTAGGCACTGGAACTCCGAAATAAAACAATGGATCCTAGTCGTGTTTGGGCTTATTGGAATCGTCATAAGATTTACTTTGGCTATAAATGATTTTCATGGTATTTGGAGGTGCCTACCAAAACTACAAGAGATAAATAAAAAAAAATAGAAACCGACTTCCAAAACAAAACACTACAAAGCGAAAATAAATGTATTTTTCGAAGTCGGTGTTGAAAAACGGAAAACAATAGATACCAAAGACACGAAAAATGTTTTTTTCGGCCATCTTTCGTGGAACATAACGTTATCTTGGTTATCTTGTAAATATTATAAATTTATTATGACTTTAGTTAGAATCCATACTAATATTATACAGCTGAAGAGTTTGTTTGTTTGAATGCGCTAATCTAAAGAACTACTGGTTGGAATTGAAAATTATTTTTGTGTAGGATAGTCTATTTACCGAGGCAGGTTATAGGCTATATAACATCACGATACGACCAATATGAGCGGAGCATAAATGAAAAATGTTGCCAAAAAGGTAGGTAGGGTATGTAGATTAGGGTAGGGTGGGTAGCCAGTTGACGGGAGCGAAGCCGCGGGGGACAGTATGAGATAAACTATGCTTCTCTTCCCGTAGATTTAGTCTCATGACAATGGCAATCCCGGAATCATGCATTTTCCAGTACAAAAACCCTGTGGCATTCGAGGTTCTATCAGCTGCTGTAAGTATAGTTTTCTATCAGTAAAAGGTTTTTTTTGTAATCGAATAGATATATAAAGTTGCATATACACACAGGTGGGCTAAATCCAACAAGTCATTCGCTACCATTCCATCTTTGGAAAACTGCACTGACTACACAATTAAGTCTATATTACGATATAACTAAATGGCTCATGATCATGAACATAATTTATACATCAATTGTTTTTATAATACTGCATACTACATACTAAGTATTCAATCTTGTTAATCTTATATTCGCTGACTCACACTGACTGGATCATTAGGTATCTTGTATACAAATAAATAAAATTGAAGTATCTGTTTGTAATATCAGAATGATAGCATTATAATAAATGCGTATGAAAGTATATACGGAAATTAAAACAAAAAAAAAAACACTTTTTAAATTTCTGTCTGTTATGGAATCTCCGAAATGAACTGACCAATTTTGACGGGATTTTCACTGGGAGATAGCTGTCATTGTAAGGAGTAAATTAAGCTTCATATATTTTAGAATAATAATACTGATTCCACTCAAAAAAAAATGAAAACCCGTATTTTTTACAGTTGTACTAGTTTGCCAAGGACGATGTCGCGGGCAACAGCTGGTAATAAGTAAGATGGTATAATAAAACAGCTGAGCCATTAATGTATGCTAATGATAGTCAAACAGGTGTTAACAAGATTAATATAATTATATCCGTCTTATAAAGAATGGAACTCGTGTCATCAATAAATACTATTAAATACAAATAACACAGAAGTATCAAGTTAATATAAAAATAAGAACTTTTTAGTACATGCATATGAAAGTTGATACGGGACCTAAAACAAAAACTATTTTTTTAATGATTATTGTCTGTTAGTCCCGGGTAATCTCCGAAAAGCCTGGACAGATTTTGACGGCACTTTCACTGGCAGGCAACTAGTATTTTGAAAAAAATATTGTGTTACGTATAAAAACAATTAAACCTCATATAATTTTTTTGTTTTACCGGTTTGACGCGGACGAAGTCACGGACAACAGCTATTACATAATAAATAAGACGGTATAATAAAACAGCTAAGTCATTGGTGTATACAAATGTCAGTCAAACATGTTATTAAAATATATAACCGCACAAAATAACTGAAGATATATATCCATCTTATAAACAATGGAATTCGTGTCATCATATCAGCCGAAAGACGTCCATTGCTGGACATAGGCCTCCCCCATGCGTCGCCACATTGACCGGTCCCGTCCGTCTCGCATCCAGCGGATCCCCGCAACCTTCACCAGGTCATCGGATTCTTGTCATCAATAAATAATACACATACCACAGCATTTATTTATTTATATATTAATAGGCTTTTCTACAATGAGTACACTGTTACTTTTTAAATTTTACATTGCAAACTTAAGTCTAAGCGCCGCCTTAAGAAAAGCACAGCATGCACCAAATTATGCGCAGATAATTACAGACTTTATTAATTAAAAACAAAAAAAACGATTAAAAGCTAAATTTATTGCAGTAAATAAATTAAGTAACATAGCTTAAATTAAATTAGAATAGATTAACATAAATCATATTAGAATAGATTAACATAAATCATATTAGAATAGATTAACATAAATCATATTAGAATAGATTAACATAAATCATATTAGAATAGATTAACATAAATCATATTAGAATAGATTAACATAAATCATATTAGAATAGATTAAATTAAATTAGAATAGATTAAAATAAATTTGAATACATTTTATTATTTATGTAAGGTTAAGATACCCACTAAATGGCAAGCGACAACATATCATCACTCCTGAATTCCCCAAAAGGTTAAGTAGAGGTGACCTGTATAGCACATCCACTTTTCGACGGTTATGTTTAAGCCCTATGTAAATGGGGGCAAGCTTATTTGCCATCAAATGGGCACCAATCAAAAAAACCGGTCTACTATTGAGAAATATCGTAGTTCAGATAAAAACCCAATAACAGAACAATATTTCGCCCAACCCGGGAATTGAACCCAAGACGTCATGCTCAGCAGTAGCACTCACGACCACTAGACCAAAGAGGCTGTTTTAATAATAATACCGGCACTATTTGTTGCCTAAATTGACCTTGACTGTAGTATAGAAACCATTAGAAACAGATGCTAAGAAACCGCAGTAAATACAAATTAATCTTTACTGTCACTAAGCGTATGATAAGGTTATCATCGAGGATACACGTGGAGTTATAAATAATAGTAATACCAGCCTGTTACTGTGCTACTGCAGGGCAAAAGCCTCTTCTCGAGCATTAATCACCACGCTTGATTTCAAATTTATATCCATCTATACTATACTATACTATACTGTACTGTACTGTACTGTACTGTACTGTACTGTACTGTACTGTACTGTACTGTACAAAAATCAAAAATCAAAATCAATATTTTTTTTATTTCACATAGGCCTACATGGGCACTTATAAAACGTCGACAAAAGGTGCACGGTTCGGGTTGGTCGTTTCCTATGGAGAAGAACCGGCAAGAAACTCCATGGTTACTCTTTTAAAAATGGTTTGGTTTTACAATATTTCCATGTTACAGCATTAGTACTTAGACATGGGGGGACAACGTAGGCCCGACTTATGACAATAAGTCGTAAGAAACTAAAAAAATTAAAATAAAAAGATTATATATTAAATAAAAAAGTTAACAAATGTTAACTAGCATCAAGAAGGCCTACAATGTTCACACATTTACAAAACAATCGGTAAAAGAATCTATACAAAGGTAAATAAAAATAGTATTACATGACTAAATTTAACATGTGGCACAAATTTTGTTATCAGTGCTGTAACTATTCTTAGCAAAGGGCTATAAAGATGTTTGAAAACCATTGTAAAAGTCTAATTAAAAGAAGGAAAGAAAAATGAGATTGAGAATAGTTAGAGACATCCACATATTTGTGCCGTTTACAAGTTACCAGGGAAGCTGCATGCGCAGAAGGAGCTAAGGCCAAATGTTTTTATCTTCAACGTAGTCCTTGATTTTATAATATGCTTTTTTAATAAGGATACGTTTGATGTAGTTTTTGAACCTTCCATCGGTCAGTTCTATAACTGACTTTGGCAACTTGTTATAAAAGCGTATACTGTTTATAAGAAAAGACTTGCTAGTTTCGTTAATCTGAATTTGGGTATTACAATTTCGTGCTTACTGCGTGTATTTAAATTATGGAAGTCGCTTCTAGTTTTGAAAAGCCCCCGATTTTTACGGACATACAAAATACATTCCAAAATATAAAGTGAAGGTAGAGTCAGTATATCGATCTCTTTAAATTTTTCTCTGAGGGACTCGCGAGGACCCATTTTATAGATTGCGCGGATTGCCCTCTTTTTGTAGGATGAAAATTGAGTCAACGTCTGCTGCTGATCCCCACAGCAGAATGCCATAAGACATAATACTGTGGAAATAAGCATAGTATACTAACCTAGCTGTAGCTACATCGGTTAGCTGCCTTATTTTCCTTACTGCATATGCAGCCGAACTTAACCTACCCGAAAGAGTTCTAATGTGCGCGCCCCACTGCAATTTTGAATCGATAGTAATCCCCAAGAATACAGTTTCCGTTATAACTTCAAGATTTTTTGCCGTCAAGATTTAAGTTTAGGTCATGTTGTGGTACATTTGGTAAAGAGAACTTTAGACATTTTGTTTTTTTCGCATTCAGTAAAAGATTGTTAGCTGCGAACCATTTTGAGAGAATAATTAGACTTTCGTTGACATTTAAAACATCCGTATCTTGCCTATCTATTTTAAAAATTAGCGAAGTATCATCAGCAAATAGAATTATATCCGATAATTTGGCCATCATAAAAGGGAGATCATTTATGTAAACCAGAAAAAGGAAAGGGCGAGAATTGAACCTTGGGGCACGCCCATCTTGACTAGAGACCCGGAGGACGTCGCCCATTAACATTTACTTTTTGCTGTCTGTTTGATAAATAGGAAAGCACGAGATCAGCAGATTTTCCACGAATTCCGTAGTGGTGTAATTTACAGATCAGTGTGTTGTGGTCGACGCAGTCGAAAGCTTTTGAGAGATCACAGAAAATGCCAATGGCATCATGGGACCTCTCCCAAGCCTCCAAGATGTGGCTGATGAGTTTTACTCCCGCGTCCGTTGTCGACCTACCTTTCGTGAAACCAAACTGTTGACTATGCAGGATCCCATTTGAATTGAAGTGAGACAACATCTGTTCCAGCATGATTTTTTCATAGATTTTACTCAATGCTGGAAGCACGGATATAGGTCTATAATTAGAAGGATCGCTCTTACAGCCCTGATTTGAAAATTGGTACTACTTTACTGTGTTTCATTAAGTCAGGAAAAGTGCCGCTGTCCAAACATTGATTGAATATGCCTGTTAGGACAGGAGCAATTGAGTCAATAATATCTCCAAGAACCCTAACGGATATCCCCCACAAGTCTTCAGTATTCTTTATATTGAGACTTTTGAACGCGTTTTTAATTGTATTAATACATATTGGTTTAAATTTAAAGATTGGTATGTCCTTAGTAAAGTTTTCTTTAAGAACAGCTTCAGCTAATTTAGATGAGGAAGGAAGAGACTTCGTAACCTCTAACGGAATGTTGGTAAAGAAATTTTCTAATGTCTCAGCGACTTCTTGCCTATCAGAAATGGTTTGATTAGTTATTTTCAAAGACAACTCATTCTGATCGCGTTGTTGTATCTTTCCAGTTTCTCTATTAATTAATTGCCACACAGTTTTTATTTTGTTATGAAGCACCAATTTTGTTAATTATTATTTGAGATTTTGCTTGAGCTGTACTGTGTACTGTACTGTACTGTACTGTACTGTACTGTACTGTACTGTACTGTCCTATACTATACTATACTATACTATACTATACTATACTATACTATACTATACTATACTATACTATACTATACTATACTATACTATACTATACTATACTATACTATACTATACTATACTATACTATACTATACTATACTATACTATACTATACTATACTATACTATACTATACTATACTATACTATACTATACTATACTATACTATACTATACTATACTATACTATACTATACTATACTATACTATACTATACTATTCTATACTATACTATACTATACTATACTATACTATACTATACTATACTATACTATACTATACTATACTATACTATACTATACTATACTATACTATACTATACTATACTATACTATACTATACTATACTATACTATACTATACTATACTATACTATACTATACTATACTATACTATACTATACTATACTATACTATACTATACTATACTATACTATACTATACTATACTATACTATACTATACTATACTATACTATACTATACTATACTATACTATACTATACTATACTATACTATACTATACTATACTATACTATAATATACTATAATATACTATAATATGCTATACTATGCTATACTATACTATACTATAATATACTATAATATACTATACTATGCTATGCTATGCTATGCTATACTATACTATACTATACTGTACTGTACTGTACTGTACTGTACAGTACATACTAATACAGTACAGTACTACTATACTATACTATACTATACTATACTATACTATACTATACTATACTATAATATACTATACTATACTATACTATACTATACTATACTATACTATACTATACTATACTATACTATACTATACTATACTATACTATACTATACTATACTATACTATACTATACTATACTATACTATACTATACTATACTATACTATACTATACTATACTATACTATACTATACTATACTTTTTTTTTTTTTTTTTTTTTTTTTTTTTTTAAATAAATACTAATCCCGCTAACGACGTTAGCGCCTAATCTGTGCAAATTCTTTCATTCCATTCCTCTTTCATGCTTCTCGTACTTTCATTCTTCATGCCATGGTTCTTCTTGCATACGTCTTCTTGTATACAGTGGGTGGGACTCCCACTTTGTTAAAATACTTAAACGGCAACTTTATTTATTTAGTATAAGGTTAAAAGACAAAAAGTGCTACATATACAAGATTACAAAAAAAAGTGCTGAATATCACAGTAAAATATGCAAAAAGTGCTGCAGATCACAGGTAAGATACAGAAGTGCTGTTTATCACAGGGAAAATAACAATATAAATAATGCCTTACATTTAGAGATGAGAAGCACAACAGTGCTTTTCACCATACAGACAATCTGTCTTCTTAGGTACTACCCCAGTGCACGGTTCGTCATTGCAGTTTTGTGCGTGCTATTCTATGCTTCTTACAAAATATTCTTATAATACTAGTGAAGCATAGTGCCGCTTCAACTTCGGTTTCGTGCAATGACGGTGGAAGCCACATTAACACAGTACACCAGGAACTTTTCCCTGTGTTGCTTACTCATGAGCCCATGCAGGCTCTCCTTCGTCAGTCTCCTGTCCAGCTCACATTCGAGTTGGTAGCGTTCCCTGATAAATAACGGGCAATCTACAAGTATGTGCTGGACAGTCTCTGCCACGCCTGGATCGCAGACGCACGATGGGCTCTCCTTACACTTGAAGCGATTCAAGTATTCAGAGAACCCGCCGTGCCCCGTCAAAACCTGCGTGAGAACGCCGGTCGGCCGCACCTGTTTTATAATACGGAAAGCCGCTATGGCATCCGGAAGAAACATTTTCGTCACAGAGGCTGTCTCGCCCGACACATATCTTCGGTTCCATTCATCAAGCGATTCCAAACGGATCTGTCGCTTGATGAATGAAACCGGACACTGGTCGTAGTCCGGCTTCCTCCGTAACGACAATGCTGCCTCCTTTGCTAACTCGTCCGCTCGCTCATTCCCCGGCAGGCCCGCGTGGGCCTTGACCCAGAACAAAGACACAGCTTTGCTCTGGCCCAGGGCTTGAGCCAAATTGGCGCGCGCGTGAACCGCCAGGGGATGGAGAGAGCCATGGTTTGCAAGCGTCTCCAATGCTGACATTGAGTCGCTGTACAAACCATAGCTCGTCTCTTGCCGCGCGAGTATCACGTCCGTCGCTTTACAGATGGCCAGGAGTTCCGCCTGGTAGACTGTGCAGTACGCGGCTAAGCTAAGTTTGAGCTTTCGGACTTCGCCATCATTATCCCATATGGATAATGCGGCTCCGACCTTCCCCTCAATCTTGCTGCCGTCGGTGAAGATTCGCACCGTCTGCACATTGTTGCTGTCTAGCAACTGTTGGTCTGACAGGCACATGAACTCCAGGGGCATCTGCGTAGCTGGATGAGGAGCCTCTGCAAACCTTACCGCACCTTCGATCTCCCTATCTCCTGGCACAAACCGGGATGACCCTCTCCTCGCTTCATACAGGGCGGCTGCCTCCTGTATGCGTAGATCTAGAGGTAGTATTCCGGACAGTACCAGTGCCGAGTTCAGGGAGACAGTACGGTAAGATTTACAGATCTTCTGGACGAACCCTCGTTGGACCGAGCCTAGCTTCTTCCGTATTCCCAGCTTCTTCGTAGCGGGAGCCCAGGCTGCGGCCGCGTACGTTATTATAGGCTCAATCATAGCAGTGTAGATTGTGTGTATGATCTGTGCGTCTAATCCCCAACTCACTTTAGCGGCGCGGGACAGCTGCTTATAAATGTTAGCTGCCCTCCTGCAGACGTTCGCGGTGTGCTCGTTAAAGGTGAGCTTCTCGTCTATGGTTAGACCCAACAACTTCATCTTTTTAGCCATACCGATGTCGACCCCGGCCATGCTCAGCCTTGGGGTATCATACTTGCGCTTGTTGGTTACGACCATCGCACAGGTTTTGTGCGGTGCGAACCTCAGCTTGTTCTTGACGCCCCAACTCTGAACATGGGCGAGGGCTGCATTGGCAGATGTTGAAACTTCAGTCGCTGAGTCCCCATCCAGAACCAAGACGATATCATCGGCGAACGCCTGCACGAAGATTCCGCGCTGTTCTAATTCCTGCAATAGTGGGTCTAGAATGAGATTCCACAGGATGGGGCCACCTATTGACCCTTGAACACAGCCCTTGCTAGTCACTCGCGTGCATTCCTCCCCAGCGTAACGAAGCTTGACTTTCCTACTGTCGAGGTAGCTGTCTAGCAGCCTTCTTATGTTCACCGGGCACTTTTCCTCAGCCAGCCTGACCTTGATGGCTGGCCACCAAGCACTATCGAAGGCCCCCTCTATATCCAGCGACACCAGGACAATTAGCTTCTTCAGCCTCAACTTGTCCTGTACGTGCTTCACTAGCTTATAGAGGGCGTCCTCAGTGCTTCTCTGGGGCATAAAGCCAAACTGGCGAGTACTAAACCGCGGTACAAGCTGCCATTTTACACGCGCTACTACCATCCTCTCCAGGACCTTCCCCAGAACCGGCAGTAGACCTATTGGTCTGTATGCCTTGGGGTTTAGGTAATCGTCCTTGCCCAGCTTTCTGAGGACCACGACTGTGGCCTCCTTCCAGATGTTCGGGAAGTGTGCCAATTCAAGGCACTTGTTGTAGAGGGCAAGGAACGCGTCCAGGTACTATACTATACTATACTATACTATACTATACTATACTATACTATACTATACTATACTATACTATACTATACTATACTATACTATACTATACTATACTATACTATACTATACTATACTATACTATACTATACTATACTATACTATACTATACTATACTATACTATACTATACTATACTATACTATACTATACTATACTATACTATACTATACTATACTATACTATACTATACTATACTATACTATACTATACTATACTATACTATACTATACTATACTATACTATACTATACTATACTATACTATACTATACTATACTATACTATACTATACTATACTATACTATACTATACTATACTATACTATACTATACTATACTATACTATACTTCACTATACTATACTATACTAAATACTATACTATAAAAATGGAAAACAGTAGATACCAAACACACCGACTTTGGAAAATAAATTTATTTATCGCTTTGTAGTGTTTTGTTTTGGACGTCAGATTAATTTTTTTGTTAAAAAGTTTTTTTAACTGGACATGTTTCAAAATTTGTTTAATATGAAACCCACAAAATTGATACCTAAGTTACAGGCTTACGTAGTTTGGGGCCAATGTAAAAAAAATTGTGTTACTCTTCTTTATTAAATAAATATTTTTATTTTTTCCTTCACCGTTATCAACATTGGTTGCTGATGGGCTTATTAAGTAATATAAATTTGTACAACTGTTTATTTGAGAGATAATCACAGAATACAAAATCACTAGTGCTTTACCTTAGTAATGTTATTCATTAGTGATGTGACAATCTATACTGACAAATGTCTCGAAATCTCAATGACACAGTTGTGCAATGAATGCATGCGAAGTCAATAAAAAAATAATTACATAAAATAAAATATTGTTTTAACATATTGTTTACCTTGCAGAACACCCCAAGGTCAAACTGTTCGTAACACAGTGTGGTCTACAATCAACAGACGAGGCTATCATAGCAGGAGTACCGCTGGTTGGTGTACCGATGTTAGGCGATCAGTGGTACAATGTGGAGAAATACGAACATCACGGAATCGGAGTCAGTCAGGACTTGGAATCGCTTAGTGAAGAATCATTTACCAATGCTGTCCAAAAAGTTATTGGAGATGACAGGTAAATTGAAATTTGAGTTTACTTATTTAAGATATAGAATAGGTTACTTGTAGGCAAGCATGCTTGACCGTAGACTACATTATCGTTTACCATCGGACGAGATAGTCGTCAAACGCGAGCAAGCGAACGTTATATAAAATACTACAATTAACTCAAAAGTAATATTCACAAATATATTATATTCATTTTAATTCGGTTAGTCATATGTTGCCTAAATCTCAGGAACCGTAATAATATTAGCCTATGGCACTCAACGAAAGTGTATCTTTCTATTTATCTGTACATTAAAAATGTTGAAACCAGCTGAGCATAGCAATCCCCAATGCGATCCTGATATTATCTTATTTTCTCAAAATATACTCGTATTTAATTGGTTAGCTAGCAATTGTTTATACAAAACATTAACAAAATTATTTTGGAATTCTATATTATTAAGAGTACACTAATAAAAGGCTAAAACCATGCACTGTAATATATAATAATTTTATACTTATTTCTATAAAAACATTATTTTTACTTAATAAAAATATGGAATTCATTTGGAATATAAGCAGGGGGCAAATCCGCTAGCTCCTTGGGTCCTTTACTGGCGAACGACATGCTAATGAAGATGAGTCTAACCACGATATTTATCTGCAGGTTGTGTAGGGAACATACGGAACGCATGGAGCACCTTTTGTGCACATGCGATGCACTGGCTGGTAAGCGAATCGTCTCCTAGGGGTTGGATATCCAAAACCAGAAGACGATAGGCTCATATCTCTTAGTCTCGTTGTAAAACTCATGAAGAGAGTATTCAACGAGATTGGGGAGGAGTAAGTTATCTAGGGGACCATAATAGAGCCCAATGGTTCGAAGTCTCCGAGTTATTTCTCGGCCCCTCCACAAGATAAGAAGATAATAAAAATATAAAAAAAACCTAAATCAGTAACAAGAAGTTCAAGTAAATTAATCTAGTAGATTATTTTTTATTCAACCTATATTGTCCCACAGCTAGGCCAAAGCCTCCCCTTAGTCTTACATAAACAGGTAGAAATATAGCAGGTAAATAATTTGCAATTACATATTAACTACCTCTAGTCTACAAGGCAAAACAGCCCTGACAAGATTTTCAATTAGCAGAAAGATAATTATTACCTATTGTTTCTTTTTCAGCTACCGCAAAAACATTGCCCACCTAAGGAACCTCATGTTCGATCAGCCAATGAAGCCATTAGATCGAGGAATGTGGTGGATCGAGCACGTGCTGCGTCACGGCGGCGCGAAACATCTTCGAGCTCCCGCCGCCAACATGTCGTGGGCACAGTACCTAGAATTTGAACTCATTGCTGTAGTACTATCAGCCTTATTGGCCGTAATTTTAGTTGCAGTTGGAATCGTTTATAGCTTGTATAAGTTAATTACTAACAAATATATTGCTAAGACCAAAGTCAAAAGTACTTAGACTAAGTAGTTGAAAATGGTGTTAATACCTGTTTTGTAGTCTTAATATTTGTTCTTGAGAATTTGTTTTCTCCACTAATAGAAGCTTTAGACTAGGGAGATTCTATCAACGAAAGCATCGACAGTTATAAGTTTCAAAAATTTATGTAATTGCCAAGTGCTATCAAAATGTCATCATCATCATGTTCAACTCGCCATCGAGGATTTGTCTAAAGCCCCTGTTCTGTAAAGAATTCATGTCGTGGGCACGTTAAGTACCCAGAATTTGAGCTCATTGCTATAGTACTATCAGCCTTATTGGCCGTAATTATAGTTGCAATTGGAATCTTTTGTAGCTTGTATAAGTTCATTATTAAAAAATATATTGGTAAGACTAAAGTCAGAAGTACTAAGACTATGTAATAGAAAATGGTGTTGCTACCTGATTTCGGGAGTCTTCATATTTGTGCTTGAAAAATCGGGTTCTCCACTACCAGAGGCTTTAGACAAGTGACATTTTATCGACTAAAGCGTCGCAATAAGTTTCGAGCATTGAGTGAAACTTTATCTAAACCCAGTACGTACGTAATATTATCAGTCAGCCTTATCATTACTTTTAGTAGAAGTCACTATAGATTATAGCTTGTACAGGTTTGTTTCTTTAATTATAATGTCAAGGCCAAAGTTAAAAGTAGCTAAAATGTTTTTGATAGCTTGTGTACAGTCAAGTGTCAAAAGTTCAGTAGCAAACTAGAGTATACATAGATAGTTCAACTCATCTTTGCGCGCGTCGCTATGTGTGGGTAAGCACATGTGGGTGGTTGTTTACTCGGCCGACGACTGTCGCGTCACTGCCACACAAATGTATAATGTACTAGCGGATGCTCCGCGGTTTCACCCGCGTAGTTCCCGTCCCCGTGGGAATACAGGGATAAAAGTAGCCTATTTCACCCGGGGATAGAGCAGCTTCCCAACGGTGAAAGAATTCTTGAAATCGGTCAAGTAGTTTTAAGTTTATTCGTTACATACAAAAATACAAATCTTGCCACTTTATAATATTAGTATAGATTAGTATAGATATTGATAGATAAGTAAAAGCGCACGCACAGCGCACACATGGCGTCGCGCATACTGCTGAGGAAGGTCAGTGGTCCATGTCTAGTTTAATATCTACTTTAGATTCTATACTATTATTGACTATAACAGTTGTGGACTGATAGTTGAGGATACGATTCTCGTAAAGTATAAATAACTCTGTTGCCTAAAATAAAAGTGTCAACAAGTGCTACCACAAAATTGCACGTTTTCAAACCCGTTTGAATATCACTTTGTCTGCATCTCCATGATAATAATTATGAGAAACGTCGTACATAAATGCATAATTGTGATAATAATTGTAATAAATATATGAAATGTTAAGTGTTTTGTACACTTATAAAATAAAAATAGCAAATATTGAATTTTTATTTTAACATACCAACGGCCAAATGCCTCCTTCAAGTGACTATTCCTTTGTTCTCGCATCCAGCGGACATCGAGGCCCTCAGCATGTCATCATTCAAATTTGTGAGAGACCTTTCAACAGACCTTCCTCCTTCTTTAGTCTTTCGCTCACTGCAATAAACTTTCTGATGATCTCTCTCCATATAACGTTACGGGTATATATATTATTACTTTCATTAAGTGTAAAGCTTGGAAGTGAAATGCCCTGCCAGAGCCCGTTTCTCCTAATAGTAGCTAACACTATTAGTAGTGAATAGGTTACTTATAGGCAAGCATGGTTCATAGTCGACCACATCATCGCTTACCGTCGGAAGCCCTAATGCGTGTTTATCGCACTTGATCGCGTGAACGTAAACATTATCCATGTTAATTTGTATACAAAAAAGTGCTTTCCCCTTACTGTCACCAGACGGCGCTTTGCCCGTTTCAATACAATATGACTTTTACGTTAACGCGACCGAGCACGAGTTGAAACTCAGAATGTGCAGGATGACGTAGATTAATAAGTTAGATTTAAGTAACTTTAAGGTGTTACTTGTTTAGAATTTACATAGATATTTTAGTTTGAGCCAGTGCCCGATAATTATGTATGTATTACTTATTGACTTTCATGGTACTTTTCTAGAATAACGGTTCGTTCCCACGGGAAAGTTTGTTAATGGTTTTAGACATGTGTTTAGGAAACTTAATGGGTCGGACGGTTTTATGGTTTGACCGTAATTTAGATCTATTTTATACAATATTGTAAAAATAAGTTTAGTTAATGTTTTATAGTTGTCGGAACGATCGATATTATAGCGAGCATTGTTAACCGTACCCTGCTATTGGTTAGGTTTTTATAGCAGACATTTCCTGGACCCAAAAGTAATTGCGTACCGTTCTGTAGATTATGAATAGTATAGTAAGTACCTAGAGTAAAAGAATATTCTATTGAATACGAACCGAAGCCGACGGCTCCTATAAAAAGGTCCGTGCGGTTCTGGAACGACACTGTTGGCACTCGGCAACAGAGCTCTCAACAATATATAATCTTCAAGATACAGTAAGCCAAGACATCAAAGTGTTTCACTCTCTCCACAAATCGCAGTCAACAGTTAATGTACACATAAGCGTGCACACAGAATAAACAACAATTTCGTGTTTGACCACTGTGTCACCCTCAGATGATATATATCAAACACGAACCTATCAATAATTTAAAAAAGATAGGCGATAATAGGCCTGTTGTACTGCGTCAGAGATCCTGGTGATAGACATATACCAGACAATAATCTGTTGAAATAATAAATCAAGATTATCAGGCATAATAACAACATAATGCAGATTATATTATTATAATTAATAGTTACAGAACGGATAGCGTTTGCCTTGGCAAAGAAAAGTAAGCCAAATTCACGTTTGATACACGAGTGGTTGATAAAGTGGGTAGTAACCTACTTGTAAAACAAATGACAACGATGAAAATGCTTTAGAGTATAAACTTTTTAACAAAAACAATAAACCGACTTCTGGAGTATACCTTAACTTTCAAATGAAAAATGAATTTTTAGAATCTGTCCATAATTGACGGAGTAATCGGTGTGTATAAAGGTCTTAGCTGTACACTTTGGGGCGCATGTGGAACAGGGTGTAAAGTCCCACAAACCTCCATAGGAAATGGAGGATCCTCCGACCAGAAGGGTGTTGTGTCTGGTCCGGGCAACTGCCCGACGGTTGATATCGGAGTATTGTATACTTAAACTTTGCTTCCGCGATGCAGGATTTGTGTGTACATTACTCCCCTCCGGAGAACGGAGGTCGATAGCAGGTTAAGTCGTCCGTTTATCTCGTGATGCGTGCCAAGTCAGTGGAAGGGTGATGATGCCCCAGTGCGTATGGATGATACCCTAGTGCATCTGAATGATGCCCCAATGATTCGAGGTGAGGACGTTCCAGTGAGTCAGGATGAAGCACCGTTGAGAAGGATCGCCGTAACGTCGTGAAGGGCGGCGGCTGATGCGAGCTTCGTTTATCTCGCGGAGAGAACACTAGCTCTGTGTTGGAGCACGCAAGGCGGCTGTACTCGGGCGCGCAGGCAGGCATGGCGGTTGCGACTGACAAGACTGAAGTATTTCTTGATAGATACTGCCTATTTAAACTATGTCCAAATGACATTAACATTAGTTAATTATCGAGTATTTAAAAACTAACTGACTAAATAACTGGGAATGTGCGTCTGCTGCATGCTGGTGGATACCCTCGTAGATACCATGGGTACTGGCTGGCTGATGACTCGTTGCTTGAGGAAGTGATGATGACATCACGGTGAAGTAGCTCTGAACGAAGGCTGCGCTGACGTTCATACTCGAGGGTCACCAGTTTGGGGGGCATGTGGAACAGGGTACAAAGTCCCACAAATCTCCATAGGAAATTGAGGAATCTTCGACCAGACGGGTGTTGTGTCTGGTTCAGGCAACTGCGGCGACCTTAAGTGGTATATAAGTGTTAATTTTTTAAGTCAAACCACATGGTGCGTTAAGTCTCAGCATTCGTGGCACGCTCAGTACCTTCTTCTTTTTTCAGCTCTATATGAATTATTGTAAAATTAACCCTATTTTGCCTGTAACCTAGACCCCAAGTAACATTCTAAACGCATTCTAAATGCTACCAGTTTTAAACCATGTCGGAAAAAGAGGGGTGTTATATTTTTGACGTATGTCTCTGTGTGTTTGTGTATCTGTCTGTGGCAACGGCATTTATTGTTATGTTTTATTGAAAGGTGACATTATCGGGAGTGTTCATAGCTATTTATTTATTTATGAGAATCGGTTCAGCCGTCCAAAAGATATAAAGAAAGAAAGAAAACACATTTATTTGACACAAGCCAGAGCACAAAACACACACATAAAAAAAAAACTTAGACTAAAAAAACAATAATATTTAAAAAAAAAACGAAAACAATATATTAGTTACCTTGTGTGTCCCACGGCTGCGCCAAATAGGACCAGTTCAGCAAAATATATAGCAATATGGGCATTTTACTATTTGAATCGGGGTATTTTCGCAAAATATCGTTTCATAGAGTGTCTGGGATCATTTAAGAGGTCTTTGTTTAAATTCCTTATAACTACTCCATCACTGAGTTTACTACTGATAAACAGAAGTATGACGATTCCAATTTTTCATTTAAACACTTATGATTTTATCTATAGATTATGTGTATGAATGTGTTTATTTATCTAAAATTATAATGACTTTTTACATAATTGACATATTTTAAATTGTTTTGGTTTTTTTATATAATCTATTGAAATGCCACATTAATTGCAATTGCTTGTTTCGGTTAATTTTGTACACCAAATATTGGCAAAACATAATGCACATATTTTAACAATATACCTCCTATCTGTAACCATAACTATGTTTTACAAAATACATTATTGATTCATATGCGCTTTGTTGCGGAAGCTTAAATTCAATTATGAAAAATCTCTTTTACAAAATGCAAAAATTAATAAGGAAACGTGGACAGCCATAAAATCAATCACGGATACTGCCAAGCAAAAAATTCCTATTACTGATCTACTAATGCATTATAACGATCCCTCTGATGCCGTTGAAGCGGTGAATAACTTTTTTGCGGATCGCGAAAGCTCCTTGCGGACAAAATTAAGTGTTCTAATGGGCCCCAAATCACTCTGCCTTCAAACAACTTCACTATACCTCTAGTTGCAAACTCTATGGTAATTCTTCCACCGGACAAATCAGAAATTGAATCCCTTATCATGAACCTTAAAAACGACTCTGCAACAGGCTGGGTTTCTATTTCGAGCAGATTTCTGAAAATGGCCAAACACATTATAGTACCGCCCTTTACCACGATCGTTAGATTGTGTATAGAGCAGGGTGTTTTTCCAAGTGTTTTTAAACGGGCGCTCATTACACCGGTCTACAAGGGTGGGGACAGTGTAAAAAATTACAGACTAATATCTGTGTTGCCAGCGCTCTCTAAGTTATTGGAAAAAGTACTGAATAACCAACTTATAAATTTTTTAGAGTGAAATAAAATATTATCCGACTCTCAGTTTGGTTTTAGAGTGGGGAAAAGCACAGATGGAGCCGTTGGCTCTTTGATTGGTTATGTGATATCTTGTCTAGACAATAAGCAGAAGTGTGTTGGAGTATTTATTGATCTGGCTAAGGCTTTTGACACTGTCTCGATTTCTGCCCTTGTTGACAAGCTGGAAAGGTGTGGAGTGAGAGGAATGGTACTCAAAATCTACAAAGATTTCCTCACTGGTCGATTACAAAAGGTTAGGGTTGGCGGTTCCATTAGCACAGACGTTGCAGTCACGTACGGAGTCCCTCAGGGCAGCATTCTTGGTCCCAGTCTCTTCCTGATTTATATAAACGATCTGTGTCAGATGACACTCCATAAAGGTAAAATATTTTCTTACGCCGATGACACAGCGCTTGTATTTCAGGGAGAGACTTGGAATGAAGTACAAAATAATCCGGAATTAGGGCTCCATAAAGCCATTTCATGGTTGAGGCATAACTAGCTAACCCTCAATGTATCAAAAACCTCATACGTTCAGTTCACTAATGCTCGCGTAAAGCAGCCGAATGTGGGTGTTGGATTCACACATGTGAACCACCTTTCACTCAACAGTGCTCGTGCACAACTGTGAGTAAAACTAAAACGGTTAGATACCTTGGGGTTCTCTTAGACAAAAAAAATACTTGGCCTCCGCATATAGACATGGTTTCATCAAGAGTCAGGAAACTCATATGCGTTTTTAAAAACCTCAGACATGTAGCAGAAAACGATTTACTCCATACGGTGCATCATGCATTGTCTCAGTCGGTAACTGTATAGGAGCTTGGGGAGTTGCATGCAAAACCCATCTATTGCGCCTTGAAAGAGCACAACGTTCCTTGCTGAAGACGATGTCATTTAAGCCTTTCAGATTTCCTACAAAATCTTTGTATAAGCTATGCTTACGGTGAGACTATTTATTCTCCATGTTGTAACTAAACAACACGTATGTACCCCATATGATTATAATAAATATAAAAATAAGCGGACAATACCAAATGTCATTGAATCGGTCGGATGTCGAACGGCTTTTGCAAGGCGACAAAATGCTTATCTTACTGTGTATCTTTATAACAAGATTAATAGTCTCCTGAACTTTTACCCACTGTCTCTACGTGACTGTAAGGTAAGGGTAAAGAACTGGCTCTTCACTCTTGATTATGATAGTGTGGAGAAAATACTTCATAATAATTAAGAATTAATCTAATTTATTTTATTTTTACTAGAAACATATCCATTCATATACAAACACGCACGGACACACACATACACATACACACACAAACATACAAGCACCCATATACACATACTCACACAGCACGTTCAATACTAAGATTTTAGTTTAGTTAACTTCGCTTACTTTAATTAATTGTTTATGTTATTTAATTCGATAAATATGTTGTGACAATGATTTAATATTTCTATAATAATTTCTGAATATTTATTTATTTGAGGTATTTTAATAATTTTTTTTTTAATAGGTATTTTACGAACGATTTTTAATTATTTTATGTAGTTACGAGTATGACTGAAAACTTGACTAATTTTATATTTTTTTTAACTTTTTAATATTATGATTTCCTATAAAATTAAAATTGTAATTTGACATTAGGACAATTTAAAATGGGGTGGGCCCTGACTCCTGTCATACAGGCCCGCCTAGTTCGGGAGTCAGAGGCTTCAATAACTGCTGGCAAAATTATGTCAATAAAGATTATTTGTATTTGTATATATAATTACGTGTTTCTATGGATATTGCCGATCAAAGCTTGGTTATTACTATAAAAATTATGTAGTTTAAAGAGGTATTTGTGTTGGGGGTTTTTAAATGTTAAGTTTTTTTGGTGACGTAAGATACGTACAATTATGACCCGTGTCATTTTAAAACGCGGGTAAGCATTTCCCAGAAATATTGTGCGACACATGTAAAAGGAAAACGGGTTACATAATATCAGGCCTGTAGGTCCCCCAAGGATTCGGCAGAGGTGTACCTGTTAGAGTACACATTTCGCAAATTTATCGTCCTAGTTGGCATACATACAATAAATTGAATCGGTGTGGGTTGGATTTTTTGCACTGCCCCTCAAGTTAAAGGGGAAAATATACAAGTCCGTGATTAGACCTGTCGTACTGTATGGATCATAATGTTGGGCTGTGAAAAAGATGGATAAAAAGAGATTGCATGTAGCAGAAATGAGAATTTTGAGATGGATGTGCGGAGTGACGGGAATGGATAAAGTGAGAAATGAGTATAGTAGAGAATGTTTGAAAGTGGCGCCAATGACAGAAAAGTTAAAAGGAAACCGTTTGTCTTGGTATGGTCATTTATTTATTTATTTAATTATTTAAGTTCATGTGATGAGGAGGGATGAAACTTATGTTACTAAAAGAGTTTTGAATATGAATGTGGGTGGATGGAGAAGCTAAAAAAATATAGATGGACTGTGTGAAAAGTGATATGAAAGAAAAGGGAGTCAGTGATGGCGTGACGGGGGACAGGACGGTATGGATGCAGAAAATGTGTTGCGCCGACCTCAAGTAACATAGGACAAGGGCAGGAAGATGATGATGATGCTAAATCAACTTCATTGCATGCCATAAAGCGGTGGGATAGAAGTCAGTTTTTGTTAGAATAATTATAATAATTTGATAGACAAAATGAAAATCCAAATTAAACACATTTTCATTTATTATCAAACTGTACAAAACACTTAACATTAATATTTCATTATAATTATTATCACAATAATGCATAATTATCTTTTGACAAATCCAAATGGGACAACGTCTTAACTTTGCCAAGAGGCCCTAGACAAGTGGCATTCTATCATCGAAAGCTTGGCGATAGTGATTGTCAAAAAGGCAAAGTTGTATGGTCACGTGATCAATCCTTACATTTTGATATTTTGACTACCGCCTTCACTGATATCGAATGCCTCTTGTCTAGAGCCTCAGATCACGAAAGCCACAGAATAGACAGAGTGATATTCTGTCAGCGATAAGAAAAAAAAAGTCATTTCCTCAATTACTTTTGAAATGACACGTGATGAAATGTCAAGTTCATTTTGGCATTTCAATCAAATTGCCTTTGCTGATAGGAAAACTTTTTCTAGCTGGAATCTCGCAACTTTTGGACAATCGATAACATCGACAAAATGGTACTTCTACAAAGACGGGAAATATCCGCATCCCTACAACTATCTTAAGCTCTGTCACACAATTAATTGCTCTTTGCGAGAATTGTATCCTGTAACACATATTATATCATAAATACTAGGAATAAACACAAATTTGTAGTACCTACAACAAGGCTCAAGAAAATAGGTGACTCGTTTAGATGTCAATGTGTACGCTTTTATAATAAGCTTCCAAGCCACGTACAAGATCTAAGTCTTAATAAATTCAAATCTTTCATTAAACGTTAGTTGTGCCAGAAAGCATTTTATACAACTAAAGATTACCTTGAAGACAAAAAGGCTTAGGATTGAGCTGCTCCAATTAATTATTTTTGTTTTTTTTTGTTTTTTTATTAAATTTTGCACCCTGAATATTGTTATTATATTTTTTTTTTTTTTTTTGGTTTTCTTGCAATGACAAGAATATTTACTTTGAGTAGTTTATGCAGCCTATCCGAATGTCCTTTCTTTGGTATTGTTCGTCGAATCGTTGAGCTCCTTAAATTCTGAGTTGAGCTGCTCAGTTATTGACAAATGCGTGCACTGACTGGACAGGTCCACTCAATCTGGCTGGTTCTTTCCTCAAAAGACCATTTCAGACATCAGTCTACATGGTCTTCACATGATCTAACCAAAATTTTGTCTGGACTTTAAAAGAGACTGTGACCTCTGAGTTAGTTTCGGCCTTTTTTCTCAGAGTAGTCAGATAGGAAACGCCGACCTCATCTAGTTTTTAAAAATATGTTCGACATGTAAAAGTGTTTGTACAAACCAACTTATAGAAATAAAATCATTTATCATTTATCGCAGCAACAGATTTCTGATGCAAAAATTATGAAGATTTCAACAACATTTAAGTACTTTTAACTTTAGCCTTAATAATATAGTTTTTAGTTATAAACTTGTACAAGCTATAAACGATTCCAATTGCAATTAAAATTATGGACAATAAGGCTGATAATACTACAGCAATTAGTTCAAATTCTAAGTACTGTGCCCACGACATGTTGGCGGCGGGAGCTCGAAGATGTTTCGCGCCGCCGTGACGCAGCACGTGCTCTATCCACCACATTCCTCGGTCTAATGGCTTCATTGGCTGATCAAGCATGAGGGTCCTTAGGTGGGCAATGTTTTTGCGGTAGCTGAAAGAAACAATAGTGGTTATTCTTTCTGCTATTTGAAAACCTTATCGGGACTGTTTTGCGTTGCATAAAATATAAATTCAAAATTTTTTTATGAATTGTTTGTTACCGTTTTTTATATATTATAATAACCTGAACCTGTATTTAACTGTTAAACTTAACAAACAAAAAAGATCAAAATATTTTTTATTGTATTGTGAAGTAACATTGTAGGCAAGCCAAAAAATTTAAAAAAAAATAGGAAGATCACTGTGTTATGACCTATCATATGCTCCGGTTACAACAATTCCTTCATATGAGATACTCGTAGAAAGAAAGATAAACATTCGCTGAGGAACTCAACACTGGGAAAATTTATATCACGGTTCCGGATACGTTTAAAAAGCTGGTGATGAATATTTTATTTATTTATTAAAACTTTATGCATAAGTACAAAGGCTATCACTATTGAATTAATCGTTTTAAGTTAAATTTCTATTTACCTGTCATCTCCAATAACTTTTTGGACGGCATTGGTAAATGATTCTTCACTAAGCGATTCCAATTCTAGTTTGACTCCAATTCTGTGATGTTCATATTTCTCCACATTGTACCACTGATCTCCCAACATCGGTACACCAACCAGAGGTACTCCTGCTGTGATAGCCTCGTCTGTAGATTGTAGTCCTCCTTGTGTTACGAATAGTTTGATCTTGGGATGTTCTGCAAGGAAGAAAAGAGGTTATATTTTGTTTTTTTATAATGTGTCTTCGAGGATGGCGCTTGTTGATGATGGTTCGCAGATGGATGACCATTCTTTACTCACCAAGACTCCTCCTTACATCGGAAAGTACTTTAAGTTGTTGATCCCGACTCCTATTTACTTATACTCCTATTTATTTCCTATGACAGTCGTAACAGGTAGTTAGAAGTCTGAAATCTGATACCAGTCTTGCCAAGTGTCACCCAGTTTCTGGGTTGTGGTGTACAGACCGGTACTTACACCAAATAATAGACTGGTATCCAGCTCAATCCGGTTAGACTGGAAGCCTTCTTCAATATATGTAGTTGGAAAAGGCTAATAAGGTAGATTGATTGATATTATATTAATGATTTTTACTAGCTGCCGCCCGGGGCTACACCCGCGTAAGAGCCAAAATTGTCCCAAAGAGACCCTATACCTTCTATCTCTTTTTCAAATTTCACCCAGATCCGTCCACCCGTTTTGGCGTGATTGAGTAACAAACATCGATTTAAACTTTCGCACAATGCCCGCGTGATATTAGTACATCTCCCAAGATCTTTATTAATTACAGCGTATATGTCATTCTAATGTATAAGCTAAATTTCTGTAAAGTTTTATGATAATCCGTGTAATTTTGTGTGAAAGAGTAACAAATATCCATCCATCCTCACAAACTTTTACTTTTATAATAGCACTAGCGGACGCCTATAAAAAAGCTTTTGTGTCCCGGTGATAGTATACGAGTAGCTTCCAAACAAAGAAAGAATTTTTGAAATAGGTCCAGTAGTTTTTAAGTTTTAATGTTACTTTAAAAAAAAAACAAATCTTTCCACTTTATAATATTATTAGTATAGATTTTATTATATATAGTAATTATAGTATATAATATAGATAAGTAGGATAAGTATAAGATTAGGAATAGGATAAGGATAGTCAACACCGCGTGTATCCGCGAATATTACCTAAGAGTGCGCGTGGTGACTTAAAAACTAGTTCGTGTTTATCTGCGTTAACTTATCAACTGTGTTGTCAACTCTATGGCCAAGGTCAAGTTAAGCAAAAAATTATATCGATATAATTATTAGAACTGCCTCATTGGTCTAGTGGCCTCAATGTTTTCTGCTGAGCATGAGGGCTTAAGACTTCGATTACGGATCCGGCAATTTTTGTTCGGTTTTTAATAAAAAAAACTTTTTTACAAAAAAATTATACCGACAAAGTAATGAACTGAAAAGCAAAAAGATAATAAAACTTTACGTCTAACATCATGAGACATCGCCTCTACAATCTTTCTACGCTTTAGGTAAATATTTAAATTGCATGTTCGTTTGTTTGACGCCAACTCAAAATTCTAGACATTTTTTTTTGTATTTATGCTTTTCAATTCGTTATTTCGTCGGTTAAATTTTTTGTTAAAAAATATTTTTACTTTATTATAAAACCACGGTAAAATAATTGTTTAAACCTGTTTGACTGTCATTAACTTAGCTGTTTCTATAATTATATCATCTTCCTTATAACATTGAGCCAGTCAGTATGAGTCGGCAAATATAAGATGAACAACATTAGGTACTTGTTATGCATAAACGTACTGATATTAGAATTCCAAAACGTGTTTTTGTATGTGACATTTTCATGCGCCATTTAGTAGTGTTTTAAAATATACCACGTTTTGTAATTAGTATAGTTTTTTAATGCAAAGATAAAGTCCACCTACATAATAGTTATGTACCACTACTGTAGTTTCAAAATGTTTAAAAAGTTCTGTTTTGTAGGAAGTAATACAATTATAAAAATATTTTACTAATAGGACGCTGTAGCTACTACTACTCTGTTTACCATAGGGCAGTGGTTCCCAAAGTTGACTGGACCGCGACCCGCCTAACAAAATCTACTAAATTAGAGACTCACTTTAGGTTTTCATAAAAAGGGGCATATCTAGAAATTATTATGAAGATCTGTTCCAACAGGAAAAAAACATTCAGTTTCAATTGAAAATTTATGGGATTTTTTAGGAGTGCTATTTTTTTATGAGAGGCCTCTTTTTGGTTGCTAACAGATGTCATTATAGCTTCAGCATCAACTTTTATTTGAGTTACTTTTAATCTCAGTGTGTATTCTTTAGGGCCCACCCAATATTCGCTAACGTATACGAACCACCAGTGGGTCGAGACCCATACTTTGGGAAATGCTGCCATAGGGGTTTAGTGAAAAATGCACGATGCCGGAATTGGTCCTAGGAGAAAAACCACGCGAAAAAGTTGGCTTATTTAATAACCAAACTAAGTTCATTATAAATCTATGATACAAGATCACGTGTCACCATCTAGATGACTGGTAGAAGAGGAATACTATCGAAACAGGATCATGCAAATACATCTGATTACCCACTCAACTGGTCAAATTATAAATTAACTTACGTACATAGCAAAAAGCTTGTATTACCAGAAGGGTTAGATAGGGATGCACCAAATAGACCCTCCAAATTTTGCCAGGCATGTGTATGTTCCATGTTAAGGGGCAAACCCCTTGCCATCAACCGGTCACAAAACCAAACGCCAGGCATTTTAAGACGAATAATATTGGTCACTCACTTAGCAAATCTGACTGAGGCAGCCACTTCGATATCCTGATGTTAGCAGACTTCCCAGGCAGTTCATCCTTGTCCCACTTCCAGAGCACATCGTAAGGCATCTTGGAGAAAGCTTTCACTAGCATTTGTATCTTCTCCGGAGGTAAAAGACTTGGCTTCACATTTGTACCAAAACTGATGTATATGATGCCGTGCTTCGATGAATCAAAGTATGATTTTAGGTCCTGAAAAAAGAATTAATGGTTAGCGATGAAGAGTTATAAGTGAGTCTTGAGGCTTTAAACTAAGTGGCATTATATTAGAGAACATTATCATTCATTCATTCTATTGTTGCTGAAGACCCAAAATGTAAGGACAATGGAAATGTAGGACTGGTCATTTGACATTCTAGTCGTAATCAGTCTTTTATTGTTCCCACTGCTGGTACACAGGCCTCCTCTCATAGAAAGAGAGTTCGCTAAGATCTACCACGCGGGCACAGTGCGCATTTGTAAATATGCCACATGTGTTCGAAGTTTAAAAAAATGCCGGTTTGCTCACAATTATATTTTCACTAAAACTGCTGTCAAGTCTCATGCATCAGCAAATTGAGTTCAATTGATTTCAATATCATCTATGAGTTAAACATCATGAGGATACCGGAATTTTTTAAACAATAGAGACATCAGTGATTACACTGATAAGATAAACGTTGTTAGACTACTTTCAAAGACATGTGTAGGTGTTTGTAAAAATTTCAAATGCTACTGATAAAAGCATGAAAAATGACTGATTAAAAAATATTTACAAGGCAGAATAGGTTTTATGTTTAATTTAAATATGAACAACTGTATGCGTGCCATTGTCACTGAAAATATAGTTACTTGAAAATATAAGTTTTTGTACAGTCATTAAATTATGTTTGACCCTGTATTTAAACACATGAAGCAACGAACGAAAAATGTAACAATGAAAATGAGTATAACGCTTTTCCTCTCTTTGGAATCGAACCCAACATTTCGTTTGCAGTCGAACTAAAACGAACAGACAGAGAGATAGTTCTGAATATAGGCATACAAATTATTATGTAAATATACATTATAATAATAAGTATGAAAGACTTATCTTTGTTTATATCATAAAATTAATTGTCAAAAATTATTGTCTCTTAATAATAGGTATAATATGCATTGTTATTTAAGGATCTTTACTCATGACTTAGGACTTGACAGTGCACTTTTTCTGCATAGCAAGAAAGAAAAAGCGATTCAAAGTTTTTTGTTTGTTGTTGTCAAGTCATTATCATTTCACTCAAAATAAACCCAATTTTTTTAACGCATTTCTACCATTGACATAACTAGAAGTTATAAAAGCTTACTTGAGACAATTCCTTATGCGGTTTCTCGGGTAGTCCTCCCAAATGTATGACACTTGGAGGCACTGGCCGAATTCCTTCCCAGATCGGGTTCACATTCAAAAACAACATGTCAACATTATTAAGAAGGTCCTTTACATCTGGTACATCTGATCCAAAATGTTTCCTAAGTATTTTATTCTCTTCATCTTCCATACTTGTAAATATGTTTTCTATTTTGTAATTTTTGTATACTTCAGACAGCTTTTCGTACATTGTCAGATTATAGATTCTCTGACTTATGCTTGCAGGATACAAAAATGGATGTGAAGGAGCTCCAATGACTTGATAGTTGTCAAAAATAGCTCCAAAAGAGCTAATTTGGATGAGAGGCACTTTGTAAACATGTGAAAAAGCTAATGCTGGTCGAACAGCAGCTTCTGTTAGTAAAAGATCAAACTTCCCGTTTCCTTTTACCAAATCCTGAACTTCTTTAACTTGCAGTTGTGTGTCTACTGTTTTTATAATAACTTCTAATGCAACCTTTATTTGTGATATGAGATCTTCTTTATTTCCTCTTTCTGTTGCCATGAAATCCTCCCAAACTTTGTACGATATATCATGGACATCAATTTCCGTGAGATTCCTTGGAGCTTCACCTTTCTTGAACATGGGGTCTGCTGTTATCACTACCACTTCGTGGCCACGCTTGATGAGTTCCATCGTTATTGGTCTGAACGTGACCTGGTGACTGATAGATGGGATTGGGTACACCGCCAGTATCCTCGCCGCATCAGTGGCGAATATTTGTAAGAGAACACACAACACTAGATGGCCTAACTTCGCCATTGTGTACGGACGCCTTGAAACTAATTGGACCGAGTTGATCGACGTGTGTTATATACAGAAACCAGTCGAGATAAGTATGTTCAATATTGTTATGGACGCCTGGTTTGTTTTTTAATTCAGTCAGTCTTTGATAGCGTGATAGAAATATTATTATTAGATTATCTTTACACCCGTAGTATGCTTATATATTTTACAGTTTTATCGAAAAAATAATTTTGAAAACCACTTTTACTATAATAATCTCACGTGTATTTTTTTTAATAAACTAGCACCGTTGTCACTTTGATAAAAAACTTAAAAAAAAAAAATACACCGACTTCAAAATAAAAACACTACAAAGTGAAAAATAACTTCAATTTCGTGTTCTTGTTTTGTGTGTGTGTCGGTGTTCTTGTTTTGGTTTCTTCGTTTTTTGACTCCGACTTCCGAAATTGAAGTTATTTTTCACTTAGTAGTGTTTTTATTTTGAAGTCGGTTGCATTTTTTGTTAAAAAGTTTTTTATTTTTACTTTTTTGTTGTGGTACATAATGGACCATTTCTCCAAAGTGAAGCCAGAATAGATTAACCCAGAAACATGCAACTTAAACACAAATGGTGGAATTAGAGTATAACAGGGTGAACTGTTTACACCTGCGTACCCGTTTACAGCGTGCTAGTGTGATGTTATGTTATGAAATGATGTAAACAATAAACAGACATCCGATTGCAGCTATCCCGAGTGACTTGCCGTCATTTATTGAAGAGTTCTGATGGATATCTCCGAAGTTGAATCCGCGTAATTAATTAAAATAAATTTCAAATTATCCGCGACCCAGACAGGCATTGACCCTAGCTGACCACGTAAATTTTTGCTGACATCTCCTGCCTGGCCTGGTCCTTATCGAACGGTGAGCTACCAGCTTCTCGCCGTCTGCAAGCCCACGCATAAAGCGGCCGGGAAACGGCTTGCGACTTCCGACGCCCAGGGCGTCTCCTGCGGCGGCTAGGAGCGTGAGAGAATCCCGTTGCGTCTCCCTCACGCATTCTACCTCCACGTTGTGGAGGTCAGAAGGATAGTCATTCGATGTAAAATATTGATGCTCGGCTGCAACAAGTTGGACTGGAAGCCGACCCCAATATGGAAAAGGCTAGGCGGATTTATTAATATGGGCTTACTTTAAGGTCAATCATACGTTGTGGGATGTCAGTATTACCCGAGCCGAAGGCAAGGCTATGAAACGATGTTGTTCTACATACTCACTTGTAAAATAAAATTGTTACTTAAATAATTATAATATTTGTTAATAAATTATTGTGAGAAATGATTGCCAAATTTTATTTCAAGCACCTTTTTCGATTTTCGTGGGGGTTGACTGGCTCGAAGTAAGGGCATCTGCCCGACGGGCAGCCTGCATAAGCATCCATCATCATCAGCCTTTTAACGTTCTCACTGCTGGGACACAGGCTTCCTCTCTTTGAGAGAAAGTGGGCCGTAATCCACCACGTGGGCCCAGTGCGGGTTGGTGGATGTCACATATCTTCGTATTTTTGGTTCTAGGACATGCCGGTTTCCTCACTAAGTTTTCCTTCACCGTTTTAAGAGCAGTGGTGATGAAATTATTTACACAAAGAAAAGTGCCTGCCTAGGTTTGAACTTACGACCTACGACACGTAAGTCGCGGCCATTACCACTGAGCCACCACTCCTCAAGCATAAGCATATAACAATAATCAATTTTATAATTGTGAGCTTGCTTTGCCACACAAGTGTTAACATCAACTTCATTACGTGCCTTAAAACGGTAGGGCGGGAGCAAGTTTTAAGTGAAATGATTATGATGATTTAGCAGTCGTAATGAAAATCCCAATTAAATATTTTATCATTTATTATTAAACTGTACAAAACACTTATCAAACACTCTTAGTTTTACTATAATATCACAATAAATCATTTATGTCTAAAACATTACCCAGATCATGGGGCTCCCAACTAGCCTAAGTGACATTCTGCCAGGGATGAGCATAGTCAAAAGTCCAAAAGTATACCGATAACTCAAAAAATGTAGTTTTCGCTTATTTACAAACAATAATAACCACAGCCATACTCTTTGTTGCCATGTAGGTCACACAAATATTTGTTCTACCAAGAATCGTGTCCAGTAACACATGTGGTATCGCAAAAACAGATTTCTCATGCAAAAATTAAGACTTTACAAAACAGGTACTCTTATTGACAACATTTTAGGTACTTTTAACTTTGGCCTTAATAATATAGTTGTTAGTAATAAACTTGTACAAGCTATAAACGATTCCAACTGCAACTAAAATTATGGACAATAAGGCTGATAGAACTACAGCAATGAGTTCAAATTCTAAGTACTGTGCCCACGACATGTTGGCGGCGGGAGCTCGAAGATGTTTCGCTCCGCCGTGACGCAGCACGTGTTCGATCCACCACATTCCTCGGTCTAATGGCTTCATTGGCTGATCAAGCATGAGGGTCCTTAGGTGGGCAATGTTTTTACGGTAGCTGAAATAAACAATAGTGGTTATCTTTTTGCTAGTTGAAAATCTTGTCGGGACTGTTTTGCGTTGCAGACAATACAAATTCAATTGAAATTTATTTACCTGTTGTAATCTACCTATTAATTTTTTTCATGTATTTTAAGTATAATCTAACTAATCTATCATCTAACTAAAAAACGCATATGTAAAGTCTGTATATAATTGTTACACTTATAAAATTAAGATCAAAAGAATTGTAAATGAATTGTGTAAAAGCATTGGTTTGCAATGGGGTATTATTTAAAACGAGGTACTTCCAAAAGATTGCCGTAAGCTATTACTTCCCAGAATTGGAACTTATTCGTGAAACTCAATAGTTCAATCATCCAATGATGGTGTCATAAAACAGTGTGTTTTTTTACAAAATCAACGGCTTCGATTGTTGCCTTGGTATATTGTTTTTTTTTGACGGCGTGAATATATTGAGAGACTTTCGCTATTCCTCATAGTTTCGGATTTGGCCAGCCACACCCACTTAAAAATCTCACCCTGTATAGACACTCGTAGATAGAAAGATACACTTTCGCTGAGTTCTTATCACGGGCTACTTTTTATCACAGGAGAGAAATTGAGTGGAAAAGTTATTCCTGAATATTACTATTGTGTTAATTGGTAGTAAGTTTATATTTAAATTTACCTGTCATCTCCAATAACTTTTTGGACGGCATTGGTAAATGATTCTTTACTAAGCGATTCCAATTCCAATTTGACTCCGATTCTATGATGTTCATATTTTTCTACATTGTACCACTGATCTCCCAACATCGGTACACCAACCAGAGGTACTCCTGCTGTGATAGCCTCGTCTGTAGATTGTAGACCACCTTGTGTTACGAATAGTTTGATCTTGGGGTGTTCTGCAAGGAAGAAAAGAGGTTAAAATAATATATATACCTAGACAAAAAGTAACCTATATGCTATTCCAGACTATAATCTAACTCTTTTCAAAATTTCATCCAGATCCGTCCACCCGTTCTGGCGTGATTCAGTAACAAACTTCGATCCAAACTTTCGCATTTATAATACTAGCTGCCGCCCGCGTGATGTTAGTACTTCTCCCAATATCTTTATTAATTATAGGCTATATGTTATTTTATTGTAAAAAATATATATTTCTGTAAATATATATATGAAAATCCGTTGAGTAGTTCTTGCGTGAAAGAGTAACAAACATCCATCCATCCTCACAAACTTTCACGTTTATAATAGTACTAGCTTATGCCAGCGGCTTCGCCCACGTGAAAGTCTAAAATTATCCTTAGTAAAAGTACCCTATGTGCTATTCCTGACTATGATCTATCTCTGTGCCAAATTTCATCCAGTTCCGTCCAACCGTTTGAGCGTGAAGAAGTAACAAATATACAAACACACTCACAGACTTTCGCCTTGATCGTGACTAGCAGACGCCTCGCCTCGCGTAGTTCCCCGTGGGAATACACAGGGATAAAAAGTAGCCTATGTCACTAGGGTAGCTTCCCAACGGAGAAAGAATTTTTGAAATCGCTACAGTAGTTTTTAAGCTTATTCGTTACATACAAAAAAACAAATCTTTCCTTTTTACAATATTATTAGTATAGATTATATATATATATATAGTAATTATATAGTATAGATAAGTAAGATTATGAATAGGATAAGGATAACCAACACCACGTTTATCCGCGATGATTATCTAATCGTGCGCGTGGTGACTGAAAAACTAGGTCGTGTTTGTCTACGGTTTCTTATCAACTGTGTTGTCAACCCTATGGTCAAGGTCAAGTTAAGCAACAAATCGTATTGATATTATTATTAAAATTGCCTCATTGGTCTTGTGGCCACATATGCTACTGCTGAGCACGAGGTTCTGGGATCGATTAAGGGCCCGGCAATTTATTTGCGGGGTTTACCATCTGGACTTTTTGAAAAACAGCCCGGAGTTTGGATTTGTGTCCGGTTGACGGCAATAGATCTCCCCTTTTTATATGGAAGTCAAACATAACTGGCAAAATGAAGGTGTTCTATAGTAACAAACATCTTTTCCACATAGACGCTACAAACAGCCCACTTTACAGGGGCTGTTTTAGCACCGAAGAATCAGACGCTCACGTAATCCTGGAATACGAGGCCAACGTGAAGAAATCCTCGGAACAGTGAGGTCGCTCCGTGAAGCCTGTGTAGTCCCCAGGAAACTTCTGTGCTTTTGAGCGAGGCTGGCTATGTAAACCAGTACCCCTACGCACAACGGACCGAATGGAAGTCTAAGTGCAACTGTAGAACACTCTCATTTTGCCAGGTATGTTTGAGCTCCATAGTCCACACAGGGTCTTGCTGACCCTTTGGAGAACTAAGGCGTGTTGTTATGTTATAAGTATTATTAATTAATGTCAAGAGTGCCATCAAAACATCTGGTTTATGTCTTGACTTATTAACCGACGAAAAAAAGGAGGAGGTTTTCGATCGAATTCGACATGTAATATTTTATTTTTATATATGACCACGCATAACTTTTTATAGATTTGATTTCAACTAATATTTTTTTTCGGAAAGAGTTAGAGAAAAAGTTGACCCCATTCAAATTTGACAAATAAAATCAACCCCTAAAGGTAGAAAAAATGGGTTTTATTGATAATCTACCCATTGAATTTTCAGTTGTAAACCGATTCCGTTGAAATAAAGTAAACTGATTTTTTTTATAAAATTCATTCATAAAAAAAAAATATTGGACCGCATCTTGGGCCATCCGCCATAATGGTTTTAGAATGTCGTCACTTAGCTAACCATGCATTGTCCTCCAAGCTAAACGTGTATGTAAAATTGAATCTTAAGCAATGGAGGATAACTACTTTAAAATTCAGTTGCAAGAATTGACCCGAACACACTTACATACATACATTGCAAGTTAAATAAAACCTTGCAAAAATACCTTTTTAACTAAAAATTTAACCGACGAAATAACGAAAATGTATATTTTATAAGATTACTCTCTTGTCCGTCTGTTCGTATGTCCGTCTGTCTGTCCGTGTGTCATCGATTTTCTCAGGAACGGGTGGACCTAGCGAGTTGAAATTTATACCAGATACTGAGGTCTATAGTCACTATTAGGTGTATAATCATCATCAAGTTCCTGAGTCAACACGATAAAAAGATATGGGCAAATTTAGATTTCAGACAAAACTTGCAAGTACCAAAATTTACCTTTTCTTTTACATGTGCTGTAAGACCTTGATTTTAACCAAAATTGACAATTCTAGGACAACCGGAAGTACCCTATAGGTTTTGGGTCGAAGACCTATATGGTAGTTCCCGTTGGCCGAGAATCACGAAATTCGGCCTTACAGCACAAATAAAGGAAAAAAACCAAAAAATAAAAATGTTGAAAATTAAAAGAATACATCCATAGTTGTGTTCGGAACCCTTCGTGCGCGAGTCCGACTAGCACTTGACCGGTTTTTTTGTTAAAAGTTTATATTCATTATAAAACCGATATATTATCTTGTTGTTTGAAAGAAAGAAAAGAAAGAAAAATATTTATTTGTGACCCGCACAGGAGACACGAGATAAGCAACACAAACAATAATAAAAAAATTAAAATAAATAACCCCGTGCGAGACCAAAAAGGCTCCTATCTCAGCATGTGCAACGATATTAAAAAGAAAATACGGTACGGTAACATAATTGTTTTAACCTGTTTGACTGTCATTATCATACATTCATGACTTAGCTGTTTCTATAATTATACCATCTTCCTTATAACGTTGAGACAGTCAGTATGAGTCGGCAAATATAAGATGAACAACATTAGGTACTTCTTAGGCATAAAAATACTGATATCAGGATTCCAAAACGTTGTTAATGTGTGTGATATATTCATGGGCCATTTAGTAATGTTTTAAAATAGTCTAAATGTTATAGTCAATATAGCTTTCTAATCCAAAAAAAAAGAAAATCCAAAAGAAAATTAGGTACTTTTTGCATTAAGTCCACTTACCTTTAAACAAGCAATTCTTGTAGTTTACTCGTACGTATATATATATAATCTGAATCCTGTAAACGGCTCCAAGGATTTTCATTAAATTTAGTATGTGGGAGGTTTCGGGGGCGATAAATCGATCCAGCTAGGTTTCATTTTTAGAAAACTCGTTTTCTCTTTTTTCACCCGAGCAGAGCTCGGTGGCCCAGGTACTAATAATTATGTACCTCTACTGTAGTTACAAAATGTTTAAATAGGTCCGTTTTGTAGAAGGTTTTTGAAGCTACATTCAATTTACGCTAGGTAAATCCATGCCCTTTATGTTGTGAAGGGGTAAGCGGACTATAGTTTGTATTTAGGCTGTTAAATTGGTACAATTTGCTTGTTTTATTATTATTTGCTATAAACTCACATGAATACGTGTTGGTCATAGACCACAGGATATAGAGAAGGGACGCATGTCAGTTCTTTACAACAGATAACATATTATAACAGATCAAACTAGAAATAAAATAACTTTATGTTACCATTAACTGAAGGTATTTGGGAAGTAATAGTAGGACGCTGTAGCAACTACTACTCTTTTTACCACTGGGGTTTACCGAAAAATGCACGGTGGCGGAATTGATCCTAGAAGAAAAGTCGCGCGAAAATACTGGCTTTTTTTAATAATCAAACTGAGTTCATTATAAATCTATGATACAAGATCACGCGTCACCATCTAGTTGGCTGGTAGAAGAGGAATACTTTCAACCCAGGATCATGAAACTTTAATGCATCAGAGTACCCACTGAACTGGTTAAATTATAAATTATCTTACGTACATATCAACAGGCTTATATTTCCAGAATGGTTAGATAAGGATGCACCGAATAGACCCCCCAAGTTTTGCCAGTTATGTGTAAGTGCTACGTTAAAGGGCCGAACCCTTTGCCATCAACCGGTCACGAATCCAAACTCCGGCCAGTTAGTAAGATGACTAATGATGGTAATAAGTTCACTTACTTAGCAAATCTGACTGAGGCAGCCACTTCGATATCCTGATGTTAGCGGACTTCCCAGGCAGTTCATCCTTGTCCCACTTCCATAGCACATCGTAAGGCATCTTAGAGAAGGCTTTCACTAGCGTTTGTATCTTCACCGGAGGTAAAAGACTTGGCTTCACATTTGTACCAAAACTGATGTATATCACGCCGTGCTTCGATGAATCTAAGTATAATTTTAGATCCTGAAAAAGAAAAGAATTAACGGTTAGTGACAAATAGATATATGTGAGCCCTGAGGCTTTAAACATAGTGACATTCTATTGGAGAAAATCATCATTAATGCATTATATTGTTGCTGAAGATCCAAAATGTAAAGGATTGGTCATTTGACATTCTAGTCATAATCGGCCTTTTAATTTTCCCATTGCTGGTTCACAGGCCTCCTCTCATAGAAAGGGAGTGGACTGTGAATCCACCAGCAAACATTCAAAAAAAATCAAATTCATTTTTTTTATTTCACATAGGCCTACATGGGCACTTATAAAACGTCGACAAAAGGTGCATTGGTATTGATATATCACATGTCTTCGAATTTTTGTTCAAGGAAATGCCGGTTTGCTCACGATGTCGTTTTTCTTCACCATTTTGAGAGCTGAGGTGATGAAATAAATTACACAAAGTAATACATCTGCTCGGCTTCGAACCCACGATCTACAGCTCGTAACATAAGTTCGGGCTATAACCACTGGGCCACCACTGAAAGATAATTGCCAGAGACTAAAACAGCAGTTGTAGTGATTGTTGATAAAACAATCACTACAACTGATGTCAAGTCTCATGCATCAGCAAATTGAGTTCAATTAATTTCAATGTCATCTATGAGTGAAATATCATGATGATTTCGCAAAATTTTAAACAAGACAAACATCAGTAATTACACTGATAAGATAAACGTTGCTAGATTACTTTCAAAACGTGTGTGAATGTTTGTAAAAATTTCAAGTGCTACTGATAAAAGCATGCTTAGATGATGTTGCGAGCACGAATGAAAGGTGACTGTTATAAAGTTTTTACAAGGCAGAATAAGTTTTAAGCTTAATTTTAAGTAGGAACAACTGTATGCATGCCATTGGTCACTGGAAATGTAGTTACTTGAAATTATGAGTTTTTGTATAGTAATTTTTATATGTTTGACCCAGTATTTAAAAACTTGAAGCAACAAGGGTAAATTAAACGATATAAATGAGTATAACGCTTTACCTCTCCTGGGAATCGAACGTCCCTACGTTTCAAACTAAACGAACAGACACGAGAGATAGTGCTGAATATAGGCATATAAATTATTATGTAAGAAAACATTATAATGATAACTATGAGAAAATTATCTTTGTTTATATCATAAAATTAATAGTCAAATGTTGTTGACTCTTAATGATAGGTATAATATGCATTGTTATATAAGAATCTATACTCAACGAAACGTTACGAAACGACACGTTTGCTGCATAATAAGTAAAGAAAAGCGACTCATTTTTTTTTTTTTTAATTTCATACTTAATCATTATCATTTCACTCAAAATAAACCCTTTTTTAACCCATTTCAACCGTTGAAACGAACAGAATTTATAACAGCTTACCTGAGGCAATTCCTTACGCGGTTTCTCGGGCAGTCCTCCCAAATGTATGACACTCGGAGGCACTGGCCGAATTCCTTCCCAAATCGGGTTCACATTCAAAAACAACATGTCAACATTATTTTGAAGGTCCTTTACGTCTGGTACGTCTGATCCAAAATGTTTCCTAAGTATTTTATTCTCTTCATCTTCCATACTTGTAAATAAGTTTTCTATTTTGTAATTATTGTATACTTCAGACAGCTTTTCGTACATTGTCAGATTATAGATTCTCTGACTTAAGCTTCCAGGATACAGAAATGGATGTGAAGGGGCTCCGACGACTTGATTGTTGACAAACATAGCTCCAAAAGAGCTAATTTGGATGAGAGGCACTTTGTAAACATGTGAAAAAGCTATTGCTGGTCGAACACAAGCTTCTGTCAGTATAAGATCAAACTTCCCGTTTCCTTTGATCAAATCCTGAACTTCTTTAACTTGCAGTTGTGAATCTACTGTTTTCATAATAACTTCTACGCCAACCTTCATTTGTGATATGAGATCTACTTTATTTCCTTTTTCTGTTGCCATGAAGCCCTCCCAAACTTTGTACGATATATCGTGGACATCGATTTCCGTTAGATTTTTTGGAGCTTCACCTTTCTGGAACATGGGGTCTGCTGTTATCACTACCACTTCATGGCCACGTTTGAGGAGTTCCATCGTTATTGGTCTGAATGTGACCTGGTGGCTGATGGATGGAACTGGGTACACTGCCAGTATCCTCGCCGCATCAGTGGCGAACATTTGTAAGAGAACACACAGCACTAGATGGCCGAACTTCGCCATTGTGTACGGACGCCTTGAAACTAATTGGACCGAGTTGATCGACGTGTGTTATATACAGAAACCGGTCGAGATAAGTATGTTCAATATTGTTGTGGACGTCTGATTTGTTTTTTAATTCAGTTTGTAGCGTGATAGAAATATTATTATTACATTATCTTAAATGTGACGAGTCATTAGGAGTCGACACTTTTAAGAATCAGCTTTATACCCGTAGTAAGATTATTTATTTTTTATATATTTTTTTTCAAAACAGTTTTTCGCACAAATAATTTTAAGCAATCTCTTTAACTATAATCTCACGTGTAAATATTTGAATAAACTAGCACCGTTGTCGGGTACATATTAGAATATCGAAGATTAAAATACCTACGGATAAAATGCCACAGTTCAAAGCCTCGAAAATTAAAATAACGATTGTATCAAAATATCGAAAATTGTTACATCTAAGCATAAAATGTCTAAGATTAGAATGCCGACTGATTAAAATATCGACTGATTCAAAATGTCGATAGTCATTATACCTATGTTCAAAATGTCAACATTTAAAATACCTAAGTTAAAAATACCTACTCGTTAGAATATCGAAAAAAAAAAAATTTATGTGGTATGAGTGAAAAAATTTAGGTAGATTTGAAATTGTCACACTCTGCCAACGCATTGATATTAGTCATTAGTCTGTCCTCCACTGCAAACATTTAACGTATTGTTTAGCGAATATTATCATGTCGGGAAACGGATTAGTAGTTTTCAAGCGCTCGCCGGCCGCTGCCGCGGTAGGTTAGGTTAGGTTAGAACTGTGATCAACTGCGCGTGAGCCGATGGAGCGAAGCGAGCGGTGCCGCGGCAGCGGCCGGCGAGCGCTACTTCCAAGTTGCTCGCAGATTTTTTTAACCATTTTCTAATTATGCGGGTTTTCGCAATATCCGAAATATCAAATGCCCCTGTGTAACACATAATAAATATCGATATTTTGGACATTCAATACTCTGTACTTCGATATTTGGGGCATTCGATATTCTGTACGTTCGATATTTAGGTCTTTCGATGTCACTTTTGTCGATAATTAGATTTTAGATATATTGGACGTAAGTTATCTAACCATTCGACATTATAATCTTTTTTAATTTTCGGTTAAATGGTCATTCGATATTTAAATTTTCGATGTTTTTAACAGTGACATTTTAACCGTAGGTATTTTAATATTCGATATTCTAATATGGTTACACACACCCGTTGTCACTATGATAAAAAATATGCGCAGGTAGGATGCGCACATTTATTTAAAACAGGTAGTTGAATATAAAAACTTTTTACAAGTACCGACACCATGCACAATAATGAATGGCAGAATAGAATAGAATACTCTTTATTATGTATCCTTACATAGTATAAAACAAAGTCGCTTCCCGGTGTCCTTTAAAACTACGCAACGGATTTCGATGCGGTTTTTTTAATAGATAGAGTGATTCAAGGGGAAGGTTTATATGTATAATACAAGCGGGCGAAGCCGCTGGCAGAAGCTAGTACCATGTAAGTTAGAGAAAGTATAGATGAAGAAAACATTACCACATTACTGACATTACACTGGGTGACACAATGGGCGGCCTTATTGCTTGGCAGTGTCATTTTACGAGTATCAGCCGAAATGCTAAAAAGGTAAGGGATTGATCACGTGACATTTTTATAGTACTTGGTCGTATATATATATATATTTTTCATTTTACTAATCAATATCCAGGTTGCCTGGAAGAGATCGCGGAAAGCGATAAGGCGGGCGGCCTTATCGCTAAGTGTATTAGTTTTAAGTTTCTTTTTACCCGACTGCCGAAGGAGGATAATGTGTTTATCAGTCTATGTATGTATGTATGTTTGTTCCTATGTGACGTTCCAGAGACCAAACATGTTGGCCGATTTTGATGATTCTTAAGACAATCGATTCGTCACCCTTGCAAGTGTCACTGGATACATTAAAATTGGAAAATAGAAAAATGGCAGATTTTGGGCGCCATATTGTGGAGGTTCAATTTATTTTTTTCTTCCAAACCTATCGTGTGGGGTATCAAAATTAAGGGTTTTAAGAGTTGATTTCAAAAATACAAAACAATTGTATGGTTAAATGTACCTAAATTGAAAAAAGGGTATCTGAAAAGTTATAAATGAAATAAGTTATTTAAAAAAATCAAATAAGTACCTGCTTGAGAAGCAAACTAAAAAGAAGTAAACAAGAAGAAAATCATGCTGTGCAGTCGGAGGATACACTTTCGTGAGCTGGCTGACCAAAACCAGAAATGCAGTCGAGTTTTCGATTTTTTTCATAACTTTTTTATTACTAATGTATATTATGGTGTACAATAAAGCATAAAATAAGTAAATAAATATCGCGAGGCTTTCGATGATAGAATGATGATAGATGGTAGAATATATTATCACGTGTTGGGTCAATGCATTGTCTTTTTCTTTCATATTGCTCTGTTAAGCTCACTTTTTCTGGGACAATCCCACCGCACTGTTCCTACACCCATTCAACTCCTGAAAGCTAGAATCAGAAAAGTGGCGACCACCAGAAAAGCGCCGAGGCAAGGAAGCTCGGCGAAGTCCCGGCAAACGAATTTAACTGTCTTGGATCCCGGAACGAAATTAATCAGAAAAGAATAAAGGAGGAGTAGGAGAAAATAAAAAATTTAAGGTCACTTGCGTGAATAACTTAACTTCAAATGACAGTTGGGACCAACAGCTTAACGTGCTTTCCGAGGCACGAAAGAAACTCGAAGACCATGTCCTTGAAGATCGACCATTGCGGCAGTTATTATTTAGAATATCATAAATAACACGGGTTTAGCTACCCAGGATGGCGCAAGCAGGCCGTATTCGTCATCGCTGTTGTAATCCCTTCCTATATGTATTGTCCTGTTTGACAATCCATCCATCTTTCTTTGGACTGCCCATGCTCACAATAGCAGTCCACATTCAAACTCAAAACTTTCCTTAGGACGTTTTCCTCAATCCTAACCTGATGTTACGTTACGTTTTATAATAATTATTTATTGCACTTTTCCCGTACATGTTTACCCATGTACGGTAAAGGTAAAAAGTATATGCGACCACGGCTATCCTCTTAGGAGATTCACACACTGCCCGCTATACGCTGCGGGGTGCTTGGTGACGAAGTGACAACACTGCGTTTTCTGTGACACACAGAAAACGCATTCACGTGAACACGCACTCCCGTTTTACGCTGCGTAATGCCACAGTCTAAAAATCATACAGTCGTCCAACGAAGACGTCTAGACAGGGCAATCGTGCGGGGTGTGAGGGGCGAGACGCGGGTAAGCCGATCCCGAACTGCGAACAAAACGATGTTAGTAGTTCGGGATATGTTATTCAGGGCTAACGCGTGTTTATTTTTTATTTGTTTATTTAAAATGGTGCATACGACGTGTGCTGTGAGAGATTGCAAGTCTTCATCTCACATAAATAAAGATCTGCGGTTTCATCAGCTTCCACGCACAGAAGAAAGGTAAATGAATCTGTTTTGTTATTGTAGAGTGCATAAATTATTTTATTTGTAATGTCGTGCCACGTTGATAACGCTAATAAAATGGTCGACCGGCGCACGGTAAAAAAAATGTAAAGGTTATCGCACAGGGCATCCATCTGTTTGGAAATCCTACTTATATTATAATTGTGAAAGTATTAACATTATAAGCGGGATATTTACCATGTTTACTGTTTGTAGCGAGTTTCCGATATTTCAGTAAACATGGTAAATATCCCGCTTATAATGTTAATATTAGTGTTAGTGACCATGACAGTTTAAAAACTTATAATTGTGAAAATGTTTGCAAGTTTGTATGTTCCGTGTCAAGATGGTGGACTTTTTTATTATTTACTAAGGGTGAATTTCGAGATGGTGGACGTAATTTTTTATAATTTGATATGGGTGTCAATTTTGAGTTTAATTGGGGTGCTTGTTACGAAAAAGGCATCCTTTTTGAAATCCAAGATGGCGGATTTCATTTTTTTATAATTTGATATGGGTGTCAATTTTGAGTATAATTGGGGTGCTTGTTACGAAAAAGGCATCCTTTTTGAAATCCAAGATGGCGGATGTAATTTTTTTATAATTTGATATGGGTGTCAATTTTGAGTATAATTGGGGTGCTTGTTACGAAAAAGGCATCCTTTTTGAAATCCAAGATGGCGGATGTCATTTTTTTATAATTTGATATGGGTGTCAATTTTGAGTATAATTGGGGTGCTTGTTACGAAAAAGGCATCCTTTTTGAAATCCAAGATGGCGGATGTAATTTTTTTATAATTTGATATGGGTGTCAATTTTGAGTATAATTGGGGTGGTTGTTACGAAAAAGCCATCCTTTTTGGAATCCAAGATGGCGGACGAATTAATTTTAACGCCTCATCTGCATTTTATATTGTCATACTCAACTCCTTAATAATACATGCAGTAAAGAGCGGGTTAAACATTGTTTTCATTATTATATCAATATGTAATATTGTTTTATTATAATACTGCTATCGATATTGATCTGCAATAAATAAATAATTTTATAAATATTGTTTATTTGTGACAGCCCTGGCCGATGCGTTACTGTCTATACGATGTCGGCATTTTGCACAAGATCAAAGGCGTCGTCTTACTGTATGATTTTTATACTGTGGTAATGCGATGCGGTGTGCAAAGCGCCTTTGTTTAATTAAGTACTAGCTGTTACGCGCGACTTCGTTCGCTTGGAGTAGATAAATAAAAGTTATAAAATATAATATAAATAGGATAAAAAAACCTATGTTACTCCTTATAAAATCAGCTATCTACCAATGAAAGTCAAGTCAAAATTCCAGGTCCAGCCTTTTTAGAGATTACCCGGAAAAAACAAACAGATAAAAATCAAAAAGATTGCGTGTTTGGTATTAGTGCCATATATATTTTCACATGCATTCAATAAAACATTGTTATTTTGATATTACATACAGACACTTCTATCTTTTATTTCATTCAAATCAAATTATTTTTATTTAAACTAGACCTTATATTAGGTACATTTGAATTTTCAAACAAAAAATTAACCTAAATGGTCATTTTTAAGCGTCAGTAGGTCTCTATGGAGAAGAATGTGCAAGAAACTCCACGAACACTCTTTTCCATCAGTTTATATTATAATTATTTGTTTACATAATTCTTGTTGGAAAATACATACATGTGAGAACTATGTAAAAAGACGTACACGCAAAACAAACAATTCAAAAATACAAATAGTACGCAATTAAAAGCAGGCCGTGGCAGATAAGTTATAGAAAAGAAATAAAGAAAAGAAAGATAGACCAGTGCCAACTGATGGCGCCCGTTCACGAACATGACGCATGGATTGGCATCACTCAGCTCAACCATCATGAAGGGAACCGAATGATCCAACACATGTGCCACCATCAGAGAGACATTAGATTTGTAGTATAGAGCTTAGTGATATACTTTCCGCATTCAATAAAACGTTGTTATTTTGATATTACATACAGACGCTACCATTTTAATTATTTGTAATAATAAGAAGGTAAATAGATAATCGTTTTCCCTTTTTTTTTCTTTTTAATTTTTTTCACGCGCTCGTTATTGTAACGCCTAGTGAATGAAGTGAAAAATTATCTGTGTGTGTGTCTGATTGCTATGACAAATTGTGAAGGTTTAGTTTATATTGTTTTCAAATTCAATATTTTCCTGTTCACAATTAATTTATGTATAGATCACTCAGTCAAATAAGTATCTATTTATTATCCTTACAGCATCTTTTTTATAAACTAATACTAATTCAGTTGGAACTTAGGTACTCTAAAATAAGAAAAAAAATGTTTTTTACTAATAACCGGTTTGCGTGATGATGCAAAAATGAAGCTAATAACGACATCTCCTACGATCCTTATATACTCCTTATGTAAGGATCGTAGGAGATTTGTAGTGTCGTTTTGTAGTGTTTGCCTACTCCTACGGGCAAAAGGCGTGAGTTTCTATGTAGGTAAACATTACATTTCAATTTATTGATTGATGATTCTTTCTCAGTGGTCATTTGTAGATAAAATACCAGCTTGATGCACTAGAGTCGATCGAAAAGCGGGCCAAGAGACTCATCGGCAATGAGGCACTGGTCAAGCCAAAGCTCCAGAGACTTTTAACATCGTCGCCGAGTTGTCAGATTGACGGTTTTTTATCGGATATATTTCAAGAAGTGTGCGATGGAATTGCATGATCTAATTTCGCCCAGCCCGTTCTACCATCGGACTACCAAACGTACAGCGATGCGTCATCGGTACATTGTGAATATCCCACCCATACTAACAAAACGGTTTAGGGGAAACTTTTATTATGCGTACAGGTAAGGAGTGGAATTCCCTGCCGGAGTCTGTGTTTCCCAATAGCTACCATCTAGGAGCATTTAATTAAGATTGAATGGGTTTTTTCTAGGTAAGCCACTGTCGTCCACATCATCGCTTACCATCTGGTGAGATAGTGGTCAAGCGCAAGCCTATAGATGACAAAAATTAAAAAGGGGGCAAACAGTCCAAAACCGAAGACAGATTTTCGGGCTTTTGTAACTACTATCAAAGGACAGCCGGGTCAACGGCTTCACTTGCTTTCCAAGGCATATAGGGGTCTTGAATTTTCGTCCAAGCGTGTCGATGACAAACAAAGATTCATTCGGGTTAAATTTCATGCATGACCCGGTATTATTTCACCGCAACGCCGCGCCGCCGTCCGCTTTTGTAGTCTTAAGATCCTCACGTAAACAGGTAACATGGGATGCGATGCATGACGCAAGGTGGGCCATGGTCAAACAAAACATTCCATCCAACCTCGTTAGTTTTGTCATTAACGGACAAACCTAGGCAAACGTTGCTTTACCTTGAAGGTAAATTCGTGTTCTTATTATTAAGCCACGAGGCAAAATACGCAAATCATGCACTTAAAAACTTCTCATGTATTGATTACCTTATCAGCAAATTGAGCTCAAGTGATTCTAAAACGGTATATATCTAAATGTCTCTTCAAAGTAATCTATTACTTGAATATATCATTGATTCCGCACAAATAAAACAAAACAGTAAACAATAATTATGGCGCTAAGATAATTTATTAAAATGACATTAAAAAATGGGTGCATTTGATAATATTTTCAAGTGCCCTGCCGTTGCTAGTACGCAAGAAGTTTATATAATATGATAATGAAAATGTGTGATCTCTTACGTACAGTTTTGAAGAGTGGAAATTTTTGTCTGTTTGATATACCTGATTCAAGTATTAAACAGACAAATATACGAGTATCCATCCATCCGTACCATTGTACGTCAGTCAGTAAGATTTAATGTCAATCGATCCTGTTTCTTATAAGGTTCAAAATGTCTTTTGAACTATCTGAGTTAAAGTATTCTTCAGTCTTGCGTTCATGCGTCATCGATATACTTAGTGGGAGGCCTTCTTAAGCTACTTCTGCCGGTACCCGGTCGCCAGTCCAGAACTTTTCAGCCCCATCAACTATCCGTTCAGCGAGCAAGGCACCCAGCTGCTGCTACTTAAGTTTGGAAATTCTTCGGGATGTGTCGGTAAATGTGGTCCTACTGCCAGTTCGATTTGATTATTATTTAACCAATTAGAACTCGCATGTGTGATAATGAAGATTAATTATCTTATATACGTATTATTATAGTCCTGAGATGATAATTCTTTGATAACAGATACACTTGCAATTAGAAAATAATAATGTCAATGGTCACAAAAGGTGAAAAATTATCATTTGATTTGCTGATTAATAACATAACAACACTTATCCTATCATAAACATTTATTTATCTTTTACATTGACGTCTGACACACTATAAATATTATATCACAACCACACGTGTCAACCGTAGGTCTAAATACGCTAGTCGTGGTCGGACCGTTGATGTGGAACTATTCGGTGTGAGCTGTTGTTAGGCTTGGATGACCAAACGAGCAAAACCATAAGGAATAGCGAATAACACTCAAAGGAGTTTTGGGAAAACTAAAACGGCATTATTGAATTTTTGCAAAATCAATACACCTAGACATGTATAGAACCTGTTGATCTTGAAGAAAACACACGTATTATTACACTATCTCAAACTGTCACTAATAAGGATTAATTTCTGGGAAGTTATAACATATGGCAAAGTTATGGAAAGACCTCAAACCATGTGTTATTCATAACTGGAAAAATCGTGCTTTAGAAAGCACGTCGAGCTGTTCATGTTGGCTATCATTTGGAGATAGAGAAGAGTCAATTAAAAGTTACATACAAGAAAAGGCTTGACTTTCATTGGCTTATTGAATTACAAAATATGTTAAAAGCACCTAGGCACTATTATTAGTTACTTATGTCCATTTAATGACTAGGATAAAACAATGCTGATAAAAATATTTCCTGCTCAAAATAAACTGCGTCCTGTAAAGAGAAAAATTTGCATTTTTCCATCTCAAATTATCATATAAATTACATGCTCGAGAAAGTTTTTAAATTTCTAAACAACACCACTCTTTTGCCGGTAGCTGAACTAAGGTTTGCCATGTTATTTTTCTCCTGAGCTCGTTGCAGAGACGGGTGAAGGAATTCTTACTATAATACTAACTGTTGCCCGTGACATCGTTTGCATCAAACTAAAAATATTAAAGCCTAAGTTACTCCGGTTTAACATTAGCTAGCTGGTTATGAAGGCCCCTTCAAAGTCCGTCCAGTCTATTCGAAGATAACCGTCAGAAATAGACAGAAAGATAGATATACAAACGAAAAAAATAAAGAATATTTAGTAAAACGCTGATATTCTGTCAACGAGAAAAGATTCTTCAACTTTATTTATTTGTATTTACTATACTGTCCACCTGTTAGTTCCCTTTTTCATGGTTGAATCGATTTGAATGAAACTTGGCACACGGTTAGGCCATGTCGTAGATTTGATAATTTACGACTTAAACGCGGAAAAGTCGCGCTGGCAGAACCCAGTATCCATACTAATATAATAAATGGGAAAATGCCTAGAAAGAATGAAAGAAAAAGTATTTATTGTCATAGAAATTATTAATTTTGTCGGTCTACCTATCTGTTACGTTAACCAATTAATGAATTATGATGAATTTTAGTATATAGAAATATTGGTCTTTAAAAATGATATACTTCATTAATATCATTCTCTTGATTTTATCCCATTATGAGTCGGTGCATCATGTCTTCTGCCACAATTTCTAGACATTTTTACTTTGACTACACTTTTTCGGAATTCCGAGTCACAAAAAAAGTCATAACTATATTTTTATAGTTAAGACTTTTTTTGTCTGGCCGTTGTTAACCCACTGTTAGGCAAATGCCGTAAAATTCATACCAAGTTTTATAGTATCTATCAATTTATTTATAGTTTTCACCTAAACACAATAAACTTGGCAGTATACATGATCAGCTTCAGCCTTCACTGGAGTGTCGTGTGGTGAACGGAGAACGTGCTACATCACTGCTGAGATTGGCATCTGCACACGAACTTTTCTAAAAAACTAATGCGGAAAAAGATAATAGAGGCAAACAAAGTCAAGTTCATTACTAATGTCATCAAATAGGCGAGGTTTTATATAACAACTCGATATATAATAAACGTAACCATTTATCTCTTAAAGCAATTCACGGCCGCTCGCAATAATGTCCGCATCAATTGCCTTCTTGTTATTAACGTTATATATTACTTCTAGTGAATCGGCGAAAATACTGGCATTTTTTCCAGTACCTTCTATCAGTCATCAAGTAGTGTTTCGTCCTCTAACTCAAGAACTTGCCAGACTAGGACATGAAGTCACAGTCATTACACCAGATCCTGTCTTCCCAAATGGAAAAACACCAGCAAATCTAACAGAAATCGACGTTCACGAACAGTCTTACAAGCTATGGAGAACACTATATGAAGTTACTTCTACAGGCGATAATGATTTGATTTTGCAAATGCGAGTAACGATTTCATACGTTGGTTGATGTCGTTGAAACGCAAATGAATTTGATTGAAGTTCAAGAAATTATTAGAGAAGAAAAGTTCGATTTGTTGCTGTTAGAAGCGGTTGCAAGAGGTGCTTTACTTATGTCACATGTTGTTAAGGCACCAGTGATTCTTGTGTCTTCTTTTGGTCCCCTTAACTATAATGTGGGCACAATGGGATCTGCCTGGCATCCTATACTATACCCAGACATGTTAAGTAAGCGTTTGTATAATGTAACTAAGTGGGAAAAAATAAAGGAGTTATGGTCCATGTATAGGTTAGAAAATGTTCTGCAGGAAGTGGAAGATGAAGAAAATGCAATGGGCAAAAGATTGTTAGGACCGACTGTGCCGACTATAAGTGAGTTGAAAAATAATGTTGACATGTTGTTCTTAAACATTCATCCAATTTGGGAAGGAAATCGTCCAGTGCCTCCTAGTGTTATATATATGGGAGGATTACATCAGAAACCAGTGAAAGAATTGCCAATGGTAAGTTATTAATAGAATTACTATTTTAATTCACAGTATTGGAATATAGGTACTACAGCTGCTCCACCCACGTAACAACCGGTACTATCCCAAAGAAACTTACGACCTACATAAAAAGTATACTTTGTGTTAATTCATGTAATAAACTATTTATGTGCAAAATATCATACAATTTCGCTAAGTAATTTATCTTTTTTTATCATTTTCTCAAACCGGAACTATCCCAAAAGAAACCTACGACCTACATAAAAGTATTCTTTGTGTTAATTCATGTAATAAACTATATAATGTGCAAAATATCATTCAAGTTCGCTTAGCAATTTTTTCTTCTTTGTATCATTTTCCTACTTTTTATTAATTACTATAATTATATAACTATTATACGGAGATTTTTCTAGTGTTCACAGAAACAATTCTTATGTAGTATTGACCCACATTTAAAACCTTGTAAAAAGATTTGTTAGCTTGGCGTTTTGAAGATATATTTCATATTTTCATATTTCATTTATTTAAAAAAATGCAGCATAGTTACAGACAAAGTTAGAACATACAAAATTGGCTCCCAAACTAGTTATACCTGTGACTTTTTTTTTTAAAGTCGTCAGATTTAAGGTAAACCCATAATTTGTTCATTAGGTTTTCCTATTTATGGCATTCGTCAAGCCACGACCGATCAAATGATAAAAATAAAACGTTATATATGTGTCCTTTTTGGATTTTTTTAAGTGGATCTCTGGCCAAAGGGCTCCGTCCTGAAACTTTTCAGATACATACTCGGTGTTCTCTCAGCAAGCCCCACCTACTCTGGTTTCAACTTTTTGCCCTGAATATACTTGCCCAAAAACCCCACCAGCTCTTTTTTCTATAAGAAACAAGCAAAGCAAATACAGTGACGCAATTCTACTGGTCTGTATGATGTTTTTATTCTCTTTGTCGTGAAATATGCAAGGATATGAGTATTTCATAAAAAAATATCTTAAGATTAGGACTAAATTAGTCGCTCCCTATCTTCCTTTCCTTTAGTTATCTTAGAAGTAGCAATTTTAATAATATTGTTGTTAAGACAAAACGAGGTTCTAGACCGCAGATAATATAATACTAGCAGACAGATGCTGAGGCACGGTTTCATTGTATGGCATGAGTGCCATACAAAGAAATCGTGCCGACGTAACTAGCGTTTCTCGTCTGATTAAACCAATTATTTTTTGTACATCGTTCAAGTTCGGTTCTGTTCCATGGCGATAGATAAATGGTTTCAGTAGCGACTTGCAAGTAAAACGGTTTACTCGGTGCATGTTTTTTTTTCCTATAAATACAGTGAAGATTTGTTTTATAGTATTTTTTTGCACGTTTATTCAGTTTCATTCCACCAAAATGTGTTACAATACAAAATTAAACAATCGAGTAGAATGCCTCAAACATTTAAAACCGCGCCATCTATTGGCATACATTTTAAATGATCCGTTCAAATAATCTTTGAAATGTGAATTAAGACCCTAATATTCCATAATTCTGTGATTAGGAGAGTTAATAAAACAAGAACATACAATTATTATGTTCAATTCCAGAAAATGTTAATTTTACATACAATTCAATAACAGCACGGTGAATGTCGTGCCATCTAGTGAGATTTATTTGAATCAAATTTGATTTCTTAGAGCTGGGACCCCGTGACTCAACACAGTTTGATAAAGAAACAAGCAACACTGCAATGACAAATAAAAATTTTCACTAAGAGAAGGCTGTACCAGGTTTAAAGGTTCTAAGCAACATTTCGTTTTTGACAAACCTCATAAATTGAACCACCGCAGTTTTTTTTTTAAAAGAAGCAAAGTTATCTTATGGTAATTTATTAATTAATCAAAACTTATTGCAGGATCTAAAATCATATCTGGACTCCTCAAAGAACGGCGTGATCTATATAAGCTTTGGTACAAACGTGCAACCTTCGCTGCTTCCTCCAGATAGAGTACAGCTGATGGCCAAAGTCTTCACCGAGTTACCTTACGACGTAATGTGGAAGTGGGACAGTGATGAGCTGCCAGGACGCTCCAAGAACATCCGGATATCCAAATGGCTGCCACAGTCAGACCTTCTTAGTAAGTGATAATATTTGCAAAGGCATTTCTATTAAAATTATTAGCGATCTTACTGATCGTTCGACTCGATTCGAATTATATCACAACGACAAGCGATGAAATCGCAAGTACGTTCACATAGACGTAAGACCTCGACTGATTTGCACTTGAAATTTTCTTAAAATATGTGTGCGCGATATCTCGTATCGATGCGATTTAAATTGTGCCGTGCCACCAAGAAGGTAAAAAGATCAAAAATCTGTATGAACCCCAAAACTGTTTTTTATGTTTTCCGTTGTTCGAGTAGTTTCTAAAAGCATTATTAATAGGGACCCTTTTCAGTTACTTTTTATCCTACATCTGACCTCTAATTTAATAGTTCTAGCCAGAGTGTGTTTATTTGCTGGGGCCCAATTAGTACTAGCTACTACTTAAACACGGCTGAGATTTTACAAATAAGGCCCATTGCATTTTCTTGGTCAGTCAGTCAGACATTCATCATCATCATTATATCAGCCGAAAGACGTCCACTGCTGGACATAGGCCTTCTCCAAGCGTTGCCACATTGACCGGTCCCGTGCGTCAACCAGCGGATCCCCGCAACCTTCACCAGGTCATCAGTCCACCTGGTGGGAGGCCATCCAACTCAACGTCTTCCGGTTCGCGGTCGCCACTCCAGAATCTTTCTGCCCCATCGGCTATCCGTTCTGCGAGCAATGTGCCCTGCCCACGGCAATTTAAGTTTGGCAATTCTTCGGGCCATATATATATATATATACATAGCTTTGTGATAAGGCTCATTGTAAGCAACCACGTCTCGTCATCAGAGCCATATGTCATCACTGGCAACACACACTGGTCATAGACATTCGTCTTCAGACGCTGTGGTAAGTTGGACGAGAAGACACCGCGCAACTTCCCGAACGCTGCCCAGCCGCGTCAGATTCGACAACATAATTACATTACATACTATTTACATTATTAGTAAGACATTATTACTGTTTCTTTTTATTTCAGAGATATCTAAATGAAAAATATATCGTTTTTACTGATCAATAACCTATGTAACTATGAATTTACAGGGCATCCAAAGATCAAAGTATTCATTACACAAGGAGGTCTTCAATCAACAGACGAGGCGATCACAGCAGGAGTACCTCTGATTGGTGTACCAATGTTGGGTGATCAATGGTATAATGTTGAAAAATATGAGCATCATAAGATTGGAGTCAAACTTGATTTACTTTCAATGACTGAGGAAGAGTTCAAAGCTGCTATTAATAATGTCATCAGTGATAAAAGGTTGGTCGTTGATATATTTAATAAGATTCATTATTATCATCATCATTTCAGCCGTAAGATCTCCACTGCTCGACATAGGCAGTGGAGAGCCTATGTCGAGCCCACAACTGATCAGTGTGGCAACGCCCCCAAGCGTTGCCACACTGATCAGTTCTGTGCGTCTCGCATCTACCAGTTTTCCGCAACTTTGAGCAGGTCATTGATCCACCTAGAGGGAGGCCTTCGAACGCTGCGACTTTTGATACGCGGTCGCCACTTTTCCCCATTGATCATCTGTTCTTCGAGCAATACCCACTGCCAATTCTTTGGGCTATGTCGGTAACCCTGGTTTTTATGCGGTTGTCTTCCGTTCTGATTCCATCATGTAAGGAAACTCCGAGCATAGCCCTCTCCATTGCTCTTTGGATAACTTTAAGCCTTCTGGTGAGCGACCTCGTTTTGGTCGCATATATGGTCACGTAAAACGTGATTGTCTAAAAATCAAACTAAATATTCAACCATTCTAGAATAAGACAAAAGGATAAAGAAAAACATTTTTATTATTATCTTCCAATCCATTGGAATTTACTATTTATCTTACTAATATTATAAAGAAGAAAGTTTGGGTAGATGTATGTTTGTTACTCAATCCCGCCAGAACGACTGAACGGATCTGGATGAAATTTGTCTCATAGATAGATTAAGTAAATAGCACATAGGTTACTTTTCTTTCAATCCCGGTACAATGCTCCCTTGGGATAAGAAAACACTTTCCACGAGAGCGAACCCGCTGGCAGAAGCTAGTGATAGATAAATTGTGACTGATTTATTGTTTTTTATTGATTGCAGCTATCGTCAAAACATCATTAAACTTAGCAGTATGATGCTTGATCAGCCTCATTCTCCACTGGAGCGTGCCGTGTGGTGGACGGAGCACGTACTGCGCCACGGTGGCGCGAGACATCTGCGCTCGCCTGCAGCCAACATATCATGGCGGCAATACCTAGAACTAGATTTAGTCTTAGTTGTGACAGCAATTTCACTGTCCTTTATTCTAGTGTTCTCGTTCCTTGTATTCACATTTTGGAAGTGTTTTAGTATGAGTCAAATGGACATAAAATTAAAAGAAACTTGAGAAAAAGAGAGAAGAAAATTTGTAAATACAACTCATACACAACATACATATATTATGTGAATAATTTCTTGTATAAAGGTGTAAAAAAGTACTACTTACCAAAACAAACGTGTATTCAAAGATAATTTAAACTTGTTTTATTTTCTGTCACTATTCCTTGTGACTAAAATAAATGTTACATAGTTTTACCACGTCATTTGTAATATAAGTAATACCCATATATGAAAATGTTGACTGACACACATATCTTGAAAAAGATGCCTGGTAAAGCAGTTGTTAAACATTTCTTGGCAACAACAAAACAGAGATTACCAATTAATAAATTGTTTCAAATTGATTGAGGAATGGAACGATGGGAATCAACATGTCTATAAAAAAATATTTGTAGATTGTTTTTCTCAAAATCTGGGAACCGTAAGCGATGAACACGGTGAACCTTCTCACCAAGATTTGAAATCTAATAAAGAAAGGTACCAAGATTTTTAAGTCAAAAACATATTAGGGAATTATAGCTGGTCTATATTACGAGATACAGACCCAAATCAATCTGAAATATACGTTCCTTTTTATTCTAATTTTCTGTATATGTGCAAACAATAATTGATAGATTTATATTATATGGGATCATTGTTCTTAAAACTCTTATCACTCTCTAATTGTGACAATGGAAGGCAGGATGTTTTGCCCCCCCCCCTCCTTTATCTGTATGGGAGCCACCCCTTTAAAAATACTTTTTGACATTTTGTATGGCTTTGGGTAAACAAGATGCTTATACTGCGAAAATTTTAAGACTGTAGCCCCAACCGTTTGTCAGTAAAACCTGAGTGACAGACGACGGACACATGAGTGACAGCAATAGGGCTCCGTTTGGATCATTCGGGTACGGAACTCTAAAAACGCAGAGATGACCAAAAAACAACAGTATTGTTGCGATACTGGGGTCGCCTTACTCCTAGGTACTGAATGTCATTTGAAATGGTTTTTATGAAGGTCGTGGCCAAATAAAAAGAAAACATTAAAATTCTAGTTACCTATTAATACTGCTCTCAAAAACGGTAAAGGAAAACATCTTAAGGAAACCGGCATGACCCAAATATTCGAAGACATGTGACATCCACCAACCCGCACTGGGCCTGTGTGGTGGATTACGGCCCATTCCCTCTAACAGAGAGCAGTCCTGTATCCCGGCAGTGGGAACATTAAAAGGCTGATGATCATGATTAAATAAATAAAATAGTAAAAATCGTAAGTTACTCTACGAGATGACGTAATGGAGTGATGAATTTGTTACGCTGATAAAATCAGTTCAATTATACAGTAATGAAGTAAATTACGATTCTGTAGCAGTCCTTAGCTGTGTCATTCTTAATAACGGATACAAGCTTATAGCACCAGCAAATCAAACTTATCTGACATTATTTTATTGATTAAATTTATCTTATTACAAATGCTGTTTTCATTTGCAAAAGCATTATCGTCTGTAGAAGTAACTTCATATTATTATATTGTTCTCCATTCCTTGTAAGACAGATCGTGGACGACGATTCCTGTTAGATTCGCTGGTGTTTCTCCATTTGGGGAACCGGGATCTGGTGTGATGACTGCATGTCCTCGCCTTGCAACTTCTTGAGTCAGAGGACGAAAAACGAATTGGTGACTGATAGAAGAGACTGGAAAAATGGCAGTACGAAGGCAATTGATGACGATATTATTCTACGGGCATCCCCAGATTAGTACGAACGATAAATCATTACGTTTCATTATATATTATATCTAGATAGTAAACATATTATTATTTGAAAATCGCCTATTATATGTCAGTGAGGATGAACTTGACTTTGTTTTGATTACAGTCTATTTATTCAACAACGGTATTGTTAAATAGTACATTTTGTATTAAGGGTGGTAATAAGGAATTACGATCGAGGCTCTAGTAGTAGTAGTAGTGGTATTCCCGTACCGCCCGTGAAACAAACAATGTTTTTCATCACATTTGCGAGTAATAATTATGAATTATAGCTTTAATACACAAGTCAGCACAGCTATTATTACGAAATACGTGAACTTATTTTTAAGCGGATGGCGAGTTTTTGCCTACACCACAGATTATACAAATGTTTCGTTCAGAAACGTTAAGGGCTAATACTTACGTAGGTAGTCAGCCATGACGGAGAGTAAACAAAAAAAAAACTTTTTTTTCAAAAGACTATTAAAATCGATTATTAAGAGCATTAGTTGAATATTTAAGTAATATGTAGCGAGATTGCAAAGAAATTCCTGTTTAGATAACTTTTTAAGACAATTATTCAATTGCGTGTAAACTCCTTGCTTGAACTTGCATGACCTGTGTGCTGTGCTATAAATTAAAAAAAATATTACTAACCACCCTTGGGTTTCATGACGAAAAAAGCCTCAAGGGTTTTATATGGGGCATTACGGCCAAGTTAACCTGTATATTTAGATACTGTTTAGGTGCAAGTGTGATGAAAAAATAATATAATATATAATTTTTTTTTTTTAAATATAAATTATTTTTCTTTTTCTTTTCACTATTTTTCTTTTTTCCAAACCCCCATTTATTTCCGATTAATAAAATTCTAAAAAACAAAACAAAAATATAAAGTGACCCTTATTCACATTGAAATAAGGTCACTTTTCATTGATAAGCTAAAGTGACCCTTATTCTCATTGGCATAAGGTCCACATTGATCACCATTGTCACAGAAACAGCTCAGTGAGTCCGATAAAAGGAAAAAAAATTACGACCAACAAAAATTTTAAAACCCTCATATCTCAGAAACGGTTGGAGTTAGCGCATTTCTTACAAAAAATTTGCCTCCTCTGCCCACCGCTACTTTATCCAGGAGAACAAGATAGGATTTACGGGGGGTAAATCCTATATTGTTCTCCTGGATGATCTCCCTTAACCGTTTACCTCCCCCCGCCCCCCCGGACCCTGCCCCTCACCGCTCACCTAAATCTTATAAAAAATATCACCTCTGTGCCGGTCGGAGTGGGGGGTGTTAGGTTATTTTCGTTACGTAATTTCTGGATTCGGTCTCCACGCTCAAGGCCCGCGATAGAAGCTATGCAATAGCTTAAAAATAAAACTATAGTTAAACTCATTCTTCTTTATTTAATAGGCAAATAATATGTTTATCACAAAAATGCCAACATTTAAAGCAAATCAATTTTAGCTACAAAGCAACATTTTTGCTATAAAATTTAAAATGATTGATTCCAAATCATCAATTTTTCTTTGTTCTCTGAAATACTGCCATATATTAGATACAATCAAGCAGAAAACAAATAATAATAATAAAGCACCTGCACACATATTTAGAAATAGATCTAGTTCCAGATACTCTGACCACGACATGTTGGCTGCGGGCGAACGCAAATGCTTTCCTTCACCGTGGCGCAGCACGTGCTCCGTCCACCACATGACTCGCTCTAATGGAGATTGAGGCTGATCGTGCATCACGCTGTGAAGTTTCGCTATATTTTGGCGATACCTGAAAATTATCGATAATATTAAAATTTGTTAGTCTATCTCATTGTACTTCAGAAATGTGGATATAAAGACATTAAGTCAAAGTAAAAAAAAAGCAAACAAGCTTTTACAACAAAATAACACGAGAAACAAACATATTAGAAAAAATCAGTTCAATCCAACACCGGGAAGTGGGTCAAATTTAACTTCCATAATTTGATTACAGACACCGGGACAGGTGAAACTAAACAAATTGTTATAAAAGTCATACTTCTAAAAATACTTAGGAAGAGGCTTTATAAAAACAACAAACACAAATTTGTGGTACCTACAACAAGGCTCAAGAAAATAGGTGGTTCGTTCAGATGTCAATGTTTACGCTTTTATAATAAGCTTCCTAGCCACGTACAAGATCTAAGCCTTAATCATAATAAATTCAAATCATTCAGTAAACGTAATTTGTGTCAGAAAGAGTTTTATAACGTTAAATATTAAGCTGAGTATAAAAAGGCCTGGTATTGAGCTGCTCCAATTTATTTATTTTTTGTTTTGCAACCTCAAATTAGTTTTTCTTTTTGGTATTGTTGCAATGACATGAATATTTACGTTTTAAAGAATAATTTTATTTATTATTGTGAATGTGAAGTGTATGCGGCTCATTCTTTTTTTTAAGATACTTTAAAAACAAAATATTTTAGTTTTAGTCATGGTCTGGCAGTTTGAGTAATTTATGCGAGATACGTTTTTAGATCCTGCGATACAATCGATATTTAGTGTATAATGAATTTAATATTTCTTGGTATCAATTTAATGACTATCTAGGAACAGTTGTGTTTGTGTGGTATCTTTGAGCACTTATTCTAAGTAACTAAGGATCATTCATTAATTCATCTTTTCGTTGGTGTTTTTCTGCCTGTGCATTTATTAACATAATATCTTGTTTACCTGTATTTCATCCATCCTTATATATATGCCTAAGATAATTATATATAATGATATATTCCGTGCAATATTTTTTCTTATACATGTCCTAACTTATTATGATCCTGAGAAGCTTTTATAATAATAGTAGTTTAATTAGCACAGCATACAAACTTACCGTTGGCAATTCTTTTTGTGGGATCTGATGTATTCCACCCATGAAAACGACACTTGGAGGTACTGGACGATTGCCTTCCCAAATAGGATAAGTGTTCAAAAACATCATATGAACATTATTTTTTAATTCATTCATTGTTGGTGCATCTGGTCCAAACATTTTTATAGACAATTCATTTTCTGCAACTTCAACTTCCCGGTAAATATTTTGTAATTTATAAAAATGCCATAGTTCTGTTAATTTTTCCCACTTCGTTGTATTATACAAACGCTTGCTCATACTGTCTGGGTACAATAAAGGATGCCAGGCTGATCCCATAATTTTCACATTGTAGTCCATGTTACCGAAAGAAGATACTTGTATCACGGGTATCTTCAAAATGTGTGATAGAAGAAGTGCGGGTCTTACAAAAGCTTCTAACAAAAGCAAATCAAACTTGTCTTCTTGCAGTACCTTTTGTACTGCTGCCGCATTCAGCTGCATTTCAACCAGCTCAACCATCATTAGGAATGGTAATCGTATTTGAGTCATTGCATCAGCTTCACCTGTAGAGGCTAATTTGAACAGTACCTTCCATTTCTCGTAAGACAGTTCGTTAACATCAATCTCTGTGAGATTTTCTGGCGCTTCTCCTGCTGGGAAGGCGGGATTTGGTGTGATGACTGTGACTTCATGTCCTCGCCTGGCTAGTTCTTGAGTTATATGACGAAACACGACTTGATGACTGAAGGAAGGAGCAGGGAAGAACGCTAGTATTTTTGCCGCTTCATAAGACGTAATTGATAATGTTAATAACAACAACGTTATTGAAGTGGACATGATTATACGTGCGTTTTAAATAACAGTCAGAGATAAATTAATACATTTACGACGAATAATACACACAATTAGCATTTCAATTGACACAAGCACCAAACACGACTGTTTTCTTCAAATTTGTTTCACATAAATAATACTGTCTCATCAACTTATCATGTAGGCACTAACACACGAAATTTAAAAATGCGAAGTTGTAATCTAAACAGATAAAACAATCATATTGTTGGAGTCCACTTATAATCCGAACCGATTATATTATTGTGTCACTGTTCACAGATCTATATATATTCACTAGTCGTTTATCGACAATTTTCAACGTCCTTGAACGAACGGGGAACGTAAATACTGTCAAACTAAAACCCACACTATCGTGACGTAATCGTGATAATAAACACAGCCCTAACCACACTTAACTCAACATTGCGACTTGTAGTTAGTACCACTCTATTAGCATTACAGTCCAATTGTATTAAAACTGGATTAAACAGCTTGTACGCGGTTTATAGCCGGCCAAATCTATGGTTTATTAACACAGTCATCGCTTACTGCGTATGTGCCCCATGCCGTACTACCGTCTACGGTCGCCATTAAGTCTGGGGGAAATCTACCATGGTGATGCCGGAGACAGACTAAGCGAAGTGCGAACGAACTGAACGAACGTTCACGAATGGGAATATCTTTGCCTTCACTAACTCCTTCCCGTTCTTACGCTTGGTCTTTACCCGTTTACCCGGCAGAATGTGAGTGAACGTGCGGTGTCCAATGTGTCTATCGGCGATAACTGTTTTTGGTGTTTGTTAGCTTGGTCTGTAACTCTGTAACGGGTATGATTGAGTTTTTAACACAAAACAAATATTATTACAAGATAATTTTTTGTCGTTTTTGTACATGCCTAATTATTCTTTGACTTTAACAAATTAACCGTGGTTCAAAATGCAGATAACAAAACTTGTCTTTGAGATAGTGTAAATTTCTTAAAAATACCATGGTTTTGGTGCGATTGTTGTTTATCTTGTCCACGTTAGACACAACTTTATAAATTAATAACACTATGGAATAAAATTAAAAAATTTCAAACATAATATTTGTAAAAAAAAAAACAAGTATATCATATTATTATACCTTTCTCAAAAAAATACAACTAGCTGTTTAGTCTTGGTAGTTTGACGCAACTGTAATTTTTTTGTCCGCGTTAGCTTTAACTTACAAACTAATTACTCTATATCATACATATAAAACTTTAACTTTATGATATTAATATGTTTATTAATGTATATGAATTCTTATGAATATTCAATGTAATTTGTAGTGCTTTATATGGAAAAAACTTCCTAAAATAAATGACAATTTAATTTTAAAATTATACTTATTAAATTATTAAAAATAATGGTTTAGTATAATTTTTGTTTTTTCCAACAAATGACGACTAGCCGTTTAGACGTGATGTAAGTGTATTAAAATCAGTTACAGTGATTTATCTGTCACTAGGTCACGTCCGTGACATTGCATGTAGTTTAGCTTCAGTGCACGGTAAACGACGCCGACTAAACAGTGTGATATCATCATTTGACAGTTAAACAGCAGTTCTTCTTAACCTTCGTCTTATCGTTGATTCCAGATTAAATATTTGTGTTTTGGCCAGATATTAGCCTTGTCGATAGGGTTAGCTCGCGCTTTATAAAGATCTTTCAACAACTAATGTAATAAATTTTTGTTTAATTCTCTTTGAAAATTGTTAGAGACAAAGTAAGGTTCGATCAGGAATAAAATTAGTCGAAATAACGAAATGCTTTAAATTTACCATTTGCCATTTAGTAACAAATGTCAATCTATCCTATTCTTTGGACTGTAAGTAATCTTTATCACAGTTTGCACATGACGATTGTACACTTTTTATTGTCTTTATCTAAAATACAGTAAGTTATTTGTTTTCAGATTATAATTTATAGACTCATAAGGGCAGGGAACAATGAGACTTCCATCAATTTTCTTTTACTTTTGGTCGGATTGTACTTGAACTGAAATGCTTCCATAAACGATACACAAGAAATGATACAAGCAGGAAACGGCGTACAAAAAATCCTAACAGAGTTAGCACTAGTTCTAGTTCTAGATATTCTGCCCACGACAAGTTGGCGGCGGGTGCGCGCAATGTCTCGCGCCGCCGTGACGTATCACGTGCTCCGTCCACCATACGGCGCGCTCCAGTGGAGTCTGAGGCTGATCGCGCATCATGCTACCAAGTTGTACTATATTGCGATGATAGCTAAACAACATAAAAATATACATTTATCAGATAATTCTATCAGACTTACGTAATCATTAGTTATCAATGTAGAACTGTCGTCAACGTTGTTTTTGATTTTTATCTGAATATAAATTTAAAGATAAACACAAATAAGTCGTTTCATTAATTTTAGAAGAGTTTCTGCTTGCTAGACACTAGGAAGAAAAATTATGCTTATATTAATCTCTTAAACCGCAACGAATCAAGAAATCACAACAGGTAGTGTTAATAGCCCACCTTTCATCACCAATAACAGTCTTAACAGCATTCTTAAATTCTTCCTCATTCATCGAATTCAAATCAAGTTTGATTCCAATTTTATGATGTTGATATTTTTCTGTATTGTACCATTGATCACCCAGCACTGGAATACCAATCAGAGGTACTCTTGCTGTGATAGCCTCATCTGTTAATTGTAGACCTCCTTGTGTTACGAATAGTTTGATCTTGGGATGACCTGAAAGTTTATATTTATTTAGTTTTCCAGGACGCTTCGCAAATCATATTTTGGTCTCACTTATTCAAAAATAGCAAAATACGCGCTTGGTCGTGGAGTTGCGGATACCAGCCCGTTTTAACCTAAAGCCATTTGGATATCCTGATCTTCTTGGAGCGTCCTGGCAGTTCATCATTGTCCCACTTCCACAATACATCGTACGGTAATTGAGAAAAGACTCTGGCGATCATTCCAACCTTTTCTACTGGAAGCAATGAAGGTCGGACATTTGTACCAAAGCTTAGTTTGATTTGAGATCCTGCAATTAAAAATATTATATTCATCAATTTGCCTAGCATTTTCACAACTTTTTTGGCATCTACTTTCAGTTTAACTGGATTTTATCTGAATACCAGTATTTTGCATGGAGGTGCTACCTGTCTGACCTCCATCAATCCATTGAGTGTGTAACATAATACCCCTGGGCAAGACCGGTTAATACAAATATTATAAATACTCCATCAAAAGCGTGGTACAAGTTGCGTGTCGCGTAAATTACTCACCGTTGGCAATTCTTTCACTAGTTTCTGATGCAATCCACCCATATAAATAACACTAGGAGGCACTGGACGTTTAAAAACAGCATGTCAGTGTTATTTTTTAATTCACTAATAGTCGGCGCATTTGGTCCAAACATTCTTTTTGACATTTCATTTTCAGCATCTTCAACTGTTTTGAAAAGATTTTCTAGATTATAAAAGTTCCACAGTTCTTTTACTTTTTCCCACTTCGTCAAGTTATACAAACGCTGGTTCATAGAGGTTGTGTACAATAAGGGATGCCAGGCTGATCCCATTGTTTGCGTGTTGAAACTCATGGGACCGAAAGAAGACATTTGAATCACGGGTGCCTTAACAATGTGTGAAAGAACTAAAGCAGGCCTTACACAAGCTTCTAACAGTAGCAAATCGAAGTTTTCTTCTTTAATCATCTTCTGTACTTCATCAACTTTTATTGCATTACCACAACCTTAACCAACACTTCGTACACTAACTTCATTTGTAAGATCAAATCACTATCATCATTAATGAAGTCATATAGTGTGCTCCAGATCTCATATGAAAAGTCGTTGATTCAAGGATGGTCGTCGTCGATTTCTGTGAGATTTGCAGGTGCTTCTCCTTTTGGGAAGGCGGGATCCGGTGTGATGACTGTGACTTCTGTCCTGTTCTGGCTAGTTCTTGAGTTAGAGGACGAAACAAGACTTGATGACTGATAGATGGTACTGGGAATAGAGCCAGTATGCGAGCGGCTTCGTTTGAGGTTATTGTTAACACCAAAGATAACAACACTACCGGCCCGTACATGTTCACGCGGGTGTTTCGAATTCTGAATGTGACTTTTTTAAACATTAGCTTATATATCTAGCTGTGGTGTTATCACTAAATTCCGAATGAAATAGAGGATTTTATTTATAGATAAGTGTAAACGTTGTAAAAATTCTATAGTGTGATAAAAACTCAAACTACTACACATACATATTATTGTGAGCATGTGGTGGAATCCAAAGATTCAATAGATTCTGGGCCGTATATTTTTGCGATATATGTAGCTGACCTTGAATGATTATGCTTTGTGTTATTTATAATCCAGTCTAATCTTATCTGAACATGATTGTTTATCGTAGAAACTAGAATATAGAACATCAAAGGTAGACAATAATCTGATAATGGAATACTATTTAATTTTAAAATTATGATATAAAATTTTATCTTGCACGTTCTGGAATATTTTATTAATTTTATTTTCAGTTCAATTTATGTATAATGATGAATAATATACTGTAATATGGATTTTAAGTATGTACATATTATTTTTGTCAAAAACCTACTCATTTATATGGTATACAAGTAATAAGTATAAAAATAACTAGAACATATTTAATAACAAATCCCAAAATATTTAAATATAATTAATTTTCATATGAGCAGAATTAAAAAGAAACATGGATTATTGTATAACAATCTTTAAGAAATTAAAATTTATTGTATTCTATTAATTTGCTTTTACCTTTTTATGCAATAAACAAAAGCTTAAATATTTCCATAACTTACCCAAAAGAAACGACAAAAGTAGAATCAAACTTAGAACAATTACTAATAGAGTTAGCACTAATTCTAGTTCTAGATACTCTGCCCACGACATATTGGCGGTGGGCGCGCGCAGATGTCTTGCACCGCCATGACGCAGCACGTGCTCCGTCCACCACATGGCACGCTCCAGTGGAGACTGAGGTTGATCGCGCATCAACTTTCCTAGTTTTTCAACATTGAGACGATAACTGAAAATTAACAATACAATGTATTGATGATAAAACATATGAATCTCCTCCCTGTGTAACTTTTGTTACAAATATAGAACTGAAAATAACCAAAAAGCATACTCATATTTGCCAGTAAAAACATAATAACAATCATTTATTACTGCTTATAGCCACGCTTGCTTTAATAAACGACTTAAAAAAGTACTGTATAATTTATTATGCAATAAGAAGAGACATGCAACATAAAAAGCCCGAAATATGCAATAAAAATGCTGAAAATATGCATGATAGTGCACATTGAATGCTAAAAAGAAATTTTTATTTTATTTCAACATCCACATACAATCAATGTGTTTAATATTTATTTCATTGATCTACATAAAAGTATAGTTTACTAATTATGTATTAAAGATTTGCTTCTAAAGTATTATAAACTTTATCGACTAGGGGCTGTCCCAAATGTTCTGTAAGATTGTACTTTGTTCATACAAAACATTTTTATAAGGAGAAAAGGACCGTTCTGTGTCGAAATACGCATGAAAATTATGCATTCACACTAGTTTGTAGTTAAAATATGCAACATTAGGTAAATGTATAATATGCAACATTCAGATCCGGTCTCACTAGGTATATAAAATCAAATTATCGTGATCATGTATCAAACATTCTCCAAATAAAGAAAGTTCTATGATTTGTTTTAAGACAAGATATTACAGTAAAGACGTATTTTCGAAAATCATCTTAATTGTTTTCGTTATATCATTCGGCATTTTAACTTAATTTATCCTCCAAATTTTTTGCCGTATATCATTAAATAATACAAAAATACCAACCTCTTATCGCCGATTACAGTCTTAATGGCATTCTTAAATTCTTCTTCAGTCATCGTGGGTAAAATTAGCTTGACTCCAATTCCATAACGCTCATACTTTTCAGCATTGTAATGTTGATCAGACATTATAGGTACAGCAATCAGAGGTACTCCTGCTGTGATAGCCTCGTCTGTTGATTGTAAACCTCCTTGTGTAATAAATACTTTGATCTTAGGGTGCCCTGAAAAATAATTATCATTTAATTATTTATATATTTTACATGTGAAAGTGTCAATAACATACATGCGTATACATTTTTACCCTTAACGTCGTTACGTTAAGTTTAGCCCACAGCCAAGCACTAAATTATTGATAAACGTTTTTATTAATAATTTTATGTTTGGCTGTGGGCTAAACTAAAATAACTTACTAAGAAGATCTGACTGTGGTAGCCATTTGGATATTCTGATGTCCTTAGAGCGTCCTGGCAGTTCATCCTTGTCCCATTTCCACACAACGTCATAAGGTAGCTCAGAGAAGACTTTTTCCATTGTAAGTATCTTTTCTGAAGGAAGCAATGAAGCTTGAACGTTTGTACCAAAACTTATGTAGATAACGCCGTGTTTTGAAGAGTCTAGATAAGTTTGTAGTTCCTGAAATATTTACTTTAATTTTATTAAAATTTATAACCTCATTTCAAAAATTTCATTACATAATCTGAATAACTATTCTGTAGTCGGAATAAGTAATTAAGCATGCACTATATTGATTTTACAGACTGCAAAAACATTGTTTTGTAAAAAATAGAGATATTAAATGTGACTCTAACTTTACGTCCATCAAATTATTGACAATAAAAAAAAGATTCTTAGAAGCATTACCATAATTATTTTTAATTATGGAATCGAATACGTATTATATAATGTGAATAAAATAAATTTTGTTGGTACTGCCTTACCGTGGGCAATTCATTCACTGGTTGCTGATGTAATCCACCCATGTATATCACACTAGGAGGCACTGGACGATTTCCTTCCCACATGGGATGAATGTTCAAAAACAACATAGCAACGTTATTTTTTAATTCACCAATAGTAGGTGTATTTGGTCCAAAAATTGTTTTGCCCAATTCGTTTTCTGCATTTTCAAATTCATTTAGTGTACTTTCTACTATATAAAAATTCCACAACTCCGCTAACTTCTCCCACTTCGTCAAATTATACAAACGCTTGCTTAAAGTTATCGGGTACAGTAAAGGATGCCAAGCTGATCCAACAGTTTCCACATTGTAGGTAAAAGGCCCCAAAGAAGACACAAGAATCACGGGTGCCTTTACAATATGTGATAAAAGTAATGCAGGTCTAATAATAGCTTCAATCAATAACAAATCGAACTTTTCTTCTTTTAAAATTTTCTTCACTTTATCCACATTTAGTTGCATTTCTACGGTTTTCATTACTATTTGAGACCCTAATCGTATTTGAGAAACCAAATCACCTTCGCTTTTAGAACCGATTTCAAGTAGTATCTTCCAATTGTCGTAAGACAAGTCATGGACGTCAATTTCTGTTAGATTTGCGGGTGCTCCTCCATTTGCGAAGGCGGGATCTGTTGTGATGACAGTGACTTCGTGTCCTCGCCTGGCAAGTTCTTGAGTTAAAACGCGAAACACTAATTGATGACTGATTGACGGAACTGGAAAATAAGCCAGTATCTTTGCCGCATTATTGATTGATATTGATAATGTAAACAGAAACAAAGTCACCGGTCCAAACATTTTCGTACTACCTTCTGAGGTAAAATGATTATAATGATATTTGATTGCAATATGCAAAATTCAGCGCACTGATACTGAACTGTTATTAAGAAGTATTAAAGCAATACACGGAATTATATATGTATAACATTTTTATTTTGTCTATACCAATATTATAAAGCGAAAAGATTTTTTTGTTTCTAACGAATAGGCTCCGAAACTACTGTACATACTAAAAAAAAAAAATTTTTTTTAAATAGTGTTCCTTAGGAAAATTACAATAATGTTACTGAAAGTAGGAAAATTTTGCCTATAAAATTCATCATTTGGCGTGCGCTGAGAAATCTATTGATGAACAATAAAAATTATATACGACATGATTAAAGTACTCATTATTAACTAAAAAAAATCACTATCATAGTAAAGTCACAATAGCAGCTTTTGTGTTCTAAAATTTAATTAGATCGCCGATAGAAACAAAAGTTGGTTATATTCGTATTGTAGTATCTATTAATTCTTAATCAAATACATAGTTTAACAAATTGGTAGGTAGGGTAGGGTAGGTAAGATAGGAGGATAAATAGGTAGGTAGGGTAAATAGGTAGGGTAGGGTAGGCAGTTGACGGGAGCAAAGCCATGGGCACAGCTTGTACAAGAAATAAACCTGCTTGTTTCTTAAATCTTTGATTACGAAATTTTAACTATTACTAAAGAGTAAAAAAGTAAAAATTAGTGGATAATAAATATAATGTATAGTTACTTACAAAATCACGCAGTTTTTGTTGTGATAATGCTTTTAGATTTTTGTACAAAAGATTTGTATGTTTGTATTTTTGTATGTAACGAATAAACTTAGAAACTACTGAACCGACCGTTGGGAAGCTACACAATCCCCGGATGACATAGGTTACTTGTTATCCCTGTATTCCCACGTGAACGGGAAATATGCGGGTGAAACCGCGATGCGTCCGCTAGTCATTAATGAAAGTGTAATTTACCATAAGTGAAACAAAGTCGCGAATAAAACTTATGTATGATTATTATAATTTGCTTGACTAATTAATCATAATTTACAAAAATATACAGCTTTTACGCATACTTTTAAATCACCATAAAGATAAGAATAACACTGTTTAACACAAGTTTTGTTCATGAAATGAAATATGTATTATATGTGTTACGTTACTTTGGGTCTCTACATGTAGGAAAAAATATTAAACAAAATCCAGAACGTATTTTTTTTTTATATTTACTACATAACTATTTACGATTTTTACAAAAAATAACATTTTAATTAAACAACAGGCTGGACTGAAATGGGTTTCGGCGGGCCATATATTATGCAGAATGCATAATGTTAGATGGGCCAGAATTGTCACGCAGTGGGAGCTGGAAGATGGGTGTGATCGAAGAGTGGAGAGCTATGATGGAGACCTTTGTCCAGCAGGGAGACAATATACGTTGAAAATGAGTAAATTTTGCTCTTTTTTTAGGGATCCGTACCCAAAGGGTAAAAAGGGTCCCGCCCTATTATTAAGACTCCAAAATCCGTCTCTCTGTCCGTCCATCTGTCACCAGGCTGTATCTCATTAACCGTGATACTCGTAGCTAGACAGTTGAAATTTTCATACATAATGTATTTCTGTTGCCACTATAACAACGAATACTAAAAACAGAATAAAATAAATATTGAAGTGGGGCCGTTTCCCGTTTTTTACGATAATGGTACGGAACCCTTCGTGCGTGAGTCCGACTCGCACTTGGCCAGTTTTTTTTAATATTTTCATCTGTATTGAGATACAGATACACAACAATAGCCTAGCATCTTTTGGTCCTAAAAACCTTGATAATTTTGCTCAAATGATTTTAAATCTCGGTGAGTCTCACCATGATCATGACCATGATGTAACATGGAAATATTGTAAAACCAAACCATTTTTAAAAGAGTAACCATGGAGTTTCTTGCCGGTTCTTCTCGATATGAAACGACCAACCCGACCGTGCACCTTTTGTCGACGTTTTATAAGTGCCCATGTGGGCCTATGTGAAATAATAAAAAAAAAAAGATCATCACTCATACCACCAAGATTTTCTCGAAACAAAATAAAAATGGAAATGCAAAAAAAAATATGACATATTTACATCCAGCCCGTAATTTTGCAATAAATTCTCAACAATCTTTTTATAATTATCGCTTTTCTTATTGCCTAAAAAAAAATGATCGACACTTTTGTAAAAGTTCCAGACTTCTTTATCAACCTCGGTTAAAAGAATCTCAAATTTTGTATGGCAAATATTGCATTTGCCAGATTTAAGGACCCCCAAATATTTCTTCCTTTGGTTTACCCACGCCAAGATTTGTAAGTACAAGGCAAAGATAATGAAAGCCAGACTTGGATTTATCCAAAGTTTGATATTTTAAAACATAAGACCGTCATGGTTTTCTTCATCTTTCCCTCTTCTTTCACACCATTACTAATACATCCCATCTAGACACGCGGCAGCGTGTCAAGCCAACTTCAAGCAAAAAAGGAACTGGCGACGCAGGAGCTGTGTGCTGTAATATTACAAGAACCATTTGGAGCCACTTTTGTCATCTTAATAACTCAAAATCTATTTAACATAAACACATGAAATTTGGTTTACGTATTTAAATACCTAAGATAAACTATAAACCAAAATTAAATAAATATAGCTCAATCGATAATTTAGATATTATAACGTCCAAAAATCGTCATTTTTAACACTGACTGATGTATAAACCAAAACTCTAACCCAGTTTCAGATGACCTAGAAAGTTCAAATTTGGCATCCAGATAGATAGTTGGATGAATACAAAGGAACAAATCAGAAACCCGTATATATTTTTTATCATTTTATTATAATTGATGACAGCCGCTCTTTACGTGGTTTTTAAGGTCTGGTCGTAAATATATAACGAGTGAAAACCACCCTTAATTCTAGAACTAATCAAGACCATGATTCAGATATTAATAAATGTATATGTAAGAAATGTGTGTGTAATTGAACAATATTGACAATTGAGAAACAATATACCACGGGTATTTAACACGATGATTTTGATTTATTTATTTACCTATTTCACCCGACGTTTCGGCCGTGTTGCAACGACCGAAACGTCGTGATGAATCGAAATCATCGCGTTAAATACCCTTGGTATATTGTTTCTCAATTATGAAACGCGAAAGTTTTAAAGTTAATAATATTGACAATTCCCTATTTGCGCACCATATGCTATTAATATCCACTTTTAATTCGACTTTACTAATTTAAGAAGTTATTTTTTAAAATAGCAAATATTGTTGTAGCAGAAAAAGCAAGAAATTGTGTTTTTTTAATTTAATTTAGAATGTTTTATGTTCTTGTAAATAAATTTTTAGGATACCGAAGTTGGGAACCATTAAAATCTCAATTCTTTTGTCGGCGTAGTCAACAACCGCGCATATTTTTGGTATTGAACTTGGCTCCCTTTTCCACATTTATGTTTTTGATGGGTCCTTCTTTCTTTGTCCTCCCCCTCCTTCTCCCTACACATTGTTCTAGCTACTATAAAAATGCATTGAGCTACACGACTAATTGCTGACATATGCTTATGCCTTTGTGCTTATTGGCCTTGTTTTTTCTGTCTCCTGCTTGATATGGAGGGAAGTGGAAATTTGTGTTTTTTTTGCTTCTCCTCCATTATTCTTTTCTGATTAATTTCGTTGCGGGATCCAAGACAGTTAAATTCATTCTCCGGGACTTCATCGAGCTTCATTGCCTCAGCGCTTTTCTGGTGGTCGCCACTGTTGATTCTGGCTTTCAGGAGTTGCAGTGGTTTGGGGACAGTGCATTGGGATTGACATATGCTATCACTTACTGAATTGTTCCTTTCAAATTATGTGTATCTTTCTTTTAGAGTTGTTCTCATAGGATTTGACCAGTGCAAGTAATTATTATCTTCCCAGTGATCCATTATTCGAACGCCAACATTGAAATTTTTTTTTAGGAAAATAATTGCAAATCATTATTATTTTTTTAGGTAGGGGTAATATTATATCAGTTGTTTCTCAAAATCGGGCGCCACAAAGTGCGTAGCGCGCGCATTTTGATAATCAATTATAGTTTTGTTGTAAGTAATTTTTGCAAAAATGGCGTCACACAGTCGGTAAGTAATTTTTTTTATGTTAACAGTAACATTGCGTATTTTTTTGCAAATCATATTTGAATTTACTGTTATTTCTAATAGTAAAATGAATAAATATATTGAGAATGTAGTGTGTATGACATGTTTTCTGACACCGTTCCATTTTTCAAACATTGGGAATATATTTCTCTGTTGCCGTTGAGAATAATTTATGAATAGATAGGCTTATTATTACATTTTTTGTTTTAGGTGGATGGTAAATGACATAATTTCGTATTTAGGAGATTATGAAGATTTGCTGGCAGCTGATTTTTATATTTCCCCCCGAAAACTTAGATATGAGTGACGAAAGACAGTGGTAATGAAGAATCTACTGATATCAACTGCTTGTCTCGGCACCAGTTATTGGCAGTAGCAGAACTTAGGTCTAAGGTATCTGTAGAGGGACGGATCGAAAAAATACAGCAGCAACAATCGCAAGAGGATGAGTTCACATGAACACGTCACAAAAACCACCTCCTGAAAAAAAAATGTAAGCGTACGATTGCTATTAGAATTTTTCGAGTTGTTTTATGATGAAGATGTGATAGAACTACTGCGTTCACAGACAGACCAGAATGCAAAACACAACACGTACATTTCATAGGTAGTTCTGACCAAATCGAGCAGTTTATAGGTATCCTGTTATTGTCTGGCTACAATGGAGTTGCTCGTTAGAGAATGTATTGGGAGCAAAGCATTGACTTTCATCATCTTGTATGTCAAGATATAGGTTTGAAGAACTACAGAGATTTTACCACGCATGCGATAACACCAACCTACAGCCAGGAGATACATTTTGTAAGTTACATCCTTCGTGGGATCGCCTCAATCGAAGATGATTCAAATATTTTCCAAGCGACAGAAATTTGAGTATAGACGAGTTGTTGACCATCCCACACTTTGGAAAACATCCCACTAAACAACATATTCATGGTAAGCCTAATAGATTCGGCTACAAAGTATGGGCAATTTGTACTCAATTAGGTTATCTAATTTATGTAGAACCATATCAAGGTGCTAGCACTGGAAATAACACATCCATCCTTTTGAGTCAGCGGATCTGTAGTTCTTGATCTTATATCGGAACTTCCACCTGGGCAACTTTTTTACCTCAATACCTCTGTTGACTGAAATAAAATCCTTAGGACACGATGCTACTGGAACTATTAACTTCCCGTCAAGCGGCATACAACCCCATAATTATAAATATTTATTAAATAAACTTATCTAAACTACTCCGTAACAAGCTTTTATTTGGTGTCATTTACGTTTATATGTACAAAGAAAATACATTAGCGTATGTTCCCATTGTTCCATTATTGGATCGGTATAGAAATTCAAAAGGTCAATGACCGATATTTTTTTTATTGTACATATATGTTACTTTACCCAATAACATAAACATAAGCAAAAATTAAAAAAATCGGATGAGGAGATTTTTTGTGATGGGAAGATATGGGTTAGACAATTTCTCTCTGAAAGTTCGTTTCTTTATTTCTATAGCAGTCAGATGGAAGGATAGAAAAAAGCTCGACAAGTAAAAGTGTTTAATAAGCAATTTACGGAATATCTTAACATCATTTATTTATATTTCTTGTCCTCGTAAAGTTTTTGAAGTCAATTAGCAAAGCAAAGATTGAGTTCGCTTGACAAATGACTTTTTCTCAAAGTGGGCTTTACCTTTTCTTTCGTAACTCTGGACCATTTCTCTTGATCTGTCCCTATTTACAAGAAAAAGCAAGAGAATAGTTACGTTAAAAAGGAACCCTTATGGTGCGACTCAGTCGGTCTCTCCGGTTGTCACAGCTGGATATCTCAAGAGCTACTAATGCTATTAACTTGAAATTTGGAATTGTTTTAGATGTCGTTTGCCCAACTATTTTGCAAATAAGAATTTCTTTTTTTTTCAACTGTGCTTGTGGGATATTGTACGGTGCAACCGCACATTCTGCAATTTAGCAGTTTACGCCACACATTCATTTCAACTCATAATAATTAGTTAGTTCGCATTGGGCTATCAAGACAGCCAGGCGTTCTCGTAACAGCCAACAAGGGCTGCGTCACTCACTTCATTCTTCACACATCAGTTCATTAAGCTCATTTTATCCTTAAAACATTTCAGGCAATACATCAGTGTTTAAATACTTAAACTCTTTTATTCCTCATCATCCTTTCATCTAAAAGTTATGTATGGCCTAATAAGGGACCATACAGATATCATATGAAAGACCGTTATATGAACATTCTCAAAAACAAAAAAACTTTATTACTTACTTTATTAAACGTTTATTAGATACCATAACAGATGTTTATCACGGGAGACTCAATTTACATTTATTGTCACCAGAACAACTGAAGAACACACTGATACAAAACTATACACTCCTCTCGAGCAACAAGGAGCTTGACGAAATCAAGAAGCAACTCCGCATTCTCAAAGCAAGTGAAAGATTGCCAAATCAAGTTTCTTATCACGATATCCATCACTACACAGCATTTTATGTGGCTATCGGAGTTTTGTTGATAGTTGGAGCAGTCTTCATGGTGCGACGACTTCGCAAAAGGCGAACCGCATCTCTCGCGGTGGCAAGGGTCGCATTGGCAAGTCTGCAGCCCGCGCAACACGCGACTCCTGCACGGGCAGAGGCTGGGGCCTCTATCTTATCGTCCACGATTCAATATAGTGTTAGTGCGCATAATCAGTGTGAGATTCCGTGTATATCAGATTACAGTGAAATACCAAAAGTGCATAAGTTAGACAAGTGTACGGTGCCTATGACTCGTAAAACGGAGTTCAAGTATAGACTCTAAACATATTATAATGACCAATTGGAATCACCTTGTCAATCATCTAGTATAACGACCAATTGGCATTACCTTGTTACTTATCATGTTCATCTCACATTCATCTTCCCGCTCGGGAGCATGTACGGTGCAACCGCACATTCTGCAATTCAGCAGTTTACGCTACACATTCATTTCAACACATAGTAATTAGTTAGTTCGCGTTAGGCTATCAAGATAGCCAGGCGTCCTCGTAACAGCCAACAAGGGCCGCGTCACTCACTTCATTCTTCACATATCAGTTCATTTTATCCTTAAAACATTTCAGACAATACATCAGTGTTTAATTACTTAAACTCTTTTATTCCTCATCATCCATTCATCTAAAAGTTATGTATAGCCTAACAAGGGACCATACAGATATCATATGAAAGACCGTTATATGAACATTCTCAAAAACAAAAAAACTTATTTTTAGGCTGCACTGTTTTGTGTTGACGAAAAATGTGAAAACAAACTTTCCCCCTTTTTTCCCTCTCCTTATCTCTGAAGTTTGCTTAGAGTGAAATCTGAAATTGTTGTAAGTGATAGAATTTTATGTATAGATTATATGAAAAATAAAACGATGTCTCTAAATAGCACACTTTATCCGAAATAAAAATTTACAATAAAGATATAATAGTAAATTACTGTCCACCTGTTTGCCCTTCCACCTGTCCGCCCATGCACCTGTCCACTTGTCCATCTTTCCTACTTTTAAAGGACTGTAGAAAAGTAACACATCCAAAATAATATGAATTACATAACAAATTTTAATCAATTGTAAACACAGGTTTTTATTTTACATTTTAATAATTTATTCTACCAGCCGATGGAAAGTCTTTCAATTCATCTTATTCAGGAGATGATTTTTCAATTATTTTTTTCTCGTTTAGTACTCAAATCTGCTATATGAACAAAGAAAATTAAGCCTGAAGACATTGATGTTTACGTTAACATGTTTTTTTTTTACTGATTATATTTTAGCAGCATCATTTTGTTTTAAATTTTTTATATTCACTGTAGCTGAAAAACTTCCACAATTTATATAGCACAAAAGTTAGAAGTACAATTAAGGCTAAGGCAATTGCCAATAAAGTAAGTATTAATTCTAGTTCTAGGTACTCCGCCCACGACATGTTGGCGGCGGGCGCACGCAGATGTCTCGCGCCGCCGTGACGCAGCACATGCTCCGTCCACCACACGGCGCGCTCCAGTGGTGGCATAGGCTGATCACGCATCAACTTTCCTAGTTTTTCAACATTGTGACGATAGCTGAAGATTAATAATGAAGTGTAATATTAATAAAACTTATAAATATGTGTGTATAGTTTGATACAACAGCTAATACAATCTAATGATATACACAAATAAGAAGCAACTATTTATTACATCTCATTCACACTATCATATTCGGTTTTAATGAATGCCCTTAAAAAGCAGTACTCAGTAGTTAAGCAGATACATATAAATATGATTTCTTGATCATCTATAAAAAAAACTGATGGCAATAACGACAGTTATCATTTTGACTTGCTACAAGACGGTAGGTCTCGTTAGAAACATAATCTATATAAGCTAGTATTTTCCTGAACCATTCAAGTTGTTTGAGTTATTTCTTTACTTCAGTACCTTAACATGCTTATACCATACAAAAAGTCAACATTTTTGACAGACTATATACCTACCTTCTATCACCAATTACAGTATTAATCGCGTTCTTGAATTCTTCGCCAGACATCGTGAGTAAATTTAGCTTGACTCCAATGCCGTAGTGCTCATATTTTTCAACATTGTAAAATTGATCATTCATCATTGGTATAGCAATCAGAGGTACACCTGCTGCGACAGCCTCGTCTGTTGATTGTAGACCTCCTTGAGTGATGAATACTTTGATCTTAGGATGCCCTGAAAATGTTCGTTTATTTAGTTCGTTTGTTATAGTGATACATTGTGGAGATGGTAGTTATAAGTGGACTGTGTTTTTATAGGCGATGGTTTAGTGCCGTTATTATTTGAATGACATCTATGCTGGACAAACCAATGATATATTTAGGCAGAGATGTTGACTGCCGCGGTAGAGTCCGTGTTAGCGAATATCCACCGGCCGTGCTGTTTCAAAGTCACGCAGCGCACCCAACGATGCCGTGTAGATTACGAAGTAATATGTGCGCGCAGCGTAGAAAGGGCGTGATTTCCACACGCAAAATGTGGGGTTCAATTCCCAGTAGTAAGTATAAATTACATGCATGCATTTGCGTAAAACCTTTAAACAATAACCACTTACTAAGAAGATCTGCCTGTGGTAGCCATTTGGATGTCCTGATGTTCTTAGAACGTCCTGGCAGTTCATCCTTGTCCCACTTCCACACTACGTCGTAAGGTAATTCAGAAAAAGCTTTTGCCATTATCTGTACTTTTTCAGGTGGAAGCATTGAAAATTGGATAGATGTACCAAAGCTTATGTAGATAACGCCATACTGGGACGAATCTAGATAGGTTTGGAGTTCCTGAAATTTTTGTTTTGTAAATATTATTGAAACTTATAACCTCAGTTCAAAAGTTACATTAAAAAAACTAGTTGCCGTCCGCGGCCCCGCCCGCGTGGTATTAGTACTTCTCCCAATATTTTCATAAATTATAGCCTATGTGTTATTCTAGTGTATAAATATATATATATATATATATATTTCTGTCATAGCCATCCATCCATCCATCCTCACAAACTTTCACGTTAAGTTTAGGATAAGACTGAACACCTTTTCTGTAGTCGGGATGAGTAACTAATCATGCACTACATTGATTTAACGAACTACCTTTTTTTTTGTAAATCGCTAGCCGCCGCCTACAAATTTTCCCTTGTGCAATTAATACTTAATCTTATTCCTACTAATATTTTAAATAAATTGAGTAAATTGCATATTTTGGCAGTAGTTAGTCCTATTTTACATCATGACGCTGTTCTCCTGGTATCATAATTTCAACCAATGTACACAAAACATTAATCTATTGTACAAATAAACCTTCCTATTGTATCAGTGGTTCGGTAGTATTTAAGTTGATTGTATTCAGATAGACAAAAAGACGTGACATAGAGATATATATATATATACATATTTGTTATATGGTATGTATCGATGATAGAAACATTAAATGCGGCTGTAACTGTAGAATGGTGGTATATTTCACCAAAATATTGACTGTTAAATAAAACAATGTCTTAATGATAATATTTTGAAATATGGGATCCAATATGTAGTTTAAAACAATTTTACCGTTGGCAATTCTTTCACTGGCTGCTGATGTAATCCACCCATGTATATCACACTAGGAGGCACTGGACGATTCCCTTCCCACATGGGATGAATGTTCAAAAACAGCATAGCAACGTTATTATTTAATTCACTTGTGGTTGGCGCATTTGATCCAAATACTTTTTTGAACAATTCGTTTTCCGCATCTTCAGATTCATTAAATACACTTTCTATTTTATAAAAATTCCACAACTGTACTAACTTCTCCCACTTTGACAAATTGTATAATCTCTTGCTGAAAGTTATCGGGTACAGTAAAGGATGCCACGCTGACCCAACAGTTTCCACATTGTAGGTAAAAGGCCCAAAAGAAGACACAAGAATCACGGGCGCCTTAACGACATGTGACAAAATTAACGCAGGTCTAACACAGGCTTCTATCAATATTAAATCGAACTGTTCCTCTTTTAAAATTTTCTTCACTTTTTCTACATTTAGTTGTAATTCTAAAACCTTCAACATTATTTGAGCCGCTAATTTTATTTGATAGACCATATCACTTTTGCCTTTAGTACCGACTTTAATTAGTGCTTTCCAATTGTCGTAAGACAAGTCGTGAACGTCAATTTCAGTCAAATTCGCTGGTGCTCCTCCATTTGGGAAGGCGGGATCTGTTGTAATGACAGTGACTTCATGTCCTCTTCTTAGAAGTTCTTTAGTTAGAACACGAAACACTAATTGATGACTGACCGACGGAACAGGAAAATAAGCCAGAATTCTTGCCGCATCGTTGGAAAATATTGATAGTGAAAGCAGAAACAATGCTACTTGCCTGAACATTTTAGTACTACTACTTTCTTGGATGAAAATGAATATAATATTATTTGCATGCAATATATAAAATTCCTCGCTTTGATAATAAACTGATATTAAGACAATGAACAGAATTATGTATAAATATAACATTATTTTTGTTGTTATATATTATGCATTTTTTTAAAGTTGGTTGTAGGGTGTTACTTAGTAGTAGTTACAAATACTAGTTAGTAGTGTTTACAAATAGATTAACTATGACTGTGATTCTCGTCAATTGTGTCCCAGGTACCAAAACAGAAAGAAAGAAAGAAAAATATTTATTTTTGACCCGCACAGAAGACACGAGATAAGCAAAACACAAACAATAATTAAAAATAAACAACCCCGTGCGAGACCAAAAAGCCTTTTTTTAAATTTTATTATTGATAGGCTTGCGCTTGACCACTATCTCACCTGATGGTAAGCGATGATGTGGTCGACGATGAAGCACGCTTGCCTAGAAGAAATCTATTCACTCTTGACTTAAAGACTCCCAGGTTGTAGTTATCAGGAAATACAGACTCCGGCAGGGAATTCAACTCCTTTGCTGTACACATAATTAAATAATTTCCAAAACGTTAGGCTCATCTCAGCATGCTTGTTTTTTTTAAACAAATTTCATTTTCATTATTTTTACTATTAATATTACGGTTGGCGCAGTGGTTGAGCGATTGACTGCAGCGCTGCGTTTCGTGGATTCGATTCCCGCACGGAACAATTAATATTTGTATGACCTACAGATAGTTGTTCCGGCTCTGGGTGTATGTGAGTTTATATGTTTGTTAAACGCACCCACGATACAAGTAGAAATCCCAAGTGAGAGGCAACGTTTAAATATATATATGTATATATATATATAGCGAAATAAAATAAAATACTTATTTAAAAAAAAGCACACGGGTCTTGTCAAGATTCTTATTCATTTTTTTTTTAAAAACGACTTGTCCCTTTAAATAAAGGTACATTTATACAAATATGAAACAAAATCGCGAGTCAAACTTGTATATAATTATAATAACTTGCTTGACTAATGTTTTACTATTTATAACATTAAACAGTATTTACGCATATTTTCGTATCTCGTTACGGAAAGATAAGAACTATAATGAAGTAACGTAGTTTTTAGCGTTTTATGTCAATGACAATAAAAAAATAGATAAATCTAACTGCCGAGTCACAGGGATATCACAATTAACACTGCCAACTCCCAAACCCCAAGTTGCGACTGAGAAATTATTGATGGTCAAACCTAAAAACTCTTAGATAGGTATTCCAGCAGCATTGGACTCATGCTCAACTCAAAATAGACAGTTGTGATTGGTTTGAATTTCTTGACATTAATGGGCTCAAGTCCAAGATTCCAGACGCGCTAAACGTTACCGACATCTTACAATACAAAATCAGGGAAATTCTGTAGTTTAAGTACTTCGACCGTACACATACTTGCTAACTTGGACTTTTTAACTGAATACAAAAAAGAAGGAGTTAATTTGTCGGAATCTTTTTTATTTTCATTATTTATATATACCTATAATGAAACTGTGATCAAATTTTAGTCTTTTGATAAGGACCTCACTGAAGGTGGCGACCAGCTCTGAGACTTGGATTTACTTATTACGCTTTGAATACCTACTATTTAATGGGCCGTCGCGTCTGCTGTTCATAGTTACAAACTAAAACTACTCAATACCCACCACACATTTTGAGTAGAAAAATCAGTAACGTCTGGGATCTTGCTCTTTTGAGTACACACTTTATGTCAAGCTGAAGGATCATATTCCAAACTCAAAAGTTGTGATTGAATTGAATTTTGAGTTTGAGTTGAGTATGAGCCAAAATAGTAAAATAATACCTTTGTTTAAATCAGGTAGTACATCAGACCCTACAAATTATAGACCTATTTCAGTACTACCTACGTTTAGCAAAATATTTGAGAAATTAATTTCAGAGCAATTGCAAAGATTTTTTAATAAACATAAATTATTACATAGTGTTACGAGCTGGGGTTCAGGGATAAATTATTTAAACAGCAGACTTCAATTAACCACTGTTTATTACAAAAACACTTCTTAAACAATTCTATTACTTCGCTCTATTTTCCGCTTTGATCGAAAGAAAGAAAGAAAAAAATTAATTTGTGACACGCACAGGAGACACGAGATAAGCAACACAAACAATATAAAAAAAAAAAAATAACCCCGTGCGAGACCAAAAAGGCTCCTATCTCAGCATGTGCAACGATATTAAAAAGAAAATAACGCTGCGCTGTTATTCTGATAGGGCCCACTGTTGATGCCACGGACACATTCACGGAAACGGAACATACAATATTTAAAGCAATAAAATAGAATAAGATAAATAATAACAAAATAGTATAAACACAGAAGGTGAGTCACAGGTGATCGCTCTGTATCGCTTCTCAATCGAAACCGACTCACGACGAATCCGACCGCTCTTTATATAGCACGGAAGAAGTTTTTGGAACGTTCTATACTATTCTAGATAATTCGAGAAACTTCCAGAACAATCGACTTTCGAACTCATTGTTCCCGAAGCGACTAGAAACATCCTGGAAAATTCCATTCGACACGAGCTTTCGAGAACATTAGTTCCGCTATTCAATACTAGATGGCGCCACTAGTTACTACCTAGTTCTTCCTCTCGTTACTAGATGGCGTTGGCCTATCTTGTAACATTGCCTCCCTCTTAGACATGCTCGTCCCGAGCATTGTTAGACCCATGATAACGGGCCAACCGATCCACATGAACGACCTTTGATGCACCTCGGGGTCCCTTTTGAATTCGGTAGGTGACGTCATTGTTCTTGGTAACTACGCGATAAGGTCCATCCCATTTTGCTTGTAATTTAGGCGATTTTCCTTTGCTCCGTGCCGGGTTATGTAACCATACAAGAGATCCTTCATCGAAGCCATTATTTTTCGCTTTCCGATCGTAGCGGGTCTTCATCCTCTCAGACATCTGTTGACCTGTCTGTCTCATATGCTCATATACATCATCCATCCTGTTTCGTAGCTCATTCGCATAATCTGTTACATTGCGTGGAGACTCAGGCGTGATACCGGTGATTAGATCTGCAGGTAATCGTAGTTCTCTGCCGAAATTAGCAAAAGCTGGTGTTACCGTTGTAGTTTCATGAACAGCACTGCAATATGCCATGAGATATGGTTGAATGTGTTTGTCCCAATCGTTCTGTCTGTTTTCCACAACCTTTGCAAGATATCTCTCTAGTGACTGGTTGAATCGTTCAACCATCCCGTCTGATTGCGGATGATAAGCAGTAGTTCTGGTTTTGTGAGCACCCATCACACGGCACGTCTCCTTGAACACTTCTGACTCGAAGTTCCTGCCTTGGTCACTGTGGATTTCCAAGGGTACCCCGAACCGACAAAACACTTCGTGAACTAACTTATCAGCCACCGTAACGGCTTCTTGATTGGGGATTGCAAACACTTCCGGCCATTTTGTGAAGTAGTCCATGACGAGCAAGACGTACCTGTTTCCGCTTTGGCTTTCTGGAAATGGTACAGCAACATCCAATGCTATACGTTCCCACGGTGCACCAACATTGTAAACCTTTAGTGCCCCTCTGCTACGAGTTTGTGGTCCTTTCACAGCCGCACAACTTGTGCATTTGCGGCACCATTCCTCAACGTCTTCTCGACAATGGATCCAGTAAAATCGTTCTCGGATCTTGATTAAAGTCCTCTTAACTCCCATGTGACCCCCTGAACATCCATAACGAAGAGCCATCAAATGGTGGCACTTTAAAACCACGTGGCGAAGGCGCCCCAACCGCAGCTGCTATGGCCCCAACTCCAGACTTGAGCCCACATATTGTCTTCTCCATTTCGATAATGCGGGTCTCATGTTGCTGGACCTGGTCCTTTACCTCCTTCATCTCCGTACCAATTGCAGTGCGGAAGTCCTTGATTACCATGAACTGCTCCTCCTGACGGCGAATCTGCTCCTCCTTGTCGCGCTGCAGCTGCTCTTCCAAGCGGCGAGCTTGTTCCTCCTGATGGCGAGCCTGCTCCTCCTTGTCGCGCTGCAGCTGCTCTTCCAAGTGGCGAGCCTGCTCCTCCTAACGGCGAGCCTGCTCCTCCTTATCGCGCTGCAGATGCTCTTCCAAGCGGCGAGCCTGCTCTTCCTGACGGCGAGCCTGTTTCTCCTGACGGCGAGCCTGCTCCTGCATAAAAGCCATCAGAGCAGCGAGGTCAGGGGTAACGGGAGATCGAGCTGATGCCGCTGCCACCGCGGAGTCTCGTTGTCCACTTGATGACGGTGAGGGAGCGTCTCCAAAGCGCCTCTGGTCTACGTCTTGCTGGCGCTGACTCCTGGTGCGCATCCCTTCCGTTTCTTCTTTCGGTAGAACCGGCATAATTTATCCCACATCTGAGACCAATTTGTTACGAGCTGGGGTTCAGGGATAAATTATTTAAACAGCAGACTTCACTAATAATGATAAATCACTGTTTATTACAAAAACACTTCTTAAACAATTCTATTACTTCGCTCTATTTTCCGCTTTGATCGCTCTGTATCGCTTCTCAATCGAAACTGACTCACGACGAATCCGACCGCTCTTTATATAGCACGGAAGAAGTTTCTGGAACGTTCCATACTTTTCTAGATAATTCGAGAAACTTCCAGAACAATCGACTTTCGAACTCATTGTTCCCGAAGCGACTAGAAAGAAGACACGAGCTTTCGAGAACATTAGTTCCGCTATTCAATACTAGATGGCGCCTCTAGTTACTACCTAGTTCTTCCTCTCGTTACTAGATGGCGTTGGCCTATCTTGTAACAATAGCAAACAGTTCAGCATCAGCGGTGTTAATCTTTTAAGACATATTTATAATGCATGGGAAGATAAGTGCGATGCCTTCGGAATCTTTTGTGATTTGTCCAAAGCATTTGATTGTGTTTTTCATGAAACTTTAACCAGGAAACTCCGCCACTACGAGATTCGGAACAGCGCTCTGGATCTTCTTACTTCATATTTGAGTAATAGGATTCAGACCATTGACGTTAATGGAAAAAAAAACCTTGATCTATGGTAACAATGGGAGTCCCACAGGGCTCGATTCTTGGTCCTTTCTTGTTTCTTATTTATATTAATGACTTGCCTTACCCTAAAAGGATAACCATGATATAGTGTTGTTTGCGGATGATACTTCTTTTGTTTAAACTCAAACGTCAGCAGCTGGTTACTGACTATGTAAATAGCGCGATCTCAAATAAAAGTTCACTGGTTCAATGATAACAATTTACTTCTTAATGAAAAAAAAACCGATAGGCATAGGTCTCACGTTAGGCAGGTGAAAACCGATGTGTTGATAAAGGGCGAAGAATTGAATCCTGAAAATAGCACAGTATTCTTAGGCTTAACTTTGGATGCTAAGCTTCAGTGGGGCCCACATATAGATAAATTGTCAAAGAAGCTAAGCTCCGCAGCATATGCTGTTAGAAAAATTCGTAATTTAACTGACATAGAGACAGCCCGTTTAGTATACTTTAGCTATTTTCATAGTGTAATGTCGTACGGTGTTCTGTTGTGGGGAAATGCCGCCGACATCCAGACTATCTTTGTTGTGCAGAAAAGAGCTGTTCGATCAATTTATAAATTAAGCCCAAGACAGAGTGTCTTGGGCTTAATCAATTACTCAGAGAGAAATTTAAGGAGATTAATGTAATGACTGTGCATTCTCAGTATATTTATGAAAAAAAATTATATGCCCATAAAAATATAAAATTGTTTAAAAAATACAGTCATATCCATAACATAAATACTAGGAACAAACACAAATTTTTAGTAACTATAACACGGCTCACGAAAATAGGTGGCTCGTTTAGATGTCAATGTGTACGCTTTTATAATAAGCTTCCAAGCCACGTACAAGATCTAAGTCTTAATAAATTCAAATCTTTCATTGAACGTAAGTTGTGCCAGAAAGCGTTTTATACAATTGAAGATTACCTTGAGGACAAAAAGGCTTGGGATTGAGCTGCTCCAATTAATTTGGTTTTTTTTATTATATTTTGCACCGTGAATTTTGTTACTATAATTTTTGTTATTTTTTTTTTTGGTTTTCTTGCAATGACAATAATATTTACTTTTTAAAGTATTATATTATTTTATTTTAATTATTGTGAATGTGAAGACTTTTTTTTGTTTTAATTTAAATTTATCTTAGTTTTTAAACATGGTCTGGCAGTTTGAGTAGTTTATGCGGCCTACCCGATTGTTTGTCGAATCGTTGAGCTCCTTAAATTCTGAGTTGAGCTGCTCGGTTATTGACAAATGCGTGCACTGACTGGACAGGTCCACTTAATCTGGCTGGTTCTTTCCTCAAAAGACCATTTCAGACATCAATATACATGGTCTTCACATGATCTAACCAAGATTTTGTCTGGACTTTAAAAGAGACTGTGACCTCTGCGTTTGTTTCGGCCTTTCTTCTCAGAGTAGTCAGATAGGAAACGCCGACCTCATCTAGTTTTAAAAAATATGATCGACATGTAAAATTGTTTTTACAAACTAACTTACAGATATAAAATCATTTATCATTTATAGCCTTGGCCTCACCTGAGAAACGAACCCAGGGTCCCATACTCAGGGTCCCATGCCCAGGCACTTGGAGCCGCAAAACCAGTGTGGTGATTTATGAGTCGAACACCAGCTTAGGTCCGACAATGAGCCACCTGCCGATAATCGTGGTCGAGTTAAGAATGTGAACAACTATTCCAGTAAGAGTCCAAACTAAAAGAAGTTTTCTTCTACTGGGTGTCTCAGGAAAAGTAACTTTTAGAGATGCATAAAAGAATAATAAACATATTTAAATATACACGACATGGGAAAATTATTTTTTGAAAATATTATAATTCAAATAACGTCCTTCACGGCTCTGGCACTCTTCAAAGCGATCTCTAGCATTCATGAAAACGCGCCTCAGAAGTTGAGTAGCCCAGACCTCACACTTCCAAGTTGAGTAGGAATTTTGTTGATTTCTTGTATTATTTCTTGTCTAATGTTTTCCTTCAATTCAGTTATGGTTGATGGATTACTGTTGTACACCCCGACTCTTCAGATAACCCCTAGAAAAAAAAACTGGAGGTAAGGTCTGGGTTACGCAATTTCTTAGGCACGTTTTCATGAATGTTAAATATCGCTTTGAAGAGTGCCAGAGACGCGAAGGATGATATTCGAGTAATGTAATTTTTATAAAAAAAAACCCATTTATTTACTTTCTGATTTTGTAATTTACGGTGTTTATATAAATCTATTTGTTATTTTTTTAAGCATCTACAATAGTTTTTTTCTGAGACATCCAATAACAACGATCATCATCTTCCTGCCCTTGCCCGATGTTACTTGCAGTCGGTGCAATACGTTTTCTTCTTAAATACCGTCCTGTTAACCAACACGCTAACCTCCCTTGCAGGCTACACTATCTTTCCCTTCTCTTTTATATAATTCCTCACATAACATGAAACCTGCCAAGTACGTGTCGGACTCGCGCACGAAGGATTCCCTACCATTATCGCAAAAAACTCCAAAAAAAACACGTTTGTTGTACGATGCCCCACTTAAATATTTCGACCACATCATCGCTTGCCGTCGGGTGAGATGGTGGTCAAGCGCAAGCCTAAGGGATATTAAAAAAAAAAAAAATTGTTCTGTTTTTTGTATTTGTTGTTATAGCGCCAACAGAAATACATAATTGAGAAACAATATATCACGGGAATTTAACGCGATGATTTGATTGTTTATTTACCTATTTCACCCGACGAAATCATCGCGTTAAATTCCCGTGATATATTGTTTCTCAATTATGAAACGAAAAAGTTTTAAAGTTAATAGAAATACATCATCTGTGAAAATTTTAACTGTCTAGCTATCACGGTTCATAAGATACAGCCTGGCGAGAGACAGACAGACAGACCGACAGTGGAGTCTTAGTAATAGGGTCCCGTTTTTACACTTTGGGTACGGACAGCTAAAAAAAAATTATTAGAAATTTGAAAAAAATATCATGCATTCTTCCTTCAACTTAGGTTATATCGGAGGCTCTCGATCTAATAATAGTTGAGAAAAGTGGATAGTTGCCACTCCGGTATAATTTTTTTGCTCTGCCTAATAATTCCCGGTGGGGAAGACATAGTCAGCCTGGGCACAATTTTTAATTCATTCACTGGAGTCTGGATGCCATTATAAGTCACCTTTATATGAATCAGAAAAAAAACGGTTTTTTATTGATTTTTATAAATAAATACATATAACAGCCGTTTTTTTATTGAACACCATTCGCAGTAAAATAACTTATCCCACGAGCTATATGCATCTATAGAAAATTCTTCACATTAAAACTTCTCATTTAGGTGGTGTTTTGTTAATAATTCTCCCTGAGCGCACAATTTTCTTATATACAATTTTTATATACAGTACTAATGATAATAATATTTAAGCTTTGCATAATAATCATGAATTTAAGATTTTCACTACGTAGATGTTATCTACATCAATTTAATAGCACAAAAGATAAAATTGAACGTAACTCAAGAAAATTGCTAATATAGTAAGTAATAGTTCTAATTCTTAATTAATTGATCTAACCCAGATTTGGTTGGACTTTAAAAGTGACTGTGACTTCTGAGTTTGTTTCGGCCTTTCTTCTCAGAGTAGTCAGATAGGAAACGCCGACCTCATCTAGTTTTAAAAAATATGTTCCACATGTAAATTTGTTTGTACAAAACAACTTACAGAAATAAAATCATTTATTAATTCTAAGTGCTCTGTCCACGACATATTGGCGGTAGGCGCGCGAAGATGTCTCGCACCGCCGTGACGCAGCACGTGCTCCGTCAACCACACGGCGCGCTCCAGTGGAGGTTGAGGCTGTTCGCGCATTAGCTTTCAACACTAAGACGATAGCTGAAATTAACAATGCAATGTATTGTTAATAAAATGCATAAATATCTGTGTACAGTTTGAAACAACCGCTAATATAATCTAAAGATGTAATGATTAAGGAGCTCAGACACTCGGCTGATATTAAAACGGCTTCTCTTGTGTATCGTTCTCTGTATAAGTCTGTACTAAGTTACTGCATTCATGTGTGGGGTGGGACTTTTAAAACCATGTTGCTTAGAGTGGAATGAGCTCAGCGGGCTGTACTCAAAGTGATGTACTTCCGTCAAAGAGACTACCCCACAGCACAGCTGTACTCCGATGCCAAGATACTGTGGTGACACATTGTTGCATTATCGATGACATAGCACTTTAGGTTTTCAGCACGATTGCCACGCCGCGCAGGGAGCGCCAGTGTTCTCCTGGAGTGTGTTGTGGATAGTCGTATATAGTCTAGTAAAGTACTGTAAAGTGACAGTGAAATAAAGTCACAAAGATTTACCTCCAACTTCACCTTTTATTTACTTTACTCTCGACACCTAGAAAAGTCTACAAAAGTGGTGACCCCTGTGAAAGAAATTTAAAGATACTGAATAAATACGGCTCAAAATGACGACGCCACCTATGTTACCAGAAACAGCGGCACTCTCACTAACGTCAAGGATCGCCGATTTCTGGATGAATCAGCCTCGAGTGTGGTTTTTAGGAACGGAAGCTATGTTGGACCCACAGAAGCTAGGAGACCACTCAAAATTTGACCTTGTGGTATCAAATCTCAACAGCGACATCATAAGTCAGTTAACGGATTTTTTATTAAATCCACCAGAAACAGACAGATACGAGGCGCTGAAACAGAAATTAATAAAAATATACGAGGATTCTCAAACAAAACAGATAGGAAAATTAATTAATGAAATGGAATTGGGAGACCAGAAACCGTCACAACTTTTAGCAGAAATAAATATGCCCTCGCACGAGACAAAGTAACCGACGGAACATTAAAAGTTTTATGGCAAAATCTTCTACCACCAACAGTACGCGCAGTACTCATTTTGGTGAGACAGCTAAACATTCTCCGCACGCCATGCTGCGTCGTCATTCCATGATGCCATTAGACAATAACATTGCTAGTTAACGAATAGGCTTTTCTGTATGTCCGTCCGTTTAATGTCGTTCTACACTAGCGCGACGACACAATGGTACACAAAGCTCTCAGATTTACAACCGAATAAACAATATTCTAGCAATATACAAACTAACTGCGCATAAGGTCAAACATAACCTTAAGTCATGGCTAATGTCTCTGAGATACGAAGAAACTGAGCAGATTTTAATAACGCTCTTGTGTCACCAATACTTTCTTCAGTACATATAATTGATGTAGGTACGCACACACACATTCACCATTAAAGTTTATTACTAACAAAACTTTTCTTCTTTTTTTTCTTTGTTTCTCTATACAACTTTGGTTTTAATTTCTTTTTGATAATTATTGCATAAGATTGAACTGTATTTGTTGCCAGGAGAGGACACTGGCTCCTGTAACACAGGTTAATCACGTAGCAGAGGAGTCAGGGACTTCACTAAATTGTATTATTTTTCTTTTATGAAAATAAAGCTATTATCTATATATATAAAAGAAGAAACTGACTGACTGACTGACTGACTGATCGATCAACGCACAGCCTAAACCGCTAGGCCTAGAAGAATAAAATTTGGCAGAAAGGTGCCTCATATCGCGTAAGTGAGCACTAAGAAAGGATTTTTGGAAATTCCACCCCAAAGGGGGTAAAAAGGGGGTTGAAAGTTTGTATGTAATTTCCACAGTTTGAAAGTTGGGCACGTGAAATTTTAGATTTACGCTCTTGGTTGATAAAAAGAATTAATGTATTTATTAGTTTTTGGATATTCGACCCCTAAGGGGGTAAAAAGGGGGTTGAAAGTTTGTATGAAGTTTTTACAGTTTGCATATTGGACACACTAAATTTTACATTACGCTCTTGGTTGATAAAAATAATTAAAGTTGTTATTGGTTTTTCTAAATGCCAACCCTAAGGGGGTAAAAAGGGGGTTGAAAGTTTGTATGTAATTTCTACAGTATGTAAGAAGAACCCTTTAAATTTTAGATTTACGCTCTTGGTTGATAAAAAGAATTAATCGTTATATTGGTTTTTGGAAATTCGACCCGTAAGGGGGTAAAGTTTGTATGAAATTTTTATAGTTTGTAAGTTGGACACGTGAAATTTTAGATTTACGCTTTTGGTTCGTAAAAAGAATTAATATATTTGTTGGTTTATGGAAATTCGACCCCTAAGAGTATAAAAAGAGGGTTGAAAGTTTGTTTGTAATTTCTTCAGTTTGTAAGTTGGACACGTATAATTTTAGATTTACGCTTTTGGTTCTTAAAATAAATTAATGTATATATTGGTTTTTGGAAATTCGCCCCCTCAGGGTGTAAAAAGAGGGCTAAAAGTTTGTTTGTAATTTCTTCAGTTTGAAAGTTGGACACGTGTAATTTTAGATTTACGCTTTTGGTTCTTAAAAAATATTAATATATTTATTGGCTTTTGGAAATTCGTACCCTAAGGGGGTGAAAAGTGGGGTTGAAAGTTTGTATGTAATTTCTATAGTTTGTAAGTTAGAGTTGGAGTTGTTCAAAAGAATTCATGTAATTATTAGGTATTAGAAATACTACCCCTAAGGGGGATAAAGTGGGGGTTGAAACATTATAAGAAATTTCTTTGGTTTGGAAGGTAAAATATCTAAAATAGTAGCTTTACGCTCTTGATTAATAAAAAAAGTAATGAGTTTATTGATTTCCGGAAATTCTACCCCTAATAGAGATTAAAGGTGGCAATTTGTTGGGCTTATATATTTGAAACTTGGCATCAATATTAACAGCAAATATTTTATATTTTTTATTGATTTTAAAGTAAAGGTTGTCATTACAAGTTTTTCAAAACTTCTCCTAAAATACGATTTAAGGGATGTTAAAGTTTGTATGGAAAATGCATTTCTTGGATTAATAAACTTGAAACTTGGGACAAATACTAACCTAAGTAAATAATAAACGATATCATTATTAGTTTTTCGAAACTACCCCTAAAAGATGATCAGGGGGGGGGGGTGTTGCAGATCTTGGTTTAATAAACTTGAAATTGTGCACAAATACTAACCTTAATAAATAATGTGGGTTGCCATTAGTTATTCGTTTTTCGGAACTATCCCCAAAATACTATTTAGGGGGTGATCAAGATTTTTGAAGTGTTTTATTAGTAGGTGAGCATTAAGGAGGGAGTTTTGGAAATTCAACCTTTAAAGAGACATTTAATTGTGTAGATATTACTGACCTCCAACTAAAAACACTACAAAGTGAAAAATAAATTTCTTTTTCGAAGTTGGTGTCTTTGGTAGGTACCATTTTTTTCGTTATGGACACCGACTTCGAAAAAGAAAGTTATTTTTCACTTTGTAGTGTTTTTAGTTGGATGTCGGTAATATTTTTTTGAAAAATAGATTTTTTATTTTCACTTTTTAGGGGCACCTAATAGGCAATTTGCCTTTAGTAAGGTACTCAATTATTTTTTGTGTATGTTCACCGATATTTCCGTCAACAAACTTTGGACAAACGGTCCAGTTCGGTAGTTCCAAATCGAGGAAGAGGTCATCACTAAGATGCCTTAAGATTCTTCAAAAAACCTGTGACACACCTAAAATATCTTATGGGGGTTATTCTGAAAAACTAATGATGGCAATTTATTATTGCCCAAGGAATAAGATTTTTAACAGACTTTCCAAAAAGGAGGAGGTTCTATGTTCTCTAAATCCTTACTTAAACCGTAGATATCTACGATATCCCATTTATTATTGATTTAACAATAGCTTATTTTTGATCGCCTTCACTAACTGCAAATAATTTAGTTGAATAAAATACAAAATCATGCGAACGAAGTCGCGGGCGGAGTGCTAGTATATATATATATATATAGTTACAGGCCTTTAAACTAACTTACTAAGAAAATCTGACTGTGGCAGCCATTTTGATAACTTGATTTTCTTAGAGTGACCCGGCAGCTTATCCTTGTCCCACTTCCATAACACGTCGTATTTTTTTTTTTTTTATTTAACAATTTTTGTACACACACATAATACAAGGACAAGAAGAAGGAAAAGAAAAAAGGTACAGAGGTGATGCTTATTTCTAATGAAATCTCTTCCAGCATACCTGCGAAAGGAGTATGATAAAAAAGAGATGTAGACATTGTGTGTGGAGGGGAAAAATAAAGACATAAAACAATTCAGAGTTATGTAATTTACAATATAACAAATAAAATATACTGACATACCTATACATACATATAAGAATACATATCATAACAATTAAAACTAAATAAATACTAATAAATATAAAAAGATAAATATACATATTTTATGCAACTATGACGGAATGGAAAGATAGTGTTCTTTCACTCTACTTTTGAAAACTGCAAGAGTTTGGCAGTTCCTAATGTCAGGCGGCAGCAAGTTCCACAAACGCACCGCGTGCACAGTAAAGGAGTAGGAGTAGAAGTCGGTTGTGTGGGAAGGGGTATCAAGGAGATTTTTAAGATGCGACCTGCAAGGTGCATCCGCAGGACGGGAGTAGGAGAAGCGTTCACGGAGGTAGGATGGCGTTTTAGGATTATGAAGGATGTTAAATAGCAGACACAAAATCCGAGAGTTCCTGCGAAGTCGAATTGGGAGCCACTTGAGTATCTTGCGAAAGCCAGATACATGGTCATACTTTTTAAGATTGAAAACAAATCGAATACATATATTTTGCAAACGCTCAAGTTTATTTAAAAGCTCCTCGGTGGCATCCAAATAACAGGCATGACTATGCCGAGTCGATGATGGGCTGAATGAGAGTTTGAGCTAGGGAAATTTTGGTGTTCAAGGGCAAAAAGCTCTGGAGGCATTTCAGCGTGTGAAACGTGTAGTGCACTTTGCGACTGACTTCAGCGACATGGGCAGTCCACGACAAATAGGAGTCCAAGATTACTCCCAAGTTTTTAGCAGTCCCCAAGTATTCGATCTGAACTCCATTCAACCAGAGCGGAGACAGCGACGCAACATCAAGCCTGTTCCGCATGTGCCTGCCGCCGATAACCATGGCCTGAGACTTCTTGGGGTTGATTTGCAGCCCAAAAGACCGCGACCACTCCCCAATCAACTCCAGGTCACTGTTTACGGCGGCCACAGCGGCTTCCGCGTCTAGGCTCAAAAAATGATGGTAAAGCTGCAGGTCGTCAGCGTAGAGATGGAAGTTACAAGAGATAACTCTAGAAACAGAGTTAATGAAAATAGAAAAGAGAAGAGGAGAGAGAACGCCACCCTGGGGCACACCCGCAGTAAGAGAGCACCAATCCGAGGAAGACTCGTTAAGGCGTACCCGCTGCAAGCGGCCCCTGAGATATGAGTTGAACCAATCAATAGTGGCAGAGGAAAAATTAAAAGATTTAAGGATCCCAAGAAGGATATCGAAGTCAACAGAGTTGAAGGCACTGCTGAAGTCAAGAAGCACAAGTAACGTGAGAGATTTGTGGTCCATGGCCCAGCGGATGTCATCAGTCACCTTTAAAAGAGCTGTGACAGTACTGTGACCAGGACGAAAACCAGATTGAAAAGGACTAAGAAGATCATTACTAGATAGAAACAGAGACAGTTGCTGATGAACAACGTGCTCAAGAACTTTGGCAAGATAAGGGAGGATGGAAATGGGTCTGAAATCGGTTAGCGTGACAGGGTTAGGTTTTTTAGGTAAAGGAATAATATGAGCTAGCTTCCAAGCATCAGGAACAGAGCAAGAAAACAAGGAGTAGTTAAAAATATGGGTTAAAACGGGAAGTAATGTGGAGAGGATAGGAGTAATCATTCTTGAGCATAGATTGTCATTACCAACTGCGGAGGAGGAGATAGCACAGATAGATTTCTTGACATCATTTTCACTCACAGGACTGAATTCGAAAGACGAACACCGCGGCATCGGCAAGGCGGAAAGCTTATTTAATGTAGCTGATTTGACGTGTGGATCCAATGTAACGGGTGGAAGTGAGAAATGCTTGTTTAGAGCACACACGTCAGTATCATTACTAGCAACGACAGGGGACTTACCAATGCCGACAGTCTTCAGAAACAGCCAAAAGAAGGGGAACTCTCGGATTTTGTGTCTGCTATTTAACATCCTTCATAATCCTAAAACGCCATCCTACCTCCGTGAACGCTTCTCCTACTCCCGTCCTGCGGATGCACCTTGCAGGTCGCATCTTAAAAATCTCCTTGATACCCCTTCCCACACAACCGACTTCTACTCCTACTCCTTTACTGTGCACGCGGTGCGTTTGTGGAACTTGCTGCCGCCTGACATTAGGGACTGCCAAACTCTTGCAGTTTTCAAAAGTAGAGTGAAAGAACACTATCTTTCCATTCCGTCATAGTTGCATAAAATATGTATATTTATCTTTTTATATTTATTAGTATTTATTTAGTTTTAATTGTTATGATATGTATTCTTATATGTATGTATAGGTATGTCAGTATATTTTATTTGTTATATTGTAAATTACATAACTCTGAATTGTTTTATGTCTTTATTTTTCCCCTCCACACACAATGTCTACATCTCTTTTTTATCATACTCCTTTCGCAGGTATGCTGGAAGAGATTTCATTAGAAATAAGCATCACCTCTGTACCTTTTTTCTTTTCCTTCTTCTTGTCCTTGTATTATGTGTGTGTACAAAAATTGTTAAATAAAAAAAAAAAAAATACGACGTGTTATGGAAGTGGGACAAGGATAAGCTGCCGGGTCACTCTAAGAAAATCAAGTTATCAAAATGGCTGCCACAGTCAGATTTTCTTAGTAAGTTAGTTTAAAGGCCTGTAACTATATATATATATATATACTAGCACTCCGCCCGCGACTTCGTTCGCATGATTTTGTATTTTATTCAACTAAATTATTTGCAGTTAGTGAAGGCGATCAAAAATAAGCTATTGTTAAATCAATAATAAATGGGATATCGTAGATATCTACGGTTTAAGTAAGGATTTAGAGAACATAGAACCTCCTCCTTTTTGGAAAGTCTGTTAAAAATCTTATTCCTTGGGCAATAATAAATTGCCATCATTAGTTTTTCAGAATAACCCCCATAAGATATTTTAGGTGTGTCACAGGTTTTTTGAAGAATCTTAAGGCATCTTAGTGATGACCTCTTCCTCGATTTGGAACTACCGAACTGGACCGTTTGTCCAAAGTTTGTTGACGGAAATATCGGTGAACATACACAAAAAATAATTGAGTACCTTACTAAAGGCAAATTGCCTATTAGGTGCCCCTAAAAAGTGAAAATAAAAAATCTATTTTTCAAAAAAATATTACCGACATCCAACTAAAAACACTACAAAGTGAAAAATAACTTTCTTTTTCGAAGTCGGTGTCCATAACGAAAAAAATGGTACCTACCAAAGACACCAACTTCGAAAAAGAAATTTATTTTTCACTTTGTAGTGTTTTTAGTTGGAGGTCAGTAATATCTACACAATTAAATGTCTCTTTAAAGGTTGAATTTCCAAAACTCCCTCCTTAATGCTCACCTACTAATAAAACACTTCAAAAATCTTGATCACCCCCTAAATAGTATTTTGGGGATAGTTCCGAAAAACGAATAACTAATGGCAACCCACATTATTTATTAAGGTTAGTATTTGTGCACAATTTCAAGTTTATTAAACCAAGATCTGCAACACCCCCCCCCCCTGATCATCTTTTAGGGGTAGTTTCGAAAAACTAATAATGATATCGTTTATTATTTACTTAGGTTAGTATTTGTCCCAAGTTTCAAGTTTATTAATCCAAGAAATGCATTTTCCATACAAACTTTAACATCCCTTAAATCGTATTTTAGGAGAAGTTTTGAAAAACTTGTAATGACAACCTTTACTTTAAAATCAATAAAAAATATAAAATATTTGCTGTTAATATTGATGCCAAGTTTCAAATATATAAGCCCAACAAATTGCCACCTTTAATCTCTATTAGGGGTAGAATTTCCGGAAATCAATAAACTCATTACTTTTTTTATTAATCAAGAGCGTAAAGCTACTATTTTAGATATTTTACCTTCCAAACCAAAGAAATTTCTTATAATGTTTCAACCCCCACTTTATCCCCCTTAGGGGTAGTATTTCTAATACCTAATAATTATATGAATTATTTTGAACAACTCCAACTCTAACTTACAAACTATAGAAATTACATACAAATTTTCAACCCCCTTTCTAGCCCCGTTAGGGGTGGCATTTCCGGAAATAATGAAACTCATTGTTTTTTATTAATCAGGAGCGAAAGCCTATAATTTTAGATGTTTTACCTTCCAAACCGAAGAAATTTCATATAACGTTATAACCTCTATTTTATCCCCATAGGGGTAGAATTTCCAAAAACTAATAAATTCATGGTTTTTTTTATCTACCTAGAGATTAAATCTAAAATTTCACGTGTCCAACTTTCAAACTGTAGAAATTACATACAAACTTTCAACCCCACTTTTCACCCCCTTAGGGTACGAATTTCCAAAAGCCAATAAATATATTAATATTTTTTAAGAACCAAAAGCGTAAATCTAAAATTACACGTGTCCAACTTTCAAACTGAAGAAATTACAAACAAACTTTTAGCCCTCTTTTTACACCCTTAGGGGTCGAATTTCCAAAAACCAATATATGAATTAATTTTTTTTACGAACCAAGAGCGTAAATCTAAAATTTAAAGTGTTCTTCTTACAAACTGTAGAAATTACATACAAACTTTCAACCCCCTTTATACCCCCTTAGGGTTGGAATTTAGAAATTCCAATAAAAACATTAACTATTTTTATCAACCAAGAGCGTAATGTAAAATTTCATGTTTCCAATTTGCAAACTATAAAAACTTCATACAAACTTTTTACCCCCTTAGGGGCGAATTTCCAGAAACCAATATATACATTAATTTATTTTAAGAACCAAAAGCGTAAATCTAAAAGTATACGTGTCCAACTTACAAACTGAAGAAATTACAAACAAACTTTCAACCCTCTTTTTATACTCTTAGGGGTCGAATTTCCATAAACCAACAAATATATTAATTCTTTTTACGAACCAAAAGCGTAAATCTAAAATTTCACGTGTCCAACTTACAAACTATAAAAATTTCATACAAACTTTACCCCCTTACGGGTCGAATTTCCAAAAACCAATATAACGATTAATTCTTTTTATCAACCAAGAGCGTAAATCTAAAATTTAAAGGGTTCTTCTTATATACTGTAGAAATTACATACAAACTTTCAACCCCCTTTTTACCCCCTTAGGGTTGGCATTTAGAAAAACCAATAACAACTTTAATTATTTTTATCAACCAAGAGCGTAATGTAAAATTTTGTGTGTCCAATATGCAAACTGTAAAAACTTCAAACTTTCAACCCCCTTTTTACCCCCTTAGGGGTCGAATATCCAAAAACTAATAAATACATTAATTCTTTTTATCAACCAAGAGCGTAAATCTAAAATTTCACGTGCCCAACTTTCAAACTGTGGAAATTACATACAAACTTTCAACCCCCTTTTTACCCCCTTTGGGGTGGAATTTCCAAAAATCCTTTCTTAGTGCTCACTTACGCGATATGAGGCACCTTTCTGCCAAATTTTATTCTTCTAGGCCTAGCGGTTTAGGCTGTGCGTTGATCGATCAGTCAGTCAGTCAGTCAGTCAGTTTCTTCTTTTATATATATAGATTATAATTATGTTTATAGGTATGGACTTGAACAACCATAGATTGACTTAACTACTGATAAAAAAATGGGTCTAAAAAGGACAAATTTAACATGTCAAAATCTTAAGGAATACATAACCTGGGAACGAACATCGGTACATTCATCATCATATCAGCCGTAAGACGTCCACTGCTGGACATAGGCCTTCCCCAAGCGTCGCCACTTTGACCGGTCCCGTGCGTCTCGCAACCAGCGGATCCCTGCAACCTTCATCAGGCCATCGGTCCACCTGGTGGGAGGCCATCCAACGCAACGTCTTCCGGTTCGCGGTCGCCACTCCAGAACCTTTCTGCCCCATCGGCCATCCGTTCTGCGAGCAATGTGCCCTGCCCACTGCCACTTAAGTTTGGCAATTCTTCGGGCTATGTCAGTAACCCTGGTTCTCTTGCGGATCTCTACATTTCTAATTCGATCACGCAAGGAAACTCCGAGCATAGCCCTCTCCATTGCCCTTTGAGTGACTGTAAGCTTTCTCATGAGGCCCATTGTAAGCGACCACGTCTCAGAGCCATATGTCATCACTGGCATTACACACTGGCCATAGACTTTCGTCTTGGCAACTACCCGAACGCTGCCCAGCCGAGTCGGATTCGACGGTTGACCTCTTTCTCGAAGTTGGCCCTACCCAACTGAATCGTTTGTCCCAGTTAGACATAGTCGCCCACATTTTCGAGTGTAGAGTCTCCCACCTTGATAGGAGTGGATGTAACATGGGCATTCAGCATCACCTTGGTTTTGTCCATGTTAATCCTAAGACCCACTTTTTCGGAAGCTCTACCGAGATCAAAAAAAAATTCGTCGGTCCGGAGTGTTCGCGTGTTATACGTTGCCAGCTCCAGTCGTTGGTGTATATTGGGGTAGCCGGGTCCACTCCGGAGATTCTTTGCACCCCTTGCCACGCCATCGCCTCGACCGCTACCGTAGCCGAGGGTAGACGGGCTGCAGGGCACTTGGGGCCTTTTATTATGTGTGCTATTCATTTTGGTTTGGAGGGGTTTGCCATAATCGCCACACTTGGCAGGCGGGTTGGCGATCGCAGTTTGTTGGTAAAGTGCACAGAGAACGCTGCTGCCCATTCTCTGGTGTGTCCCTTAGTCACCTCTTAAGACACCCACGGGAAGATTTGGGATGGTGAAATTCTTTACGTCCGTCACCATCGGTACATTTACTAGCTTTAATATTAATTCAGTTTTCACAGAAAACATAAAAAATCCAGTACAAAAAGAAATTTATTATTTTGAAATTATTTTTGAATTAAACTTATACGTTTAAATTCTAAGCTCAGCGTTTATTTATATTTAACTTTTTTACATTTAAATAATATCTTAGTCTACAAGCCTGATGGAAAACCCCTAACGATAAAAATTAGGATGTTCCTTATAAAATTCATATCATTAAACTTTTTATTCAAGGGTTACTTTTTACCCAACTGCCGAAGGAGGGTAATGTATTTATCAGTCTATGTATATATGTATGTTTGTTCCTATGTGGCGTTCCAGAGACCAAACGCGTTGGCCGATTTTGATGATTCGTACATCAATCGATGCGTCTTAAACCAGCGAATGTCACTAGCTACATTAAAATTTAAAAATAGAAAAATGGCGGCTTTTGGGCGCCATATTGTGGAGGCCCAATTTTTTTTTCCATCCAATCTTATCGTGTGGGGTATCAAATTAAAGGGTTTTAAGAGGCGATTTCAAAAATATAAGACTTATATATTTAAATGTAGCTTATTCAAATAAAATGTTAACTAAAAAGTGTTAAATAAAAAAAATACAAAAAATCAAAACACTCGACTGCTTATGTATCCTCCGACTGCACAGCATGATTTTTTTCTTGTTTACGTCTTTTTAGTTCGCTCTTTAAGGAGTCGGGTGTTTTGATTTTTTGAATTATTATTTTTTAGTAATACTCTCTGACTTCTAGACCGTGCATATGAACATGGACTTAAAATTTTCACTAAGTAAATTTTATCTTCTTCAATTTGCTTTAATTTTTTCACTGTAACTAAAATACTGCCATAATTTATATAGCACAAAAGATAAAAGTAAAATTAAGGCAAAGGAAATTGCTAATAGAATAAGTACTAATTCTAGTTCTAGGTATTCTGCCCACGACATGTTGGCAGCGGGCGCGCGCAGATGTCTCGCACCGCCGTGACGCAGCACGTGCTCCGTCCACCACACGGCGCGCTCCAGTGGAGTCTGAGGCTGATCGCGCATCTTGCTGCCAAGTTTTGCTATATTGCGACGATAGCTGAAAAGTATCAAATATATTGAATGAATCTATATTAACAATTTAAAGTACTACGCAACCTCGGATCACAGTCAATAGTATTTTGAGTATTACATATCTACCACCACAGACATGACAGCGCAGGACTTGAATAACCAGTATTTTGAATACAAATTTCGTAATACAGGGTGGCGCAATAGAACGTGCATATTGCATCATTTTTTTTGCGGGGTAGAAGGGGCGTGGGCGAGGGGAGACCGATATCGTTGGGTAGCGCGGTTCATGAAGTTTTAGTCACTATGAGTCACTTCGACGGGAAGCGTCGCGCATTTTGCGTGCGCGCATTTTACGAAAACTCTCGTTCGTACGTAGTTGTCAGGCGACTATTTTGTTCTGAGTATGGTGTACGGCAAATTAGGGAGGCTCCGAGTGCTAATTTAATTAAAATCTGGATAAAGCGGTTTGAAGAGACTGGATCGACGTTTAAACCACACGCAAAAGGTCGTCCACGCACATCTAGGACCGAAGACAATATTGAGAGTGTTAAGCAGTCGGTACGAGAAGATCCACAAATGTCTACTCGCAAGAGATCGTCTGTCCTAAACATATCGCGACGAAGTTTGCAACGAATTTTAAACTTGGATCTTAAATTGCATCCATACAAGCTGCAATTAACTCAAGAATTGAAAGACTCTGACTTCATAGCACGGCTCACATTTGCTAATGAAATGCTCAATCGGTTTTCAAATTTTGAAAACATCCTTTTCTCTGATGAGGCACATTTTCATATGAATGGGTTCGTAAACCGCCAAAATTGTCGTTATTGGAATAGTGAGAATCCCAGACTCAAACATCAAAAACCGTTACATAGCCCTAAAGTGACAGTTTGGGCCGCAATCTCTGCCAAAGGAATAATTGGTCCTTATTTTTTTGAAAACGCACGGGGGCAAAACATCACTGTTAATACCGAACGCTATGTTGCGATGTTGGAAGGTTTTTTGGCCCCAGAACTTGAAAATTCAAGAATAAAGAACTCTAGGACTTGGTTCCAACAAGACGGAGCTACCAGTCACACATCAAATGACTCCATGGCGGTTGTGAAGCAGATGTTCCCTGGCAAACTGATTTCGAAAAGAGGTGATATCCCATGGCCTCCGCGCAGTCCAGACTTGACGCCTCCTGACTTTTTTTTGTGGGGATACCTCAAACACAAAGTCTACACCAATAATCCGAGAAACATCAGTCAGCTCAAGGAGAATATTCGTGGTGAAATGGCAGCAATCACACCAGCACTACTTAAGAAAGTTTTCGGTAATTTCCGTTTGCGGTTAGAGGAGTGCCAACGTAGAGAGGGTCATCATTTAGATGATGTTATTTTTAAAAAATAAACTTCAGTTATCACTTAATAATTGCTTAGTTTTATTTTAACTATACCTTTTGTATTTATTTTTTAATAATTATTTTAAAAATGCACGTTCTATTGCGCCACCCAATATAAGTTAAACGAAACTTGTATTTTAAAACGTACATATTCCAAATGGAACAATAATATCTATATTTTTAAAATTTAATAAAGTAAATGTGTTTATTTGTGAACACAGGTGAATAAACGTAAGAGTTCTGAGTCTACTGTGAGCTTCGGTTGAGTACGGACGTGTGTCGCGTTAAACCCCATTCTTTGTTTGGATTGGTCTCCGTGTGAAGTTTTGGATTCCTTGTCCCACTTCAAGTGTTTTTATGGACAAACCACACCTAATGGGTGTGTCTAGAGTGGGATAGATAATAATTGAAGTGCTTCAACTCAAATTCCAAATCCAAGACTTTTCGGGATTTGGTGAGATTCGAACCACCTACCACCGTGCGTGACAGCGGAGGGGAGAGCGTTAACCGCCGAGCCACCAAAGCAGTCGACGACACTAGCGAAATAGTTATCTGCTACGAGCTACCGCTACGACAGCGACTGCGTCACAAAGGATCGGTGCTACGCGCTACAACTTATTCGTAGCGGACGGACGCAGTGCTACGCATGCGCTGCCGGTGTGTTTCTAAGAGGTAATTGAAACTATAGTAGCTTCGACTGCGGAGCTCGTATACCGTACTAACCTACCATGGAGTTTAGAGGACAGCGCTCTCCACCAGCTACCCCACGAACTAAAACTAAAATGGATCAAACTCAATCAGTGCCAGATATCCCCCTGGCGGCGAATGACCCAGAATTTGTCAATACAAACCTACGACACAAGCGACCGCGTCCAAATGACTCTCCACGCAGCCAGGGCCTATTTGATGAATTTAAACAGGAATTAAAATCGGAGATTAAGGAGATGTTGTTAGCGTGGAAGGCCGACCGAGACGCAAACGTCACAAGCCAAATTGCTGAACAAACTGGGTTAATAACTAAGCTGGTCTCCGATATATCTGAACTAAAACTTCAAAACATTCAAATCCAAAACACCAATATGGAAATTCAAAAGGCCAATACCGAGATCAGGAAATCTATCACTTTCCTTAGTGATCAGTACGAAGACCTACAAAAGGAAATTAAGCATCTGCAGGAAGAGAATAAAGAACAAAAGTGCTATTCGGAATCTCTGGAATTAGCTATTAGGGACCTTCAACATAAGTCCCGGTCGTCCAGTATTGAAGTGCGCAACATACCTGCACAGGAAAACGAGTCGGTGACAGACCTGGTCAAGGCGGTAGCAAACATGGGTAATATAGTGAACTTACCACTAACCGCTTCCCATTTTCGGGACATATATCGGATACCAGGGAATCGAGGCAATAACAAAGCCATTGTTGCTGAATTTAGTAACGTTCAGACAAAATATGAATTAATTTCACGTGTGCGATCATACAATAATAAAAGGACAAATAAGGACGATAAACTGAATACAGAAATACTAGGAATTTTGGGACCAAGACAAGCCGTTTACGTGGAAGAACATCTACCAAACGCAAGCAAAAGATTATTTTATTTAGCCAGAGAATTTGCGCGGCAAAGGAAATACCGATTTTGCTGGACCTCAAATGGCAATATTTTCCTTCGAAGGGAACCTGGAGACAAGCAAATCCTGATTAAATCAGAAACTACGCTCAGAGAACTTCAAGATTGACTCTATTATCTATCAGTAAGCCGTTTTTGTTCCTTCTTGGCCGATGAGGTTCTAACTTTTGCTATTTATGTGTTTAACTACAGATCAAATATTTGCTTAACACAAAATAAATACATATTATGTACAATGAAACACACTATAAATCTACACAACAACACACATAAAATACATCACATAAACCTACACCACAACACAATGACACCATACTCACCGCGTTATACTTTATTACCACACACCCCACACGTTATGCTATACCTCACAGTGCATGTTCATTTTATTAATCCACAGTTGTATTGTGATGTAGTACGTATGCAACCTCTATTTCAATGTGTGTAACCAATATATAAGTCATAGTATCAACATAATAAAGGCAGTCTTACACCACATTTTGGGATGTTTTATTATATCTGACACCCGACCATACATGGCGACCCTGCCACTAAACAGGGCTTGAATCATGTACGCGATTAGTATCGGTTTTGCTCAGTGTGGCAACTGTTTAAGTGAAAAATATATTAAAAGTGACTTTGAAAAATGTGCAACTCAAAAGTAACTAATGAGGAGGTTTTTCTCAATCAAAATAGCGCCGCTAAAAACACAGCGACGGTAGAGGAATTTAAATTTCATTTATCGGCCATAAGTATCGTGTTAACAATAATTTGCACGATATTATTCATCGGTGCACTATACTCCATCTTTAAAATTTACAAAAGATGTCATGAGTCCTGGGCGCGAGAGCAGATAACGAGACACATCTTAAGGCGTTCTGTGGATCGATCCAGAAGGTGTCGCGACGGTGCTTGTAACGTGTCTGCAGGCGAGGAACGTCGGGTCCACGCTTCCAACAAGAATCCCTGACAACACAGAGGCGTGTAACAAATCATACAATTCGGCTAGTGTTCTTGTGAGTTCCGTGTTCTAATGAATGTGAAAGTGTGGTAATTCTAACATGGGCAGTGTATGCGTGCAACAGTGGAATCATAGTCGCGATATGAACTTGCATTTGGTATATGAACTATAAAATTATGGACAGTTATGTATGACGAATTGTTACAGATATACAATGACCTTGGTAAGATAAGAATATATTTAATAAAAATAGGACCAAGTAGACGAAAGGGTGAAATTGTTTTGAAAAAACTAAAAGAGGCCGATAAATTGCTGAGTAATTTCAATGAGAGCTTAGACCATTTAAGGCTACTTAAAACCGGATTAAAAGACGAGGAATTATGTAAATTTAATAAATTAAACAAAGATTTTGTTAACCTGTATGACAATATTTTAGATTTGTGTAATAATTCATTGACTGAAGAGTCAATTATTGAACAAAATATGGCGAAATTCGATTTAAAAATCGCCTTGAGCTTATTACCAGTTCTAAATGACGACGGCACAAATACGAAACAGCTCATTGATGGCTATACTATGAAACGGAACTTGACGTAGACGGACAAATTAAATTGATAAATTTTGTTTTAAAAAGTCGACTTTCGCAGTCTGCTAAACTTAAACTTAATGCAAAGTATGACAGTGTTAATGAGTTAGTAAAGGCTATGAAAACATGTCTGTTACAAAAAAAATCAGCAACAGCTCTACAACACAAATTGTACAATTTGAAACAAAATGATCTTACTATAGATGACTACGGTAAGAAAATAACTGATTTGTTTGTTGACTTGACGATTTCCCAATCTGAAGGCAATGAGTCTAGCTTCGATATATTGAAGCCTATTAACGAAAAATCTGCCATTAAAAGTTTTGCCGACGGATTAAGAAATCGTCGACTAAGCACAATAATAGCAGCACGACAGTTTACATCTTTAAGTGATGCCATACAAGCAGCCATCGATGAGGAAGTTTCAACACCGTCCACGTCAGGTGACATTTTATTTATGCGTCGTAATAACAATTACTACCAATATAGGAATTCCAGAGGCCAGGGGATGTCACGAGGACGAGGACAATCAACGCCACCGGCGGAACGGAGGGATGATCGAATATCGCAAACAGGTCGCGGTGGATGGAGATCTCGTGGCCGCGGCACATTTAACCGTGGAGCTAAAGGTAGGATTTTTTTTAACCAAGCTACTATTCACCAGGAACAGCAACAAAATACGCATATTTTGACAGATTCAAATCCGCGAGAAAATCAATCTGAAAATAACAATGATAATAATAATTCAGAAGAGTTTTTTCGTGAATAAAAGCGTTATGATGTCATGTAGTAGCATATATCATATTTCATTACACTCTAAACATAACAATCTTACATATACGTGGCTAATCGACACCGGTGCATCCATATCGGCCATAAAATATAAACACATTGTTGAGTTGAATGAACCCATCCAAAAAGGAAAACTTGTTGTAAATGGTATTGGTGGAAAAATTGAAGCGATCGGTTTTGTTTATCTTGAATTAAGAGCAGGTGAACAAATTCTAAGCCATAAATTCTACGTATTTGAATCCTTACCCTGTAAGGCAAGTGGCATTTTAGGCCAAGACTTTTTGAGCAAATATCATTCGATTATTAACTTCAAAAATTACTCCTTAGTTATGTATAATAACAATAAAGAAATTTGTGTGCCTATTACCAAACATAACGAGACGCTAACTATACCCGCTAGGTCCGAAAGCACGCATTACATTACGACCGATATAACAGAAGATTGTGTAGTTTGCGCAGAGCAGATAGGAAACGGAATATTTTTAGCAAGTACAATAGCAAGCCCCGCGGACGGAAAGCTACCAATAAGAATTTTGAACACAACAGAAAACGATTTTTATGTACATAGCATTAATCCTAAAATACATAAAGCAAGAGATTATAATATCTGTATATTTGACAAGCCAAAGAAACATGCAGAACGAGTCAAAAAACTGCTTCCCTTATTAAAATTAGATCATCTAAATAAGGAGGAAAAAATCAGCATTAGGAACATATGCGCAAAGTATAACGATATCTTTTATCTCGAAGGAGACCAACTCACTACGACAACTATATATAAACATTCAATAACAATACAACCCGGTACTAGACCAAGTTACAGCAAACCTTACAGGCTCCCACATTCACAAAAAGGGGAAATACAGAATCAAATTAACCGCATGCTCGAACAAGGTATAATAGAACCCTGTAATAGCGAATGGTCTAGTCCCGTTCTATTAGTACCAAAGAAATCAAATGGAGAGAAGAAATGGCGTCTAGTCATTGATTACCGAAAGTTAAATAACTGTGTTCAAAATGATAAATTCCCACTGCCAAATATTCATGAGATATTAGACTCGCTATCTGGTTGCATTTATTTTACGCACTTAGACTTAAGCCAAGGGTTTTATAACGTGGAACTTGAACCAGATAGTAGGAAATTTACAGCTTTTCATTCAGGTCAATATCAAATGACTAGAATGCCAATGGGTCTTAAGACAAGCCCGAACTCATTTGCCCGAATGATGACAATGGCAATGGCGGGCCTTAATTATGAAAAATGTTTATGTTATCAGGACGATTTAATTATAATGGGACGGGACTTATCAAATCATAACAAAAATTTAATCGAAGTACTAGAAAGATTACGCAGTGTCAATTTAAAATTAAATCCGATGAAATGCGACTTTCTTAAAAAGGAAATGCTCTATTTAGGCCACGTCGTAACAGATAACGGTGTACTACCCGATCCAGAAAAGATTAGTGCTATACAAAACTATCCAATTCCCCAAAACACAAATGAAGTAAAGCGTTTTGTAGCCTTAGCGAATTATTATCGCAAATTTATTCCAAATTTTGCTGAAATTGCAAACAGTTTAAATATTTTGTGTAGAAAAAATGTAGAATTCATTTGGAATAGCGACGCACAAAAGGCATTTCAGACACTTAAAGAATGTATGTCTACACCACCAGTTCTCCAATATCCGGATTTATCAGATAAAAATCAGTTTATTGTACAAACTGATGCGTCAGGGTACGCGATAGGAGCGGTTTTATCCAACGGCAATGGTCGGCCAGTCGCTTACGCCAGTAGGAGTTTAAACAAAGCTGAACGTAATTACCCGACTATTGAAAAAGAACTCCTGGCTATAGTATGGGCCGTAAAACATTATAGACCCTATTTGTATGGTCGTCCATTCAAAATAGTAACTGACCACAAACCACTGGTATATTTATTTAGTTTAAAGGAGCCATCAAGTAGACTGCTCAAATTTAGATTATGTTTAGAAGAATATGACTATTTAATAGAATATGTCAAAGGTCAACAAAATGCAGCCGCCGATGCTTTATCTCGAATTCCAATATCATCGAAAGATTTAAAGAACATGCACGAAAGTTTATTTGTAATGACACGAGCACAGATAAAACGATTAGAACAAACTTCTCATATTCCGGAAGATACCGCAGACAACTGTGTCCCGGATCAAGAAGATCAAGCAAGGATTGTGGGAACAATTAACAAGCCTAGTAATGCAGTAGAGCTGCAATTCATTGATAAAACAAGTCTAAACAGGCTACAAAAAACGAATAGAATATATAAGGGAAATAATATATTTTCATATGATCAAGCAAAAATGATGTTGTATATAAATCCATCTGCTCGATCACAACTGACGCCAGCCGCATTTGTGAGAGCGATGTGCGATTTCTGTAAAGTTAATGATATACATGAAATATGTTTCGTGAAAAATAAATCCCATAACTTATTCTTAGGAAAAATAACTAATGAGGTTAAAAGATATACTAAATGGGAAGGACCGCGATTGTGTATTTTAAATAATATAGAAAAAGTAGATAATTTAGAAGATCGGAGAGTCATTTTAAATGACTTTCACTTATTACCCACAAGTGGCCACGCAGGCACAAAAAGAATGTTTAACAACATTAAAAAATATTATTTCTGGCCGGGTCTCGAAAAGGATATAAATAACTATGTTAAAAAATGCCCTATATGTCAAAAACAAAAGTATACGGTTATGGTAAAAGAACCCATGGTAATAACCACAACGGCACAATCATCATTTGAGAAGATATTTTTAGACATAGTAGGGCCTCTTGATAGAGATTACTATAACTACACGTATATTTTAACACTTCAATGTGAACTATCAAAATATGTATGCGCTTTTCCACTAGTGAATAGAACAGCAGCTGAAGTCGCTCGTGTGTTCGTCAACAACTTCATCCTCGTGCACGGTGTGCCTCGGGAAATCGCTACTGACAGAGGAACGGAGTTTATGTCAGAGACATTCAAAGCGGTATGTACAATTCTTAATATTTCCAAACTGAACTCAACAGCCTATCATCACCAGAGCATTGGTGCACTGGAGAATTCTCACAAAACCCTAGGGGCCTTTTTAAGAATGCACATCAATCAAAGACCAGACTCATGGAGTTCATGGTTACCTTTTTGGGCCTTTGCATACAACACCACAGTACATTCATCGACAAAATTTACTCCCTTCGAACTTGTGTATGGAAAGAAATGTAACTTACCAAGTAACCTTTTAAGAACAGTAGAACCACTATACAATTATGACAGTTATCCCCTTGAGCTTAAATATAGATTACAGATTTCACAAACAGAAGCACGGGAAAACTTGATTAACTCGAAATTAGAAAGGAAAAACAGATATGATAAATATGTAAGACCTGTAGAATATAAACCAAATGATAAAATATTGATTAAAAATGAAACTGGTAATAAGCTCTCAAACCTTTATACTGGTCCCTACACTGTTATTAGAGATTTGTCGCCAAATGTAGAGGTAAACATTAATGGAAAAATTGATGTTATTCATAAAAACAGAACGAAGTTGTATTACTCATAAAGTCATAATATATTGTATACTTAGCAACAATACCTAGGTTACTGACCTTCGTTGCGATCGTGGCTGTAAAATGATATGCACTCGTGATGCCCTGAATGAATGGTGCCAACAAAAAGTACTTACATGTTTTATTTGTAAACACAGAACTCAACTGTAATCTTAGGTATAAGTTTGAAAAAAAAAAAAAAAAAAAAAAAAAAAAAGCAATTCGCTTGTTTGTAAACACAAGCGATACAACAACTGTAATCTTAGTTATAAGTTGTTTATTAATATACTTATATAAAAAAAAAAAAAATATATAAAAAAAAAAAAAAAACCTGCGAGTAACTCAAACGCATAACCATTACTCATAGATAATAAACAGTAATTTAACATTAAATTTGTAACCACATTACGTAGTTTTATATATATAAAAAAAAAAAAAAAAAGTATCCATGCAAAGGATTTTTTTTTTTTTTTTATTGCCTTGGGAGGTGTGATGTAGTACGTATGCAACCTCTATTTCAATGTGTGTAACCAATATATAAGTCATAGTATCAACATAATAAAGGCAGTCTTACACCACATTTTGGGATGTTTTATTATATCTGACACCCGACCATACAGTATACTTTTCGCACTTTAGCGTACTGTATCGTAATTATTAGTCATAAATCATTTACTACAAATGGCTAACCATATCCAATCTGCTATTATCACTGAATTGGATGAATTTGAAATTGCGCAATCACACAAGTGTTCGCCATCCGATTGCTCGAAATACTTGTTGGGATCAATTGAAATGATTAATATTCTTCACGTAAATATACGAAGCATCAATAAAAATTTTGATGAATTACTGGTTTTAATAACTTCACTTAAAATTAGCTGCGACGTTATAATACTAACTGAGTGCTGGTTAAATAAAGTTATCAACTTACCGGTGATGAATGGCTACAAGTCATACTATACAAAAAACACGCTGAACCAAAATGACGGGATTATCTTATTTATAAAAGATAAAATTGACTGCGTAGTTAAGGAACCCAACTTTCTAAACGGAAATTGCCTAACATGTGAAATTTCAAACACAATTTCAATTGTATCGGTATATCGATCGCCGTCATATAATACTAGAGCTGAGTATGATAACTTCTTAAACAGCTTAGACAATGTCCTCACGTCCTTCAAAAACTACTCAAATGTAAGTCTAATCGGGGACACAAATATAGATATAAAACCCCTAGGTATACAAGCACGTGCTAGTGAATATCTAACATTAAACGCCACACACGGTTTACTTCCAGCACATCGGTTACCCACCAGAATTGATAATTGTATAGACCATGCATTACTGAAAACAAACAGAACAGCCACCTTACTCGTGATTCAATCGCACATCACCGATCACCTCCCAATTCTACTATCAATCAGTAACACTCGTCCGCCTATGATACTTGCCTATAAAATACCCAGAACTGATTACACAAGTCTCAAAATAGATTTAGAAGCACAAGATTTTTCAGAAGTATTAAATACAAATGATCCTAACCTAGCATCAGACAAACTAACTGCAATATTACATAATGCTACAGTGAGGCACACTAAGTTGGTAACGGTCCCTAAAAAAGAACGAAATGTTCGTCCCTGGATAACGCCTGGTTTATTACGATGCATACGTCACCGTGATAAACTCCACATAAAAGCCCGAAAAGCGCCTAACAATCAAACGATACAAACAACGTATAGACGGTATCGGAACTTCTGCAACGGTTTACTAAGAAAACTTAAAAGGGTTTACGAACAAAATGAACTGCGCAAAGCCAAAAGTAACCCGAAATCACTGTGGAACAAAATCAAAGAAATTACATACACCACTAAAACAAAACCTCCACCACTCTCACTACTAAAAACAGCTCCTGATAAAGATGGGGCAGCTAACCAAGTCTGTAACTTTTTTGCTAACATAGGTCAAAAGTTGGCATCTGCGATAGTGACCTCGGTGCTGCCCCCCGAGCCACATAGCCAAACAAGCAGGTCATGTCCTAGTTCCTTTGTTCTTCTACCCGTTGATAACGCGGAGGTAGCCTGTACTATCTCAAGCCTAAGACAAGACTGTGCCACAGGCTGGGATGGGATTTCCATGAAAGTAATAAAACTATGTGAAAGGATCCTTGAACCACTAATCACACATATTATTAACTGTTCTATTGACTCGGGTATATTCCCGAACACTTTCAAAAAAGCCGTTGTCCATCCTATACATAAGAGTGGTAATAGGGACTGCGTAGATAATTATAGACCAATTGCTGTACTGCCGCTAGTGTCTAAAATAATGGAAAAAATTATTAATAGACAACTAGTAAATTACCTAAACAAACATAATATTATAGCAAATAACCAATATGGATTTAAAAAAGGCGTATCTACCGAAAGTGCAGTATTAGATCTATCAAACTTTATAGCAAAGAAGTTAGACACTAAACAGAAATGCCTAGGTATATTTCTGGACCTGACAAAGGCGTTCGACACGGTCTCTGTTCCCACCCTCCTCTCCAAGCTGGAAAATATCGGTGTACGTGGCATTGTACATAACCTCTTTGAGAGCTACCTAGTAAACAGGAAAATTTGTGTTAAAATAGGATCACACATTAGCGCCGAGGAGACGATTACTTACGGAGTGCCACAAGGTAGTGTCCTCGGTCCAACACTATTTTTAATTTACATCAATGATCTGTGCACCTTAAACTTACCAACTGCTAATATATTTACATATGCCGATGACACTGCCATTGTGGTATATGGTAAAAACTGGTCCGAAGTCAAAATTAACGCAGAAACTTCCCTACAAATAGTGAAAGAGTGGCTAAACAGGAACCTTTTAACATTAAACCTCCAAAAGACCAACTATATCCCTTTCTCGATTAATGCGAAAACGAAACCCACACATATTCTATCATGGCCCATACTTGTCTGGACCCCACAACCTGCACTTGCTCATCACTCCTCCAAGCTACATCTGTCAAGTACCTGGGTGTGATGGTTGATGATGGACTGAAATGGTATAGTCAGATAGAAAATACCGCCTGCAAAATTAGGAAAACCATTCATATTGTCAAATCGTTAAGGCACTCCGCAGATCCTGAGATTCTTAGAACGGTATACACTGCCCTCTGTCAGTCCGTCGCCAACTACTGCATTCTAGCATGGGGTGGCACCGCTAAAACAAAGTTCTTAGAGGTGGAGCGGGCACAAAGGGCTGTCCTTAAAGTAATGTTGAATAAACCTTTTCGGTAAACGGAAACTGCTGTTGCCTATGGCATAATTAAATTAATTCTGTTAGTAACATGTCACTGCATAACCACAATTCCTTCGTTCACAAATAATAAATTTATTATAACATTCTCAACAACTATTATACACAAACACGCACACACACTCACTTACGCACACACACTCACTTAAACACACACACTCACTTACACACACACACGCACTCACACTCACTACAGCTTACCCTCATTCACCTCTTTTCTTTTTCTTGTTTATATTGTTTTCTATGTATACTTAATTTTCCGTGTATAATCTACTAATTTAGCGTCAGTGCTGTTTACTTGATAGGGGAAAGATAAATGTCCAAGCTACAGTAGAACACTACAGCTTACCCTCATTCACCTCTTTTCTTTTTCTTGTTTATATTGTTTTCTATGTATACTTAATTTTCCGTGTATAATCTACTAATTTAGCGTCAGTGCTGTTTACTTGATAGGGGAAAGATAAATGTCCAAGCTACAGTAGAACACTGACTCCTAAGACACAGGGTATCCTAGTTTAGGAGGCAGGGTTTAATAAATTAGTACGCATTTCAAAATTGTGAACACGAACTAGATATTAAGCAAAAAAAAAAAAAAAAAAAGAAAAAAAAAAAAAAAAAAAAAAAATGTAAGGTATTTGTTCAATAAAGATATTATTATAGTTATAATTAATAATGTAAATGAGTCCTACCGCATTCCTAGGTGGCATTCAAAATATAGTAGTATATATAGAGATATTCCAGGTAAATATAGTAGTGTCTTTCGGCTGATATGATGATGATGATTGCAACCCATACTGTTATGATAACGAAAATTGTATCACCCTCATTTTTTGAGGGTGGCGCATATTTAAAATTATACAGCCTTTGTGAGTCCCACAATTGACACAAATTCAACGACACCTCACAAATCATAATCCGTCAAGCCGTTTGGTCTGTAGAGCGTGATATAGAAATAGATGTACATACGCTCAAAAAACATTAACCTCCCACAGTTGTGTGAAAAGGGGTTTTAAATTACGAACCTTTCATCACCAATAACAGAAGTAATAGTATTCTTAAAATCTTCCTCAGTCATCGTAGGCAAATCAAGCTTTGCTCCAATCCCATGGTGAACATATTTCTCAGCATTGTACCATTGATCGCCTAACATTGGTATACCAATCAGAGGTACTCCTGCTGTGATAGCTTCGTCCGTTGATTGTAAACCACACTGTGTTATAAACACTTTGATCTTCGAATGCCCTGAAAGTAAAAATGTCAAGTATATTTTTTATATCTCAATACGCCACTTTTCCTTATAGTAAATATTTAGATTCCAAAATCAAGATTTTATTTGCTCTATATATTTTTATTGTCCAGTTTCATAACTCCAATTTATGAAATAACCATTTGATGTTGATGATTTGTCAAATTCTGGTATATAAGTAGGGTTTGAAACATCCTTAACTCAAAATACTCAATTCAGAAACTGGAGGAGTAAAGAAAATAACGATATCATAACAAAATTAAATACTCTACAAAAAGAGACAAAGCAGCGGTACGGCTAATACCTTTCTCTTTTCTTTAGGTTTTAGTACAGAAAAGGCAACTACAAGATTGTGGCGTAAACCAATCAAAATTGTAGAATAAAATTACTTACACAATCACTTAGTCTATCACATTTTTCTGACCATATAACCATACAAGCGGACGCCTCGCGGTTTCACCCGCGTATTTCCCGTTCTCGTGGGTATACAGGGATAATAAGTTGCCTATGTCACCCGGGGATAGTGAAGCTTCCCAGCGGTGAAATAATTTTTGTAATCAGTCCAGTAGTTTTAAAATTTATTCGTTACTTATAAAAATACAAATCTTTCTTCTTTATAATATTAGTATAGATATAGATTATTCTTTTCAAAGTCTCTGTTGACTGTTCCTATAAATATCTTTTATTATAATATTAACTTACTTAGAAGGTCTGACTGGGGCAGCCATTTCGAGATCCTGATGTTCTTAGAGCGGCCTGGAAGGTCATCAGTGTCCCACTTCCACAGTACATCGTAAGGTAACTGAGAAAATACTTTGGTCATCACTTCTAGTCTTTCTCGAGGAAACAATGAAGGTTGCACGTTTGTACCAAAGCTAATGTATATGACACCGTTCTTTGAAGAGTCCAGATACGATTTGAGATCCTGTAATCGAATAAATTATGTTATTCCTTGTTTCCTTTAATTTAAAGAAAATATAAAATTTATTTGATAAGTAACTTATAGATAAGACGATTTTAATATGCTCGGACAAAATATTTGAATAATTAATAGTTCTTATTTTTAAAGATGAATGGATTAAGTGAAGAATATGTAAGAAAAGGTAGTCAGTAAAAGCGTAATAATTGACACGACAAAATGGAAAAGTTAACGTGTGGCTCCAACCCAAAGTACGAGTATCTACTAGTAACAAGCATAGGATAAGGCCAGGAACAACTTCTCAACTTTGGGTATAACACATGGGGACAACATGAAATAAAACTTACCACTGGCAATTCTTTCACTGGTTTTTGATGTAATCCACCCAGATAAATAACACTTGCTGGCACTGGACGATTTTCATCCCATGTAGGGTAAGTGTTCAAAAACAGCATATCAACATTATTTTTGAGTTCACTTATATTTGGCGCATTGGGTCCAAACATCCTTTTGGCCATCACATTTTCTGCATCTTCAACTTCCTGGAAAACTTTATGATGCTTATAAAATTTCCATAATTCCATAATTTTTTCCCACTTTGACAAATTGTAAAGACGTTGATTTAAACAGTCTGGGTACAACAGGGGATGCCAGGCTGCTCCTATAGTCTCTACATTGAAGTTAAAAGGACCAAGAGAAGACACTAGAATTACGGGCGCCTTAACAACATGTGACAGGAGCAAAGCTGGTCTTGCACAAGCTTCCAATAACAGCAAATCAATTTTTTCTTCTTTTATAATTTTCTGCACTATATCCAAGTTCATCTGCATCTCCACAAGCTTCGCTATCAAATGGAATGACATTCTTATTTGTAAATTCAAATCATTATCCCCGGACGATGTATATTTGTAAAATGTTCTCCAGTTCTCGTAGGACAAGTCATGGACATCGATTTCTGTGAGATTCGTAGGTGTTCCTCCTTTTGGGAAGGCAGCATCCGTTGTGATGACTGTAACTTCATGTCCTCTCTTGGCAAGTTCTACAGTTAGAGGACGGAATACCACTTGATGGCTGATACACGGAAGTGGGAAGAAGGCCAGTATTCTTGCCGCATCGTTGGACATTATCGATAAAGATATAAATAACAGCAAGACTATCAGCGCCGACATTTTCGTGGGGCTTCTCAGACTGATATGAAAAACAAACGAAAACGTTTGCTTATTTATGTGCCAGCTGTGCTAATAAAACTACTCACACTTGACTTACTTGACTTAATGTCCTATAACCTCTAGACGGGGTAGAGGGCGGCCACAGATGTCCTCCATCGCGATCGATCTTGAGCTTCACCCTTCACCTCGCTCCATGTCATTCTGATGCTCGTCGCTTCTGCCAATACGGAGTGACACCAGGTTTGACGGGGACGGCCACGCTTTCTTTTCCCTTGGGGATTCCAGTCCAAAGCTTGCTTGGGTATGTGATCGGGACCCCTTCGGAGCGTGTGGCCAATCAATATCCACTTGCGACGCTTGATCTGGCGGGCAATCGGGCTCTCGTGGCATTTCTGCAACAGCTCTACGTTTGATATGATCTCGGGCCAGTAAATTCCGAGAATGCGACGGAGACAGCGGTTGACGAAGACTTGTATTTGGCGTGAGACGTCCATTGTAACCTTTCACGTTTCGCACTTGTAGAGCAGCACGGATTTGACATTGGACCCGAAGATTTTGAGTTTAATCCTTCGGGTCAGTTTCCGCGATTGCCAAACCGGTCTCAGCTGCGCGAAGGTAGCTCGGGCTTTGGAAATCCATGAAGCTATGTCCTCTTCACTACCCCCAGTCTCTGACAAGACACTCCCGAGGTATGTATATTTGTGGATACGTTCCACTGCCTCTGTGCCAATCAGCAACGGTGAGTGGTTCTTCATACCAGTTCTCATTACCTGGGTCTTCCGTAGGTTTATTTTGAGCTCCGATTCTGCCGCCCCCTCTCCTTCTCCGGCGTAGATCGGTCAGCTTTGCTTGCATATCTACGTGGGTATGAATCAGCAGGCATAGGTCATCGGCGTAATCCAAGTTTTCCAAGACGTTGGATAATCCCCACTCTATGCCGCGGGGCCTGTTATCATAAATGCGAAGTATCATTCCATCAAGAACGACTAGGAAGAGGAGCGGCGAAAGGAATCACTCTTGGTAGACATCCGCGTGTACTGCAACGTCATCCGATATGAGGCTGTCATGAGTAAACATACAGCAGTAATTCTTATAAATACTCTGCAATAGAATTAGTTCCGGCGGCACTCCAATGTCCAGTAGGCGGGACCGGATACTAGACCACTTCAGCGTATCAAAGTCTACAAAGCCTTTTTCGAAGTCTACAAAAATTAGATAAATCTCCCTCTGCCATTCTGATGCCTATTCCAGTATAATACGGAGAGTGTTGATCTGGTCCGTAAAGGACGTACAGACGGTTCGAGCGGAAACCCGCCTGATCCTTGCGAAGAAGAAGGTCCACGGCCTTCGACAGTATATCCAGGATGATCTTGTGAAAAACCTTAGAAGGAATCGAGAACTACGTTATCCCTCTCCAGTTATCGCACTGGCTAAGATCTCCTTTCTTAGGGACAGTTATTAGAAGACCTTTGTTCCATTCGTCTGGGAGTTCTTTGCCGATACAGATCTTTTCAATGAGCGGCGTCAGGACGTCGACGGCTGTGGGCAAGTTCATCATCATCATCATCATTTCAGCCGAAAGACGTCCACTGCTGGACATAGGCCTCCCCCAGGCGTCGCCACATTGACCGATCCCGTGCGTCTCGCATCCAGCGCCTTCCAGCAACCTTAACGAGGACATCAGTCCACCTAGTGGGAGGCCTTCCAACGTATCGTCTTCCGGTTCGCGGTCGCCATTCCAGAACTTTTCGACCCCATCGGCCATTCGTTCTGCGAGCAATGTGCCCTGCCAACTGCCACTTAAGTTTGGCAATTCTTCGGGCTATGTCAGTAACTTTGGTTCTCCTGCGGATATCATCATTTCTGACGTGATCACGCAAGGAAATTCCGAGCATAGCCCTCTCCATTGCCCTTTGGGTGACTTTGAGCTTTCTGATAAGGCCCATTGTGAGCGACCACGTCTCTGTCCCATAGGTAATCACAAGGAGCAAGTTGGCTTGTAGCATTGCCGCAGTTATCACGTCGAGTCCTGGTGCTTTGCCCGTCTTCAAAGAAAGGACTGCCTCCGCAACTTCAAAGGCTGCCTGTGGTTCTGTGTTAATATAAGGAAGCCGGGATGGTGGGGAAATGACTTGCAATGCGCCAGGCGTCGATGAAGCTGAAAAACGGAAGACCTCTTCTAAGTGCTGACGCCAGCGAAGTAGCTGCCCATCTGACGTCATAATGAGCTGACCATCTTTTGACTTCAGCGGCTTCTTCTTCGACTTGCTGTTACCTGCCATGGTTTTGGTAGCTTTGTTCAACTTTTTCAAGTTACCGGAGTTTGCAGCTTGTTGAGCACGATCAGCAATACCATCAGCCCACCGTCTCATATCTTTGCGGGTGCTGCGATAGATTTCCTTGCGTTTCTGACGGTATTGCGTGTTAAGGTCTGCTCGTATGGCGTCGTTATGGATCTCAAGCAGTCTCAGATGAAGATACATATTATCTTCGATCAGGCTCCACGTGCATTGTGACATCCAGTCCTCTCGAAAATGAGTCGATTTGTGCCCTAGAACGACGGAGCTGGTCTCTGTATAGGCCACTTTGATGCGGTTCCACTCCTCATCTAATGAGTCCGTAGTGGCATCAAGTAAGGAAAAGCGATTGCCCAATGCCAGCTGGAAAGTTTTACGCGTGTCTGAGTCATGCAGTTTGCTCACCTCGAACCTTCTTCTAATCTTGCCAGAACCTCCATCCGCACGGGATACTGCAATCTTGAGACGGATTTCAGCAGCTACTAGATGGTGGTCGCTATCAAAAATCAGCGCCCCTGCGGTTGCGGATATCGAGCAATGAAGACCGCCATTTGGAACTAATGGCGAGGTGGTCACTTTGGTTCTTGGTGACCCCATCGGTTGAGTTCCACGTGTACTTATGGTGGTCGCCATGAATAAATAATGTTCCTCCAACTACACGACCACGAACCATCGAACCACGACCTAATTATCAGGTCGTGGTTCTGGCAAAACTCGATAAACCGCTCCCCATTCTCGTTGCACACTCCAAGTTAACACACCCAAATTTTGCATTCAGGTCCCCCATGACGATGACGATGTCTTGCTTTTTTATGCTCCTAAGGGTGGCATTGAGCACATTGTAGAAATCGTCCTTCATATCCTCTGTTGATGCATTGGTTGGGGCGTAGCACTGGATAATGGAGATCTTCTGGAATCTTGAGTTGAAACGGGCACACATGATCCTGCATTTGAAAGGAGGAGCCTCACGCCATACTCGCACACATCTTCCTCAATTTCCTTTCCTGAATACAGCAAAGTCAAGCCCCCGGACGTTCTCTGCTCACCAAAACCGTTTCACCTCACTTCGCTTAGACCTAGTATCTCTAGGTTGTAGCTAAGCATTACTGTTTCTACTTGGGCTAGTCGGCTGTCATCGCTAAGCGTGCGTACGTTCCAATAAGCAATTCTAAATAAAAACTCACTGTTAAACGAAATTTTAATAACTTAGTATTTAAGAATTTGGCGGAAAATTAGATAATACTAATTTAGATGCCTGTTATTACAGATCCGGTATATCGTGATTTTTGTGATCAGTTTAATAAAAGTGTAGTAATATTGTATATTGGCATGGGGTCTCAATTCAAACAAATTATAATTAGTCTTACAAAATATCAAAGATGGCAGCATAGGTAACAAATGTGAAAGCAACAATCACTTAAAAATGTTAAACAGTATATTTAGGCTGAAATAGGTTTATTAAAAAACTAATCTTCCTTCTTTAATATTAATTTGTCCATTTACACTCACTAGCCATGTTTATTAAACAAAAAATAGAAGCGAAGAGTTTTAATGTTAAAATAGTTAAGAGTAGCCATCGACTTTTCGTTTTGTTTAAGCCTTTTGACAATAGATGGCGTTTTCCCCAATTTGTCCTAAACTATATATCCATCGTAAGACAATTATTATTTATTATAGACGTAATTTAAAAGATATGATTTATTATAGGCATAAATTAAAATATATTATTTATTATAGGCGTAATTTAAAAGATATTATTTAGTATCGGCGTAATTTTAAATATTTTCTTCTTATTACAATACTTATAATCACTTTTTTGTGAAGCTTGTTTACAAACAACCTGAAGTCACACAGGAGCCTAACGAATTAACTAGATACCTCGCTGGAACAGGACTCGTATCGCGCCAGGGCCTACTCAACCCGCAGGGGTCATAAAATAAGAGATAACGCGACGTGTGTGCTGCTTGCTGTCCGAGTTTACGCGACGCATGAGGTACAGTTTGATTCAAACTTAATGGCGGCTCGAAACACTTATTGAGTCGCTACGCAATAGCAATTTCATGTGACAGTGGGGGTGAGGGGTAGGGTACTGCGCAGCGAGTAGCGGTTTTGAAAACATCATTAAGTTTGAACCAACGATCCATAAGTAAATAGGAGTCGCGCATGTACGCATGACAGGAGCATTTTTTTCCTTGGAGACTGACTGACGGCTTCAGTTCGATTCAAACTTAATGGTGGCTCAGAACACTATGCGAGTCGCTGCGCAGTTGTGCAGAAGCAATTTCAGTGACAGCGGGGATAAGGAGTCAGGTACTGCCCAGTGAGAATTGAATTTTACAGCTGCTATTAAATTTGAATCGTCAGTAAATAGGAATCGTGCATTATAAAGTAATTTTTGTCCTTGGATTACACGGCTCCACTACTCGTACCGTCCGATTCAAACTTAATGGCGGCTTGGAACACTCTTATGAGTCGCTGCGCACCCCTAACCGCAACAATTATTTTTAATATGCAGGGTCTATTGCAAGTCGCCATTAAGTTTAATTCCTGACTACATCAAATTTGTTCAACTTGCCCGTAGCATGGGCAACTTAAACAAATTTGATCATAGCTAACCTTTTTTTTTTTTTCCTGGGTGTAAAATCCTCATTGGATTTGGAGTCCTCCACCCTGGGGGGGCGGAGGGGTCTGTCAGACTCGTACTGACTAAAAACCACCCCGGTGTTCCGTCTCACACCTACACCGGGGGTCGCGGGAACAACGATACTTCCGCAACCCCCGGCTGGTGCCGGCCCGCCTCTGCGGGCCACGATCTCGGGTTGAGGGAGGAGTGAGGTGTTGGACTCCCCCGTGACGTCTAAGGGGGGCGCGCGTGGAACACTACGCGCCGCCACCTCGGGACCTGATGTGTTGGGGGTCCGTCGCCTCTGGAACCATTTAGGGGGGCTGGAAGAGGGCGTTATCCGCCCTTCGCCGACGCCCGGCGCGTCTGCTGCGGATCGGGTTAGCGGATGAAATTCCCTCTCCCTCTCCGTAGCCTCCTTCTGCGAGACGACTGTTTCGCAGAAGGATACTACCGCGTCCCAGGACTCCTCGCTGCCGACCATAGACTTGACTACGGCCGGCAGTGACAGGTCACTGCCTACTTCAGAGATGAGGGCACGGCGTGGCTCCCCCCAAGCGGCACACTCTGCCAGCGTATGCCGCACCGTGTCCTCCCGGCAGTCGACGCAGTGGTGACACCGGGCGTCCGGCTCCCTGTTTATGCGACACAGGTACTTCCCGAAGCAACCATGCCCCGAGAGCACCTGCGTCACCCGAAACGACAGGGAGCCGTGCCTCCTCCCGAGCCAGCGCTCGAGCACTGGTCGGACCGCCTCGATGGTAATGAGGCCGGCGGTAGGGCGTGAAAGCCTGTCCCGCCATTCCGCCACCAGGACCTCACGAAGCTGAGACCGACGCAGCTCCATATGTCGCTGCATCGGCCCTCGCCCCGCGCCCGCGCTTCATCGCGCCACCGGTACAGTGACGCGAGTACCTTTGCCTCCAGGTCCCAGGGCGGGGATCTGGCCAGTACACAAGCCGCCTCGTAGGAGATCGTGCGATAACCCCTGATGACTCTGACGGCCATCGCTCTCTGCGGCTTTCGCAGAATAGCGATGCTGCCGGCCGTCGGGTCAGTCGCCCAGATCGGGGCCCCATACAGGGCCATCGATCGCACGATCCCCACGTAGAGCCGCCTACAGGCGGCGCTCGGGCCCCCCAGATTGGGAAGCAGCGTCGACAGCGCCCCAGCCACGCCCAACAACTTGGGCGCCAGCCGCCGAAAGTGGGGGCCAAAATCCCACCGACTGTCGAGCACCAATCGTAGGTACTTCATGGTAGACTCGACAGCGATTCGAGCCCCCCCGACCACGATGTGGTGGTGGCGCCCGCCGGGGGCCATGTAAGACCATGGCCTCCGACTTGTTGAGGGCCACCTCCAGGCCAAGGCGCCGTATGCGGCTCACCACCTATGAGACCGCAGCCGTCGCTAGCAACGCTGCTTCCCTGTACAAACTCCCCCGGGCGGTGACCAGCGTATCGTCCGCGTAACACGTCAGGTCGACTCCCGGTTGGAGTTCGCCCCTCAGCACCCAGTCGTACCCGATGTTCCACAGAGGCGGGCCCAAGACCGAGCCCTGCGGAACACCGCACGACATGCGGTGCTGGTTTGCGACGCCATCACGTCCCACGTAGGTGACACACCTCTCCGCCAAATAAGCCCCGACGATGCGGCGAAGGTAGGGAGGCACTCGGTGATCATAGCTAACCTAACCTAACAAAAGTATTTAAAGTAAAAATATTTCTAATAAAAACATCATATTATTTATTTATCTAAGTACTTATCTAAAATAAAATAAACTTTTTAACAACAAAATTAAACCAACTTCCAAAACAAAACACTACAAAGCCTCAGATCCTGGTTTCCTTATCATGGTACCTGTACGATGACATCGCACATTTATTTAGCACGCTAGCCTAAGCATTTTTACTTAATGTTAATCGAAAATATTACTAATACTGTTGAGTACACTTTCGACCGTTCCATTGTAAACAAGTACATTCAATAAATATTTTATCAAGAATTCAGCAAGAATAGTTTTCTTCCATCTAATCAACATAGCACATGTATTAGCAACCAAGTGCTCGTACATTTTGGTCCTTCGAGCTATGTGTTGGTGATTTGTGTTCTCTCGTGTGGCTGCGAATCGGTTCCGTTGGCCTCCCACAAGCGGGAATCCCTAACGCGAATTGAGAAGGCGCATAAGGTCGCACGGAAGAATATCAGAGCACCTACACAGACCAAGTGACAGTGGGCTAGCAGTCCAAGATCAACAAGTGCATCAAGGCAAACATCAAGTAAGCATTTAAGCATCAAGGCTTCATACAAGACACGACAAACACATCAAGAAAAAGCTATATAGCAAACCAAAACAGATCGATCTTCAGCAAGTTGCAAGAAAGTTGACCGCGAAAGAACTCCACAATCAGCAGGGAAAATCAACCGATTTATTTGATTTTCCTATTTTTCAAGTATCAAGATGGAAGAACTATTTAACAAGCAGCAAGTTGCCATCAATGGCATGCGACAACTTTGGTCAAATTTCAAGAAAGATGGTCAAGATCGCAAAACTTCAGAATATATCAAGAAGAGAACTGAGACTCTGAACAGCTATTGGAACGAGTTTCAGAAAAATCATGCAAAATTGTGCATGTACGAAGATAAAACCCAAGAATATTTTATCGGAAACCACTATGAAGAAACTAAGGCGTTCTACATAGAAGTTAGAGATTCGATTCAGAGAGCAGGTCTGATCAAGCCAACCCTGTTCGGACGTCAGCAGCCAGGTGCCTCGACCGCAGAGGGTAGAACTACTCCGGTGAGTCCAATGCCAGCTCCGGAGTATACTACTCGAGGAACTGATAGCAAGTTAGATGAAAGGTTGCGTAAACAAGCTAGCAACTTCAAAGCCTTTTCTCGCTTCGTGACTAACATAGATCTGTCAAACATAGAAGAAAAATGGGAGTTTGAAGACATTTTGAAAACTCTTGAAACCCGTTGGAATGCGGTCGCCACTGGAAAATAGACAGCGAATTTGGTGAAGTAGACGAATGTTACGAGACTTCATACACGCAGCATGAACAAATATACTTCAATATTAAGAAACAAATAAATCGTAAATTATTCTCTGCATCCCATCGAGAAAAGTCTACGCTGCAGCTGGATATCCCTATATTCAACGGAAATTACCAGAATTGGGTTTCATTCAAGGACTTGTTCACGGAAGCAATTCACGGTAACCCATTTTTATCTGCTGCACAGAAAATGCAATTCCTGAAGAGTAAGATTAAAGGTGAACCAGAACGCCTGATACAACATCTTCCGATCAGCGCTGACAACTACATCGCTAGCTGGGATATATTAAACCACCGTTACAACAACAAGAAACTTATATTTACTACTCATATTAACACCTTGATGAATATCCCAGTTACGCAACAAGCGACATCGAATCACATCAAACGTATACATAACGTAACAACCGAGTGCCTTAATGGTATCAAGAATTTAGGTGTCAACATTGACACCTGGGATCCAATGGTAGTACATCTGCTCACTCAAAAAATGGATTCCGAAACATTGAACGAATATTTCACCTCACTCAAACAGCCAAAAGAACTGCCATCCCTGAGGGAATTTTTAGAATTTCTGGAGTACAAGTTCACTACCATGGAGTCAGCACGTCGTAAACAAGATGCGATACAAAAATCTACAAGTCCTCCTTCAAATTCAGGGAACTATAGATCAAATCAGGGAAAACAATACTACGTCAGCAACAAGGCTACATCAACGAAGACCCATTCTGTCTCCTGTCCAATCTGCAAAGATCATCATGGCATATATTATTGCAATAAGTTCAAAGAAATGGCACCAGGCCTAAAGAGAAAAACTTTAAGTCGACTCAATTTTTGTACAAATTGCCTGTACAATCACAATGAAAAAAATGCACGTCCAGCAAACGTTGCCGGCAATGCAACGGACAACATAATACGGTGTTACATGACGCCTATGCAAATGAAAATACGACGTCATGGAACGTTTCCGGCCACGTGCCCCCCGAGCAAGAATCAAGCCCCGGAGCTCATGTTGCACAGCAAAAACTTGCTTCGACAGTTCTTTTAGCAACTGCAATTATCAAGGTAACAGGAGCTGATGGAATAAAAAGAACGATGCGAGCCCTCATTGACCAAGGATCCCAAGTTTCCTTGATCACCGAAAACGCAGCGCAAGAACTAAGGTTGCCACGACATAACTGCAAGGGAATTATTACTGGCGTTGGTAGAAATGACAAGACCTGCAAAGGAATGTTGAGTATCAACTGTACATCATTGGACGACAACTACAAATTCAGCACTAATGTTCTCATAATGAATAACATAACAAGAAACCTGCCGAATTCAACATTTTCTAAACCATCATGGGTATTCTTAGAAGAAATTGACTTAGCCGACCCTCAGTACTACGTCAGCAACCCAGTTGATATATTATTGGGTGCGGATATATATGCTAAGATCATCATGAACAAGATTCACCGAGAAGATTCAGGTAGCTTTATTGCGCAACAAACACGCATTGGGTGGATTCTGTTCGGCGGGGTCCAAAGTCTTCAATGCAACCTAGTCCTGAATAACATACAAGACATTCAACAATTTTGGGAGATCGAAGATATTCCTGAAGATGATCAAATATCATTTGAAGACGATCAATGCATTCAATTTTACAAGTCGACCACGACAAGGTTGGAAGACGGAAGATATCAAGTGAGACTGCCATTAAAGTCAACTTTCAACAAGGATATTGGGGCATCTAAACACAAGGCAGTCGCTCAGCTGTATCAGATAGAACGAAAGTTCGCAAGAAAAAAATGTATTGCAAAACAATACAGAACATTTATTGATGAATATTTATCTCTCGGTCACATGAAACCGGCGCACAGCAACAAGAAACCAGAGTATTTTCTACCGCATTACTGCGTACTACGTAGCGAGTCAACAACTACGTCACTCCGCGTAGTATTCAATGCATCATCAAAAACTTCTACTGGGACGAGCTTAAATGATTGTATGCATACGGGACCCAATCTGCAAAAGGATCTTATGACACTTATACTGAAGTGGAGACAACATCGCATAGCCTTTATCGCGGACATTGAAAAAATGTTTCGCCAAATTTGGGCACATAAAGACGACCAAAACCTCCAAAAAGTCGTTTGGCGAGATTCTTCTGATCAATACGTACAAGAGTATCAACTTACTACGGTCACCTATGGCACCAAGGCCGCGCCATTCTTGGCAATGATGACCCTAAGGCAATTAGCGGATGACGAGAGATCAAATTACCCATATGCAGCTAAAGTCGTCGAAGAATGTTTTTACATGGACGATTTGTTACACGGTTCAGACTCTGTAGCAACAGCAAAACAATTACAGCGAGATTTGATGGCAATCCTCAAGACAGGTAGTTTCAATTTACGAAAATGGAGGTCCAATTATCAGGAATTGCAAGACAGCACCAGCAAAGGCTGCGACCAGGAGCGTTACGACTTCAAACAAGCTGAATCGACAAAAACATTAGGCCTTCACTGGAATCCGCAACAAGACATCTTCACATTTCAATCCAGGATTGAAACCACTACCAGTACGCAACTCACGAAGCGGCAGTTACTGTCTGAAATATCCAAACTCTTTGATCCCCTCGGTTGGCTCACTCCAGTTTCTACCAAGATGAAAATATTGTTTCAAGACATCTGGAAAGAGAAGAATTTGAATTGGGATGACAAGATTCCCGAGCAAACTAATCGAGAATGGACAAAAATTAAACATGACGTAGAAAACATAAATCAATGCCAAATACCTCGATGGATAGGTACGGAATCAGCCGGAAACAATATCGAGTTACACGGATTTTGCGATGCATCGCAGAAGGCGTATGCATGTGTCGTGTATTGCAAAATTACAAGTCAAGCGGTGAAACAAAAATAACTTTAATGGTTGCGAAATCAAGATTGGTTCCATGCAACAAGAATATATCTTTGCCCAAATTGGAATTAAGTGGAGCTCATCTGCTATCTAAACTAATGGTCAAAGTGAAGGAAAGTTTGATCGGTCATGAGATCAAAGTTTATGAGTGGACCGATTCTATGGCGGTTCTGGGATGGATACAAGGCGATCCCAATCGCTGGAAAGTTTTTGTTGCCAACAGGGTGCGACAAATAACAAAGGAGATGCCATCTCAATGTTGGCGATATGTGAAGTCAGCGGAGAATCCTGCAGACTGCGCGAGCCGTGGATCAACAAGTCTGAAACTAAAGGAAGATAATCTGTGGTGGAATGGACCCACCTGGCTACCTCATTGTACGCCAGAAGTCCAAGCAAGTCGCCAAACCTATTTCACAGATGAAGAATCCCTTAACAAGCAAGTAAATATTGTGACACAAGAAAAGTCACAAGTAAACAGCGTTATCAAACAACTTCTTAGCAGACTGAGCTCATTTACAATGATTCTGCACGTACTAGCTCGTTTACGGCGCCTGGTTATCAGAAAACCAGAAAACACATCAAAACCCTACATTACCTTAGCGGAGCTACGCAAGGCCAAGGTCGTAATAATCAAAGAAGTTCAGTTTGTGGAGTTCCAGCAAGATATACATGACCTGAAGAAGAAAAACAAAGAATCGACGTCAAGCAAGATCGTGAATTTGAGTCCGTTCTTAGATGAAGAGGGAATACTGCGTGTAGGTGGGAGGCTGCATCATGCTGCGATCAATCCTGAACTCAAACATCCTATAATTTTACCTCATCAACATCGTCTGACGGAACTAATACTAGAACACGCACATAAACTCACATTTCACGGCGGAGCTCGAGTTACATTAGCATGTATCAGGCAAAAATATTGGATAATCGGGGGCAATAATTCAACGAAAAAACAAATACGTCAATGTATTACCTGTGGAAAACAAAATCCTGCCAAACTGCAACCCCTGATGGGAGACCTGCCTGCAGCAAGAATCAATCCATCTCGACCCTTTATGCACACTGGCGTTGATTTTACTGGCCATTTCTATATCAAAACCAACAAGGGCCGTGGTGTCAAGACCACCAAAGGATATGTGTCAGTATTTGTGTGCATGGTGACGAAAGCCGTGCACTTGGAGTTCCAAGTGCACAGCTTGACTAGTTAGTCTCCGACCTCACAACGTCATCATTCATCGCCGCCTTACGTAGGATGGCAGCTAGAAGAGGCACACCTTGTCACTTCGTAGAAGCTAGCAGGGTTCTACAAAACGAATATGAAGAATTGCAGAGAATCATTAATGCTAACCTAATGGCTGAGATAACGGATATGGAGATCAAATGGCATTTTAACGCCCCGTCATGGCCATCAGCAGGAGGCCTATGGGAAGCTGCAGTGAAGAGTTTCAAGCAGCACCTCAAGAAAGTAATCGGTGAACAAACATTGACTTACGAAGAGTTTACCACACTTCTAACACAAATTGAAGCCTGCCTAAACTCAAGGCCACTGTGTGCAATCTCAGAAGATCCTGAAGACCTAGGTTTCTTGACACCTTCTCACTTCATAACTGGCGGACCTACGTTAACGTTAGTTGAAACCGAAAGAGATCTACAAACACGCTGGCAGTTAACACAGAAAATACTACAAGATCTGTGGAAAAGATGGCGCACAGAATATCTTGCGCAATTAACTGCAAGAAGCAAGTGGAGGCAACCTCAAACCAACATCAAGTTGGACGATATAGTTCTCATCCACGACGACAACCTCCCACCCGGCAAGTGGGCGATGGGAAGAGTCGTAGAACTACATCCAGGCAAGGACGGCCACGTGCGTGTCGTGACCTTAAAAACGAAAAGCGGCATTATTAAACGTCCCGTCATAAAAGTTTCCATACTTTTAGAACATAAGGAAGTTACCCCACAGTGCGACACGGCACGAGACGATAAATAAGATGTGGAACACCAGCAAGCCCAAGCATCCTCAACAAGGAGGTCAACAAAAAGCAAGTTCAACTTGACAACCATGGTCACTACTCTCATGTTATTTTTAACATTCATTACAAGTGCAGAATGTAACATGAAGATAGCCCCATTTCAAACAAGTCAAAGCTTGTATTTTGACAAAGTATCCGACATGATGCTTATCAGAGACGATTGGAATATTGTGGTTTACTACAGCATGGATACGTACTGGCAATCAACTGCAAGGTTCAATGAATACATCCAATCGCTCAAACAAACATGTGACATCATACAAGATCAAGTTCACTGTGACGTAATCATACAGCAGCTACGTCATGCGTTCTCAGAATTTGAGCACTACAACCAAGTTTTGCAAAGTCAGCATTCCGGCACGCGACCCGGGACACTGCGTCAGCGCCGAGGCCTTAACAATGGCGTGGGATACATCGCTAACAGCCTATTCGGAGTGCTCGACGAAAGTTTTGCTGAAAAATATCGCAAGGACATTTCTCTCATTCGAGAAAACGAAAGGCATATAGTTTTTCTCTGGAAAAATCAGACTTCACTCATGGAAGCAGAAAACAACCTTCTTAAGCGCACAGAGCATAATATGAACCAGCAAATTAAAATGATAAACCGTCACATGAATAAGTTACACGCAGCAGTGGACCAATTGAAAAACAACATTGAAGCTAACAGTATCATTAATGACTCCAACATGGGAGCTATAATAGCAAGTAATATGATGTATAATTTAAAGAGCATTCAGAATACGCTATTAGGCACAGTTACAGACATATACAATGGTCGTTTCAAGTTACATTTGATTACACCCAAACAACTCATGAACGAGTTAAGCACGATTTCTAGCAAGTTGCCCAAGGACGTCTCCCTACCAATTGACAACATACACTCGGACCTTCGGAAGATATATGATCTACTGGCAATAAAAACAAGACTTCTGGAAGACATTATCATCTTTGAGATCAAACTACCTCTCATCAGTCGAGATTCATACGAAATCCTCAAGATCATTCCGATCCCCAAGACAGTGGGCCAAAGTAACATGATCAGCATTAACTCAGTATCTGAGTTCATATCTATCAACATCAAGAAAGATACCTATATTAACATGTCGGAAGAAGACTTCAGATCATGTCCTACCGTGTCGGGAGTTTATTACTGCCACATCTTACGACCCATATACCAAATTAAAGGAGACAAGAATTTCTGTGAAACGGAAAATTCGGAATGCAAAACAACATCAAGCTTCTGTAAAGATAAATTGCAAGAAACGTACACATTGAACAGATATTTTTACTTTTGCTGTGATAGGTGTCACGTTCGAACAATATGCGGCGATCAAATAACCGCACATCAGCTGGCACAAGCCGGACTATTCAATATAGGCCAAGGATGCATCGTCAAAACAAACAACTTTACCCTGTATTCACACAAACCTCACATAAGTGAATTAAGGACGAACGCAGATATTTATGCACCAGTGATTGCCCCTATCAACTACATCATTAACATCAGCATACCTAAACTAGTTTTGGACAACAAAACTCAAGATTTAGAACAAGAAATCAGCGAAGTAGACCAAAGGATACAGTCGATGAAAGCGGCAGATGTGATGTTACCTGATGATCTATCTTATCATGATATTCATCACTACGCTGTGATCTACACTCTAGTTGCAATATTGGGCATCGCTGCAATCGTCATTATAGTTCGCCGTACGCGATGTCGATGGCGAGTTCCATTGCCTCCACCACCGTCCGGTGCTGAGGAATCAAGAACAGGGCCTGCCGCGCCGCGCCGTGGGAGCAACAGCGATGCAAGGAAAACAAGTGGACATCTCGACTGCATGCGCGTCCATGTTCCTCGCAACCCTCGCGTCCATATAGGAACTTCCCCTTAATTAAGTTTATATAATTAATAGCTCTAAAATTTAATTATCATGTTTTAAACTTTAAGCTTTGCACTTCATCCTTCCTATTTCGTCCGGGAATATGTACGATGACATCGCACATTTATTTAGCACGCTAGCCTAAGCATTTTTACTTAATGTTAATCGAAAATATTACTAATACTGTTGAGTACACTTTCGACCGTTCCATTGTAAACAAGTACATTCAATAAATATTTTATCAAGAATTCAGCAAGAATAGTTTTCTTCCAACTAATCAACATAGCACATGTATTAGCAACCAAGTGCTCGTACAGTACCACTCTTGGGATATCTCCTTTCAAATAAAAAAGAATCATCAGTTCATAACACAAAAACACTCACACAAAAAAAAACTGTCAACTAAAGAAACTTCCTCCTTTTTGGGAAGTCGGTTATAAAAGGATAACCCTTATAATGACGCCTTATAATACAATACGCTACACAATGCGACCCCTAAGAAGAAGAGAAGATTGAAGAAGAAGAATTTCTGCGATTTAAGAAGTTTCCGCGGTCTGAGCGGAGTCTGTCCCGATCATACCTATTGTTATTGCTACGAATACGAAGTAAGCGTTCAAAGACAACTGGCAAATTATGTCTCTGATTAATAAAACTCTAAAAAAAAAACAAAAATTTAAAGTGATCCTTATTGTCATTAGCATAAGGTCCACATTGATTACCTATTGTCACAGAAACAGCTCAGAGAGACCGATAAAAGGAAAAAAAATTACGACCAACAAAAATTTGAAAACCCTCATATCTCAGAAACGGTTGAAGTTTGCGCATTTCTGACAAAAAAATTGCCCCCCTGCCCGCCGCTACTTCATCCAGGAGAACAATATAGGATTCCCCCCCCCCCCCCCCTTAAAGGTTTACATCACCCAGCAAAAAAAAAAAAAGTGACCCTTATCCACATTGAAATAAGGTCGCTTTTTTGACAAGCGAAAGTGACCCTTATTCTCATTAGCATAAGGTCCACATTGATCGCCATTGTCACGAAACGTGACACGGAAGTTTTCGTTACGGAATTTCTGGATTCGGTCTCCACGCACAAGGCCCGCGATAGAAGCTATGCAATAGCTTAAAATGTTGAATGTTGCGCGAGCTCGATACAAACCGAAGACTGACATTCTTGCGTAAGTGCCGATACTACATTTTACAAATTAAGTAAATTTGCAGTATTATAACTAGGCCAAAGTACAATGTGCGGTTGCTAACCGTACAAATACGTATAGTAAGAATTAAAACCGCAACCGGTTCGCATTTACGTCCGGTTATTCGCCTCTGCCCTTGCCTACTCAGTAGCAGGTTTCAACTAAGTTTAGTAACGCTTTATACATAAACAGTCTTATTACAAAAAGCAGTTTAACTAAAAACCCAGGTTTAAATCTCTATAAACTGTGGTTTACACAAAAATGATATTACAAAACCAAATCATGGTCTAGCGCTAAACCTCGGCGGCCCCTAGTTTAACGATGGTCTAAGTCGTATCTGTCAAAGTTTCTATTTTAGGTTATAGCATCTTTTTTATTGTGTTGTGTTGCTTTTACCCGAAAATGGATATTAACATGGTTGATTTAATTAATATTGAGGATATTACTTTTTCCTCGGTACTCCAATTCTCAGATCGTTTTTTTTTTGTTGGTCCATCACAATATATTATTATATATATTATTAACAAAGATGCGATTGTTCTATAAGAGACTTCGTTAACTTAAAAAAAGCTTAATGAACTTTGTTCAGCTTGTGATGGTTTTGTTTAATGTTTAGGTTTCATATTATATCGCGCGAGAATGTTACGTTTCGTTACACGTACACAGATGTAGTAATGAATACGAATTTAAGTTATTTACTTAAATCTAAACAAAACTTCAATCGATAAATAACAAATGTTTAAATCCATGTAAAATAACAAAGTCTCAATATTTTAACACTTCTAAACTTCATTTAATCCTTATCATATAATCAAAACGTTTTCTTTTCTGGGCATACGGAACGTTGCAATATAATGACATTATGGTGAACGAATGATATTTGTATTAATCTGTGGTTGATGTATAGACAATGGTTCAAATGACGGTACTATTATTACTATACCACGGTTTTTATGAGTTTTGTAATACGAACAAATTTAGACCATGGTTTTGCAGATAAGCCTGGACTTGGTAGTACAGGTTTAAACCATGGTTTATTTCTTTTTTGTAATAAGACTGATATAGTTTAGGAACAGGTTAGCAGTTAGAGGTTACACCCGAATTTAGTTATTTGATTAGTTTTGCTTATTGTTTTTTTGAAGGTAACCCTTCAAACCCGGGGGGAATGGTTGCGCTAACATTCAAAATTTGATTGTCATCTGCGATCTCCTAAAACCCATCCCTTTCCCGCATATAATAAGATTAATATATTAACCTTCACAAAATCAAAATGCAAATCAGGCATCAAAACTTACCTAAAAGGTATGGATTACGACAACACAGAGAAACTATTTTCGGGTTGTACATATTGCCAAGCGTTTGTCAATCGTTTTGATCCGCATCGCAGATATAGACCATTAAACCAGCCCTTCGCGAAACCACCATATAAAATTCATATTATTAAACTTCTCATCCAAGGGTTACTTTTTAATAATTCTCTCTTAGTGTTCAATTTTATAATATTTAGTACTCCTGCTTCTAGACCGTGCATATGAACATGGATTTAAAATGTTTACTAAGTAAATTTTATCTTCTTCAATTAGCTTTAATTTTTACACTGTTACTAAAATAATTCCATAATTTATAAAGCACACAAGATAAAAGTAAAATTAAGGATAAGAAAATTGCTAGTAGAATAAGTACTAATTCTAGTTCTAGGTATTCCGCCCACGACATGTTGGCGGCGGGCGCGCGCAGATGTCTCGCGCCGCCGTGACGCAGCACGTACTCCGTCCACCACACGGCACGCTCCAGTGGAGTCTGAGGCTGATCGCGCATCTTGCTGCCAAGTTTTGCTATATTGCGACGATAGCTGGAAAGTATCAAATATATTGAATGAGTCTACATGAACAATTTAAAAAACTACGCAACCTCGTATCACAGTCAATAATATTTTAAGTAGTTCATGTCTCCACATACATGACAGTGCAGGACTTGAATAACCAGTATTTTTAATACAAATGTCGTAATATAAGTTAAACGAAACTTGTTTTTTACAATTTACATGTTCCAAATGGAACAATAATATACATTTAAAATTTAATAAAATAAATGTGTTTATTTGTGAACCCAGGTGAACAAACGTATGAGTTATAATTTATAATGTAAATGTGTCCTACCACAGTAGGTGCGACTTACTAGCTTACATTTGAAACCCATAACACATTTTTTTTTATTTTTTTTTGATGGGTTTGCTCTTGACTCCAGTCTAGGTCAGAGGTGACAGAGACAAAGGGATTACCATATCATACCGTACCTTACCCATACTTACCCATTTGCAATTCATATCTCCGAAACTGTTCACCGCTGCACTGGATGATATCTTCAAGGTTCTGGACTAGAGAGTTCTAGACATCAACATCAATGGCGAATACATCACTCATTTTCGGTTTAACGACGATATTGTGGTCGTGGCTGAGACCATGGAGGACCTGAGTACAATGCTCGATGACCTTAGTAGAGCTTTCGAAGGTGAACATGGAGAAAACCAAGGTGATGTTGAATATCCATGTTGCTCCCACTCCTATCAAGGTTTGATACTCTACAGTCGAGGTTGTGGACGACTATGTCTACATGGGACAAACAATCTAATAGGGTAGGGCCAACTTCGAGAAAGAGGTCAACCGTCGAATCCAACTTGGCTGGGCAGTGATTTCCCTGCGAGGTCGAATCAGAAATGTAGAGATCCGCAGGAGAACCAGGGTAACCGAGATAGCCCTTAACTTAAGTGGCAGTGGGCAGGGCACATTGCTCGCAGAACGGATCGCCAATGGAGTAGAAAAGTTCTGGAGTGGCGACCGCGAACTGGAAGATGTTGCGTTGGAAGGGCTCCCACCTGGTGGACCGATGACCTGGTGAAGCTTGTGGGGATCCGCTGGATGCAGGACGCATGGGACCGGTCAATGTGGCAGCGCGTGGGGGAGGCCTATGTCTAGCAGTGAACGTCTTTCGGCTGATATGATGATGGTTATTTGCAACCCATGTTATGATAATGAAAAATTGTATTAGCTCCTTTTTTGAGGGGGGCGCATTTACAAAATTAAACAGCCTTTGTGAGTCCCACAATTGAGACAAATACAACGACACCTCACAAGTCATAATCTGTCAAGCCGTTTGATCTGTAGAGCGTGATATAGAAATGGATGTACATACGCTCGAAAAAAAATTACCCTCCCACAGTCGTGTGGAAAGAGATTTCATTTACGAACCTTTCGTCACCAATAACAGAAGTAATAGTATTCTTAAAATCTTCCTCAGTCATCGTAGGCAAATCAAGCTTTGCTCCAATCCCGTGGTGAACATATTTCTCAGCATTGTACCATTGATCGCCTAACATTGGTATACCAATCAGAGGTACTCCTGCTGTGATAGCTTCGTCCGTTGATTGTAGACCACATTGTGTTATAAACACTTTAATTTTCGAATGCCCTGAAAGTTTTTTTTTTTTTGTGTTAAAACGCCACTTTTCCGTATAGTAAATATTTTGAACCCAAAATCAAGATTTTATTTGCTCTATATGTTTTTATTGTCCAGTTTTATACTTACAATTTATGAATTAACCATTTGATGTTAATTATTAGTCAAATTCTGTTATATAAGTAGGGTTTGAAACCCAAAGTACTCAATTTAGAAACTGGAGGAGTAACGGACATAAAGATATCATCACAAAATTAAATACTCTATAATAAGAGACAAAGCAGCGGTACGGCTAATACCTGTCTCTTTTCTTTAGATTTTAGTACAGAAAGGGCAATTACAAGATTGTGGCGTAAACCAATTAGAATTGTAGAATAAGGTTACTTACACAATCACTGAGTCTATCACATTTTTCTGACCATACAACTATATTTTTCTTTTCAAAGTCTCTGTTGACTGTTCCTATAAATATCTTTTATTATAATATTAACTTACTTAGAAGGTCTGACTGGGGCAGCCATTTCGAGATCCTGATGTTCTTAGATTGGCCTGGAAGGTCATCAGTGTCCCACTTCCACAGTACATCGTAAGGTAACTGAGAAAATACTTTGGTCATCACTTCTACTCTTTCTCGAGGAAGCATTGAAGGTTGTACGTTTGTACCAAAGCTAATGTATATGACACCGTTCTCTGAAGACTCTAGATACGATTTGAGATCCTGTAATCAAATATATTATTTTATTCCTTATTTCCTTTAATTTAAAGAAAATATAAAATGTATTTGATAAGTAACTTATAGATAAGACGATTTTAACATGCTCGTACAAAATACGTATTTGAATAATTAATAGTTCTTATTTTTAAAGATGAATGGATTAAGTGAAGAATATGTAAGAAAAGGTAGTCAGTAAAAGCGTAATAATTGACAGGACAAAATGGAAAAGTTAACGTGTGAGTCCAACCCAAAGTACGAGTATGTACTAGTAACAAGCATAGGATAAGGCCAGGAACAACTTCTCAACTTTGGGTATAACACATGGGGACAACATGAAATAAAACTTACCACTGGCAATTCTTTCACTGGTTTTTGATGTAATCCACCCAGATAAATAACACTTGGTGGCACTGGACGATTTTCTGCCCATGTAGGATAAGTGTTCAAAAACAGCATATCAACATTATTTTTGAGTTCACTTATAGTTGGCGCATTTGGTCCAAACATCCGTTTGGCCATCACATTTTCTGCATCTTCAACTTCCTGGGAAACTTTATGATGCTTATAAAATTTCCATAATTCTATAATTTTTTCCCACTTTGACAAATTGTACAGACGTTGATTAAAACAGTCTGGGTACAACAGGGGATGCCAGGCTGCTCCTATAGTCTCTACATTGAAGTTAAAAGCACCAAGAGAAGACACTAGAATTACGGGCGCCTTAACAGCATGTGACAAGAGCAAAGCTGGTCTTACACCAGCTTCCAATAACAGCAAATCAATTTTTTCTTCTTTTATAATTTTCTGCACTGCATCCAAGTTCATTTGCATCTCCACAAGCTTCGCCATCAAATGTAATACCATTCGTATTTGTAAATTCAAATCATTATCCCCGGACGATGTATATTTGTAAAATGTTCTCCAGTTCTCGTAGGAAAAGTCATGGACATCGATTTCTATGAGATTCGTAGGTGTTCCTCCTTTTGGGAAGGCAGCATCCGTTGTGATGACTGTAACTTCATGTCCTCTCCTGGCTAGTTCTTCAGTTAGAGGGCGGAATACCACTTGATGGCTGATAGACGGAAATGGGAAGAAGGCCAGTATTCTCGCCGCATCGTTGGACACTATCGATAAAGATATAAAAAACAGCAAGGCTATCGGCGCCGACATTTTCGTGCGGCTTCTCAGACTGATATGAAAAACAAACGAAAACGTTTGCTTATTTATGTGCCAGCTGTGCTAATAAAACTACTTACACTGTTAAACGAAATTTTAATAAATTTGTATTCAAGAATTTAGCAGAAAATTAGATGATATTAATTTAGATGCCTGTTAAAACAAATCCGGTATTTTGTGTTTCTTGTGATCAGTTTAATATTAGTGTAATAATATTGTATATTGGCATTGGGTCTCATTTCAAACAAATTATAATTAGTCTTAAAAAAAGATCATTGATGGCAGCATAGGTAATAAATGTGAAAGTAACAATCAATTAAAAAAGTTAAACAGCAGATTTAGGCTGAAATAGGTTTAGTAAAAAACTAACCTTCCTTCTTTATTTTTAATTTCTCCATTTACACTCACTAGTCAGGTTTTTTGAACAAAAAATAGAAGTGAAGACTTTGTACGATAAAATAGTGAAAAAAAGCTATCGACTTTTTGTTTTGTTTTAGGCTTTTTACAATAGATGGCGTTTTACCCAATTTGTCCTAAACTATATATCCATCGTAAGACAATTATTATTTATTATAGGCGTAATTTAAAAGATATTCTTTTTGTATAGGCGTTATTTAAAAGATTTTATTTATTACCGGCGTAATTTTGAATATTTATTTCTTAATATAATACTTATAATCACTTTTTTGTGAAGCTTGTTTACAAACAACCCGGGGTCACACAGGAGCCGAACGAATTAACTAGATACCTCGCTGGAACAGGACTCAACCCGCACGGGTCATAACATAAGAGATAACGCGACGCGTGTGCTGCTTTCCGTCCGAGTTTATGCGACGCATGAGGTACAGTTTGATTCAAACTTAATGGCGGCTCGAAAAACTTCGAGTCGCTACGCAATAGCAATTTCATGTGATAGTGGGGGTGTGGGTAGGGTACTGTGTAGCGAGTAGCGATTTTTAAAACATCATTTAGTTTGAACCAACGATCCATAAGTAAATAGGAGTCGCGCATGTGCGCATGACTGTTCCCTCGATTTCTATGGGATGCCATCATCAGATCCTGGTTTCCTTATCATGGTACCACCCTTGAGATATCTACTTTCCAACAAAAAATAATCATCAAAATCGGTTCATAAACGACGAAGTTATCCGCAAACACACATAAAAAAAAACTGTTGACTAGAGAAACTTCCTCCCTTTTGGGAAGTCGGTTAAAAAGGATAACCCTTATAATGAAATGATATGAAGTAGGTACCTCATTCATGTCACTCCGTTGGCGCGGAAGCAAGCTACTATATTTACATTTAATTATACAAGGTATTCTATAGTTTTGGTTGATTTGGAATATTCGTAAATATCGTGCAATCCGCTACACAATGCGACCACTAAGAAGAAGAGAAGATTGAAGAAGAAGAATTTCAGCAATTTATGAAGTTACCGCGGTCTGAGTGGAGTCTGTTCCGATCATACCTATGGTTATTACTACGTATACGAAGTAAGCGTTCAAGGACAACTGGCAAATTATGTCTCTGAGCACATGCTGCAATTCCTCGCTCAGTCAAATTGCCATATTTATCGATGCCATTTAGTATCTAGGCAAACTACTAGATGACGTTAGAAAACTACAGTCTCGGGCTATTATTGAGTCACTGGTGCTGCCGCCTGTTAAAAACATGGAAAAAAAAAGGCCGACCAATAGCCCAACTTAAGGAGGTGACATTTCTTTGTATGGGATTGGGTATCTGTACTGCAGTATTATATTATCTGTTATATAAAATATTCAAAAAGTATCAGAAGTAGGGTTTTTGGGGCCGAGTCACCCACGTCCGTAGGAATATACCTCTTTGATTCCCTACACGTGGTCCCCGGGTGGTGCAAATCAGGTGACATTAACTGGTGGTAGGCTTGGGCCGAAGGCTTGCGACCACACACCGGGCAAAGCCGTACCGCCAAGCGGCCTAGCCGTGTTCCGGTACGATGCTTTTGTTCGATTGATCCATCGTCGTGCGCGGACGCCGTGACGGATGTGTTTCGTCAGGGAATGGAATACTACATTCCGTTCTCTGACGTATCAATGTCTAGCGAAGACCGGCCATGGTTTGGCGCCAAATGTTAACGCGCTGACGCGCTTATACATGGCGTGTACCTGGCTTTAGTTGACGCTTGATCGCGCGAGGTAATTGACGTGGGTCAGAAGAAGAAGGCCTTAAACAGGGCTGCCAAGTCCTGCAAGATGGTGTTGCGTAGGGCTCGGTTCGACCACAACGGCCGAATAGGGACCAAACTTGCTTCTAACCCAGCAGGTAGTAAAGCGTTTTGGTCCCTGGCTAAGTTGGTTGAGTCGAACTACTGCCGTCCCTCACTACCACCACTGCTGAAACCCGAGAGGTCGCTGGCCCACTCCCCTGAGGAGAAGGCAAATTAATTTGCCTCTTATTTTGCGGAATCTTCACGTCTGAATCCTGGTGACGCACGGACCCCTCCTTCTTCTGATGAATGCGAGATGTCGGACATTCATATCCATCAAAAGGACGTCCTTGGGTGCTGCGCAACCTTGACGTGAACAAGGCTAGCGGCCCTGACGGAATACCAGCAATCGGGCCTTAGATCCAGTCTCTCATGGTGGAGCGCTTGAACCTGTCCTTGCAGGCAGTCTCCGAATGAGGCGATGCCAATCTGTTTAGGATGAATGCTGCTAAAACCCAGGCGTGTCTATTTCCGCTAAAAAGAGCCAATTTGCCCAGCCATAAGGGTCAGACGCGGGGTTCGTGAGTAACCCTCAAGCAAGTGAGCTCCTGTGAGCGAGCTGCATCTCCGGCACTTTCCTGGATAGAAAGTAGAGGACTACCCGTTGGATTAGTCTTCCGGTAACCCAGCTGTAGGCATTGGGTAGATGCGTTGATTCGTATTCGAGAGGTGAGCGTGCTTGACAGCTCCGGGACCATTCTGGAGAAATGGTAGCCAGCTTCGCTGGCGTCCCTAGCGGGGATTGAATCCGCTAGCACCAATAAGGTGCGCTGGTGCCGGTGCTTGCGCTAGTGCTGGCGTGCTGGGGTGCGTGTTGTGAGCGGCTTTACAGCTCCGGTACCATTCTGGATAAATGGTAGTGAGTAATCACGATGCGACTCACATTTTCTGTTGAGTACCAGGGGCGAGTACTCTGGAGGCGTTACCTACCGCAGATGGTCCCAGACGCCTCGTAAGGGGTTGCCTGGTATAGTGTGCCGTCTTATATAACGAAAAGTTGGAGAAGGTGGCCACTATAGAAAATCTCAGTAGTTTTAAAGGGAGGTGTTTCCGTGATGCGACCGTGCCAATAACTGATCATCTTGAGCTTCTTGGCGTTACGTACGGCAAAGGCTCAGCTGGCTGCGAGAAAGCTGGAGATCCATGCAACGGTGAGAAGGTACTTCACGCCAGAACAGCTGCTCAGCTTGTATCAACCGCAAGTTCAATCATGCATGGAGTACTGTTCTCATCTCTGAGACGGATCTGCTAAATACCAATTTGAAGCGCTAGAGTCAATCGAAAAGCGGGCCAAGAGGGTCATCGGCGATGAGTTACTGGTTAAGTCAAAGCTCCAGAGCCTTGAACTTGAACTCCAGAGCCTAATTCCGCCCAGCCCGTTTAATCATCGGACTACCAGACGTACGGCGATGCGCCATCAGTACATGGTGGACATCTCACCCATCGCACTAAACGTTTTGAGAATACTTTTATTATGCGTACAGCTTAGGAGTGGAATTCCCTGACGGAGTCTGTGTTTCCCGATAGCTACAATCTAGGGTTCTTTAAGTAAAGAGTGAATAGGTTACTTCTAGGCAAGCGTGCTCCACCGTCGACCACATCATCGCTTACCATCAGGTGAGATGGTGGTCAAGCGCGAGCCTATAAAAGATAAAAAAGGGTCCAAGCTGTCGGTCAGCTCTATTTATGTTACTATCCTGCTAGTTTCAACGATTTCATAATATTGATTAATTAAACAATATTCATCCACTCATGACTTGCTACTCAAAATTATCTTATCTTTTATAACAATATCGTCTTTTATCTACATAATAATGTCGTATTTGTATCAAAACAGACATTCTCTCTGCCTTTAATCAACTGTTTTTAACGTACTAGTACCAAATTTAAATATGTTAATATATCTGTTACTAGCTGACAATGCAAGCCAGTGCAGAAGAAGTTATATTTCATACCATTCTCTGAAAATTGTTCTTCATAATTTTTTTTTTATAGACCAATAACAACATTACATACAATGTAATTTATTTATTTATTTTAAGGAAAGCTTACAGACTAATGACAAACATAAAAAAAAATCGTGGGTAAGAAAAATGGCTAATAACGAGCTTCCACATGTATACATCGCGCTACAAATCATTTGCGTTGACATGTTGTATTATACAGCGATACATAGAATAAAATAATAATAATAGGTAGACAAAAATTCAAGTAAAGTAATGTAATATGTCGAGTCGTGCAACATCAAACAAATACAATTAATGTGAAGCATAACATTTACATCGAAGAAACAAAAACAATCCTGCACTCATTTCATTTTTGACCGCCGCCAAAATATTCTCTGCTTAAGGTCTTTTTAATCTTATGTGCGCTGGTGCAAAAGAGATCGACTTCCAAGTGTATTGGTAAGGTATTGAAAACTGCGGCACTACGTATAAGGAAGGCGTTACGCCTGTAGTTTGTCGATGCGCATGGTGTCTGCAGCAATGGCCGTGTTCGTAGGCTGCCTTGGTTAGTGCGAAGAAGTATTTTGCCAAGTAGTTCGGGACAATCTACCGAGCCGTTTGCTATTTTTGCCAAAAAACATATGTCATTTATGTTACGTCTTACGTGCAACGGTAAAAAATGGTATCGCTTACACCGGTGTTCGTAGACTACTGAGAATTGCTTCGCCTCAAAATCCAAGTATAGCAAAAACTTTCTCTGGACGGATTCGATACGAGATTTGTAGATCTCGTATAGAGGGTTCCAGACTTGAGAAACGTACGAGGGAACAGTATAGCAATTTTACTGGTTTTAGTGTCCGAAAGCTAGAACAAGCTCTAATAATAAAACCTAAAGCTTTGAGGGCTTTCTTGACAATGGTTTCTATTTGATCATCAAAAAGTAATTAACTGTCATGGACAACACCAAGATCCCTGATTTTTTTTGCCTTACTTATGTACGTACCATCTAACGTATATCCTGAACCAATAGTAGTTGTAGCCTCCACCCGACCTATTCCCACCTAAGAATTGGCAACTGAATAAAAAACGGGCGTGTACTTTAAAAATTAAGTTTTAATTTGCAAAACCAAACTAGATTAGCCGGAGGCACACAAATATTTGTAGGTAGTGGGATACGGACGTCTGTTGTCACTCCTGCAAGGATAGGTACTCTCCTGTAGTAGCAGGAAGCCGGAGATGGAAGCTGGCAGATGATATGCAGAGGTGCTGTACGTCGATGTCTCTGGCAGCTTATACGGCGAGGTGTCAGCCACGACTCGCTCAGCACACCAGCGGCGTAGCGACAGGTGGGCCTTCGGAACTGCGGCACACGTGACGTGCACGCAGTACTTGTCGAAGTGCTCGATGCCGAAGAAATGATGAAGCTGCAGAAGCGAAGAAGCCGTAGATCCTGGAAACCACCGTTCCAGCCTATTAGATCGTGGCCGAATATTCTCCGTCCTGGGGTACCACCGACGACAACAATAAGAAAGTACCTATTTAAATGTAGTAGTATTGACGTGGTGGCACTGACGAGAACGGAGTTTACATAAATATCAAGCAAGCTTGAGCAAAAAGAAAACAGTAAAAACAATGATTAGGAATCCGTTAAAACGTTACAGACTTATTTTTCAAAATTATTAATAAACTTGAAGGTAGAAGAAAATTAGGTAGCAAGATGCAACATTATTAGCTATAACTGAGGCTATTACTAAATGGTGTTTATTGAAAAAAAGTAATTACATCTGTAGCGTAACGAGAAGTATAGGGGTAGGTACAATAAATAATGATTGGCAAAAGAAATGAAGATGGCAATGATTATGCTTTGCGTAATTTGTGTGCTATTCAAAACTTACCCTAATTCGGGATTTCCACGCACAACTTTAACGGCACTTATTAAACCGTCGTTAACTCGCGAAATAAATATAAGTTTAAAAAAATTAACGCTCGTGTCTGCTAGGGCGCTCGACAGGACGCAAAGCAATACGTGTGCTCGCAAATCAGCCTAGGAGCGACTGGCGGACGACTGCTGCGCGGGCGACCGCGCGCAATCATTTTTTATCATTCGATCTATGCGAACACTCGCCCCCGCGCCTCAGGTACCCGCCGCTTTCCAAGTCACAAACAAACAAAGAACGAAGCATTAGTTCATTGTTGTAACGTTTTGTTACATTACCCGCCGTTCCCTCATAAGGATTTTATTTTAATAATAAAATCCGCATGTTATATTTGTTACAATATCCTTTCACTCATCCTTTCACTTCAATCATACCTCATCAATCAAATACCTAATATACAGTACATCACACAATATAACAAATTATGCGAAGTGTCCTATCATGCCGAAAATCTATTGACTAATATCCGTCAATGACTTTTGTAACAGGTCTTAAAGTCGTTTAGTAGTGTATGGGAGAATGTAACGAAGACGGAATTATATTTAATTTGATATTTTCAGGTCCTTTATATGCCAAGACCCTAAGCTCTTACCTGACATATCCTCCAAGACATACACAAGTGGTGATAGTTTTTGAATGACCCGGCACTTAATGTATTTGGGAGCTAATTTTTTGCTAAAGTGCTTATCCTTATCGCTCAGGACGTAAGCACGCTTGTATACGATATCACCGTTATTAAATTCAAAAGCTTTACGTCTTAAATTATAATATGATGTATTTTTAACATGGGCGTGATACAAAGTTTTTTTGGACTTGGTCAAAGATAGAACTTAGGCAACCAAGGTTTTCCGCATACACATCGCGAGGTAGAAATAAAACCTCATCTCCTAAGTCTGTATCGGCGTAATGTGAACCACATAATACTATTTCCCGTCCAAAAACCAGAAAAGAAGGTGTAAATCCGGTAGCTTCGTTAACTGAGCTATTTATCGCGAATTGTACCTTCGGAATAAATAAGTCCCATGATCGATGATCACCATCAACGAAAGCAGCAATGCAAGTAATAATAGTTTTATTATACCGCTCCACAGTATTGACCTGAGGGGTATATTTTGGTGAATAGAATGTGTTTGGTACTTTATATTTCTTGAATAAATCTTGAGTATGTCCACTAATAAATTGAGTGCCATTGTTCAGAAAAATACTTTGAGGAACACCGTGAACTAAGAAAATTTGTTCTTCTAAAATTTTAACTATTATCTGAGAGGTTGCTTTTTTAATTGGGAATATATGACAAAATTTGGAAAAACAACAGGTTACTACTAATATGTAACTATTTTGTTTACGAGTGACCGGGAGTGGTCCCATTAAGTCGATTGATATCATTTGGTAAGGACGAGAGCATTGCTTGGGGCGACCCATTTCACCAAGAGTAGCATGGTTTTGAGTCTTGTATTGAAGACAAGTACTACAGGATCCAACGTACTTTGTTACATTTCGATGCATGCCCGGCCAGTAGTATCTGAGTGCAATGCGTCTATAGGTCTTAAAGATACCCAAATGACCAGCAGTTGGCTCATTATGGTTATCCGCAATGACCTTATCCCTAAGTTCAGAAGGAACGACTTCCTTCCAAGAAAATTCGTTGGTAAGCAAACACTTATTTTTACTAAGGCGGAAAAGAGTGCCATCTCTAATTTGGTAATTGGGAAAATTTTCGGGTTTTGTGACACAGTTATTATAAATGTTCTTATACCAATCATCACTAGAAGTCGCGAATGAATTAGTAGTGACCATAGAAGAAACAGTTACAGCTCTAGACAACGCATCGGGGATAACGTTGTCGACACCTCGACGGTGCTTTATATCGAAATTGAACGAAGACAAGCGCACACCCCAACGTGCGAGCCTTCCCGTAGGGTTATTTAAAGAGAGAAACCACTTTAATGCACTATGGTCAGTGTAAACCGTGAAAGTTTTCCCGTTTTCCAAATAGCATCGCCAATGCTCTAATGCAGTGAGAACTGCCAACGTCTCCCGCTCCGTAATGCTGTAGTTCCTTTCTGCCGCCGTTAAAGACTTGCTCATGTAAGCTATGGGGTGCTCTTTTCCATTTATAGACTGAGTGAGCATACCGCCTATCCCATAGTTACTTGCATCCGTATGCACCTCGAAAGGTAAATTGTAATCGGGACAAGAAAGAACTGGCGCGGAAACTAAACATTCCTTTAGTTTTTTAAATGCAACTTCCGCCTCATCAGTCCACCTGAAGGGTGGAGTGTTCTTCTTATTCGAAGTCAACTTGTTGAGTGGTCCTGCAATTGTGCTAAAGTTGGGAACGAACCTACGATACCATGTAGCTGTGCCTAGAAATCGCTTTAACTCCCTGCGATTAATAGGAGTTGCGTAGTTAAGAATGGCTTCAACCTTTTCTGGATCGGTTCGCAACCCGTTCGCATCAACCACGTAACCTAAGTATTTAAGTTGGCTTCGAAAAAACTCACACTTCTCCAAGTTGACGGTTAGGCCTGCCTTACGCAATCTATCTAAAACGCGAATTAGGAGGGACACATGCTCATCAAAACTATTGCTAACAATTATAATGTCATCTAGGTAAGCAAATATCCTGTGGTCTACGTTACCCAGCAACTTATCTACAAGACGCTGTTGCGTAGCGGGAGCATTTGTCAAGCCAAAAGCTGTGGTCTTGAATCTAAGTGTTCCTCGACCTGGGACGTAAAAGGCCGTTTTGTCTCTGTCCTCCTCTGCAATGGGTAATTGCCAAAAAGCTTTGGATAAATCAAGGCTAGTAAGAAAACGAGCGTCGCGCAGATTATCCAAAATTTCAGCAATGTATGGTAAGTTGTATGCATCTCGTTTTGTGACTGAATTTAACTTCCTGCTGTCAAGACAAAAACGAGGCTGACCATTCTTCTTAGTAACGAGGAGTACCGGAGACTGCCAGGCACTTTCACAGTGCTCCACCACATCTAGATTTAACATCTCATCTACCTGTTCGACAAGGATTCTCTGTTTTTCAGGAGATAGCCTGTAATATCTTTGTCTAATAGGAGGAGAATCGCCAGTATCGATGCGATGGGTTAAAACGTGCGTACGGCCCAAGCCTTTGCGCTCAAATGAAATGTCTCTAAATTGCTCTACAACGTTATCAGCTATAGCGCGTTGAGACTCATCTAAACTGTCGTAAGAACGAATAAAAGTTTTATGATTATTATTATTTAAATCTACTAAAGGATTAGTTGACAACTGAACAGAGCCCAAATATTTCGGACATAATTGGAAGGCGCGCCAGAAATCAATACCTAGAATAAGCGATGATTGAACTTCTGGAACTACATAACACTTAATTATGTGAAATTGCTCCTCTAAATGTACTGGTACATTAATGTAGCCAATACTCTTTAGTGTTTGACCACCAGCAGCTACTATCGAGGGAGTATCATCAGTACAAAGCTTAAGGCCACGACTGAGTAACGTGTTATGTGCATAATTACCCAATATTGTAACAGCTGACCCGGAATCTAGGAGGGCAGACGCCGTAATACCATTTATTTTAATATCTATATATGGTCGCGAGTCACCTGTAGGCTTAGCTTGCAGGATTGATGAAATTTTGTAACTGATGAAAAATAAATTAATTGTTTTCAACCAATTATTCCAATCATCCCTATTAAAGCGACCTTCTAACGTAGACGATTTGACACAATCCTGCAAACCTAGTTTTTTGGTTTCTGATCCCTGTTACATTTCGGACAATCTGGTTTCTTGACACCTTTATGTCCACACTTAAAACACATAATTTCTTTACTTTGACAATCCTTGAGGCTATGCGAATCGTTACGACATCTAGGACAATATGGCAGTTTCGCATCAGGAACTGTATTATTTTTATCTTTATCATGTAAATATCTCTCATTAACATTAGCATTATTTGAATTTTGTTTGTTACTATCCAAGTTGGTTTTATTGTTTACATTTTTAGAACTAAAATATTGATTTTGTTTGTTAACTGTATCTGATCTTTGTTTGTATGCAAATTCTGGTGCTAATGTGTCAGAAGTAGCAGCCGAAGGTTCTCGGAACTGAACCATGCGTGACTGAACATTTTCAAAGTTCCTGCAAAGAGATCTCAACTGTTCAACAGATGTGATTTGAGATGCAGAGGCTAGAGTGCTCGCATAACACGGTCTAATATTGTGTAAAATCACCTCCAGTTTGTCCTCCTCCGCAAAAGGCCTCGACAAGCGTGAAAACATCCCCGAAATGATGGACAAGTAAATCGTAATGTTTTCCGTTGCCCCCTGAGTCCTAGACCGAATCTCAGATAAAAGACGGTAATCGTAATCCGCTTTGTCGAAGTCCTGTACCAGAAGAATGACTAGTTCATCCCAAGATGATACTTGTTGCTTTACGCTTCTGAACCAATGAAGTGCATCGTCCACAAAAATATCGGTTGCAAATGAAAGCAATTTTGAATTCGTAATGTTTCGAGCAACGCTATATTCATTTGCTCTTTGTATAAAGACACGCACGCAAGTCTTACCATCAAACTTTAGTTTTGTTAACTCAGAATGTCTTGAACTACCCTCACATGTCACTGAAATATTAATTCTTTCAGTGACCTGCGGGTCAGAAATTGGGACGGCAGCTATGAGAGGGTCAGTACCCTTTGCCTTTAGTGATATGAAAATTTCATAGTACTCCTTAAACATTCTCGTACATTCCGTATGCACATCTATAAATTTCTCATCCAAAACGATCCTATTCAGCCGATGATATAGGTGATGGAAAAGATTTTCCATTCGCCCCAAAACATTCCTGTCCTTTGTGTCCACATCCAGACTAGATTTAATTTTATTTAATATTTCCAATGAATTATTCAAATCTTCAAGGGGGTCTAGATGGGAACACAAAATATCCTCAGACACAAGAACCTGACTAAGTTTGCAAATCTGCCGCCTAAGATCCGCCACCGTACTAGCCGGGGTTTCACCTCTTACGGCTACCTCGTATTCCAATTCTGATTTTTGCAACGATAAATATTTTATAGGGTACGCCATAACAATAATAATAAAAAAAAAATATCAACCAATATTAAAAAGTTGTAAATAGCACACAAATTATAACGAATTAATGATGAAAGTACTCCGTTCTGTTACAATCAACTTTAACAGAACAGAACGCTGTGTTATATGTTTTATGATAAGATCAATTAACAAGCTAATGATTGAAACAAAAGAAAAAAAAAAAAAATGCGTATGAAAAGAAAAAAGCGTGATAAAAAAAATTTTGCAACTGGTGTGAAGGTAGTTACACAATAAGTTTGAGAAGCAATATGATTCCAAAAAAACTATACCCGCAATATTTAACGAAAATAAAAAAAATCAACCTGTATTTTTTTTATACAGTTAAGAAAAAGAATAACTAATATGACAAGGTTAAAAAGCTGTAATTAACAAAAAAATGTGAACATTAATCTTCACCCCAGTTACTGCACACACAAAAATTAACAAAGCGTTTTACAAAAGAAGAAAAAAAAATATATACCCACTCACCGTACAATAACTAACTACTAACTACAGAAGCGAAAACAGACAGAACCACGTAATTGGGCGCCAGTGTAGCCTCCACCCGATCTATTCCCACCTAAGAATTGGCAACTGAATAAAAAACGGGCGTGTACTTTAAAAATTAAGTTTTAATTTGCAAAACCAAACTAGATTAGCCGGAGGCACACAAATATTTGTAGGTAGTGGGATACGGACGTCTGTTGTCACTCCTGCAGGGATAGGTACTCTCCTGTAGTAGCAGGAAGCCGGAGATGGAAGCTGGCAGATGATATGCAGAGGTGCTGTACGTCGATGTCTCTGGCAGCTTATACGGCGAGGTGTCAGCCACGACTCGCTCAGCACACCAGCGGCGTAGCGACAGGTGGGCCTTCGGAACTGCGGCACACGTGACGTGCACGCAGTACTTGTCGAAGTGCTCGATGCCGAAGAAATGATGAAGCTGCAGAAGCGAAGAAGCCGTAGATCCTGGAAACCACCGTTCCAGCCTATTAGATCGTGGCCGAATATTCTCCGTCCTGGGGTACCACCGACGACAACAATAAGAAAGTACCTATTTAAATGTAGTAGTATTGACGTGGTGGCACTGACGAGAACGGAGTTTACATAAATATCAAGCAAGCTTGAGCAAAAAGAAAACAGTAAAAACAATGATTAGGAATCCGTTAAAACGTTACAGACTTATTTTTCAAAATTATTAATAAACTTGAAGGTAGAAGAAAATTAGGTAGCAAGATGCAACATTATTAGCTATAACTGAGGCTATTACTAAATGGTGTTTATTGAAAAAAAGTAATTACATCTGTAGCGTAACGAGAAGTATAGGGGTAGGTACAATAAATAATGATTGGCAAAAGAAATGAAGATGGCAATGATTATGCTTTGCGTAATTTGTGTGCTATTCAAAACTTACCCTAATTCGGGATTTCCACGCACAACTTTAACGGCACTTATTAAACCGTCGTTAACTCGCGAAATAAATATAAGTTTAAAAAAATTAACGCTCGTGTCTGCTAGGGCGCTCGACAGGACGCAAAGCAATACGTGTGCTCGCAAATCAGCCTAGGAGCGACTGGCGGACGACTGCTGCGCGGGCGACCGCGCGCAATCATTTTTTATCATTCGATCTATGCGAACACTCGCCCCCGCGCCTCAGGTACCCGCCGCTTTCCAAGTCACAAACAAACAAAGAACGAAGCATTAGTTCATTGTTGTAACGTTTCGTTACATAGTTTTCAGACGAGTAAATACTACATGAAAACATTTAACGTTTAATTTAATTTTACGTTTAGTTGCAATTTATTGGTTTTGCAGTATGATACGAATCTGTCAAGGTCCAACTGAAGCAACTCGGTGTCAGACACTGTACGTACAGACTTAAGGATCTTCATGTCATCCGCGAATAGCAAAATATTTGAATTTATAAAGCAGTTTTTTATGTCCGAGATAAATATGGTATAGTATATGGTAAATAATAACGGTCCTAAGATCGAGCCTTGGGGCACTCCTGATGGGATGGTTTTCCATCCGGAAGTGTATCCACGTAATACCACAGCCTGCGTTCTATTATCTTTATATGACTTAAACCATCGGAACAGATCCCCGTGTATTCCTGCAGATGAGATTTTCTGAAGAAGCACACGGTGATCTATTCTGTCGAAACACTTGCTGTAGTCCGTGTAAATAACATCAACCTGACATCGTTCTTCCATCCCAGTGGTTATTAATTCGTTGGACAATACCAGGTTTGAGGCAGTTGATCGTTTTCTGAGGAATCCATGTTGTTCGTCACCAAAGTGACGCTGCAAGGCTGAATAAACTTCCGTGTGCACAACTCGTTCTAAAACTTTAGAAAAAAGACATAGCTTAGATATGGGGCGGTAATTACCTACTTGAGAATTTTCCCCCTTTATAAAGATAGGTGTGATAAATGCCGATTTCCAAACCTTCGGTACGATACCCTCTCTCAGCGATCGCTCAAACAACAAACAAACTGGCGCCACAAGACTCTTTGCACAATTAACTATGAAAATAGGGGGTATCAAGTCTGGCCCACCAGATTTAGTGGGGTCCAGGCCCTTAAGAAGCTTTAGCACCATGTCAGGACACACGCCAACGGTACTCAGGTTCACTGAACCAGAAGAATAAGTAACTACATTAGTATCTAGATCATGAGAGTCTGGATCTGAGTCAGGTTCCTGGAAAGTAAGAGGAAAACAGCTCAGAGATTCCCTCGCCGGTGTCTGCGGACTGATCCATATAATGCAGTACGTTAGGTAAAATGTTACCACTTCTTTTACTTTTAATATAAGACCAGAAACACTTAGGGTTTTTTGTAATTGCATATTCCATTCTTTTCATGTAATCATCAAAACAAACCGCTTCAAGTTGCTTAACTCAATTACGCAAGACAGAAAAAGAATTGTAATCGGATACATTACCGTATTTTTTATATTTATTGTGGTATTTGTGTTTTTCTTTTAATACTTTAATTAAAGCACTGGTGTAACAGGGGGGATGTGTATATTTTTTTTTGTGGTTTAACGGGGATGTATAGGTCCCTTAGCTCGTATATTTTTTTATAGAAAAGGCAAAAAGCTTGATCTAGGGGTCCAGCATGCAAAAATGTTTTCCAGTCTATAAGATCTAATGCAGATGTGATTGCAGGGTAATCGCCTTGATGAAACATATATTTTACACTGGGTTTTCGATGCATTTATGGACTTCAACGAAATCAGCGTTAATAATTACCGGTTTGTGGTGCACATCAACAGGCACCGCCATAGGATCGCCACACTCATTTACCCTTACTGCACCATTTGAGAAAACAAGATCCAACAACCTACCATTGATATTACGCTCACTATTAAACTGAGTCAGGATAAAATTTCCATCATGGGCCGTTGATTTGGAAGTTCATTTTTTTTTATAGGTTGTACTCATAAATAGAAAGCTTTTTACAAATTTTCAAGACTCGGCAATTTTATGTTTTTTTTGTATGTTTTTCGTGAGGTAAAAATATGAGAATTGGTCCAGGAGCGAGCGAAGCAAGCTCGGGAGCTTAGGGCACCCCGACACGGACAGGTTAGGTTCGAAGAGATGACCGATGATCGATCTTCTTCGTGTTAGTTACTTTAGATCCTTCAGACAGAAATAGGAGACACGCGCAGCGGGGCTCCGTTGACATTGTTGTTAAACAGTAATTGTTAAAACTTTAACCATGAATATCTCCTTAACCATGGGGTTCCGCGGGGTTGGGATGGTACAGTAGGGTAGCCCCACTACCCCCCACATCCCTACCGCCCTTCCTGCCCTAGAAATCGATGGACTTTGATAGAAATTTTTATTCTAACCTAAAAACTTTACCTATACTATAAACCGAGTGGTGGGGATGGTAAAGGGGGGAAGAAACCCCTCCCCCTCCCCCCCGCGCCATAAATCAGCGGCCCATAAAGGAAATTTTAACCCTGAGTCAAGTTACACGCATTTATTGTGTCAAAGAAGTCCAAAAAACACCGAGCAGTCACCTTCTCAGGGCACAATCCGGGGCCGCCGTCCGAATGTCGCCATTCCACATCGCCACCGAAGTTAAAATCCCCAGTGACGATAAATGTGTCTAGCGGGTAAGCAGTCACTAACTGGTTAAGTTTATGGTGGAAGTTTTGCAACTGAGCTATGTAAGAATTGCCTGTATTTTCCTTGCACAGAAACATGGCGCAGATGTTAATATTATAGCTAACCGAAGGTTTAGACCTCTTCAGAACAACGGACACCCATATGCCCTCGGCAGAGGTCGACCAGTCACATCTTTCCACAACGGTCAGATCATTCATCGCCGCGATCAACACTCCACCACCACGGGTCTGTTCCGTTCGGCAATAATCACGGTCCCGCCTCCAAACAAGATATCGTTCGTCCAATAACTCACTATTATTAATATCGTCAACTAACCATGTTTTTGTAAATATAATAACATCATATGAAATCCTACAAATATTACGATATACCGCGTTTGTTTTCGAGCGCAGACCTCGCACGTTCTGATAATATATATTAATCATTTTTAAGCTTAACTGTAACACTTCTAACACCGGTGCATGGGCCATTAATCAGTAACGAATTTAGCAAAATATTTAAAATAATAATTGAAAACAGAAATAGCCATCAGTGATAAACTATGATGGAGGTAGACAACAAAAACCGGTAAGAATAATTTAAACACAGCGATGCACAGTGTCTAATAACACGGCACTTCGAAATAAACATATGTAATGCAACAAAAGGAATGGCATTCACGTCACCAACGGCACAATATCCCAAGTAAAAACTATAAGGAATATGGGTCCAATAAAATAATAATTGTAGGCAAAACAAAGTGGCAGCTATATCACTTACAAAAGATTTCACAAAATATGCGCAATAACTCGTATTCAAAGCGTTAAAATAGTTAGCTATATACGTAAAGTAAAAATAAAGAAAGCATTTAAGATGTAGGCAGATCCCGCACTCGACGATATAAGCAAAAACTTTAAAACAACGAAAACCAAAGCATAATGAGACAAATGAATAGGCGACACTGAGCGATAACAGAACAAAAGGCAGGCGAGAATGGAATGTGTACATATAAATACCTGTGTTTCTCAAACTTAGTTTCGGCGATTTGACTTTAAACAATACTGTGTAAACAGATTGACCAACGGTGTAGGTTAAAAAAACTTTTTTAAATCCTGCTCGGTCCTGATGTGGACTGCTTCGGTGATGAATGGTTTTTTCGAATAAAGATTTTGCAGCCGTTAACCCATACATATTCATATCCCTTTTCCTTCGCCAAGATCTTAGTTCTGTTGAGTATGGCTTTGTTATCCAGCGTCAGGTGGTCGTTGATGTAAATTTTCTGATCACCACGCTGTCCCAAATCAGCCGCACTCAATATCTTATGCTTTCTAGCCGCAGCAACAAAATCGTTTTTTAAATAGCAGTTGTGCACCGAGCAAATAATTGTTTTGCAATGGCTGTTATTTCGGGAAGGAATCCTTGCTACGTAATTTATACGTTCCTTAGGGATGGGACATTTGATTACAGCCCCTATCCTAGAAATGATGTCAAACAAATTCTCTGTGTTCGATTCGGGTACACCCTTGATCTCAACATTGTTCATCCTGGATCTCTGCTCATTGTCACGACACTGAAGTTCCAGGCTCCTACAGCGCTCTTGCAATGTGGCAATGTCGTCCTTAGTTTTTTTCAACCCATCTATCTTCTGTTCCAGTCCTGAAACTTTGCTTAAGATCTCTCACCGAGCCGTGCACAAACTCGAGAGACTCCTTCATCTCTGCAATGGAATTGGTCACATCAGTGAAGTCTGCTCTCATAGATTTCAGTTCCGCCAACTCCTTGTTAATCTGTCTTAATTCCTCCATCAAGACCGGCAGTGACTCCATTTGCACGGACAATCTCTTCAGTTCAGAGACTACACTCTCCAAATCCGTTCCCGTCGAAGACCCGACCCTGGGACTCGCTGCCAGGGCTTTACAGGAATTGCATCTCCATGTTAATTTCCGATCGCCGAGCTTTCTCCATCCAGTCTCAATCAATCAATCAATCAGTCTTTATTTGTAAACATAAGTAGGTTACAGCAGTGTGCAAGATGTTACAATAAGTGATGCCAGCGCATGGAAAGTCAAACTGACCCTTACAAGCTGTGCATCTGACCCCGTCGTTGACTTGGTTATCGCAACTCTTGCACTTGAACATGGTATTTCAAGAAAGATAAAAATAAAGTTTCAAAAAGAAAAAAAGTATATATAAAACTTTGAGAAACATAGTCAACAATGAGTACTTAACGAGCGTAAGGCATATATGTGCGCACGGTTTCGCTGTCTACCATCGAATGATATAATAATGATAATAGTAAGGAACATGTACAAAGGCGAGCTTAATTCAATGTTTAGCAGAATCCAGTGTTCCATTTTAAAATAACATAAGATGAATTAAATACAACTGGTGCGTATAACCTCTAGAAAATTACTAGTAAAATCACACGCGCTTGAACCTAAATTATTAGAGTAATCTAGGCTATAATTGCTGATTCAGCAGTGCTAATTTGAAGGAGAAAAGTACGCAGATGAGACGAAAGGCAATGGATAAAGTTCAATTTACTTATTATGCCACATACCTTTGAAACAGCGATTCCCATGCAGATGCAGATGGATGTCACGTTAGGGAAGTTCAGCTCACAGACTAGGTACACTATGCTGGCCAGCGGTACACAACACAGTAGGTCTAGGTAATACAGATAACACTTTCCATGTAGGTTCAATTAAGTGGTTTGGGCGAGATGATGGACGAGCGCGCACCCAAACCGTGGTGGGAACGAGATTCGACGACCGCCGGCGGCCGGCCGTCGTGGCGGCGGCTTAATGACCGTGGTGCCACCGCGCGGGATATCACCATACCAACGATATGTGACACTTATTTAATAAATTGGAACTATTAAACCAATGCCTCTCAATCGCTCTATGGTGATGTAATAAAATATGAAGTATAAATTAGGAAGCGTAACCATTTTCCCCGGCTTGAAAGTTCCCACTTTCGAAACACAAAGGAGAAGTAAATAAAGTTGCAGATCATCACAACTCTACCAAAGGTTATGAGAACTCTAAAGTTGCGACTCTCTATTATAAATAAGAATATTTAACTAACTATTCTACGCGGTAATTAAATCTAATACTGCACATTGGTGTACGGTAAAATTAATTATTAATGTAACGAAACTTATTGCGTTGGCAAAGGGCACAACTTTACTACCGGGCGACTCTAAAGGATCCCGCTTTTAGTCGTTACCGATGCGACTCTACAAACTCCGTTTTTATCTAAAAATATTTCTGTGATTATTCCTAACGGCCAATGCAGCGGCATCACATTGTCCTGCATGGAGACGACAACCATACCGACCCGTATTGGATTGGCAGGGGTGTTCCATTTCTGTTTGGATTGTAGGGTGTGCAGGTACTCTTGGCGCCACCGCTTCCAAAAAGACTGGACCATTTGGTGAGTTAATTCATAACACGAAATAAGATGTAATTGCCTTTCATTGACTTCGCGGGCGGGGAGAAATAAAAGAGGTTTCGTATGCAAGAAGTGCGTCGGCGATAATGAAGTGGGCTCTGACGGATCCGAACTGATCGCATACAGAGGCCTTGAGTTTAATAAAGCTTCTATTTGAGTCAATATAGTGTTAAGCTCATCAAAACTAAGAATTTGCTGACCGATGACTTTGCAGAGATGCGTTTTGACACTCTTTACTTCACTTTCCCAACAACCACCAAAATGTGGAGCTCTACAGGGGATGTTTTTAAGTGTTATTCGATGCTCTGCAAGTTCTCTTTCCCATAAAGGGCGATACTCTTTAGCCAAGAATTGGTAGAGATCTCGAAGATAGGATTTGGCTCCAATAAAATTGGTAGCGTTATCTGTGTAAATACACTGAACCGGCCCTCTACGCGCCAGGAAGCGTTTAAAAGCGGACAGAAAGCTCGCAGTGCTAAGATCTGAGGCAATCTCAAGATGCAGAGCACGAGTTGTCAGGCATGTAAAAAGGCAGATATACGCTTTCCTCGATTTTTTACCTCTAGCACGAATCTACGTGATCAAGAAACGTCCCGCGTAGTCGCAACCTGTTTGAGAAAAAGCCTTAGGAGCCGACTCAACGCGAAAACGTGGCAAATCCGCCATTATAGGAAAGGTAGGTCGCGGCTTTGCTCGAAAGCAAAGGTTACAATTAAAGGTAATGTGACGTGCAAGACATCGCGCGGACAGGATCCAATACTTCTGTCGTAAGATAGATACGACCAAGGTAACACCTTGGCAGTAGCCAGCACTTCGGTGCTACGTATGGCCTGGACTTGAGCAGATAAATGCGTACACAACGCCACACGATCAGAAGTAGCTGAGTCGGCCGCAGAAACGCAGGCTGGGTTGCTAGCGGGCACCAGCGCAGGGGCTTGCGTCGATTGCTCAAAATGCAATAAGAAATAATGCTTACTGTTGCATTTCCTACTTGTTGACTTAGATAGGCACTTAGAGACGGTATGTTGGCTACTTAGGCAGTTAACGCATCTGTGATTGTCTTTTACAAACTTAAATCTATTATCCGCGCTCAACTTTTGAAACGCTTTGCACGTATACACGTTTTTATGCGTGGATTGACAAAGCGAACATTTAGATTCAGTACCCACAAACACCTGAGAGACCTTAGATGAGGTGCTGGGTCTACCTGCGGGGGCGGGCTTAGTTGCCGCAGAAGAGGAGCGATATAAGATTTTTACTTGTTCACGAACAAACTTTACGAAATAATCATAATCCAACTCTTGTTGATTACGAAGCGACCTTTCAAAATGTTTTGCTGTATCTGTGTCTATTAACTTAAGACCACAATGAATAAATATAAAATGTATTTTCAATTGTTTGAGTCCCGCAACCGTAGAAGTTAATTTATCGATACCTTGTTCAATATTAGCGGGTGTCGGTCCGAACGACTTCAATGAGAACAGTTGATTTAGATAATTAGTGGCGAGCGCGCGAGTATCCAGGTACTTTGCGATAAGCGCATCCCAGACAACACGGTAATTATCGCCAGAATGTACAATACCTTCTGCCACATTCCTAGCCTTTCCCTTTAGACAACACAACAGATAATGAATGCGATCAGAATCTGATAAATCTGCGTTCGTATGTTTTGGACAGTCTTCAGGGTTACAATTAAATGGGTTTCCGAAATTTATATGGTCTAGGTCATTATTAATATTGTTTATAATAGTTAGAGTATTAATAAACATTCGAACTTTAACCAATTCTGTCTGTGAAGGTGATTTATAGTTGGAGTTTTTAGAAGTATTACGGCGCACTTTTGGATTAGTTGTTTGTGTGTTAATATGCAATTGTATTTTTTTATTATGTGAGTTTTGTATATTGAATATAATATTGTATGTTGCTCTTGCGTCATGAGTGTATGTGTAAAGTTTAATAACAGAGAATACAAAATAAAATAATACAATAAGGCCACAATTTTAGCTAGTCAGATATTAACGTTGCTCAAATCTTGAAGACATTTATCTGATTGTATTAATAGCTGCTTTTCCCTTACATGTTTACGAAGAAATGTGTTACCGTTGCTTATCCAGCAGAATGAGTAATGGTTGTTATTGGCAAATTGTCGTGCTTTTTTAACAGTAGGTTGCAATTTAATGCACTTTTGAACCATTGACTTCAACATTTCGTTGTTTTAATTTCTTCAAAGCTTCTGCATTTAAAACGTGTTTACGTCGGCGGGTAAATTAAAATTGACAATGTCAATCTGACAAGCACTACTATGAGCAAGGCGAGGCTCCGCTACCGGAGCAATTTGTCCCGAACAACAAACTAATTTCAAAGGACCACTACGCATGTTCAAAATGAAATGCGTTAATTTTTCTACGAAATCCATATATTTTTATAATTTAGAAACACACAATGTGCGCCATGACACAGACAAATTTTCGAAGTAAAAAGGATATAGGAAGTGGCAAATAATGTTACCAGTTTTCTAATCTAGAAATGTACAACACAAATATTCGCTATGGTTACTAAATTAAACTTCTTACAAGATTTTAAACTAAGTATAAGATATTATATGTTCATAGGCATGGACTTGAACAACCATAGATTGACTTAACTACTGAGAAAAAACTACATTTACAACAACACAACTACAAAAATAACATGTTAAAATGTTAAGGAATACCTAAACTGGGCACTGGTCTATCCTTACATATCAGGGCCGTGCCCGGGACGTGTCAGGGCCGGGCCCAATCATTGAAGCTTCGTCACTGACCTGTGCCCGGCCCGTGCACGAACGTGTTTGAACGAGTTCATATAAAATGTATACAACGATATTTTTTGAGCCCCATACGGGACACGGTCTGTCCACATCCATGGCACGGTACTGATATGTGTGGATAGACCATGGGTTCATTTTCTAGCTTTAATATTAATTCAGTTTTTACAGGAAACATAAAAAAAACTAGTAAAAAAAGAAATTTAATATTTTTTAATTAGTTTTGAATTTAATATTATATTTTAACACATCGTTTTTTTTTTAACTTTGCCCCTCACAAGGAATTTCATCCTGTATCGTGGGTGCATTTACAAACATGTAAACTCACATACACAACACCCAGAGTCGGAACAACTATCTGTACGTCATACAAATATTTGTTTCGTGCGGGAATCGAACCCGCGACACGCAGCGCAGCAGTCAATCGCTCAACCACTGCGCCAACTGTGCGCCCTATATTTATTATTAACTTTTTTACATTTGAATATCTTAGTCTGCAAGCCTGATGGAAATCCCCAAACGATAAAAATTAGGATGTTACATATAAAATTAATATCATTAAACTTCTCATTCAAGGATTAATTTTATAATAATTCTCTTTTAGTGTTCACTTTTACAATGTTTAGTACTCCTGCTTCTAGACCGTGCATATGAACATGGATTTAAAATTTTCACTAAGTAAATTTTATCTTCTTCAATTTGCTTTAATTTTTTCACTGTAACTAAAATGCTTCCATAATCTATATAGCACAAAAGATAAAAGTAATATTAAGGCTAAGGAAATTGCTAGTAGAATAAGTGCTAATTCTAGTTCTAGGTATTCTGCCCACGACATGTTTGCGGCGGGCGCGCGCAGATGCCGCGCACCGCCGTGACGCAGCACGTGCTCCGTCCACCACACGGCGCGCTCCAGTGGAGGCTGAGGCTGATCGTGCATCTTGCTGCCAAGTTTTGCTATATTGCGACGATAGCTGGAAAGTATCAAATATATTGATTGAGTCTATATGAACAATTTAAAGTACTACGCGACCTCAGATCACAGTCAATAGTATTTAAAGTATTTCATGTCTACCACCACAGACATGACAGCGCAGGACTTAAATAACCAGTTTTTTGAATACAAATATCTTAATATTAGTTAAACAAAATTTGTATTTTACAAGTTACATATTCCAAATGCAACAATAATATACATTTAAAATTTAATAAAATAAATGTGTTTATTTGTGAACATCATCATCAGTCGCGACCTTATCCCATTTACTTGGGGTTGGCCCTCCTTATCCTTTTTCTCCATTGTGCACGGTCTCGGGCAGTGCTGTGGCCTAATTTACTTCTTTCAGGTCTTTTTCAACCGTCGTCAACCAAGTGGCAGGTGGTCTACCGCGTCCGCGTTTCGTCGTTGGCAAATTAAGGGCAAGCTTCATATGATCATCTGACCTTCGCTGGATGTGGCCGTACCATCGTAGTCAATTTTCCTTTACTTTGTCAATGATGGGAGCGATTTTAAAACTTCCTCTCACGTACTCATTCCGGATCTTGTCTAGTCTGGTGAAACTTGCCGACCAGCGCAACATTCGCATTTCCGTAGTATGTAGTTTTTTTAGGTGTTGTTTAGTGGTTGCCCAACATTCCGATCCGTACATAATTGCGAGGCGTATGGCTGTCTTGTAAATATGGCCTTTGATTTTAATGGGCATTTTTCTGTCACACATGACACCTGTGAGATGTCGCCATTTTAGCCAACCAGTTGTTGTTCTGTGAGTCACGTCACTATCAATTTTTGCATCATTAGTAATGATTGAACCTAAGTACTTGAACTGTTTGACTGTGGGGACTTGAGATGTACCAATGGTGAATTTTGTGCTATCAGGGTCCGTGATGCCGTCAAATATGCATGACATATGCTCGGTTTTTTTCCTGCCTATTTTTGACCATTATTTTCGAGTGCTCTAACCCAAGCATTGAAGTTTTGCTGGGAATCATCTGTATCTTCCGACATCAAAACAACATCGTCTGCATACAGTATGTTCCAGGGGATTGTTTTCTGGCAATGTTTCGTCAAAAATTCAATTGTGGTGTTGAATAGCAGTGGGCTAAGAGTAGAACCCTGATGCACTCCGACCTCCAGCTCAAACTGCTTACTAATGCCGCCTGGGCTTAGAACCTGCGTGGTAACGGTTTCGTACATGTCCTGAATGAGGTTCACATAATATTCAGGCACTAGTTGTTGTCTGAGAGCTTCCCAGATCAGATCTCGTGGTATGTGGTAAAATGCTTTCTCTAGATCAATAAATATCATATACAATTTTTTATTATTAGACTTGGCTTTTTCTAGCATTATACGGACGCAATCCAGACAGGATTGCGTCTGATATACCCTTTTGCGTCACAAAGCCGCATTGATTTTGAATAAATGTTATTATGTGATTCAATTCAAAAATTGCGTTTTAGTAAGAAAGGGTATAATGTTTACTCCGTTACCGATAACAGATGAATTGGCCAGTGATTTTTGTTTCGAATGCTGTGGCATTGAAATATTGAGCCATAATCTAATTATAGTGTGCATTTATAGAATTCCGGATTCCGATGTGACCATATTTTTAAAAAATCTTGATTTATTGTTACTCAATATAACCCGCAAAGTTAAGAAAAATATTATTATGTGCGGTGATTGGAATATAGACATATTAAAAGACAATAAATATTCAAAAGAACTAATATCCGTACTGAGCAATTTTAATATTTCACCACATGTTAGAATGCCTACTCGAAAAAATACTAGCATAGACCAAATAGCCAGTAATGTTCCCGTACTGGATTTGAAATGCAGTACACATAATTTAGATCTCTCCGATCATGATACCGGTCAATCGTTAGCTTTTTACCTCCAAGAGACGAATAATAAATCAAAACCTATAAAGTTCTGGTATGATAAGAAGAGGGATTATAACAAGGACAACAAAACAAAATTTGTAAATTGCTTAGCAGCCTTAAGTTTTACTGAAATTTACAAAGTAGCAAACTGCAATGAGGCTTTCAATACATTCCACGACCTATTCACGCTCTTCTATAAATTGTGTTTTCCCGAAATCCTCGTTAAAAGGAGCATAAAACCCATAAAAAACAAATGGCTTAGTACGGGTTTAAAAATATCATGCATTAAAAAGAGAGCTTTATATTACGAATATCAACATGATGCTATAAGTAAAGGTTATCACAAGAAAAAATACCACAATTACACAAAGATCTTAAAAAATTGCATATCAAAATCACAACAGATAAACAACAACATTTTTTTAAATAATTCAAAAAATTAATGTAAAGCCACATGGACAATCATAAAAAATAGTTTGAACAAACCTAATAATAGCAACTCTATAAATGAATTAATAACCCTTGATAAAAAAATTAACAATCCTAATGACATATGTAACCAATTTAACAATTATTTCATTGATCTGACACAAAAAACTAACAATAATAATCATGACATAAACAACATTAATATTGACAATAATGTAAATACTTTATTTCTCACTCCAGTGAATGAAATTGACGTTATTAAAATAATTAATTCATTAAATAATACAAATTCTACCGGATATGATGAAGTAACCACTAAAATTATTAAATTAAGTGCGAATATTATAGCATCCCCACTTAGCTACCTAATAAATCTCTCTTTTGAAGAAGGTGTTTTCCCATCTAGACTAAAAGAGTCTATAGTTAAACCACTGTACAAAAAGGGCAACTGTACTGATATGGGCAATTATAGGCCCATTACACTGATCCCAATCTTTGCAAAAAATTTTGAAAAAGCAATGCATGAGAAAATAAATAGTTTTGTAACTAAATACAATTTAATTGTGGAGAGTCAGTTTGGTTTTAGGAAAAACAGTTCAACTACTCTAGCCTGTTTTTCTTTAGTGAAACTAATTACCGAAGCTCTTAATAAAAAAATGTCTGCTTTATCGGTATTCTTAGATATGAGCAAAGCATTTGATTTTGTATCACACGAACGACTACTCTACAAGCTTGAGAAATATGGAATAAGAGGCAAAGCGCATGATTGGCTTGAAAGCTATTTATCTAACCGCCAACAGAGAACTGTTATCTCTAGAATAGAAAATGATACAAGGACGGCATATTACTCAGAACTAAGAACTAATGGTTCTGGCGTCCCGCAGGGAACTGTACTGGGTCCGCCACTATTTATATTATATATTAATGACCTCTATAAATGTTTAAAATATGAATGTATACAATTTGCTGACGATACTACATTGACGATAAAATGTTCCAACAAAACTGACATAGAAATAGATACTAACAATGAATTAATTAATGTAATAAAATGGCTGGAGTACAATAATCTTCAAGTTAATATTGAGAAAACCAAACTAGTTCAATTTCAAACATGTTATTTGTCAGTATTACCAACAGCAATTAGACATAATAATGTTATTCTGCAACCAGAACCATCAGCTTTATTTTTAGGTATAGTAATCGACAACAAATTGAACTGGAAGGAGCATGTAGAAAGAGTATGTAGTAAGCTTGATAAGTTTGTATATGCTCTTCGGAAGTTAAGACTAGTGTCGAGTAGAAACACAGTTCTAAATGCTTATCATGGGTATGTTTCATCGGTATTGCGTTACGGCCTAGTCATATGGGGCAATTCAGTGGATGTCGAAAGAGCATTCATAGTGCAAAAGAAATGTATCAGAGCCATGAGTGGAGCAGAGTATTTGGACCATTGCAGGCCATTATTTAAGAACTTAAAAATTCTCCCACTCCCATGTCTGTATATTTTTGAAGTATGTCTGTTTGTAAAAAAAATCCCTCATTTATTTCCATTAAATGAACAAGTCTCCGAAAGACTGAACAAAAAAAATGCCGGGAAATTACTAGTGCCTCCTCAGAGATTGCAGTTATACGGTAGAAATGCCAGTTGCATGACAATTACAATTTATAATAAATTACCACCTGCCCTGAGAATGCTACCAATTAATAAGTTTAAATGTAAAATGTTTGCTTGGCTCTTGGACATGTGTTTTTATTCCGTCAATGAATTTTTAAATCATAAATTTTGATATTGTAATCATTCATCATCAATCATCATTAGTATAGTATTAGTACGTACTTTGACATTATTGGGGATTCTATAACATTGTATTTTTTTTTTTTTTAGTTTATGTTTTAGACGTTATGTTTTATATTTTGACATGATGATTTATTTTCTGACATTTTGATTAATTTTTTGATATCATGATTTATTTTCTGACGTTTTGATATTTTAATTTTTTTTTGTTTTTGCACTATATTTGTTTTTTTTTTGTTGACATTATATTTTAATTTTTGATATTATGATTTATATTTTTGACATTATACAAAATTTGATTAATTTATATAATATTCTTATAATGATACTAGTTGATTTGCATGTACCTAGTTTATTGTTAGATATTTCTACACCAGCAATGGTAGTATGTGTGAAACAATGTTAAATGTAAGATCTCAATGTACCATATACTGAGAAATAAATATTTACTTACTTACTTACTTACTTACTTACTTACTTACTCAATCTGTTGTTAGTAACACGTTCCCAGATCTTCATGGTGTGCGACATTAGTTTGATGGCTCTATAGTTGCTGCATTCCCTCACATCGCCTTTGCCTTTATAAAATGGTACCAAGAAACTATTTCGCCACGACTTGAGTATGACGTGGCCCTGGAGCAACTTGTTGAACAGCTTGTAAATCCAGTGAATGCCCTGCTCACCTAAGTATTTCCAGACCTCGGTTGGTATTTCATCTGGGCCTGGAGATTTGTTGTTCTTCATTTGCTGTATTGCTCTCTTAATCTCTTGTGGCTCGACAGCAGGAAATGGCCCGTGAACTGCGTTTGGTGGACAGTTAAGGAGCTCTTTGTAGTACTCGGTCCATCTTTTTAGGGTTCCGTACCCAAAGGGTAAAAACGGGACCCTATTACTAAGACTCCGCGGTCCGTCTGTCTGTCTGTCTGTCTGTCACCAGGCTGTATCTTATGAACCGTGATAGCTAGACAGTCAGACAGACATTCACAGATGATTAATTTTTGTTGCCGCTTTAACAACAAATACTAAAAACAGAATAAAATTAATATTTAAGTGGGGCGCCCATACAACAAACGTGATTTTGTTGCCGTTTTTTACGACAATGGTAACCTTCGTGCGCGAGTTCGACTCGCACTTGCCCGTTTTTTTTGATGTCATAATCTCGTGTCAAAAGTGTGCTTGTTTTGTCATATATGTTTTTAACAGTCGTTATGTCTTTCGTCCCGTTATTTCGCGCTTTTGCTATCTTGTGAATGTTAATATCTGTGTTTGCCGACTCTAATTTTTCATAAAACTTGCTGTTCGAGTATGACATAGCTATTGCCACATATCTTTTCGCTTGCTTTTTTGTCTTTGTATGCCTCACGGTTTTCAATTTGCATAGATTGCCAAACTTTGAAAGCTTCTTTTTTTCAAATATTATGTCTTTGATGTTGGTACTCCACTATTGAGTTTCCCTATTTGGACCTTTTCTACTTCTTGTTCTACCAAGGTGCTTTTCCGCGGATGCTACGCATACCTTTTCAAATTTGTCCCACATTTCTGTAGCTGTGAGGATCTGATTGTCATCCGAACAAAGATGTTCTTCCAGGTCCTTTATAAAGTTGTCTCCGGCAGGTTCGGCTATGGCTCTCTATTTGATTTTTGGCTTCAGTTTTCTTTTTAGCTTGACAGGTTTTGGCAATTTATAAACAGATACTAACAGTATGTGCTGAGTGGTGAGAGGTTCTCCGGGTATGACCTTGCAATCCTTGTACTTGCCTAAATGACTCCTTCTCGTTAGCATGTAATCTATTTGCATGGTGTGTCCGGCACTTTCATTTGTAATTAAGTGCGTCTCTTTTTTCTTAAAGAAGGTGTTTATTATAGCTAGGTCATAAGTGGATGCAAATTGCAGGATGGTGTCTCCATTACTATTTTGCGCACCGTATCCAAATCCACCGTGCCATCTCTTGAAATTTGTGTAACCGGCACCAACATGACCATTTAGGTCACCGCCCAGGTGCAAAAACTCGCTCGATGGTATAGTATTAGTGAGATTGCAAAGGTCTTCCCAAAACGCCTCCTTCTCGCTGTCAGTAGCGCCCGTTTGCGGAGCGTATGCTGATATTATGTTAAAGCAAGGCTGGTTTTCGAAAGCTATTTTTGATACCTTTTCAAATTTGTCCCACATTTCTGTAGCTGTGAGGATCTGATTGTCATCCGAACAAAGATGTTCTTCCAGGTCCTTTATAAAGTAGTCTCCGGCAGGTTCGGCTATGGCTCTCTATTTGATTTTTGGCTTCAGTTTTCTTTTTAGCTTGACATGTTTTGGCAATTTATAAACAGATACTAACAGTCTGTGCTGAGTGGTGAGAGGTTCTCCGGGTATGACCTTGCAATCCTTGTACTTGCCTAAATTACTCCTTCTCGTTAGCATGTAGCCTATTTGCATGGTATGGCCGGCACTTTCATTTGTAATTAAGTGCGTCTCTTTTTTCTTAAAGAAGGTGTTTATTATAGCTAGGTCATAAGTGGATGCAAATTGCAGGATGGTGTCTCCATTACTATTTTGCGCACCGTATCCAAATCCACCGTGCCATCTCTTGAAATTTGTGTAACCGGCACCAACATGACCATTTAGGTCACCGCCCAGGTGCAAAGACTCGCTCGATGGTATAGTATTAGTGAGATTGCAAAGGTCTTCCCAAAACGCCTCCTTCTCGCTGTTAGTAGCGCCCGTTTGCGGAGCGTATGCTGATATTATGTTAAAGCAAGGCTGGTTTTCGAAAGCTATTTTAAGTGACATAAGTCTATCGCTCACTCTTTCAAATTTCACAAGTCTGTCCATCAAGTCCTCCGATAGTATGACTCCTATTCCATTCTTGCTTGTTACGGTCCCATTGTAAATGAGCTTGAACCCATTGCCGATAGGTCTTGATTTTGCGTCTTTCCACTTGGTTTCTTGTACACAACATGCATCTATGTTTCTTCTCCGCAGGAGGCTGCTCAGTTCTGCCCGTCATAGAGCCGACATTCCAGGTGGCTAATCGCAGAAATGCACTTGTGCGGTTTCGACCGTCGCTTGAGGGGGACGCCCTAGTATTCATGCCTCGACCGTCGCTTGAGGGGGACGCCCTAGTATTTATAGTATTCCTGTTATCATGCACTTTTATTTGGATAAGGAGATTTGTATTGGCTTTGGTTTTACGGCCGGTTGCCACCTGACGCCAAGGCAGTAATCCACCTTGGGACTATGAGCGCCGCCGTTGGACATTGCTTGTCTCATCCGCCGCCTACTCTTTTACATTGTCCTGCCTGATAACGCACCTCCGGCATTGACCTATGGACCTTGATACTCAGGGTTAGCTCACTACCATGACCCTACCCTCCCCTTTGGCCAAGCACTTATTTAATGGCGGTGCTAACTCGCCACGTCACAGCGTCCACATTGTATATTTGTGTGCTTTTCTTGGCGATTCATATGCCATCATGCATCCCACACACCTACTGGTAACCCAGCCGCCTCGGTCCGGGACTGTTTATTTGGTAAAACCTTATTCGCAGCTGTTCTATATACTATAGGAATATATCACTATCCACCACCTTTGGACCTGGTAGTTAGCTGAGGCTCGCCACTACTGTGTTTATTTGTGAACACAGGTGAATAAATGTAAGTGTGATAATTTGTAATGTAAATGTGTTCTACCACAGTAGGTGGCATTCAAAATATAGTAGTATAAATGGAGATAAACATCTGAAAAGAGAAAAAGATGTAGGTACTAGATGTATGATCCCTTGCTAGGCAATACCTCCACTACTTTTAGATGAATGGAATACAATAATTCAAAGTATTAAAACACTGATGTCTTGTCCAAAAGGTTTTTAGGATTTCATGAGCTTAATGGTGTAGAGAATGAAGTGAGTGACGGCCCTTGTTGTTTGTAACGAGAACGCCCGGCTGACTTGAAGGCCCAACGTGAACTGACTAATTATTATGAGTTAAAATTAATGTGTGGCGTAAAATGCATAATTGCAGAATTTGCGGTCGCACCGTATACTAAGTATAATTTATACATTATAATAATATTATGAGATGCTGACAGCGGGTACAAACGAAGTATTAATAGATTTTCTATACTTTTTGTTTGTCCCCGCCTGCAGCACCTCATAATATTTAATGTACCTAGTACCTATATATATTTTTCTCTTTTCAGTTAATTATTTTTTTGCAGTCGGGTTTTTTGTTTTTATAATAATTTGTTTTAAAAAGTCAGAAAATTTTATTTTTATTAAAATACGAGTTCTCCAAATAAGTTATGTATATAGTTATGGATTATTAATTTTGGAATGAGCGAATTAGTAGTTTTCATTTGTAACCCATAACCCATTTGCAACTCATATCTCCGAAACTGTTCACCGCTGCACTGGAGGATGTCTTCATGGTTCTCGACTGGAGAGTTCTAGACATTAACGTTAATGGCGAGTACATTACTCATCTTCGGTTTATTGACGATGTTACGCAAAAAACGCGCTTAGACGTGGAGTTGCAGACACCAGCCCATCTTAATCTAACCTAATCTAATCTATTGACGATGTTGGAATTTGAACCCAACACTAGCGGCCAACGTGCGCCATCTGCACTTGGCACAATCGCGCGCGGCCTACGCAGCATTGATGTGAGGGTGAGCGGCGCAACATCAACGCAGCACGGCGTGGGTCGAGGACATTCGCTACCACGGACTCCACCGCACCAGTCGACACCTCTTTCTAAAATCTAAATGTTTGTCCGGGACAGTTTACTGTAATTTGAATATAACGGCTTTAAAATCAACCGCCTTTTTATACAGTCCACTCTTCATCCACGAGCTAACAACGATATTGTGGTCATGGCTGAGACAACGGAGGACCTGAGTACAATGCTCGATGACCTTAGTAGAGCTTCCGAAAGAGTGGGTCTTAAGGTGAACATGGACAAAACCATGGTGATGTTGAATATCCATACCCACCCACTCCTATCAAGTTCGGAGACTGTACACTCGAGGTTGTGGAAGACTATGTTTACCTGGGAAAAAAAATCCAATAGGGTAGGGCCAACTTCGAGAAAGAGGTCAACCGTCGAATCCTCGTCGAATCGAATCAGAAATGAAGAGATCCGCAAGACTACCAGGATTACCGAGATAGCCTTTAACTTAAGTGGCAGTGAGCAGGGCACATTGTTCGCAGAATGGATGGCCGATGGAGCAGAAAAGTTTTGGAGTGGCGACCGCGAACCGGAAGACGTTGCGTTGGAAGGCCCACCAGGTGGACCGATTACCTGGTGAAGGTTGTAGGGATCCAATAGATGCAGGACGCGTGGGACCAGTCAATGTGGCCGCGCGTGGGGGAGGCCTATGTCCAGCAGTGGACGTTTTTCGGCAAATATGATAATGATGATTTACAACCCATACTGTTGTGCATGATGATGACGAAAAATTGTATCAGCCCCTTTTTTTTAGGGGGGCGTATATTTAAAATTATACAGCCTTTGTCAGTCCCACAATCAAGACAAATCCAACGACACCTCACAAATCATAATCCGTCAAGCCGTTTGGGCTGTAGAGCGTGATATAGAAATGTATGTACATACATACATACGCTCGACAAATATAACCCACCCACAGTCATGTAAAAAGAGATTTTATTTACGCACCTTTCATCACCAATAACAGAAATAATAGTATTCTTAAAATCTTCCTCAGTCATCGTAGGCAAATCAAGCTTTGCTCCAATCCCGTGGTGAACATATTTCTCAGCATTGTACCATTGATCGCTTAGCATTGGTATACCAATCAGAGGTACTCCTGCTGTGATAGCTTCGTCCGTTGATTGTAGACCACACTGTGTTATGAACACTTTGATCTTCGGATGCCCTGTAAGTAAAAATGTTAAGTATATTTTTTTTTTATCTCAATACTTACTTTTCCTGATAGTAAATATTTTGAACCCAAAATCAAGATTTTATTTAAGAATTGATGTTGATTATTTGTCAAATTCTGGTATATAAGTACGCTTTGAGACGTCCTTAACTCAAAATACTCAATTCAGAAACTGGAGGAGTAAAGGCTATAACGATATCGTCACAAAATTAAATACAGTATAAAAAGAGACAAAGCAGCGGTACGGCTAATACCCGTCTCTTTTCTTTAGATTTTAGTACAGAAAGAGCAACTACACGATTGTGGCGTAAACCAATCAGAATTGTAGAATAAGATTACTTACACAATCACTGAGTCTATCACATTTTTCTGACCATAAAACCATATACTTTTCAAAGTCTCTGTTGACTGTTCCTATAAATATCTTTTGTTGTAATATTAACTTACTTAGAAGGTCTGACTGGGGCAGCCATTTCGATATCCTGATGTTCTTAGAGCGGCCTGGAAGGTCATCAGTGTCCCACTTCCACAGTACATCGTAAGGTAACTGAGAAAATACTTCGGTCATCACTTTGACTCTTTCTCGAGGAAGCATTGAAGGTTGCACGTTTGTACCAAAGCTAATGTATATGATACCGTTCTTTGATGAGTCCAGATACGATTTGAGATCCTGTATTTGAATAAATTATGTTATTCCTTGTTTCCTTTCATTTAAACAAAATATATAATTTATTTGATAAGTAACTTATAGATAAGACGATTTCAATATGCTCCTACAAAATATTTGAATAATTAATAGTTCTTATTTTTAAAGATGAATGGATTATGTGAAGAATATGAAAGAAAAGGTAGTCAGTAAAAGCGTAATAATTGACACGAAAAAAGGAAAAGATAACGTGTAGCGCCAACCCAAAGTACGAGTATGTACTAGTAACAAGCATAGGACAAGGCCAGGAAGATGATGATAACTGTTTGGGTATAAGACATGAGGACAACATGGAATCAAACTTACCACTGGCAAGTTTTTCACTGGTTTTTGATGTAATCCACCCAGATAAACAACACTTGGTGGCACTGGACGATTTTCATCCCATGTAGGGTAAGTGTTCATAAACAGCATATCAACATTATTTTTAAGTTCACTTATTGTTGGCGCATTTGGTCCAAACATTCTTTTGGCTATCACATTTTCTGCATCTTCAACTTCCTGAAAAACTTTTTGTTGCTTATAAAATTTCCATATTTCCATAATTTTTCCCACTTTGACAAATTGTACAGGCGCTTTTTATTACAGTCTGGGTACAACAGGGGATGCCAGGCTGCTCCTATAGTCTCTACATTGAAGTTAAAAGGACCAAGAGAAGACACAAGAATTACGGGCGCCTTAACAGCATGTGACAGGAGCAAAGCTGGTCTTACACAAGCTTCCAATAACAGCAAATCAATTTTTTCTTCATTTATAATTTTCTGCACTGCATCCAAGTTCATCTGCATTTCCACAAGTTTTGCCATCAAATGGAATGCCATTCTTATTTGTAAATTCAAATCATTATCCCCGGACGATGTATATTTGTTAATTGTTCTCCAGGTCTCGTAGGAAAAGTCATGGACATCGATTTCTGTGAGATTCGTAGGTGTTCCTCCTTTTGGGAAGGCAGCATCCGTTGTGATGACTGTAACTTCATGTCCCCTGCTGGCAAGTTCTTCAGTTAGCGGACGGAATACCATTTGATGGCTGATAGACGGAAATGGGAAGAAGGCCAGTATTCTCGCCGCATCGTTGGACACTATTGATAAAATTATAAATAACAGCAAGGATATCGGCGCCGACATTTTCGTGCGGCTTCTCAGACTGATGTGAAAAATAAAGGGAAACGTTTGCTTATTTATGTGCCAGCTGTGCTAATAAAACGACTTACACTGTTAAACGTAATTTTGATAACTTAGTGTTTAAGAATCCGGTATTTTGTGTTTCTTGTGATCAGTTTAATAAAAGTTTAATAATATTGTATATTGGAGATAAAATATTCAAAAAAATATCAGGCGCAGGGTCCAAGCTAACGGTGGTCAGCTCAATTAATGTATTACTATCCTGCAAATTTCATCGATTTCATAATATTGATTAATTAAACAATATCATATAATATATACTCAGAATTATCTTATCTTTTATAATAATATCGTCTTTTATCGACATAATAATGTCATATTTGTATCAAAACAGACATTATAATATTATCTGCCTTTAATCACACGCTTAACGTACTAGTACCAAAGTTAAATATGTATATATATATATATCTGTTACTAACTGACAATGCAAACCAGTGCTGAAGAAGCTACATTTGCCACCATTCTCTGAAAATTGTTCTTAATTCTTATTTTTTTTATACACCATTAACAACATTACATACAATGTAATAGTAAAGTACATGTACAAACGCGAGCTTAACTCAATGTTGAGCAGGATCCAGCGCACCATTTAAAAATAACATACGATGAATTAAACAAAACATAGGTTTAAAGATATTTATTTCCCATAAGAACTTATAAAATATAACAGTTTACTTATAATGAGATACTGAGTTACTTATTCTAAATAGTAATACAATATTTGCCTCCGGGGCGTTGGCGACGTTACAGGGTACATACATGTTTTTTTAGTTTTCTCTTAAATATGTTAATATTATCACACCTCTTTATATCCTCCGATAGATCATTGAATAGCTATGCGCCCTCCACTAATACTGTTTTTTTTGCCATAATTAGTCCGTGCACATGCAGTTTCTAGTTGGAATTTGTTTTTACTTCTTGTGTTGTATGTTATTGTTCTTTTATGCAGTTGTCTGCAGTTTTATGTTGAAATCAGCGAAAAATGTGTTACGTTATCTGAAGGGAACGATCCAATACAGTCTCGTATACAAGAAAACTTGTGAATGTGTGCAGGGTTATTCAGATGCTGATTGGGGGAATTGCTTATTAGACAGAAGATCTTATTCTGAATATGCATTTATTTTAGGTGCTGCTGTATATAGTGGCAGTCTCGAAAGCAGCATAGCGTAGCTACTTCAACGTGCGAGGCAGAGTATGTCAGCCTTTCGGAGAGTATGAAGGAGGCTCTCAATATATCTGTGTATGCAATTCATTATTACGTAACCGTATCGAAGGACGTCTACTAAAATCAGTTAACAAGTTGCTTTTTCATCATGATAATCATGTAAGTCGAGATACGACTGGCCATCGCATAGTAGTAACTCGTTTAGACGTGAGAAAAATTAATTATCTTTGTATTTATTTAGGCATCTACAAAAGTTTTTTTCTCTGAGACACCCAGTATCAACGATCATCATCTTCCTGCCCTTGCCCCATTTTACCTGCAGTCGGTGCAAAACATTTTCTTCTTAAATTCCGTCCTGTTAAATGACACGCTATCCTCCCTCGCAGGCTACATTACTTTTCCATTCTCTTTTATATCATTCCTCATATACCATGAAACCGGCCAAGTGCGTGTTGGACTACTAACCAGTATCGCAAAAAACTACGTGCAAAAATTTTTCGTTTGTTGTATGATGGGAGCCCCACTTAAATATTTATTTTTATTCTGTTTTTAGTATTTGTTGTTATAGCGGCAACAGAAATACATCATCTGTGAAAATTTCAACTGTCTAGCTATCACGGTTCATGAGATACAACCTAGGTACACACAGACAGCCAGACAGATAAACGGACAGTGGACTCTTAGTAATTGGGTCCGGTTTTTTACTTTTGTATACGGAACCCTATGTATTTCTTCCTTCAACTTATACTTAATTTGAGACAATGTTAGACATTTAAATAATCCCATTTTACAGCCCTTTCAACCGATTTTGACTTCTATTGCGTTGGTGGTATGAAAAATGGCAGCTGTATTAAACAGTTAGTGATGGTAACAGGTTTATGCTTTTTATGCTATCCTTATATTAACGGGATAGAACTCAAAATCCGTTGAACGGACTGTAAAAAGGTTTGTAACAATTTCTAATGTTATTTCAAATGGAGTATTAGATTAAATAATAGTTGAGAAAAGTGGATAGTTGAATCGCCACTCAGATATAATTTTTTTGCTCTGCCTAATAAATGCCTAATAATTCCCGGAGAGGGAAGGCATTGTCTGCCTGGGCACATCTTTGAATCCATTCACTGGAGTCTGGATGCCATTCTAAGTCACCTTTATAAGACCCAGAAAAAAAACGGGTTTTTTAAATTGATTTTATAAATAAATACTTATCACAGCCGTTTCTTTATTGAACACACTTTACATTAAACTAACATATCCTACGAGCTATGTGCCATCTATAGAAAATTCTTTACACAAAAACTTCTCATTTAGGTGGTGTTTTTTCAATAATTCTCCCTGAGCGCATAATTTTGTTATATTCAGAACTAATGGTTCTAGACCGAGATGTTTAAGCTATGCATAATTATCATGAATTTAAGATTTTCACAACATCGATTTTACCTACATCAATTTGTTTTAACTTTTTTATATTCTACATTGTAACTAAACTACTTCCAAAATTTATATACCACAAAAGAATGAAAGTAAAATAAAGAAAATCAATACATATAATTATATAATCTGTACAAAAGTCGTTTTTGTACATCCAAAATATTTAAGAAAAAAATAGCCAGGATATTAAAGAAGAACTAACAGAACCCATTGCCAGCACCCAAGTGCTTAGACCTTCTGCTGACAAATGATCCGGACAGTCATTTGTTATCGGTCTCAGCTGGGAACGTCTGACTATTGTCTGGTGAAATCCGTGTCGACTTGCTCTCCTCCAGATGAGAGTCCTAGAGGCACGAGGCGAGTATGGCGAAACGAGTCAGCAGACTGGGACGAGATACGGCACCTTTATGCGTCTTATCCTTGGCGGCGAGTGTGCTTCTCCTCGGGTGACACCTCGAGCTGTACGGACGCGGTTGCGGATGTGATTCGGCAGGGAATGGAGTATTTCATTCCATTCTCCGACATTCCGCTCGGCCATAAATCCCGACCTTGGTATAATGCAGAATGTGCCCACGCTGAGGCCCGAAAAGAGTCTGCCTATCAAGCCTGGCTCGGGGCCCGCGACCGCAAAGTTAGAGCGCGTAGGGTTCGTGCGAGGAAAAGAGCTTTTAATTCTGCCACCAAGTTCTGCAAGCGGGTTTTGCGCCGGGCACGTTTTGACCATTTTGGACGTATTGGGGCCAAGCTGGCATCGCACCCTCCGGGTAGTAAACAGTTTTGGTCCCTGTCTAAAGCGGTTTAATCAAATTTCTGTCGTCCCCTTTTCCTCCAATGCTGAAACCTGATGGGTCGCTGGCTTACTCTGCAAGTGAGAAAACAAATTTATTTGCATCCCTCTTTGCTAGCAATTCACGTCTGGAAGCTGGATCCAAGCAACCACCTACTTTACCTCATTGTGACTCTTCGATGCCGAAGATCGCCGTGCACACCAAAGAGGTCCGAAGAGTATTGTGCAATCTAGACGTGAACAAGGCCAGTGGACCTGACGTCATACCAGCGAGAGTGCTGAGGCTGTGTGTGCCCGAACTGTCTCCTGTGTTGACACGCTTGTTCCGCCTCTCTCTTGTAAAAAGAACGGTGCCAAAGTCCTGAAAGCTTGCAAATGTGCAACCAGTGCCCAAAAAAGGCGACCGTGCAGACCCTGTCCTTTACCGTCCAATCGCCATTACCTCCATTCTGTGAAAAGTTATGGAAAGGGTACTGAACAGTAAGTTGCTGACCTACCTTGAAGACAATAATCTCCTCAGTGACCGTCAATATGGCTTTCGCCGGGGACGGTCTACTGGCGATCTTCTTGTGAATGTCACACACTGCTGGGGCGAAGCCATCGAGAGACACGGCGAAGCACTTGCTGTATCGCTGGATATGTCGAAGGCCTTTTACAGGCACGCAAGTCTACTCAGTAAGATTCCTGCGTATGGCATCCCCGCTGGTTTTTGTAGCTGGATATCAGACTTCCTTTGCGAACGGTCGATCCGAGTAGTCATAGACGGCTGCCCCTCTGACCTTATGGCTATTGATTCCGGAGTTCCTCAGGGGTCTGTTCTCTCTACAACTCTTTTTCTGCTGCACATCAATGACCTACTTCAGCTTGGTATTGTTGGGTACGCAGATGACAGTACTGTTTCAGAGTGATACTTGTCCAGCGCAAGAACCAGCGTGGATGAAGTTCATTCTTTGATAGAGGCTATGGTAGAGCGGACAGATTTGACCTTAAGCCTTGTCTCCCAGTGGGGTGATGATAATCTGGTCTCCTTTAACGTCACCAAAACACAGGCGTGTCTTTTTACCGCTAAAAGGAGTCTTTTCGATCAGGCGACTACTTTTCTCGGCTCTAGCTCCTAGGCATGAAGTTGACATCCAGTCTCAACTTCGGCGTCTCCATTGAGTACAAAGTCCAAATTGCGGCCAAAAAACTGGGCATCCTAAATAAGATGAAGCAATACTTTACGCCTGGTCAGCTTTTAACCCTGTACAAAGCGCAAGTCCGATCTTGCATAGAGTATTGCAGCCACCTTTGGGATGGCTCAGCTAAGTATCAGCTTGCCGCGCTTGACTCGGTGGAACGAAGAGCCAAGAGGCTCATCGGCGACACTGAACTGGTGGATATCAAGCTGCACAGCTTGGCTCATCGCCGCAAGGTTGCCTGCTTGTCAATCTTCTACAGACTGTATTTCGGTGAGTGTGCTCAAGAACTCCACGACCTTATCCCACCAGCCCCCTTCTACCGTCGGACATCTAGAAGCACTGCAAGTTACCATCCTTACCTTGTTTGCCATTCCACCAATTCGCACCAAGCGCTTCCAAACATCCTTCATGATGCGCACAGCGAATGAATGGAACTCACTACCTGCGTCTGTGTTTCCGAACGCATTCAACCCGAATCTCTTCAAAGTTAGAGTGAACAGGCTTCTTCTGGGTAACCTCACATCATCGTCGACTCTGTCTCTGTCACCTATGACTTAAACTAGAGTCAAGAGCAAACCCATCACAAAAAAAATAAAAAAAAAGCATTTTTGGCATTTTTAAATGTTTGTCTGTTTATTTGTGCACGCATCACGTAAAATGTACGAAACCAATGTAGATAACTTTTATTGTAAAAATTGTATGTAATTTGAAGGTAACACTTTTTTTGTTTCATCGCAATCGGTTCACTCTATCAAAAGTTAAAGAAGTAAAATATCGCAACATACGCATTTCAGATACTCGGACTGTTGAACTCCATATTCGATAGATGGCGTTGTACATTTCGTGTAATTTTCTGAATGGCGGTGTTAATATTTTCCGCGGAAGAATGAGCTTAGGAAAAAAAAAATGGTAGCTAGTTAGGGTCCCCAGAGGGGGTTCCGGGGTGGTCTTTTGAGAGGTCACGGGGTCCCTTCTACGTGCTGATGGTGATCACCGGGGTGGTTTTAGTGAGGTAAAAATCCCACACTCCCTGGTCTTTTTCCACAAAATTCCAGGCGACTTTTGAAGGTTTCCCCCCGTAAAAAAAAAAAAGGTAGTTAGGGTCCCTAAAACCCGCCTGCCGCGCCCCTATGCGGGGACGCAGCGAACCAGGGGGGTCAACTCTCTATGTCAAATCAACGATATACCTTCAAGGGCTATTTCAAGTATGGCCAGAGTAAAAATAATAATTCTTTACCTAATGCACAAAATTAAAAAAATACCTTTTATGAGATTTTATGTCTCTAATCATACTACTAATGTCAACAATGATGTTGAAGTGCGTGCAATGACTGTCGACGTAGCTGAGTTCTGGTCGAAGCACAACATCTAAATTAAAATTGACAATAGGAATGGGCAAGCTGCTGATCTTGTGCTATTTATCAAACAGACAGCAAAAAGTAAATGGTAATGGGGCGACGTCCTCCGGGTCTCTAGTCAAGATGGGCGTGCCCCAAGGTTCAATTCTCGATCCTTTCCTCTTTCTTGTTTACATTAATGATCTCCCTTTTATGATGGCCAAATTATCGGATATAATTCTATTTGCTGATGATACTTCGCTAATTTTTTAAATTGATAGGAAAGATACGGATGTCTTACATGTCAACGAAATTCTGATTATTCTCTCAAAATGCAGCTAACAACATTTTACTGAATGCGAAAAAAACAAAATTTCTTAAGTTCTCTTTACCAAATGTACCACAACGTGACCTAAACTTAAATCTTGACAGAAAAATCTTGAAGTTAAAACGGAAACTGTATTCGTAGGGATTACTATCGATTCAAAATTGCAGTGGGGATTAGAACTCTTTCGGGCAGGTTAAGTTCAGCTGCATATGCAGTAAGGAAAATAAGGCAGTTAACGGATGTAGCCTCAGCTAGGTTAGTATACTATGCTTATTTCCACAGTATTATGTCTTTTGGCATTCTGCTTTAGGGATCAGCAGCAGATGTTGACTTAATTTTCATCTTACAAAAGAGGGCAATCCGCGCGATCTATAAAATGGGGCCTTGCGAGTCCTTCAGAAATAAATTTAAAGAGATCGATATACTGACTCTGCCTTCACTTTATATTTTGGAATGTATTTTGTATGTCCGCAAAAATCGAGGGCTTTTCAAAACTAGAAGCGACTTCCATAATTTAAAAACACGCAGTAAGCACGAAATTGTAATACCCAAATTCAGATTAACTAAAACTAGCAAGGTTTCTTATAAACAGTATACACTTTTATAACAAGTTGCCAAAGTCAGTTAACTGACCGATGGAGAGTTCAAAAATCACATCAAAGGTGTTCATCAAATCAAGGACTACGTTGAAGATAAAAATTTTGGCTTTAGCCCCTTCTGCGCATGCGGCTTCCCTGGTAACTCATAAGCGGCACAAATATTATGTGGATGCAGTGGATGTCTCTAACTATTCTGAATCTCATTCTTTCTCTTTTTTTTGTTTTTCTTCTTTTAATTGGACTTTTTACAATGGTTCGCAATCATCTTTATAGCCCTTTGCTAAGAATAATTACAGCACTGATAACAACATTTGTGCCACATGTTAAATTTAAAATAAAATAAAAGTTTAAAGTTTAGTTTAAAGTTTTAAAGTTAATATGTTAAATTTAGTCTTGTTATTTTTTTTTCCTTTGTATAGATTCTTTTACCGATTATTTTGTGAATGTGTGAACATTGTAGGCCTTCTAGATGTTAGTTAACATTTCTTAACTTTTTTATATATTATTTAATCTTTTTTTTTAGATTTTTACGAATTATTGTCGGGCCTACGTTGTCCTCCCATAGTACTAATGCTGTAACATGGCAATATTGTAAAACCAAACCATTTTTTAAAAGAGTAACCATGGAGTTTCTTGCCGGTTCTTCTCCATAGGAAACGACCAACCCGAACCGTGCACCTTTTGTAGACGTTTTGTAAGTGCCCATGTAGGCCTATGTGAAATAAAAAAAATTATTTTGAAAATCTGAAAATGGAATCATCGACACGATGAAGTAGGAGAAGTGCGTGCAATGGATTCTTAATTTTGCTACTATTGCCTGTCTGAATAGCCTAATGATATAAATTTGGTGGCCTAACTACACTTTAGGTTGCGAGTTCAACTCGCAGCTATGGATACGTATTTTTTTACCGACATTCCAAAAAGGTGGAGGTTCTATGTTCGACATTACGTTTTTTTTTTATGTTCACCTATATCTCCGTCAATTGTTGACCGATTTTGAAAATTCTTTTTATGTTTGAAAGAGTATGTTCCCAAATTGGTCCCGTTTTATTTAGTGAAGATTTGATTTAGAACTTTGGAGATATACAATAGAACTCTTCAATAAATGACGGCAAATCTCTCGAGATTGCTGCAATCGCATGTCTGTTTATTGGTTATACCATTTCATAACATAACATCACGCCAGTACGCTCTAAAGGGGTACGCAGGTGTGTACAGTTCACCTTGGTACACACTCATTTCACCGGTTATGTTCAAGTTTCATGATATTCGGGTAATCTATTCTGGCATTGTAAGTATCTTACAAAAGAACTTGCATATTGTGTACAACTAAAAGTGAAAAACAAAAAAGCATTTTTTTTAAATACTGCCGAGTTCCAAATAAAAACACTACGAAGTGAAAACTATCTTTCATTTTGGAAGCCAGTGTCCATAACGAAAATAATTGGTACCTACCAAAGACACTGACTTCCAAAAAGAAAGTTATTTTTCACTTTGTAGTGTTTTTATTTGGAAGTCGGTATTATTTTGTTGAATATTTTTTTTTAATGTTTCCGTTTCGGTGTGATGTTCATGAGTGCTACTAGATGGCGCGCAGCAATTCTGTCTTTACTTTTTTTTGTATGAAGTCGATATTCTTCTCCCTAGAGTAAATAGTATTCTGTGCAGCGAACGCTCGGTATATAGAAAGGTAAGTAAGGTAGGTAGGCCTAGGTAAGTAGGATAGCTAAAAGTAGGTACGTAAGTAGGGTAGGATAGGCAGTTAACGCGAGTGAAGCCGCGGGCACAGCTAGTTGTTAATATAGTAAGTAATAGTTCTATTTCTAGGTACTGTGCCCACGACATGTTGGCGGCAGGCGCGCACAGATGTCTCGCGCCGCCGTGAGCAGCATGTGCTCCGTCCACCACACGGCGCGCTCCAGTGGAGATTGAGGCTGATCGCGCATAAGTTTTCCTATCCTTTCAAAATTAAGACGAAAGCTGAAATTAACGATGCAATGTATTCAAAGTCAAATATATTTTTAATCAACTAGGCCAATAAGCGGCACTTTTGAACGTCGATATATATAATATATAAAATGCATAAATATCTGTGTATAGTTTGAAACAACAGTTAAGTTTATAATTTAAAGATGTACATATATATCAGCACAAAAACAAAAAAATAATTATTTATTACAGCTCATAGACACAATCATAATTATTCGGTTTTAATTAATTCCCTTAAGAATTAGTACTAAACTGTTTGGAACTAAGTACATAAAAATTAGACTAATTGTGATCATCTACTGCCAATAAAAACTAAACCAAAACTCTCTAAAAACTGGTGCCAATAAAGACAGTCATAATTTAGACTTACTTAAAACAGTAGGTTTCGTTAGAAATATAATCTATACAATCTAGTATTTTCCTGAAGCATTCGAGTAGGTTTAGTTGTTTCTTTATTTTAGTACTTTAGTATGCTTAAAAAATACAAAAGGTCAAATTCAGCTTCTATCACTAATTACAGTCTTAATTGCGTTCTTAAATTCGTCTCTAGACATCGTGAGTAAATTTAGATTGACCCTATACAGAAGTGTTCATACTTATCAACATTGTAAAATTGATCCGTCATTATTGGTACACCAATCAGAGGTATCCCTGCTGTGTTAGCCTCGTCTGTTGATTGTAGACCTCCTTACTACTTTACTACTATACTTTGATCTTAGGATGTCCTGAAAATTTATGTTCATTTAGTTGGTTCGTCTCTTAGTATATTTTTCATGCCAGTGTTAGTTACTGACAAAAATGCATAAACCCTTTGGTATATAAATATAGTTATAGGCCTTTAAAATAACTTACTAAGAACATCTGACTGTGGCAGCCATTTGGATATCCTGATTTTCTTAGAGTGTCCCGGCAGTTCATCCTTGTACCACTTCCATAACACGTCGTATGGTAACTGAGAGAAGACTTTGGCCATCAATTGTACCTTTTCTGGAGCGAGCAATGAGGTTTGGACGTTTGTACCAAAGCTTATGTACATAACATCGTGTTTTGAAAAGTCTAAATAAGTTTGTAGTTCCTGAAATTAAAACTTTTTTATAAATATAATTGTATTATTTGAACAAAACTCACTGAAAAACGAATCTAAATATCTTTAACAAAAAGTAAAAGAACTGACTGGAACGCGTAAACCGAGAACCTGTGCCATTAGACATAAAGACGGTCGCCTACTTACAAATGTGACTCAAGTGTTAGAGCGCTGGAAAACTACTGCGCGGAGTAATACGACACGGGAGAGCCTACTAGCGCTGAAATTGCATGGGTGACAGAAGAGCCTGATATCCTACCATCAGAAATTGAGCACACCATGAAAGCTCTCAAGTGCAGGAAATCACCGGGTAAAGATGCTATTACAGCCGAAATACTTAAAAACTTAGGTCAACGAGGCACAAAGCCTATCACCGAAATCTGTAATACCATCTGGAGTACTGGAAGATGGCCAAAAGACTGGACGGAATCGGTGTTTATACCCTTGGATAAGAAATGCTCTTCAAAAGATTGTGGAAATTAGAGAACTATTGCCTTAATATCTTAGGCGAGTAAGATCCTCCTCCATGTTATTAATCGACGTCTTAACTACTATTTAAGCCAACATATACCCGAAGAGCAGGCAGGTTTTGTTAAGGGCAGGGGAACACGGGAGCAAATACTTAACGTCCGCTAAATCATTGAGAAGAGCAGGGAATTTAATAGCCCCGTAGTCCTATGCTTTATTGACTACACAAAAGCCTTTGACTACGTGTAATGAGAGTTCCGGAACACCTCGTTGCTCTAACCCACAGTCTGTACACAGGAAATCGTTATTTCATCAGGATAGGTTCTGAATGCTCCAACATGTTCGAAACAAAAAAAGGAGTGAGACAGGGTTGCATCTTGTCCCCGGCACTTTTTAACATATATAGAGAGTACATTATTCGAAAGACCATCGAAAATTGGGAGAATGGTTTTCCTATAGGCGGAAAGAGAATATCGAACAGAAGGTATGCCGACGACACCATTCTTCTGGAAACATCTATGGAAGATATGAGTGATCTGTTCCAAAGGCTCGAATTAGAGAGTGGCAACATCGGTCTCACAGTGAACAGAGCGAAAACCAAAGTGATGATAGTGGATCGAGCCGGAAAGCTAACAAATGTTACTTGCAACATCCCTGGCATAAATATCGTCGACCGCTACGTGTACCTGGGTTAACAAATCTGCAATGACGGTAGCTGTGTCCCCAAGATAAAGAAGCAAATCGGGATGGCAAAGGATGCTATGACCCGTATACACAACATCTGGAAGAAAAGAGGAATTGTTATAAAAACCAAGATGAGATTGATACGGGCCCTGGTATTCCTTATTTTCCAGTATGGGGTGGAAACGAGGTCAATCCTAACCTGAGAGAGACAAAGGATTGATGCATTCGAGACGTGGTGTTGGAGACGAATGCTAAGAATACCTTTGACAGCGAAACGCACTAATGCATCGATCCAGACCCAGCTCCGAATAAAACTCGCTTATCTACTATTTGCCAACAACGCATTCTTACGTATTTCGGTCACACAATGCGCCGAAGTGAAGAGAATTTTGAAAAGCTGATTGTGTTTAGGAACGCAGAAGACAAAAAATCGCGAGGTCGTTCACCAACAAGATGGACCGGACCGATAAAGTAAAAGACTCGTCGGCCTCTAAATTCTACACGGTCGTAAGGGACGCGCGACAGAAACCGGTCGAGAAAGATCATCCGTTCCAGGTGCAACCCTGATGCTGACTACGATCCTCAGACATGAGGGACCGACCAAGAGAGAGATAAATATTATTGAGACTTTTAAACTTTTATATATATATTTTTTTATTTTAGATATGCTTGTCCTTGACCGCTATCTCACCTGATGGTAGGTGATGATGTGCAGCACGCATGCCTAGAAGTAACCTATTCACTCTTGACTTAAAGGCCCCCATATTGTAGCCATCGGAAAACACAGACTCCGGCAGGGAATTCCACTCCTTAGCTCTACGCATAATGAAAGTATTGCCAAAACATTTAGTGCGTATGGGTGGGATGTCCTTATACCGATGGCGCATCGCCGTACGTCTTTTAGTCCAATGATGAAACGGGCTTGGCGGAATTAGATCATGCAATTTCATCGCACACTCCCCGAAATGCAACCGATATAAAACCGACAAGCTTGGCAACTCGGTTACAACAATTATGGTTTTGTTTTGTTTTGGAATTCACAGTTATAATATTATGACTTGGAAGTGGTTTAGAAGGATAAAATATAACTAAAGGGTTATAAACTAAATTCTTACAATTAACTAAAGGTTGTGTGCGAAATCCTTTACACGAATGTATAGAGTATTTAAATCAAAGACCGAATAATGGTCGCGGATAATGAATTTACATTCATGAATTATTACAAATACAAGTAACGAATATGGCAGGGAGCTTTAACTCAGGAAGTAACTAGAGTTGATTAGATCAACTCTCCTACAGACAGCCCAAAAGCGCCCATCCCGCCCTCGTTTCTAGGTGTAAGAAGCTTTGAATTAGCTGGTAAGAAGAAATGATGAAACAAACTTCTCGGCACGCATTTCTATCTGTTAGCCATAAGGACTATATAAGTGAACAATAGTGATGTATGGAGTTAATAAGACAAAAGGGTTGCAAAGTGCATTATTTATCTAGCGAAAGGATGTTTACTTGAATTACGTTAATGAGTATTTTGACAATAGACTAGATTTTGACGAGCGACCGCTTACAGCAGCAGGCGGCACGTCGTACGTGTATTACGGGGCCTAGAACGCAGGTTCTAAAGAGAATCTGCTGCGGCTCCAAGAGTACAAGCGCCCTATGTTCTAGCATGCCTTGCCCAGTCCTCAGACAGTGGTCAGTTTTGTGCCTAATTGCCTCTGCCATTGAGCGAGACATGCTACCAGAATTACTGGACGCGCACTATGGTAATTCTCTTTCGACCTAAACACCCTTTACAAAGACAATACAAAATGAATGCAAGGGTACTGTAGACTCAGTCTGTAGCAGAACTCATTGTGAAAGATACTTGCCGTACGTCAGAGCGGATTTATTCGTCGCTTCTCATTTTCTTATTTTATTGCGTGGATTTTCGAGGCCGCTAGAAGCGGCAGCCATCCAATATCGTGTCTCGCTAAATAGTGACGATTTAGTATTGCCTAAATTGGCTTGGTGTGGTTTTAACGTGACACGTTCCCTAAGCGTCTTTATATGATGTAGTTTGGGGTTATTTGTGAAGCTTACCGTTGGAAGCCTACCCTTTCTACCTGGATCTGAACGACAGCAAGTATAATGCAAAGCGTTCTGACCTTCTATAGGAAACAGAATCTAACAACTAACATTTGGTTGTCCTACGTTCCCAATAAAGAGCGGCCTTTTAGCCTATTTTATACAAAAGTGAATATTAACGGTTCCACCTCCCATATATGTAATGTCAGTTAAAGGTCAATAAAACTGCCGTGATATAATTAAAATGCCGTTATCCGACATCTGGTCAATTTTAACTTTTGATGCTATAATAATGAGAATAAAAATATCTATCGATCTGTGTTTTTGAATTTTTAATATCTTGAATATTTTTGGAAATAACAATTTTAAGAATGCCGTCAAGTACTCATTTATCTCGTGTGTAATAAGCAAGAATGTCATTAATTAACTTTGTGATTCTATACAGCCGCTAAGGTTCATTAACTCATATTTTTATTTTAAAAATACATATGGTTGCTTCTCTTGATTGCTGTTAACTGTCTTTTGTACACTATAAAGCGGTAAGGTTACTTTAACTGTTTTATTTTTGTTCTTGTTTAATATATTAGTTTACTTTTGTTAAGCTATAACGTCGTTAATTAAAAATGCTAGACTTTAATGTGATTAACCATGTTTAACGGCATTATAGGTTAATTGTTGACATACTTATATTTTGAAGTTACATATGTTATAAGCCAGAGGTGGCACTTCTTAAACTAAACAAAAAATCATTGCCCATCATATTTGACTAAAATGATGTTATCGCACACTAATACACAATAATGCCGTTAACTGATCTCGCGCGGGGTGGATGACAGCCCAGCTACGTAACGATCCTGTACCGAGGGGTCGGGGGTGAAACTAGTGCATATAAGAATAATTACGATGATACTACTATCCGTTTCATGAATGATGAATATTTGAAAAAACCACGTATAATGATTTTTATTATATACTATACTATACTATGACTGTTATTTGAATTCAGTACTGAACCGAAATGTATCGAATGTAAAAGAAAATCTGATATACTTAAAACCTATTGAACAAAATTCCCCCTCACAAATTGTTATTTTAGAAAAACTTACCAACAAAAGAAAATGAACATTCCTGTACAAGTTCTGATTAAAGGAATAATAATGGAGACTAATGTAAGTTTATTGAGACTGATTAACTATTTTAACTATATAATAATTTTAAACATTGTCATATTATTTTAAGTTATTTGGTAATGTAACATTGGTAATGTACATTTCTAGGGGTGAGGATTCTCTGCTGCTGTATGTACAACTTTACAATTTGCTATAATCTCAAATTCGAAGGGATCGGCGTTGAAGGCTGAAATACAGGCTCTACCTAGTTTGGCCTCAAATGCAATGATACTTAAGTCTAAGCACTTCATTTGATTAATATGTAAAAATGTCTGTGATTAAATATTATTATTATTATATTGAGAGACCAAACCGTGAGTAGTTTTTCTTTCATCTACTATCAACATCTTTCTGCTCATTTCTCATGTTACTTGGGGTCAGAGCAACACATTTTCTTGTCTTATCCTGCCCTGTCAACCGTCACACTATCCATCTTTTCCCTTTTGTCTCATATAATTAGAAATAAAGACAGGAAAAATAAATTTCATATTAAAGGGGCATTTTTTTTCATATAGTGCTCACTCTTATTATATAAGGAACTCATGCTTATAAACTGAAAAGATTACGACAAAATTTTAGTAAGTAAATTTTACCTCTATCACATTGCTTTAATTTTTTCACTGTAACTAAAATATTTCCACAATTTGTATAGCATAAAAGATATAATTAAAATTAAGGCAAAGGCAATTGTTAATAAAGTAAGTAATAAGTCTAGTTCTAGGTACTGCGCCCACGACATGTTTGCGGCGGGTGCGCGCAGATGTCTCGCACCGCCGTGACGCAGCACGTGCTCCGTCCACCACACGGCGCGCTCCAATGGAGGCTGAGGCTGGTCGCGCATCATACTGCCAAGTTTGGCTATATTGCGACGATATCTGGAAAATATTTGATGATACAGAGTGAGTTTTTCAAGTGGGCGTGGAAAGCCAAATCCAAAACTATGAGGAATAGCTAAAAACCGCGGCGCACACATACAAACACTCAAAGGAGTCCCGAGGCCGCATTAGATGAGAACTAAAACCTGTTATTATAATAATTTGTCAAAATACGTTTTGCATACCAGTTAAATGAAACCAGTACCTATTTTACTAGATCTCAAATTAACTACCTGACAAACTATTCTGAATGCCAAATTTATTAATCTAGATAGTAATTTTAGATGACACAAGACGAAGATGGATCAAAACAAATTTTTTATTGTGGGCATAGGTTATAAAGACAAATGTGAGGTATATTACAATTCTTCTGTTGTTGTTTATTGTTTTAGTGTTTTTATTTCGTAAAGGGATGAACTTGGCTACTGCCGACAAAACAGGCCCGCGATCAAAGAGGACATTCAAGAAAATGGAGAGGAAGACTATTGCCAAGTAGTGGGATATATCGAACTAGTTAGAGCTTTAATTTTACGTACCTTTCATCACCAATGACAGAAGTAATAGCATTCAAAAAGTCTTCATCAGTCATCGTAGCTAAATCAAGTTTTACTCCAATCCCATGGTGTACATATTTTTCAGCATTGTACCATTGATCGGCCAAAATTGGTACACCAATCAGAGGTACTCCTGCTGTGATAGCCTCGTCTGTTGATTGCAGACCACACTGTGTTATGAACACTTTGATCTTTGAATGCCCTGTAAGTAATAATGTTCTGTATATTTCATATGTAAGTATATTTTTATTATTTTGCCTGATTTGCCAAATTAAATTTTGATCGTTGATTGTCGTTTGGTACATAACAGTCTTTATTTTGTGCACAAAATCGAAATTTATTTGTAATAATGTAATAACATAGATGACATCCATCCATCCATTTCATCATCATGATCAGACTTTTTAATGTTCTCACTGCTGAGTCACAGGCCTCCCTTCTGTGAGAGGGAATGGGCCTATGATCCACCACGCGGGCTCAGATCTATTTATTATGGTGGTCAGGGGGTGACCATAAGTTCTTAGAGCAAGGTTATTTTGAGTGTGCGTAAGGGACAGATGTATTTAGATGTTTCCATTTTCACAGTTGAACCATGATAGTTTTAACACGTCATGGTACGGGGGTAGTTCCTTAGGCATAATGTAATATCATTCTATCACTTTAGCAATATCGTCCCAAAATACGTACAGAAAGAGATAAAGCGACTGTGCCGTGTCTTTGGCGCTTTTTTGTAGGTCGTAGTGACGCTACAATTTGTAGATCAGTTCCCATAAAATGTATTAATACATAAATTATCACTTACTTAGGAGGTCTGACTGCGGCAGCCATTTCGACATTTTGATGTTCTCAGAGCGGCCTGGAAGATCATCTGTGTCCCACTTCCACAGTACATCGTAAGGTAACTGAGAGAATACTTTGGCCATCACCTCAACTCTTTCTCTTGGAAGCATTGAGGGTTTTACGTTTGTGCCAAAGCTAATGTATATGACACCGTTCTTTGAAGATTCCAGATACGATTTGAGATCCTGTAACCGAATAATTTATTTTTAATGACTTTTAGACTTTAATTTGAAGTAGAGAAAACAAGTGTAAGTGTTTGACTAAATAATTAATATAATATGGGGCACTGAGGCCAGGAAGCTCATTAGTGAGATAGGGCATAGGCTAAGTGACAAAACGGGTGACTCCCGCTTCAGCTCGTTCTTGGTGCAAAGGTTAGCCATTGCCATCCAACGTGGCAATGCAGCAAGCGTTATGGGCACCTTTGCGCCGGGAACAGTTTGTAACAAATATATTTCCGTAACGACTCGCGGCGACATCTGGTGTCAGGAATAGTAACTATCAAGTGTACTTTCTCACCTAGGTGTGTCACTAGGTGGTTGAGGAACTTTAGTACTAGATGGCGCTGAGATCGGGGCGGAATTATTATAAATTCTTTACGAAACCTGTTAGATATTGTGTGTATTAATATAATTCAACAAGCACACAATCTCCTACATGTCTAGCCTATTAATGTCTAGTATACATAATTACTTAAAGAAAATATAGACATGACATCTCTATGGGTCAATAAAATTCTCAATGTCTATGGCCGATGAGAGTGACATTTCTTTTTCATTACGAATTGATACGCAGGAGTCCAATAAATAAAATCCTAGTGAAGAAAACAGAATAAAGTAATTAAAATGACTCGCAGGAGACAGGGAAACAGCCCTAAATTTAAAACAATTATGTGCCAGCAAGCGCTGTGAGTATTCGTGGAATTGAACTATATTTTCATGCTTGTGAGACATGTGCTTGTATGATGCTAATACCGCATTTTCTCCCATCGACAGATTAATCTTAATAATAATAAAATAGAATAAAATATGGTCAACGAAACTATATAAGAACAGCTACACAGCATTCAACAACAGGCTCCGGACACCCATGATACTTCGGCTGGTGAGATACGTGATGCAATCGGCACAAAAGGAACGATGCTGGTTGTGATATCATACATCTGATGCTAAGTTTAAAGGGTAGTTTATATACCATCCACAAGTAAGTGAGATACCTTTAAAATTGTGATGCAGTAGTGATGCCTGTGTATTATTAAAATAGTTGACCAAATATAAAGACTTTTACTTCTGTCGACCCTCATGCGAAATCATCCCTGCAATTGTCTCATCCAGAATATCTACCCCTGAGCTGGCTGGTGAGTAAGAAAAAGTTATCTTACAAGTTAGGGGCGGGTTATTTGACTAGTTATAAGACAACGCTTTTTGACGTGTCGTTGTGACTTTGACATCTAATTTGTTAATCAATAATAATGTATTTAGTATGTTACTTTTATCTATATATATAAATATATGTCATTAAATATATAATATGTATATGACAAACCTTATTTTTAACAGGTATATAATATGTTCATGACAAACATATGTTATCATGAGGAAAAAAGGGGAGGAAGTCAGTGGTAAAGTGATAGTAGACAAGATGGAATGGAAAAGAGGTGTTGGGCTGATAACGAGTAACATGGGACAAGGGCAAGAATATGGTGCTGTTTATTAGGGTTTAAATGAGGCCTATAGTATAAAAGAGAACTTACCGGTGGCAATTCTTCCATTGGTTTTTGATGCAATCCACCCATGTATATGACACTAGGCGGCACTGGACGATTTGCTTCCCACAAAGGATGAACATTTAAAAACAACATGTCAACGTTATTTTTCAATTCACTTATAGTTGGCACATTTGGTCCAAAAATTCTCTTAGCCATTTCATTTTCTTCAACTTCAACTTCACTTATTGCTGTATTTAATTTGTAAAAATTCCACAACTCTACTAACTTCTCCCATTTCGTTAAATTGTACAAACGCTTGCTTAAAGTGTTTGGATACAATAAAGGATGCCAAGCTGATCCTATTATGCCTATATTGAAATCCGTGGGGCCTAACGAAGACACTTGAATGACTGGAACCTTAAAAACATGCGATAGAAGCAACGCTGGTCTTGCACAAGCTTCAAGCAAAAGCAAATCGAACTTTTCTTCTTTTAATATTTTCTGCACTTTATCCACTTTCAATTGCAATTCAGCGACCTTGGCTATCATTTGGAATGCAGTTTGCATTTGTAAGACAAAATCACCTGTAGAAGTTATTTTGTACAATTCTCTCAATTCACTGTAGGACAGGTCGTGAACGTCAATTTCTGTCAAATATGGAGGTCTTTCTCCATTTGCGAAGGCAGGATCCGGTGTGATGACTGTGACTTCATGTCCTCGCCTGGTAAGTTCTTGAGTTAGAGGTCGAAACGTTATTTGATGACTGAAAGACGGAACTGGGAAATAGGCCAGTATTTTTGCTCCATCGTTGATCGTAACGAATAAAATCAATAACAAAACCGATGTCAGTACTGTCATTCTTGGACGTACGTTTAAATGACTGAGGAAATAAACACATAGTCTTCTTTAAATAACCTGTTATTTAATTAAATATCAATCATGAGTATAATGAAACAAAAGAAATCATTAAAGCAATCTATCTTAATAGATTTGATACTTAGTTCTGCTGTGAATTTTTATGATAGAAATTGCTCGATCTCCCTCAACGGAAAAGGAGGGGTTTTATAAGTTTGACATGTGGCATCATAACTCGTAAGCGAATGAACCAATTTTCATTCATCATAGCTTAGAACACTTTCGATAAAGTCACCTTTTAAACAAAAACTAAATCAAAATCGGTTCATCCATTTAGGTGCTATGATTTCACAGAGAGATACACAAAGACTCGTCAAAATTGTAACATCCCTTTTTTTCCGTCGAGGGTTAGAGAGAAAATGGCCGTACGTTAAGATCACTGTGTCATTATCAAGCTCACTGAGATTGTGAGCAGTATAGTGCTTTAATTAGATCGCTATGTGTCAACAGTGGGTTTTTTACGTAAGATTGAGTGTCGTTTGCTTTAGTGCAGTATGATATAACGACTATTATGTCTTATTTACTAAATCTTTTCAAGGACCTTTTTCAGTATAATATAATGACGTAACTAAAAATATAAATCATCTGTTATTTATTCGGCCAATTACATATATAGGGCCCAGTTATTTGATCTGTAGTTATATCAACCAATGGTTAAATATGCTAACCAAAGGTTAAAAATTTCACTGAAATGCGTCTTTCCATCAATTATTAGCCTCACAAATAGTCGAATAAGTTGGAGAGCTAATTATTTGACCATTAATTACACTAGCAATTAAAGAATAAACCTGTTTTAGTGAAATTTGAAACAATCGGTTATCATTTTTAACCATAGGTTGACTTAACTACGGATAAAAAAATGGGCCTAAAAAGGACAACAATAACATGTCAAAATCATAAGGCAAACCCAAACTGGACACATACATGAGTACATTTTCTAGATTTAATACTCATTCAATTTGTACAGGAAACAAATAAAACATCTAGTAAAAAAAGAAATTTGATATTAATATATTTATATGTATAAATGATGATCACAGCGTTTATCTATATTGAAACATTGGTTTTTAAATCCCAAACGATAAAATTAGGATGTTCCATATATAATTCATACCATTAAACTTCTCATTTAAGGCTTAGTTTTTAATAATTCGCTCTTAGGGTTCATTATTATAATATTTAGTACTCCTGCTAGACCTAGATGTTCAGGCCGTGCATGGCATGAACATGGATTAAAAAATTTCACTAAGTAAATGTTAACTTTTCAATTTGCCTTAATTTTTTCACTGTAACTAAAATACTTCCATAATTTATATAAAACAAAAGATAAAAGTAAAATTATGGCTAAAGAAATTGCTAATAGAGTAAGTACTAGTTCTAGTTCTAGGTATTCTGCCCACGACATGTTTGCGGCCGGCGCGCGCAGATGTCTCGCGCCGCCGTGTCGCAGCACGTGCTCCGTCCACCACACGGCGCGCTCCAGTGGAGGCTGAGGCTGATTGCGCATCTTGCTGCCAAGTTTTGCTATATTGCGACGATAGCTGGAAAGTATAAAACAAATTTGATGAGTCTATGTGAACAATTTAAAGTACTATGCGACCTCGGATCAAAGTTAATAGTATTTTTAATTATTTCTTATCTACCACCACAGACATGAAAGCGCAGACTTGAATACTAGACCAGAATTTTGAATATAAGTATCGTAATATACGTTAAACAAAACTTGTATCTTTCAATTTACATATTCAAAACGGAACAATAATATACATTTAAAATTAAATCAAATCAAATTCGTTTATTTGTGAACACAGGCGAATAAACATAAGTTTTATAAATTGTAATGTAAATGTGTCCGACCACAGAAGGTGGCATTCAAAATATAATAGTATAAATAGAGATATAAAGGTACAAGGTGTTATGACTAAAATCAAATTATTATAAAAACAAAAAACCCGACCGCAAAAAAATAATTTCCTAAAAGGAGAAAAACAAGTAGGTATTAGGTATAACTTATAAATTATAATAATATTATGAGGTGCTGCTGAGGCTGAAAAACGAAGTTTTAATCGATTTTTCTATACTTTTTCGTATCCCCGCTCGCAGCACCTCATAATATTCAATGTACAATACAACTATTTTCTTACTGTCCCTCGGCAATCATCGCATTTCCGAATACAATGAATGTTAATTGCCATGTCCTTATCATGTATAATAGTTTGAATTCAGAACTAAGTACTTTATTGTTGATTTGTTTTGATTTCCGTGTGAAATATATTGATTTGTCAAAATAGCAGCTTTAGCAGCTTTCTTTCATTTTTTTTTAAATTAATTACATTAAGTTAAAAGTATTAACACAGTATTATTACTATTTTAGTTTAGTATATTTTTAGTTTTAGTTAGAAAGTAGTTTTTGGTTAAAGTGTATATGTTTGTAGTCTTAGTTATTTAAGTATTTTATACACTGTATACACTTTTACCTATGTGAATAAATCGTGATTTTACTGTAAAGTATTAACAAATCTATATAATTCCAAGTTGATTGAGATCTTCCGGTCTGCACCAAATTCAAAGGGCAACTGATAAAATGCAACGATTGACGAAACACTAAGTTTGCCGAGGGACATTAAGAAAATGTTATTTTTCTCTTTTAGTTAATTATTTTTTGCAGTCAGGTTTTTTGTTTTATAATAATTTATTTTATTTCAGCATATTTAGTTTTATTAATGAACCATTTTTCCAAATAAGTTATGTAATTAAAGATTATTTATTTTGCTATTTGTTTTGGAATGGGCATTTAGTCGCTTTAATTTGATACCCTTAATGTCATGAGAACTAAAACAAAAATCGTATCACCCCCTTTTTTTGAGGGGGTGATACGATTTATATTTATATTTAAAATTATGCAGCCTTTGTTACTCCCACAATTGAGACGAATTCAACGACGCCTCACAATTCATATTGCGTCAAGCTGTTTGGTCTGTAGATAGAGTGGAATATAGAAATGGACATACATACAAACATACGCTCGAAAAACATTAACCTCTCACAGTCGTGTAAAAAGAGATTTCATTTACGCACCTTTCATCACCAATGACAGAAGTAATAGTAGTCTTAAAATCATCTTCAGTCATCGTAGGCAAATCTAGCTTTGCTCCAATCCCGTGGTGAACATATTTCTCAGCATTGTACCATTGATCGCCTAACATTGGTACTCCAATCAGAGGTACTCCTGCTGTGATAGCTTCGTCCGTTGATTGTAGACCACACTGTGTAATAAACACTTTGATCTTCGGATGCCCTGAATAAAAATGTTAAGTAAGTATACTTTTTTATCTCAATAGGTTACAAAACTTTTACTGATAGTAAATATTTTGTAACCAAAATAAAGGTTTTATTGCTTTTATATAATTGTATTACCCAGTTAATACCTACTATTTATAATGCATTTGATGTTGATTATTTCTTTATAGTCAAATTCCAAAAAATCCAATATCCCAGAAATCCAAATTTTGCCATAAAATCTTTATAATTTTGGTAAACAAGTAGGGTTTGAGAGGCTCTAAACTCAAAATACTCAATCCAGAAACTGGAAGAGTACAGGACAGAACGATATCGTCACAAAAATTGACTACTCTATAAAAGAGACAAAGCGACGGTACAGCCAAAACCTGTCTCTTTTCTGTAGGTTTTAGTACAGAAAGAGCAACTACAAGGTTGTTACGTAAACCAATCAGAATTGTAGAATAAGATTGCTCACACAATCACTTTGTCTCTCACATTTTTCTGATCATATAACCATAATTATTCACTTCAAAGTCTCTGTTGCTCGTTCCCATAAATATGTTAATATCGACATACTAAGAAGGTCTGACTGCGGCAGCCATTTCGAGATCCTGATGTTCTTAGAGCGGCCTGGAAGGTCATCAGTGTCCCACTTCCACAGTACATCGTAAGATAACTGAGAAAATACTTTGGTCATCACTTCTACTCTTTCTCGAGGAAGCAATGAAGGTTGTACGTTTGTACCAAAGCTAATGTATATCACACCGTTCTTTGACGTGTCCATATACGATTTGAGATCCTGTAATAATATAAATTATGTTATTATTTTTTCCTTTTTTAAAGAAAATATATAATTTATTTTACAATCAATGTGTAGATAAGCTGATTTTAACATGCTCGTATAAAAACATGGGACAAGGGCAGGAAGATGATGATAACTGTTCGGGTATAGTACACGAGGACAACATATAAGAAAACTTACCACTGGCAATTCTTTCACTGGTTTTTGATGTAATCCACCCAGATAAACAACACTTGGTGGCACTGGACGATTTTCTTCCCATGTAGGGTAAGTGTTCAAAAACAGCATATCAACATTATTTTTGAGTTCACTTATAGTTGGTGCATTGGGTCCAAACATCCTTTTGGCCATCACATTTTCTGCATCTTCAACTTCCTGGAAAACTTTTTGTAGCTTATAAAATTTCCATAATTCCATAATTTTTTCCCACTTTGACAAATTGTAAAGACGTTGATTTAAACAGTCTGGGTACAACAGGGGATGCCAGGCTGCTCCTATAGTCTCTACATTGAAGTTAAAAGGACCAAGAGAAGATACTAAAATTACAGGTGCCTTAACAGCATGTGACAGGAGCAAAGCTGGTCTTACACCAGCTTCCAATAACAGCAAATCAATATTTTCTTCTTTTATAATTTTCTGCACTGCATCCACGTTCATCTGCATCTCCACAAGCTTCGCCATCATATGAAATGCCATTCGCATTTGTAAATTCAAATCATTATCCCCGGACGATGTATATTTGTACAGTGTTCTCCAGTTCTCGTAGGAAAAATCATGGACATCGATTTCTGTGAGATTCGCAGGTGTTCCTCCTTTTGGGAACGCCGCATCCGTTGTGATTACTGTGACTTCATGTCCTCTCCTGGCGAGTTCTTCAGTTAGAGGACGGAATACCACTTGATGGCTGATAGACGGAAGTGGGAAGAAGGCCAGTATTCTCGCCGCATCGTTGGACACTATCGATAAAGATATAAATAACAGCAAGGCTATCGGCGCTGACATTTTCGTGCGGTGTCTCGGACTGATATGAAAAACAAACGAAAACGTTTGCTTATTTATGTGCTAGCTGTGATATTAAAACTACTAACACTGATAAACCAAATCCTTTGAATTTTTTGATTACTTAGCATTTGAGAATTTGGCGGCAAATTTGATGATATTAATTTAGATGCCTGTTATAACAGATCCGGTATTTTGTGTTTCTTGTGATCAGTGTAATAATATTGTATATTGAATATAATTTAAAAAAATATATATCAGGAGCAGGGTCCAAGCTATCGGTGGTTAGCTCTATTAATATTACTATCCTGCAAGTTTCAACGAAAAGCAATATATCACGGGAATTTAACGCGAAAGCGCGCGATATATTGTTTTTATATTATGAAATGCGAAAGTTTAAAAGTTAATAAGTTTCAACGATTTCATAATATTGATTAATTAAACAATATTCAACTACTCATGACTTGCTACTCAAAATTATCTTATCTTTTATAATAATATCGTGTTTAATCGACATAATAATGTCGTATTTGTATCAAAACAGACATTATATTATCTACCTTTATTCAACTGTGCTTAAAACGTACTAGTACCCAATTTAAATATGTATTCATATAGATCTGTTTCTAACTGACAATGCAAAACAGGTAGTATATAATCGCGCAAGGAAAAAGGCTTTATTCTTTCTCTTGAAGACCTTCAGAGAAGACCTGTCGCGTAGGGAGTGTGGGATAGAGTTCCAGAGACGCACTGCAGTAGCAAAGAAGAAGCCATAATAGCGGCCGGAACTATGTCGCGTACGGAGGAAGAAGGAGAATAGAAGTAGTAGTTCGACAGGGTTTAACTCTCGGGACCAGGAACCCTAAGCATTCACGAAGGTATTGAGGAGAATTAGGATTGTGCACAATAGTATAAAGAAGGGATAGGATATGGGTATTTTGACGACGCCGAATCGGCGGCCACTTTAATCTGTTCTGAAACTCCGATACACGTAGGTACTTGTAGAGGCCAAAAATAAAGCGGATTCACAAGTTCTGCACTTACTCGTACTCGAGTTTATTAAGGAGTACCTCTGTTGCATCTAGAAAACAGACATCCACATAGTCTATGAGCGGTAGAAAAAGAGATTGAGCAAGAGTAACTTTAGTGTGAAATGGTAAGATTTTTTGGAGATGTTTAAGAGACTGAAAAGAGTAGAATACTCTCTTACTCATTTCAGAAAAATTGGACTTCCCAAGAGAGGTTATTGTCCATATGAACGCGTAGATTTTTTGGTTTATTGTTCTGTTAAGTTTAATCTTCCTACACTGTTTTTAAAAATGTTGTAAAATTGGGCCTTGATTCCCACGGCCAACCGTAATTCTAAGAATAATTATTATATCTCCTCTATAAGTAACTTATTTTTGGGTTGCCCATAAATAGACTTAATTTCAAGAAATATGGGAATATTAAATTCAAATTTGGTACGTTTGCTATAACGTGGTCCAACATGTACTTGGCTGGATATAAAAATTCAAAAAAAAAAAATTGTGGTCTTCTCAATAAAACTTTTAATTTGATAGCTACAATTCCAAAAACTTTATCGTTTTAATTTTGTACCCCAAAAGCGACGGTATTCAAAATTTATTTATTTATTTTACGCGTCCTTGTCACAGCACAGAAGTTCAAATTTATACCACATTTGAATCGGTCAGTACATTCGGAGCAAATTAGCTAGGACGGACAGAAATACAATCGGGTATACCCGTTTTACAAGCTTTTAATTGACTTGCCTTGTTAGTTAGTTTCCTATTTGAATACAAGATTGTTGAGTGATTTAGTGGTTTTATTTTAGTCGTGTTCATAGAAGTTTTATATTAATATAGTAGTTTATGAAACTGTTGCATAATGAGGGGTTTTAAAAAATGAGTGTGTGTTTAAAAACCGAGCCGTAGGCGAGGTTTTTAATAGCTTTCACACGAATGTTTTAATACCTAGTTATGTGTAGTTTCATACACTACTTTATCTACACTCATAAATTGGGATTGAACCTACTAAATACCTCTTTGCATTTTCCATGTCATAAAATCGTGATAGCATTTGCCATATACTTTTCTCGACTTTGCTGGTAATAAATTAAGAGTAATTTCCTTCGCCGCATCTAAAATATCGGGCGGAGTCAAATTTTCTTCACATTCACTGATATCAGACATTTCACATACAATAATTTAAATAACTCATGAAATTCAGTACAGCAAAACTTGCAAAACGTATGAATGGCGCCAAAACCCAGCACATCACCGCATTAACCGCGCATGCGCTAAGGCTTAGCACGCACCTCGATCTTTATTAGCCCGATTTTTTACCGCCCATTCTCCGACCTATGTAATTGTATGAAGTTGTTCGCATCGGTAACGAAATCGTGCGGAAATAATTCCGCAAGAAATCCGTGTTTTGCCACAGAATCCACCGCACCACGGCGCGAATTTTATTCGCCCGAATATTTTGAGCTCTATGAACAGTTAGAAGGAAACAAAATTCGCGCGAATAAAAATCACATTGCGTGCTAAGTCTAAACCGGGCATTGTCATAGACAATTTAAAATTGGAATCAAATCTTTTTATAATAGGTACTATAAAATGGCATTACAAAAAAATATTGATGGAAACTCCTTAGTGATTAACTTCTTGGATTTGTCCTGTATCGTAATAGAAAAAAAATGTTTTTCTTCCAACTATGCTTTAATTTCATCACAATCACACTAAAAACTCAGTACAAAGCGAGTCTTTAATGCTCTAGAGCAATAAAAATGTATGAAATTTCATTATTGCACAGTTTATTTTTTTATCGCACCAAAAGGTGCCAATCTCAATGGATTAGCTCTATTCAGCCAGCCGATGTCAATACTTTTGTTTTTTAAGTACGTATCGTGTCTATCCTACTTGTTCCAAATTTAAAAAATAATTGCTGCTAACTCTGATTTAAAAATGAAAGAAATTTAAAAAAGTGATTTGGCGGGAACTTTGTTCATTTTGCTTGACAATATTTTTGGAAACGATAAAGTGTGATACTATCTGATTTTGAGTGCTTCGGCTTCGAATTAAAATGGAATCATCTAGCGACACATTAACTCCGGAAAACATTCTAAATGAAGCCGACAGTGTTATAGAAAATATTTAATTTAAATAATTAAACTTCTATTTTAACTGTTTGATATGAGTTTCTTTTATCTACTATTCCTATAGGTAATAGTTGAAAGAAAAGCAGATTATGCACCTCGCCTTAAGTAATTTATATTGCCCTCGTGCCTGTTAGATTAGAGCCCTCGCTAACGCTCGGGCTCTAAATCAGGCACTCGGTGCAATAATAAATTACTTTGTGCTCGATGCAATAATCTACTATTATAGCATTATTTTGTTAGAGAAATAGTGTTATAATAAGATTCTATTTTTAAATTTCGGTATTGTGTTTATAAAGTAGGCCAATATAAACTCGTTTTGAATTTTATAATTCGAATATTACGATATGAGAGTAGATAAAATAATTTAAATACGATCTCAAAATTGTGTCTCCGTTGATGTGTGTGAGCAAACGGCTGAAGTTTCTGTTTTTTTTTTTATATGGCTAGTAAAACCAAAGACCTTATACGTTTTTCTTACTACTTTTAAGACAGTTCTTTTAAACAGATTAAGCTGAAATTTTGCATACATGTTCTGTATGGATGACGATGTACGGAAGCTAATCAGCTTGTTTTAAAAAGGTTTAATTATATTTCATTCGGACAGACGGACATAAGGAATCGTGAATACAAATTAAAACGTTTCCTGTCACAGTAAAATTCTACAATTAATTTATCTTTCAACAAAATTTATCAATGTTTATTATGAAAGTATTTTTATATGTAATTTAATAATTAATATGACATATTGTATTTACTCAGCATTGCAATTTGTAATTTAATTTAAAATAAACTGCTCGCCATCACACAGTTCAGCCCTGTGAGGTTTTTATTGTGTGGCTAAAACCAAATTTAAAATAGGTTAAGTATTTTGGAAATAAATTGAATAATAATAAATATATAATGTATTTTTATATTTTAAATGTTTTTGCTTTTTAATTAATTTTATGAAAATATTTAAAAACGTAAATAATAAGAAAACAGATAAATAAAAGATAATAATAAATATTACAGTAATAGTATTTATAGAATAATACTTTGTTGATAAATATTATTACACTGGTATTTCTCAAAGTTGTGCAATTCATTATTACATAACCGTATCGAAGCACGTCTACTAAAATCAGTTAACAAGTTGCTTTGTCATCATGATACTCATGTAAGTAAATGTTATCGAACTTGCGTTGCATAGTCATGCGACAAAATCTTGTAGACGGTTTATCTCAGGCCAGTCCAGTTATTACTCAAAAAAAACATAGTTGGCCAAGGAGAAAACATCAATGAAAATTAAGAGATATTATTTTAATATAATTTATATAATAAATTTATATATATATGATAATAATATCAACCTATTACTGCCCCACTGCAAAGCAAAGGCACCTTCTCATACCGAGATGGCACGAGCTTAATCACGATTCTTTTTATTCAGTAGTGTTGAGATTGCCCTGTGCGATAAGACCGCCTATTGTACACTTATCTTTATAAATGTTTTGTTCTGTAATTATTTAAGTGCTGTACAATAAAGTATATAAAAAATAATAAGATACTTATGTGATAAAATTGGCTAAAAATAACCGTCTGACTTGTCGTATTTTAAAGGGGTCAGTATTTAATCAGGTGGATTTTCGTAAAAACAGCTCGTGATAAAGCGATGACCTCACTCAGAAAGCTAATAGATTTGAAATGTGATATTTCAGTGCTGCCAACGTAACAAATGCTACCTATTGTTGCCAATTATCGAGAAAGTTGGTATTGTTGAAATATTTGACAGGTGACTAAAAGCGTACCTATTTTTAGTCTGGATTACAGAACACAGAAGCGACGGGCGGGGAGTAACTAGCAAATGCCAATGCAAGAGCCATTTTTTAAGCCGTAGAAATTTTCACGGTTGTCCCTCGCCTGAGGCGTATAGGGGGTCTCACAGACTCTCTAATGACAAAAACCACATGGTGTTCTTCAAGTACCTTTGGTCTGAGCGCTGGACTCGAGTGCCTAAGTATTTCTTCACGCCCCTCCCGATCCTGATCGGGAGTGCATGAAATTCAAGCGAGGTAATACCTGTATTAGCTCGCTTGAATTTATGCGGATCTTGTCGCTCTTTGCAACCGAATAAAGTCACAGTTTCTCTAGAAAGCCGCTTGCAGAACACGGCGCGCCGCTGTCCCGGGCCTTTGGACTGTCCAGATAGCAGCCAGGCAGCACCCGATGCCAACGCACCAGCCATCTTATGTCTCAACCACACTTGGTTGACAGGTGAAGTGCGGTGAGAATATAAACAATAAAATTCATGCCCGAGTGAAGTGCGGTGAGAAAAACTTCTGACTTTCATAGCCAGAATTGTCGCGAAGTGCCAAATTCTTAGTTAACTGTATCTCTTTCTTTCACATTCGTATGGCAATTCAACAATATTTTATCTAGCTTGCCTCTAGTCTTTAGTCTCATCCGGTGTTTAATTATGTCATGGACTGTATACATTCTATCCAGTTGCTAATCTGTCCAGCTGATAATCTGTTCAGTTGCTCCGGAGAGTTCTGTAAGTTTATATGGGTCCAAAAGTTTAAAGTCAAAGTCAATATTTATGAAAACACATGATATGGGTGTCAAATCAAAGGGTTTCTTGAAGGAATAAGAAAGAGTTCGGTTTTCAATTATTTTTATATGCTGTGACTTTAGCATGCATTGGCCGCCGAAGCGTTTCAATACTCTGTGGGCTAGATCAATGTTGATGAAAAGGAAATCCACTCACCTTGATACAAATATTGGTGTGCTAAAACTACCTACATATCTGCCTAAACCTTCGTGGAATTCAGGCGTGATGTTATGTAATGTTACCGTTAGATATGTTGACTTGAAGTCAAGGTTGGCAATCTTATCAGTCATAATATAAAGTACAATGAAGAGCACGCACGTGAATAGATACTAAGTCACATAATAAATAGGTTCGTCAGTTTAAAGTATATTTTTATTTATTCCTGGTATGATAGAATCTACTTTACTGTTTTACCGGAAAGTATTATCATAAAGGTCATGGGAACTATCTGCATGACTGACGCACAGAACCGTCAAGCTTAGCTGAAAGGAAAGGACCTAGTTGGTGATTCCAATTGATATGGTAGTCATGATGATTGTCCTCAAGTCAAAGCCACAGAATGGGACTTTGAATCAAAAAATGTTACAGTGACATATAAATAAAGCTGGTTATAGGCTATGCATTGTCACATTATATCTAATATGGTGCCCTCTAGGGGGCCTGATGTCAAGGACAAAAATAAAAAAAAATCGCTCCTCGCAATCATGTGTGTTATCTTTGAATAGGATTTTAAATATTAATATAGGCTTTGGTACTGTTAAGACATCACTAGAGCTCGTTGCCATCCCTACACGCCGGGCGACCGTGGCGGAGCGGCGGGTGCGTAGGGGGCTCGACCTGCGAGCGCGCACCGGCCAGTCCAGCTGATCAAGCATTGCATCACTCACCACCGTCCTGAGTGCGCGCTTCACATTCCGCCTCCAACCCAGTATTTTGACTGTCGACCGTTGTCATCTTATTTTAAAATAAAACTGTAAAAACACAAAGTCAGTGTTTGTCCTATCACCACCCTTAGGGCACGAATTACCTTCTTTCCAGATACATCTACATCTTATTTTTGTCAAGAGTACCGTTCGCGAGACGTATCTTTTCAAAATCATGAAAATAAATTTTCACCACGCTGCCCGCGATGGGCATTATTCAGAAGTATGTATGTATACTCCCTTATAACAAATTCCAAATTGCTTTTTATAATTTGACAAACGAGGTGTTGTTGGAAGCGTATTGTGTGTCCGCTGGTTACAGGCTTATACGTTGTCACATCAAATTGTATTGAATTTTATTAAAAAAATGATGGCTAATTAATAGATGAATAGTTTACGGGCCTGCTCAGTGCCGTAGTTAAAAGGTATTACATGCCCCGATTAGAGAAAGAGAAGAGAAAGAGAAAAAAACTTGTAAAGAATTTGAAAACTTTTTTTATTTATTGTCAATATGCTCGCACTTGACCAATATCTCACCTGATGGTAAGCGATGATGTGATCGACGGTGAAGCACGCTTGCCTAGAAAAATCCCATTCACTCTTGACTTAAAGACCCCCAGATTGTAGCTATCGGGAAACACAGACTAACTAAAGCTAAATGACTCGACTGTACATTTATGACGTCATGCATGACTGGATATCTTGTCGAGTGGCTTTTCAAGAGGGTAGTTGACAAAAAATATCTATTTAGGCCGTCAGTTAGATAACCTAAAAATATTGGACATGTTTTTTTTTCTTTTTCCACGTAAACAAAAAAAAAATTACGACGATACAGTGTGCTACACTTTATACAGACAAAGTGACGTCACAAGCCCCCACTCCTGAACTTTGATGCGCTTTACCTTTGTCAATTTTTATTTTCTATACCAATATTATAAAGAGGATAGTTTTTTTTTTGTTTGTTTGTACCGAATAGGCTCCAAAACTACTGGACCGATTTCAAAAAACATTTCACCGTTGGGAAGCTACTCTATCCCCGGGTGACATTGGTTACTTTTTATCCCTGTATTCCCACGGGAACGGGAACTACGCGGGTGAAACCGCGAGGCGTCCTCTAGTATTTGATAAAGCAAAAAATACGGGTCCAATATTATTTGATAATCTCAGTGACGGACTAAATAGAATTATCATTTATCTACCCGGTTAAGATCCCTATTGCATTGACAGGCTATTATAACATAATTATTTATCGGGTTCGCACCAGTCATTAAGATATAATTAAAGATGAATATTATAGCAACAAATCAGTTCGAGTTTTTACATCAACACAGGCCTACATTACTTATACATACGCAGTTCGTGATATTACTCATAATTAATATGTAGGCGTGGGGCCTTCTTAGCCATAATCCCTATATCATTGCCTTCTTTTTCCGTTGATCTCCTGGTCGCAACCATGACTACTGAAAGTGTATAGGTTCCAGGTTGGACTATACGCGCTCTATTCAAATTTTTGATTTTAGGTTACCGTACCTCATAAGAAAAAACGGACCCTTATAGGATCACTTTGTTATCCGTCTGTCCGTCTATCTATCAAGATTCTTTATCTCTGGAAGGCGTGGCGATATCGAGTTAAAATTAATATCGTATACTTAAATTTGCAACCCCTTGCAGCTGTAAAAAAAACAATCTTCTAGATAAATGCAATCAAGAGATAAAGCCATTAATGACGCATATTTTACACTTGCCAGGGAATCAAAATCTACAGGGTACTTCCCGTTGACCTAGAATCATGAAATTTGGCAAGAAGCAATGTCTTATAGCAAAAATAAAGGAAAAAAGGTGAAAACCGTTAATTTGCACCTACCTACCTCAGATCAAACAGTAAACAGATAGAACGTACGTAATAAGAGAGCGGTGCCGCGATCTATATAAGTGTGCGTGACAGCGAGGACTATAGGGACACGTACATCTGTGTGCGTATAAGGATGCCAGATGTTGACGAAAACCTCCCACAGTTCTTTCGATGTTTCTCAAGAATATTATTGTTACTTACTTAAGTAGTATTTGGACAGAGTAATGGTTATCAAATTAATTATAGATAGAAGAAGATTAGATAGTTTTTTAAAGAATTGATAAGCGATATCATACATGTTGAATAATTACGCGAGGAACTTGAAAATGTGTTTTTTTGTGTGTTGAGATATTTTGATTTTGTTAGTGTCAAATGAAAGGTCTTTGCCTAGAACCATTTTATCCGTTTGAATCATCTAAATCGGTTCACGCGTTTACGAGATAATCGCTAATCATTACAATGAAAATGTAAACAAACCGGCACTTTTTCTGTTTTTGTTCTAGAAACTTTCTAATTATGGCAAAATTTGCTAATATTATGACTATAAATTGAGTATGTGTGCAAACACTATCTATTAAGTGAAAAATGAATAAAAAATAAGGCTCCAAAGATTTCGGCTAAGCGAAAATGAACGCATAAATGGTCAACGAAGGTTCAGTATTATCACTTATACCCCCTCCCGGGCACCCCGCGCCCCTGTCACAGCTCCACACTGGTTCATTGAATTATATTTATACGAATAAATTGTGTACATATTTTATAGATTTCATATCAGATATAAAAAGGTATTGAACAATTAATGAAAATGTGTTCAATTACTGATACACACTAGTTACAAAATTTTCCTGTATAAATTAATCGATCTTCCTACGCCCCATGTACATTTCCCTAATTCAAGGCAACTTATTTCGATGTAAACTGGCAACACCAACCAATTACTGCCAATGTTTTGTGTTACGAGTGAGCCGTAAATATTAGTGGATAAATCAATAGCAAAACTCTAAAATAATCAAAGTTACCTGTGGAAAGATATTCCATCTTAATTTTTTTGTTTTTGGGAACAACTTTTGCCAAGTTTAAAGATACAAGACGGCATTTTTATGCATGAAATAAGAAATGACTTGTGAAGTGTTGTAAGTAGTGCGACGCGTAGTTTCGTACTAACGCGAGATTGTATTAGTTTTTCAATTTGTATTTGTATTGGTGGTTGCGATTTCTTGTTTCGTACGTGCCATCTGTTTACTGTTCTATAATCTGAGCTACATACATAAAAAAAAAACTTATTTGCAGTTGGTAAACTGACCTTTTTTTTTTTTTTCTACTTGGCGACGTGTGAGACGCTTAACGCTAACTGCTTAACCGGGCTAGCCTGTGGAGACTAAGCTATATAGCCTCCAGCCAGGCACAAATTACTAAACCTAAGCGACTACGCTAAGGGCTACCCCAGGTGGGGTCGAACCTCGGCTCAGGGCGTCGCTGGGGGGACAACACTATAGCTGGATCTTATTAAAAGTGATTCTACCATTCGTTCGGAAAAGCCTACGTGGAGAATAACGAATAAGAAACTCCAATTATCTAACTATAATTTAACTAAGGCACAGCTCGCGGGCTGGCTTGCGTATCCTGTCGGGGTCGTCGCGGCGGGCCTCGGCGGCGAGGGCGGAACGAAGGCGGTCTGTGTATGCGAATTGTGCTGTTCTTTTTATTGCTCTCTTGGAGCAGGCTAGTGGCGTCATCGGGGATAGAGAGGACAAGCCTTGGTCGGTGAAGTTGGGAGATTTGGGAAGGTTCATAGCGGGAGACCGCTTGAATTAGAGGGTTGCTATGATCGACAGCAGAGTCAAAGAAACGCTTGGTAATGCGTTTAATGAATTGTTGGATAGTAGGGATTCTCAGATCGACATGGAGTTCCTGGTACCAGGGGGCTCCCGTGATGTTACGGAGAAATCGGTTTTGTACTCGTATAACCTGAAGTTTATGTATATTATGGGGTTTTGCGTGTGCGAATACAGCACAGGCATAGGTCATGATGGGACGGATGACCGCAGTGTAAATGCGCAGCTTGCACCTAGGTGACAAGCTGCTGCTTGCGTTCACCATCCCATGAAGTCTGCCCATAGCGAAGGCGGCTCGCGAGCGCGCCGCCTTAATGTGCTTGGCGAAAGTGAGGTGGTTGTTAAGGGTTACATCTAGGTACTTGGCTTGCTTCTCCCAAGGGATCGGCTTGCCGTACATTGTGATGGGTTTGGGGGGGCGGGGGTCTTTAAATCTATAATTGTATTTTCGATCAGGCCTCGAGAATAGGACAGCCTGGCTCTTGTCGGGATTGACTTCTATTCTCCAGAGGCGGAACCACTTGGCTAGAGTGTTGACGGTTCTCTGGAGTTTTAATGCTATGGCATCGGTTACTAAGCCTTTGCAAAAGAGGGCCGTGTCGTCAGCGAATAATGCCAACTGGCCCCCTTTGATTTTTGGAATATCGCTGGTGTACAGCGAGAAAGCTAGAGGGGGTAGTACGCAGCCTTGAGGGACTCCGGCTCGTATGGGGTGAGGGGAGGAGAGTTCTCCCTCGACACGATAGCGGAAAGTTCTGTTCGACAACCAGTCTCGTAAGATGAGCACGAGACGATCTGGCACACCAAGATTATATAGCTTATATATTAAGCCATTGTGCCAGACTTTGTCGAACGCTTTCGCTATGTCGAAGAACAAGGCACCGGTGAACATACCCTGCTGGAAGCCAGCACTAGTGTGTTCAACGAAACGGTGAACTTGTTGAATACAAGAGTTTTCAGCATGAAAGGCGAATTGCTCGTTGGGGATAAGGCTCTTTCGCTCGACAAAGTCTTTGAGCCGCTTATAAATAAGTCGCTCATAGACTTTCCCGAGAGAATTCACCAGACTAATGGGACGATAACTGGTAGGCTCCGATTTCGGTTTACCCGGTTTAGGGATGCCTATTACAGTAGCCTGTTTCAAAGCTTGGGGGAAGATATTTTTGCTTAATGCAGCGTTGAAAATGGCCGTCAATAGCAATATTATTTGGGCAGGGAGGAGTTTCAACACCTTATTGGTGATGCTATCTATGCCTGGGGCTTTGTTGGAGTGAAGCCTTTTGATAACCTCCACTACTTCGTCTGGGGTGACGGGAGGTAGTGGGTCATCAGGGTCTTCAACGGGAGGAAGGGAAGTCCTACGTTCGACTTCAGCGTCTACCATATCTAGGTGAGCTTTGTCTACTGGTTGGGAGCTGGGTGTGCATTGAAGTTCGAGACTGTCAGCCAGACATTCGGCTTTTTCAGTGTTTTCAAATGCAACACTCTTATCAGGGCGAATAAGTGGGGGAATGGCAGATTCTTCAGTGGAGCGTAACCTCCTCTGAAGGTGCCAGAAGGCATGGTGGTTGGGCTCTAGTTCGCTCAGCATCTTATTCCATGTCGCAGAACGGAGCTCAGCCATACGTTCCTTTACAGCACGCTGTAAGTTACGCATGTGAACTCTGTTTGCGACACAGCGAAAGTTACTGTAGTCACGGATAGCTGCGTTCTTCTCAGTTATCAACTTCCGTACATATCAACTTTCGTCCGGGAGTTTCCCTTGCTGGATGTCCAGCACTGGAACCTCCCTTGAACATTCGTTCAGGACGGTCTGCACGTGAGTTGTAATCGAGTCGATCGCCGCTGTCGTGTCAGCGACTGAGTTTATATGATTGGGGATTGAATCTAAGTGGGGTGAAATTGTGGATTTCAGTTTAGCACTTACTTTCCTCCAATCAGTGACTATTTTGGTGGGGGCGGCTGTCCTGGATCTGGGAGGCCTGAACGACTACCTAGGTGCATGATCACAGGACGGTGATCAGAAGATAATTCATTTAGTACTTCTATAGAACGAAACTGAAGGTTAATGTTCTTTAGGAGCGCTATATCAAGGACGTCCGGGTTACTAGTGACATTACCTGGGCAATGAGTGAAGCTCATGGGGGCGAGGGCGTCAAAATGAAGGGTTGTGGCTAGGTTCTGTACCAGCTTTCCTCTAGGGTTAGCAACGGTACTGTTCCAGTCAGTATGTTTGGCATTGAGATCACCCGCTAGGATAACGGAGTCACTCAAGTTGAAGAGGGAGGTAAGATCTTTTTTGAGACCCTCTGGGTTATCCACCGATGACGCCGTGGGTGGAGGGCAATAGGCGGATATGATGGTGATCGTTTGATGACCAGTCATTCCAAGCCGACAGGCTGAGTACTCAAGGTACGAAGTGGGGTCGGGTGGGGTGATTACACTACAGTGAAGCTCATTTTTGTAATAAATGAGAATGCCACCGCCGTGGCAGCGGGTCCTATCATTGCGAACTATACGATAGTTGGCAATTCTGGGATCGCGTTGTTGGGGTTTAAGGAATGTCTTCTGTATGAGGAAGACGTCCAGCTGATGATCGCGAAGGAACGTGGCTATCTCATCACGCTGGTTGTTAATGCTATTTGCATTGAAAAAACCTAACTTAAGGGATCTCGGTTTGAGGCAATTACTTCTTAATTGCGAATCCATTGTCCATTGACAAAGACAAGGCTATCGAGTTCCTTGGTAATAGAGGGATACCTCGAGAAGACCTCGAGGCATAAAAAAGGGTTTTTGGGGTCGGCTAAACTTGTTAGTTCAGCGTGAAGGGAACGGGCCTCAGGAGTCATCCAGATCGCGTATGCGTTGAAAATGGTTTCAGCGACACACCGATAGGAGCTCTGGCCGGGTTGGACTACAGGGGGGGGTGAGCGCGCGCCAACGTCAGTGGTAGGAGCCACCTTGTTAGTTTGCGTTGGGGCCACTATGGCCGGCGTTGGAATAGGCACTGGGATCCTAAGATCCATCAGCGCTGGAATGGGCTGACTATTAGACTGGGGCGCCACACTTTGGTGGTTCAGCTTACCCCATGGAGAATCCCTCTGAGGGGCTAGACGAGGGGGGGCATGGGCTGGGGGAGCAATGCGTGCTTGGCGCGCGTCATTGCGTTTAGCCACTGTGGGCGCGAGTTTTGGGGCTTTGGGGCAGCCACGGTAACTGGTGGGGTGACCTACCTGGCCACAGAGCACACAGCTGGGAGGCTCCGTGCACTCTGAGCGGTCCTTGGGACGGGGACAATCTTTCGTGCCATGGTCCCCCAAGCATTTAACGCATCTAGGGGTGGCGAAACAGTTAGCTTGGGAGTGCCCATATAGTTGGCAGTTGTGGCACTGACCAACAATAGTGGGGCGATACGGTCTCTCAATTGAGATACCGGTGAGGGAGCAAATGGATTTAATCCCGAAGATGGGATTGTGGGATTCGGTAGGGCTACATTCCACCACTACCATGTCATATTGCTGTCCACCTCTCGCTTTGTGCAATCGGTGCACAGTAATGACGGGAACTTTTTGTGCTAGGAGGTCCAAGCGGACGTCTTCCGTCGAGATATCTTTCGGAATTCTTCGGATGACTACCCGGGTGGACTTCTCCTCGGGGAGGGAGTAAGTGTGGAAGGAATACTTCCGCACTTTGAGTAGTCGGGTTAAATCCCGGCAATCTTTTGAAGAGGGGACTAAGATTTTAATGCCCTGCTGACAGGCAGGAATCCTTATCCTGTAGGAATATCGGCGGCGGGGGCTTGGTCTTATTGACCGTAGTGACTGTAACAGTGAGGCTGGGGGGGCGACTAGACCGCTGGGGCGGGCTGGTTGCCTGTCGGCTCGGGAGAGGGACAGGGGGAGGCGATTGGTGAAGCAAACGGAGTTGCTACGAAAGTCTTTTTGGCCTTGGAGGCCTGGGCTGAGGCTGGGAGGGGTGTTTCCCCCCTTTACCATCCCCACCACTCGGAGCCCCATGGTTATGGAGATATCCATGGTTAAAGTTTTTAGGTTAGAATGAAAATTTCTATCAAAGTTAATCGATTTTTGGGGCGGGAAAGGGGGAAGGGAAGTGGCGGGTAGTGGGGCTACCCCACAGTACCATCCCAAACTCGCGGAACCCCATGGTTAAGGAGATATTCATGGTTAAAGTTTTTACAATTACTATTTAACAACAATGTCGACGGAGCCCCGCTGCGGGGCTCCTATTTCTGTCTGAAGGATCTAAAGTAACCTGGGGGTGCCCTAAGCTCCCGAGCTCGCTTCGCTCGCTCCTGGACCAATTCTCATATTTTTACCTCACGAAAAACCTACAAAAAAAAAAAAACCGAGTCTTGAAAATTTGTAAAAAGCTTTCTATTTATGAGTACAACCTATAAAAAAAATAAACTTCCAAATCAACGGCCCATAATGGAAATTTTATCCAAATTCTGGAACTATTATACGTATTAGTCATCAAAATAAAAATATTTTATTTCAACTTAACCATTTTTGAATAGTCAGCAAAAAACATAAATGAAGCTAGTTGCACATTCGCAAGCGTCAGTAGGATGGACAATAATGTGCAAGAAACTCCACGGACACTCTTGCCCGTCAATAAGTTTTAATTACAAGTATTTGGTTACATCATTCTTGTTGGAACTTTACATTATATGCATGTGAGAACGATGTAAAAAGGCGTGCACGTAAAAGCGTCTAGAGTAAAACAAACAACCTCAAAACACAATAATTAATTAAAAACAGGGCGAGGCAACCAAGTTATGAACCATCCCAACTGATGGAGCCCGTTCACAAAGATGATGCATGGATTGGCACCAATAAGCTCAACTATCATGAAGGGAACCGAATGATCAAACACATGTGCCACCATCAGAGAGATATTTGATAGAGCTTGACACACTCTTAACTGCCAGGGCTCATTCAAGTCACCGAACAACATAATAGGTACAATAAATGGTACATAGCACTCACATATGTGCTGTGCAGTTAAATAATACATCAATCTCTTTCAAGATTAATCATTCACTCAGTCAAATCATTGTTTCTTTTGTCTACCCCTACTTTTATGCCAAAGAAGCCAGCAGAAACTAAGCATCATGAAAGACTTACCGCATTTTACCTCTTCCTAAAGGCAATGTGGCAAAAATTTACTTCAAACCGTACCAAATACATATATTTTACTTCCTGCTAGTTACTTAAAGCGAAGCCATTTACACCGTATCGCTAGCCTTTCAACCTTGCAGAGTGGTTAGAATTAAGAGTAACTTTTGCAGCTACAAAAGAGCAGCTTTTTAAAATGTTTAGTTTAGCGATAAAGTTTTTTTTCCACCGGAGATGTACGAGGTAACTAGATGGTGTGGAAGAAAAAATCCCATGTGATCACTTCGTTTTCCAAGCCTGGCTTAGTGCAGCTTTGAGTCTCTAGACAAATGTCCTTCGATGTCAGCGATAGTGGTGGTCGAAATACCAAAAGAGATGTTTAATTTTCAGCCGTGAGATGTATATTTAATCGAAACAGTAAAAAATATACCACGAATTGAGGAACTTAAGGAACTTAACTTACTTTCGTGAATTTATGTCTGATTTCGTGTGCATAAAAAGTAATATTTATTCAATTATTGCCATTTTATATTCAACATGGCGTATCGTAGTTTGTATAGGAGGCTTTAGATCTGAAATCATTTATTTATTAATCCACTTCAAAAAAAGGAGGAGGTTACCGGTGGGCTACTATTTTTAATGTGTTTGTTTTTTTTTGTATTTTATAAAAATATTTAAAAAAGTAACAAATAAGAAAGAAATTAATTAGAGGACATAATAAATAATACCACGTATATAAGTTAATATCCTTTATTTTGAAATACCGCCTTTCAAGCACCTGTATTATTATTATTTTTTAAATTAATAATAGTATATACCTATTAATTTTATTTTTATTATTGCTACTTCCCCTCAACCCGCAACACCCATCTATAGCTATACAGTGCTGCCTAAATATGCTGATGTTGGTTAGCGCATGACAATTTTGAATCAACGTCAATAACTACAGAAAACTAATTTCTTTGATATCACAAAGATGGCGCGCACGTAAACATCGTAGTATACCACCAGGGTTGCCTAAATATGCTGATGTTGGTAAGCGCATGACAATTTTGTATCAATAACGTAAACAATGATTGTTAAATGGGAATCTTGCACGCTTACTTGTGAAATCGATGTCAATAACTACAGAAAAACTAAAAAAAAAAGTCGTTGTATATCCTCCTGCCCATAGCTGACGCTTTTTATACACTTCTGATGTTTCTCTGCAGCTGTATGTACATAAAAAAGCAAGAGATGTTAGGAGGACCTACGTGAGCGAGAAATAAGTGCGAAGCGCTTACACTGCCACTCGAACCCGCCTGCACACACAGACAAAAAACTGAAAATAATCCACTACGCAACTATGCTAGATGCGTAGTGTACTCTTTTATATAGGATAGGTGATGAACTATAAGGGAGAAATGTTGACATGGGTGTCAACTACCGACAGCGAATCTCATCAGGGACCTATCGACTGACAGGTCACTACATCAGTGGTGACTAAGTCCGCGTATGCACTTTTAGGTTGCATGATTTTTTAATAAATAAATAAATACACCCCTTCCGTACCGCGCAGCTACTTCAGAATGGTTTCAGTTAAGCGATCGATCTATAGCAGGACATCGTTTTAAACCATTGCTATTCATCCTCACATCGCAATCGCACAAGCTCCTCCCACAACATTAATAGAAACGAACACACATTTTCACAGCACCAACACATCCTCGTACCGCCTAGCTACCTCGCACATCCCGGATAGAAAAGTACCTTTATCATTTGCTTCGACTCAAACTGCATTTCACCATCGAAAAACTTTTTCTCATATCATCGATGGAGGAAATTGGAAAGTTTGAACATTGAGTTAATCCGGCTAGGGTGACTGAAGAGTTTCCTAGTTTGCTAGCGATCTAGTTGGAATGGGATTGGATTATGTCTTTCTATGTATGCAGTTAGATAGATTTGTTTCTTTGTGTGTGCCATTATGTGCTTTGATATCATAGTTAGGTGCGATATTATCAAAGATATTAAAAGTTAATTTTCGCACATAGAAAATCACGTCACCGTGAATCACTGATTAGTCAAGTCAACTTGACTGTTTGTATGTGAATAACTGAGACGTATAGGTCGCGACGTGACTGACGTGTGTCGATGGTTGATGTCTCACTTAAGACTTTTACAAAACTATATTTTTTGGCGTGACTTATTGATGACTGACGATTACTTGATTATCTTTATATGAATCTGCAACAAAGCGATTAGCTATTGACTATCTTCTCGCTGAAGAAACGAACAAAAGATACAGATCCTGTGTCAATAAAAAAAAACAAACCGACTTCCAAAACAAAACACTAAAAAGCGAAAAAAATATTTTCTTTTCCGAAGTCGGTGTCTTTTGTACCTATTCTTTTCCGTTTTTCGACACCGATTTCGGAAAAGAATAGTGCATTATAGTACAAGTGTGTAATGTTGGTGATTACCGCTGAGGCGCCATTGATACCTGAGCCGTTAGGTGAGGGTCTTAAGAGAGCCGAGGACGGTAATCATCAATACACACGTGTATCATACGACGTTTTTCAACACACTTGTGAAGAAAATAATATTAAAATAAGACTAAAAAGAATGAGGTTTCTTTATTTTTGGCTTTTCGCGGATAGCGTTTTAGCCACGTACAAAATGGGGAATTTCAAGTTTTCTTTATTACAGACAAAACAAAATTAATATTTGAGTGAAAGTTTTATTTATTAAACACGTACAAGTTGAAATTATCTATTTAAATACGTAGTTGCATGAAATATGTTGCATTTGTACTATTGAGCACGATCTTTTTTGTATCGAAACTTTTTTAAGAACTAAGCAACTCAACCAATAAATTAAAAGAAAACTCTATAACTCACTTGTGAATAATAGCAATTAAAAGTCACAGTTTAATAACAGGTGTCATTATGTGCCTAATTGCGGTGAAATTAGAGCCACTTTATGAGCAAGTCTGTTGAATTTATTATATTTAAGTTATTTTTTGCTTTGTAGTGTTTCGTTTAGGTTTTTTAGGTTCCTCCAATTACCATGAAAATCATTTATAGTCAAAGTAAATCTCATGACGATTCCAAAAAGCCCAAACACGACTAGGATAAATTGTTTTTTCGGAGTTCCAGTGCGGCTTCATCATTCGATCAGAGGCCTTAGTGCGAGTTTTTACTCACGCTCACTCGTGATACGTAAACGATCTCTTATGTCAAAATGTATACAAAAAAAGTGGTTTCTCCTTACCGTCGCCAGACGGCGCTTATCCAGTTTCAATACAAAATGATGTTTACGTATCACGAGTGAGCGTGAGTAAAAACTCGCACTAAGGCCTCAGTTCGATGGTACCATTTTAAGTATTTGCTTCAACATAATCGGTTTACTATTCGAGATATCAGTCTTAGCATTATCTCTTGACATACTTAGCATTAAGTAGATCCAGTGGAAATCTGTGGTCTTCCCTATCAGTTCCACTTCACCAAATGATACTTTCTGAGTGGAAATGATTGCATTGTTGATGAAAATACCAAAATCACTATATTTATGCCTATAATATTTGAGGTGTGTCCTCGATTTCTCCAAGATCCCATTATCAGACCCTGACCTGATGTCCATGGGACCACCTAGGAAGAAGTATTTTTCAAATCGGTCAAGGCGTCTTTGAGTAATCGGGGACCTCCTCCTTTTTTTGAAGTCGGTTAATTAAAAAGAGACACATATATTAATAGTTTATCGCCGGTTGTTCATACTGCCGGCGAGTATTCTCTCGACACAAGTTTGTCGCAGCGACAAGAGCTATCAAATATAATACCCGCTCAGCGACACTCGTTAGGCGATACTCACTTGGCGGTCAGATCTCACCCCGAGAGACCAACCAACCAACGCGTGCAGGACTGACCGCTCATAGCTGAACGGTATTACTATTGGAAATACACACTCGCTTTTCACTGCCCGCTAACTCGTATCTAGGTTCTAGCTGTAATCACTGCCCGCTGATCGTCGGCGGTAGGAGACAAGTGCCTAAATAGGTTTTTTTTTGTAATATTTTGAAAGCGCTTATTAATGTTGTAATTTACAAAAAAAACGGCCAAGTGCGAGTTTGTCATTACATTAATCATATAACAATGGTTAATGTACTGACAATCAAACCTGTTTGCAAATACGCTCAGGATGGTGTTAGAGGTGGTCCGGAGCCTGCGCCCCAGAGATGCGCACCGCTTTCGCATCGTCGTGTAGAAACAGTCAACACGGGCGTCGGCGAACATCCCCGACGCGCTGCAGTGCCGGGGCAGCCCCAACAGCACCCTGAATGCATTATTATACTGAACACGGAGAGCGTTGTACTGCTTCTGGGTATATGAAACCCACAGACTTGCCGTGTACAGGGACGTACAAAATGCTCTGTAAAGAGTTAATTTGACGGCCCCCGAGCAACGAACAAACCTGCGGGCGATCATATTGGCCCTCACAGACAACGCCCTCCGCTCCCTATCGATATCCGCATCGTCGTTCAGGTCAGAGGTAACGATATGCCCGAGATATTTGAACTGTTGAACTCTTTTTAACTTGACACCGTTCAGTCTAATAGGTGGAACAGAATCCGGGCAGCTGCGACCCCTGGCCCGAAAGACCATGCATTCACTCTTCTTTGCGTTATAGAGCAATCCGTGATTCAGCGCGTAACGCTCGCATATGCCCAGCAACCTGGACAGACCACACACCGAGGCGCTCAACAGCACCATATCATCTGCGTAACTAATATTGTTTACACAAACACCATCAATATGGCAGCCGACATGGGTGCTGCTGAGCTCCTCTATCAGCGCATTCACGTACAGGTTGAAGAGCCTCGGCGAGGTCAGCCCTCCCTGCCTTACCCCGCACTCCAGCCTGTACGGCTCCGACAGAGCACTCGACCACCGGACGACGTTGACCTGGTTAAGATACCAGTACTTGAAAATTTCTATCAGTACCTATGTACCATTCGCCAAATTTCGTCATTCTATATCAACGGGAACTATCATATAGATTTTCAACCCAAAACCTATAGGGTACTGCCAGTTGACCTAGCATTGTCAATTTTGGTTAAAAACCAGGTCTTACAGCACAAGTAAAGGAAAAACACCAAAATATAAAAAAATTGAAAGTCATGGTAAATTTTGGTATATACAAGATTTCGCAAAAATCTAAATTTGCCCGTATCTTTTTATCGTGTTGGCTCAGGACCTTGATTTTTATGGACCTTGATATTATTATAATAACTAATAGGGACTATATACCTCAGTATCTGGTATATAGTCCCTATTAGTTAGGTTCCTGAGAAAATCGGTGGTGACACACGGACGAGACGGACGGGAAAGAGGAACAAGAGACTGCTCTTATAAGAGTTCCTTTTTACCTTTTGAGGTACGGAACCCTAAAAATGACTTCGACTTCAGGTATAAATAGTAGGCAACAGCAAGAGTTGGTTGAATGAACCATCGACCTGTTTGCCCTCGTTTTATGTGTTAGCTTCTAGGTTTACGGTTTTAAAAGAGAAACAATATGATTTACATACATCTAGTTTATTCACATCACATAATAAGTAGGTATAATAAAGCATACACGACCACAATATTAGATTAGTATGGACAGACAAACTTACAGACAGTTCGAATAGCAAACCTTGGGCTCCAGAAAAAGAGAAACTCTATTACCGAAAGCGACTGTCAAAAGTACAAAATATGTAGAAACTTTCGTGCTTCAAAACCTGCAGTAGCAGTTCTACTGCAGGTTTTCTTCTACTGTAGAAGCAATCTATGTGTCGTCTCCGATGATGCTGTGCTAGTGGCAATGTATTGGGCTTAATACAAACTGACCCAACAAAACGAAGAAAAAGGACGTTGTAGATATATATCGTATACTTTGACTTTTCGACAATCGTTTCCGCTGATAGAATACCAATATTTGTATAGTCTTTTATACTTGAGAATAAATTCCATAAAATTAAACTGCCGGTCTGAGAAGATGGTTCAAGCGAATTTGAGCAATGTTCTTGTCCAGCCAGCCCCTGAGAGCGGAGATTTTGGCGTACACTCCGGGGTAGTCAGGTCTGGCGCATCCTAGACCCCAGGATACGATGCCTGCCAGCTTGTTGTCGTGGACTAATGGACCGCCACTGTCACCCTGTAAAAAGAATTTTTGTATAGTTTGATATAAAGTTTTGCATTCCTCCTTATACTAAACTAATATAATCTACATGTATCAAAACTAATGAAACAACGATAAAAATATTTGTGTTTTCAAAAGGAAATTTAAATGCTCGAGATCCCCGAGCTTGGAGAAGCACTTAAAGCCGTTGGTCCAGTGCAAAATGCCTGTTCTCTCCCCAGATTTGTGAAATTGCCGACCCATTAGACTATGAGAGTGATGAAAGAGAGAGCGCACTAGCTTGCCGAAGCTAGTGCGCTCACACATTTGTTCTAGGCATAACACTCTTACATCGATGGCTACTACTCAAAAAGCCGTCGTGGCCGAAATCGGTAATGAGGATGTCATATACGAGTATCGCTCCCATTGACAACTCTACAGGACATTTTCGGAAATTTTCTGGAAAAAAGAAGCCTATAACCTTAAGCGGTAGTTTAGCTTTCTAATATTTAAAGAGTTTTTGAAATAGAGTCAGTATTCCTAGAGTTTGCACATTACAAATAAACTGAAGTGTGTCAGTGAGATTACTAAATAACATTGGATACGTATTTTTTGCTTAATCAAATAAATAAAATTAAAAAAGATAAAGCGCATCAAATTTCAGTAGTGCGGGCTTGTGAAGTCACTTTGTCAGTATAAAGTGTAGCACACCGTGACGTCACATGATATTTCAACGCACTGTAGGTATATATATATATATATATAAAAAATACATGTGCTAAATTATAGATTATCTAACTGACGGACTAAATAGATATTTTTTGTCAACTACACTATTTAACAGCTAATGTGAAATTATTAGCTAAAAAAACTTAACATACTTATAATATACAAACTACGAGTATATACAAACGCGTATAAAAAGGGGAGCGCTCATTGGGCGTCAAAAATTCGTCCACATTGATGTCAACGGTAAACGTGCCCAGAACACTGCCAGCATTGCCGTGTTGGACAGCAATGCTGATTCTCTGGCCGAAGAAAAACCCAGCCGTCTGTTCTTGTGAAGATTCGACTAACTATTTACTTATATCTCGAAAAACTCGATGAGCACTTGGACACCATGGATGTTTCAACCCCAAACGGCTGAAATATAGAGTATCCAGTAAGGATGTTGTATTTGCGCCGTTTGAAGTTTTCTGCACCATCAGCAGCCGGACCAGCATACCAATGGCCTTATATTAGGTAAGAATATAAAAGTTTAAAATTACCTGGCAAGCATCCTTTCCACCTTCACTGGCTCCAGCACAAAGCATGTTGCGTGTGATGCTGTACACCGGCTGGTAGAAAGCATTGCAGTCCTTCTCATTCACCTTCGGGACAGCTACTCCTTGCAACGTCGATGGAATTCCACCATTTTCCTACAAAATAAATTTTGTTCAACATGTAAATGGCTGCATTCTGACTAATTATAATAGAGACTTTTATATCATGAATAAATGGTCGGTTTTTGAATTGAGTGTTTAGAGTTGAGAATGTGTCCAAACCTATTTTACCAAACTATTGCCACAAAATAGAAGCGCCACCGCTTACGTACTTTGTGCATGGTAAAGCATTACAATTTGATAGGTATTTAGACTAAAGAAAAGCTTGACAAATACTCAACTATAAATTCATAGTACAGAAATCAATCGTCCTTATCAAACAACGTTATTTTTGAAACAAATCTGATATTAGCTTGTTTCAAACAGAATCCGTTCTTAGTTTCTAAAAATGTGCAATACTTTTTAAACTTATTATGGTGACGCTATAGTAGGTATGGTAGGCCCCTGAAACTCCATTCAACCGTTTGCGCGAAATAGCCTACTACTACTTATAACGCATAATGTGTGTACACGTGTGAAAGTATGCGTGAACTATTCAGTTTACTGCCTTGTAACTGCCTCGTCGCAGACGACGATAAATTGGCGGGAGGAGCGGAGTGTCGCTTCTTTACGTAGTAATAATTAGTATTCTTTAGTTACGTTGGGACGCTCTCAGGCTAGGTAGATTTAAAGGTAGCTAGTAGGAGATGAATGAGAGTTGCCGAAAATCGAAGCAAATGGCGTGCGAATGGAGAGGCCCATATCCAGCAGTAAACTGCTATAGGTTAATGATGATGACGATGGTGATGGTGACACTTACAAAAAGGTTGCCCCATCCAGTCACAACTGTCAGATCGCCGTCACTGATTTCTTCATTCCTCCCCATCATTTCCACTGGTGCTACTCGATCACTGAACGTCAAAGGCTTTGACAACCGCAGAATAGCAATGTCACTATCCATCTTGGCGTAGTTGAAATCAGAATGCCATCTTAAATCTCCAATGGGATATAACTCTCCTCCTTCGTTACTGAATGAAGATCCGACGCGGACTTGGAACGTTTCCGGATATGATCTGAGAAAAGAGGAAATTTTATTTTAAATAAAATGATCTTCTCTATAACAAGTACTTTTGCTTTTCGTAAATTGTCATTCAATGCCTGTTTTAAAATTGGTTTGGTGATTTCAAATGTATATTAACTTTTTATAGTGAGCAGTGGTGGCCCAGGTGAGAACGGCCCCGACTTACGTATCGTAGGTCGTTTGTTCGAACCTAGGCAGGCGCTTTACTTTGTGTAAATTATTTCATCACCACTGCTCTTAAAACGGTGAAGGAAAACATCGTGAGGTAATCCTAGAACCATATATTCGAAGGCATGTGACATTCATCAATCTGCACTGGGCCCGCGTGGTGGAGTCCATTACCTCTCTCACAGAGAGGATGCCTGTGTCCCAGCAGTGGGAATATTATAAGGCTGATGATGATTAACTTTATAAGTTCAGGTTTTCTCATGATGCTGTCTCAGATAGACTTAGAAAGTACAGTCAAGGGTCAAAAGTGCAGTCACACTCTATCAAAACTAAAGTGTCTAAAATTTTTAGAAGAAGGTTTAGACTGATTGAATCTGTAGAATCTGAAGTACCAGTCGAGGATTATTAAACTTCTTCTACAAAAAAGTTGACACTGATACAAATCTACACTTTAGTTATGGTAGAGTACGACTACCCCTTTGAAACTTGAACGCCATTGAAAAAATCTATAGTTGATTGAATCAAAATAGATAGGGTGGTACGTCGTGTAGTTCAGGGACAACAGTTTTTGTGAAAGATCTTGCTTTGTCTTAATTTTTTTCTGATCTTCGAAAACCTATACCTACTTACCCAATAACACAGTGTGCAGCTGTCACAATAATGTCGTTGGCAACGATGGCTCCTCCACAAGCATGCTTGCCTCGTCTCACCAGAGACACCTGGTACGGTGCATCAGTAATATCGATGTCTTCTCCTCCAACGATTTTCAGATCCTCCAAGGATTTTATCGTGGGTGAGGACACTGTAAATAGATATTTTGATGAATGAGTACCATAATTGTGAATAATAATATCAACAGAAGGAAGGCCAAAGAAAAGATGGATGGACTGTGTTTAGAGTGATATGAAAGAAAAGGGAATCAGTGATAGCGTGACGGTTGATAGGACGATATGGAAAAAGAAAACGTGTTGGGCCAACTACAACTAACATGGGACAAGGGCAGGAAGTTTATGAAGTGATTAGAAGTAGGCAAAGATTTTCATTGCAGCCGAGGCGGTATTGACGCCTTAACTGATGGTATTATGGAGCCGGGAGAGCAATAACAAATGCAAGTCACTAACCACCCTAATATAGTAAATATAATAAACTGAATAAGAGGAGCAATAAATCCCCTCAAATGGGACAGAAACACACGGCTTGTTTAATAATATACTGCATTTTGATCTAAAAACCAATGACCCAAGAACCACTTTTCGAGTAGGTCTGATTAAAACTAATTGCCCGTTTTGATTTCGTTTCGACAAGCAATGCCTTGAGACCGGTGATATTCCCTTTGATGACACATTTGCAGAGGAACACCACTTTATGTCTGTTTGTATTGAAGTGCTACTGAATGAACACTTTCGCTAAAGCCTAAGCAACTATCAAAAAGCTAAAATGTTTGGGATGACATTTCGGTAGCGTTTGTTGTTCAAAGCGTGGTAGTTCAAATTGTATGGTATAGTTTGAATCTGATAGAATTTCATTTTGTTAAGGCCCTAAGATGTCCAAAAATCTAAATATTATTAAGGGCCAGTTTCTGAACAGGTTCAATATTTGGAGTTAAGAATGTGTCAAAAATAAGATTTTGACAAATACTCAACTTCAAATTCTGAATACAGAAATCGGAGATTAGACACTTCCATGTAAAATCAGGTTCATACAATCTTCTATCATCTTGCTATTATTAATTAAATTATTAGGTTTTTCAATTTGTAATACATATTTTAACACTCATTTATAATTGGCCAAAACAAAACATAATTAACTATTTTTAAGTTAATTTTTATTCTCATTTCTAAGGGTTTAATTTAATTTAATTTTATATTTTTATAAACACTGTAACAATAAACAAGACTCACTCACCCACATAACTGACGAACGCCAGCAAGAACAGTTTGGAAATCATGTTGAATTATTTACAAGTACTGTTAATTGTTCGTAATAATTGAACATTTATACCTGAAAATTACAAAAGATTATTAAGGTCAACGTAATTTAACTGATAATATTTTGCCTTCACTGCATACTCGACTGATAGTGATAGGTCTTGAAGAAAAAATAGATAAACATAGAAGGTCGACTCCATACAACGAGCGAGAAAAGTTGCACACAGACATAGACGCGTTCGTACTGCGATCTCAAACAAATGCTGGTCGCAAGAGCACTTGCACTTGCTGTACGTGAAGTGTGTCTATGTGTGCGTGCGTTTTCGCTCGTGGTATGGAGCTGACCTTCTGTACACTATGTATTTTGTGTCTCAAGTTTTATGTTTGTTTAGTCAAGAGAATTACATGATTCATAAGTGGGTGAAGTTTATTCGTGTTGTTATGTTTTAGGGTTCTAAAGATGGGAGTGTGACGCCATTATTATTATGACATACATTTTCAGCCTTGATTCAAAATCGTTAGGGGTCGATTTCTGACATAATAAATTGTTTCTATAATCTGCGCAAAATAGTTCTTTATGGAAGTTTTCATATGGCTGGTAGCAACTATGTTTCGTTGCTGAAAATAATTATAATTATTCAATTTACATTTGAAAGACAGAGAAAGCAGCTCACCGCGAGCTCAGATTTGACGTGTCGTATAATTGATGCAGTAATATATTACAAATATTTTTCTTAATGCCTTTTACTATTATTATGTTGCTTTGAATGAAAAATTATATATTTTATACATTGTTTCTCACATACTTTATTGCACACAACAATATAAAACACAGGACAAACATTTGTAAAACAAGTGAACAATGGGCGGTCTTATCGCACCGGGGGATTTCTTACAGACAACCTTTTCATGAGCTGAAGGAAAGTAGATAGATTGCATACAATGACGTGTGTGTATGTTTTATTTATTAGTCTTTAATGTCCCAATGCTTCCAGACACTTTTTTCTGGCGCCAGCTCATAGCAGTGTTCGTGCTGTGCGTCCCGGCCATCTTGCAAACACCTTCTGGACCTACTACTAATTACTAATTGCGTGGAGACGTTTTTGATAATCTGAAAGGATTTTGATGAAACTTTACAAGAATCTTATACATCAGAATAACACAATACAGGTTATAATTTATAATGATATTGGAGGAAGTACTATTTCCACGCTGGGCGGATCGTGGGTAGCAGCTAGTTAGTTATAAGTTGAAACTGCTTGGTTGTTCTTCGAGGTCTTGGATTCACAACTCAAGTGAGACAAAGTGTTATTAGATTTTCATTTCATTAAAAAAATCTCAGCAGCCCGGAGTCTGGATTTATGTACAGTTGATGGCAATATAATAATAAAAATATATAATATAATATTTTTTGGCAGAAAATACAAGTTTGACACATATTAAAGTACACCTAATTGTCAACTAGGGGACAGAGAAATTAACAACAATAATAATGTGTGAAAGATAGGTAAAGTACAGAAAATACAAAATTTGAGCCCTGACTACTTAAATAGGAAGGAATCCTGTATCTTAGGAGGCAGTGTCTTCGCATAAATAGTGGACAAGCAAATTATGAGCGTACTAGCAGACTCGGATAGTCATAGAAAAAGATTTAGACTAAATAGTAAATATATATTAAATATAATTTAATAGTATTTTGAATTAAATAATATGGTTTTTTTAAGTATATGTGTGTAGTGTATTTGTGTCGGGTGTCTATCATGAGAAAGTGTTGTGTGAGTGTGTAAGTAAGGGAGAGGTATTTGTGGTGAGGTAATCCACACCACACCACACATTCCTCTGAACGAAGTGGTGTGTTGTGGTGATGTGGGTGGGTGGGGTGTATAGAGTGAGTGTGCGTCTTTGTTTGCAGATTGAATTTAGAGACTTCTCCCGTCGTTGGCGATAAGGCCTCACCTCTTATTCCTATAACATGGAGCTTATACATAACATTTGAAATGGTTGTTTAGGTACTATATAGTATACTCGGCAATACCCTTCGGGATGAGAATTGTCATGTTATGTTAATAAGCTAAAAATACCATCAAATAAAACTAATTTATTATACGGAACACATTATCACTTAAATTCATTATCAAATCTTGGTTTTGACCGAATTCCTCAACCTAATTTTGTTTGCATGCATAATAATTATAATCTAATCAAAATAACAGAATATCAGAATTGAGTAACATCTTTCAAAATGTTTCCATTATCTTATCTGATAAGGCAAAAAAGATGCGTAGTGCTATTATTGGGTTAAGGTTACTAGAAACTATTAGTGACATTTGCGCAATATGATAAAAAATATAATTATTTACTAAGTACTGTATATGTTATGGACCAAGTGATTAATACGGCATTATTCATAATGCCCACACAATTTGAGAAATTGGCAAAATGAAAAAAAAAAAAAAAATGATCGGGCTTTCTGAATAATGCCCATTACTTTTCGAGCCGGTTCATAAAAAAATGTGTTTTTTCAATTCATTACTTTAATGTTGACATTGGTTTTAATACAGAATAGGTAAGTACGAGTACTATTTAAGCTACAAAACCGGTGGCGCCCCGCGCATGGGGCTCCTATTTCTGTCTGTAGGGTCTAAAGTAACCTAACATGAATGAGATGACGGGATGCCCTAAGCTCCCGAGCTCGCTTCGCTCGCTCTTGGACTAATTCATTCACCATAATTATCGAATTGCCCAACCGTTACTTAACAATAATCATAATGACCAGACAATGTGATAATTATAGAAGTTTAAATCAATATTACCGTATGCAAAATACGCGCTTGGTCGTGGAGTTGCTGATACCAGCCCGATTTAACCTAATCTAAATCAATATTTATTATATTACGCGATTTGACTTGACCAGATGTATAATGCCCGTGGATTATTCATAGTGCCCTGATTAATCACTTGTACATGACATACACCATTAACGCAGCAAAACACAAAAAAATAAACAGACTTCCAAAGCGAAAAAGTAAAAAGTGCAAAAATTACTTTTGAATTGGATGTCGGTGTTGTTTTGCAACACCGACATCCAATTCAAAAGTAATTTTAGACATAACAAGAGGTGCCAAAGACACCGACTTCCGAAAAGAAAGTTAGTTTTGCACTTTTTAGTGCTTTGCTTTGAAAGTCGGTTTATATTTTCTGCTTTTATATTTTATCTTTACAAATCGATACTGTTTCATGTACCGGATCGACCCACCACGGGATTTAAACGACCAAAATTTAAGGGCCTACATACGCTTTAGTGCCGTAAAACGGTAACTTTCTAAAGCATACTCCTTAGTAACGGCTAGGTTAAAAGGTTTGAAAAAAAAAATATATTTATTATTGATTCATGTACATAATTTGGAACACAAGGTTTTATCGTGTAACTAATAGTATTGCTTTAAAAAAATAATTAACAACACGATATTTTTTCGCAACTTTTGGAAACTCCTCCAAAACGACTTGGATGTTTAAAAATATTTTTAGATAGACAGATTGGTGTTTAGAGGTTCTTTCGATGTAACTTTGCTTATTTAAATCAATCAATATTTTGCAAAGAAAGTCTTGCAAAGTAAGGTCCAATGTATATATTCTGGATCTCTACGGGGGCGAAACCAGTCGCGTTGGCATTTGCACGGGGAGGCTGTGTCGCTCGCTGCTCCGCCGCGCTATCGTCTGACAAAGCGCATTCGCACGTGTTAGTGCAAATATTTACTTAGTATCTGTATTAGTGTGCGTTCACAGACTAGCTCGCGCGCCGCAGAGGACCCTACGTAATCGTGCGCGTGGACGCTTTATTTTTATTTATTTATGGACTATTTATTTATGGGCATTTGTAAATACTTTTTATTTATATTGTGCATTGTGTAAATAAATCATAATGCCAAGACCAACTAATACTAGAAAACTTAGAATTCTAAAGGCTAAGAAAATGCATCTGGTTATGTAAGACATACCCTACTTATTATTATACCTTATGTATACTCTATTGGCTGGGAGAAAAATAAAAAGTAAACAAACCATAAAAAAAGATTTTACAGTGTCTCCTTTCCTGTCACTAAAATCTAAAGTAAAATAGATATCATGCGGAGCTGTTTATTTCATTGAACAACAACGTGCACACTTTTCAAACGTTTAAACTATTATTTTCTTATTTATAACTCTATTTGAAATAACATTAGAAATTTCTACAACTCTTTTAGGGTCCGTTCAACGGATTTTGAGTTCTACCCCGGAAATATAAGGATAGCATAAAAAGCATAAACCTGTTACCAAAACTAACTCTTTACTACAGCTGCCTTTATGTGCAATTTGGTGTGGAGAATCAAAAGACATAAAAATTGAGTGGATAGTAAGAGATGACAATTTTTGGAAACAAGAAATGGAATCAAATCTAGTTTCATTTTATATGGAATTTTTGCTTCCTGAGTTGGTAGATCCCAGGTTGCCAAGAAATATGAGAATAAGAGACCCGATATATATACAAGAAGCGATTATAGAAAAAGAAAAGAAAACAAAAAAATATTAAAAAATCAAAAAACTCGACTGCTTAAAAAACGAACTAAAAAGAAGTATAACTAGAAGAAAATCATGCTGTGCAGTCGGAGGATACATCTGGTTTTGGTCAGCAGCCAGCTCGCGAATATGTATCCTCCGACTGCAAAGCATGATTTTCTTCTAGTTATACTTCTTTTTAATTCGTTTTTTAAGCAGTCGAGTTTTTTGATTTTTTTAATATTTTTTTGTTTTCTTTTCTTTTTCTATAATCGCTTCTTGTATCACATATTTTTGAAATCACCTCTTAAAAGCCTTTATTTTGATACCCCACACGATGGGTTTGGAAGAAAAAAAATTTTCGCCCCTATAAAATGGCGCCTAAAATCCAATTTTTATATAGCCTATGACACTCGCAGGGTTCAGACGAATCGATTGACGTAAGAATCATCAAAATCGGCCAACGCGTTTGGTCTCTAGAACGCCACGTAGGAACAAACATACATACATACATAGACTGATAAACACATTACCCTCCTTCGGCAGAAGGGTAAACAAAAAATCAGATCAAGAAAATTAAGAGCGAAGTATTGACCCAATAAATAGTCAAGAAAAAGCACAACACAAGATGAAATAGAATCAAATGAAGGGAAACATAAAAACCGGCCAAGTGCGAGTCGGACTCGCGCACGAAGGATTCCGTACCATTATCGCAAAAAAACGGCAAAAAAATCACGTTTGTTGTATGGGAGCCCCACTTAAATATTTATTTTACTATGTTTTTAGTATTTGTTGTTATAGCGGCAACAGAAATACATCATTTGTGAAAATTTCAACGGTCTAGCTATCACGGTTCATGAGATACAGCCTGGTGAAAGACAGACAGACGGACCGCGGAGTCTTAGAAATAGGGTCCCGTTTTTACCCTTTGGGTACGGAACCCTAAAAAGCAGAAAACAGATAAAAAATACAAGTTTTAGCAGAACAAAACTGTACAAGAGTATTCAAATTTACTGATTTTTAGAATAACTGTGTTTTATTTGTAACCTTATATATAGAGAGCAATTGAGTAATAAACTGTTATCACTAACTTTGCTAAAACTGGGTAAAGTACGACACAACTTATATAAAAACTTATGTGTGCTAAAAAGTCACTTAGAAATTTAATATGGAAACATTATAGGTAATCATTTTAATTATGGTATCCAAAAAAACATCACATGATGAATCCAAGAAAATGCACATAAGCATGTGGGGTATTTATCATTAGAACCATTATTTAAAATATGTTTATACAGAACGCACAGTGCGTGAGTCCGGCTCGCACTGTGCCGGTTTTTATGTAAGTTAGTAATTACAGTCTATGCAAATAATTAAAATGAAATCATTTCTAAAGTTTTGAGGATGGGGTGAGAATGTTACTCTCAAAAGCTGAATCGATCTTGGTTAAATTTGAAAGAGGCTAGGGCCGAATTTCTTACCGCTTGGATGAAATTTCAACAGCCAATCACAGCAGATAACGCGTGCTTGACAATTCGTCTCATTAATTCTGCGATAATTAAGAGGTGAAAAACTCGGCCTAAGTAACTGGATAGTTATGACTTTATGCTGTATTATTATTTATAATTATATATCATGCCAGATTGGGTTTTTTTTAACGTAATTTTAAATTACCTACTTAGTATTTTTAAACGAATATAATAACTTAAAACATCAGAGGCCGTCCATAAGCTCAGAGCAAGTTTGTATTGACTATGCTAACTCAGCCGGCATAATTACAGACACAATAGAAAAACAATAACACGGGCGCCATAAATAGTCGCTTGCCGGTCGAGGGACACTCAAAATAAACTGTAAAACCATGATAGTTTTGACACGTCATGGTACGGGGGCTGTACGTAAGTAGAGTTTTAATGTAACCTATTTTGTTTTACTTGTCCGACCTATATTATATAAAAATAATGTCTAGTAAAAACTAATATTGATTTACGGAATCGTAGGCAAGAATGCAACCTGTTAGTCGCATCTCTGCGTCCACGCATATTCTTTGATCACAGTCCGCGCTCGCTATGTATGCGTAAGCCGTGCCGGTGTGTGAGTTTAGCTTCGCCGGGATGCTCAAGGCCATTGGGGCATACTTGCGCCTTAACCTAAAGTTGCTCCTTGTAAATCTCTGGTATTCAGCTGCTTATAGTAAAAGCCGAATAGATGCCACACTTTTTGAAATTACAATATATCTCTCAGTACAAAAAGCAAAATACTTTACTTGTAAAACTGGCCAGTACTTTGGTTTTTTATCTACAAAATTTATGAAAAGTATAAATCATTATCTTTAACATTGCCAGATAATTAGCTATTTTTGCGGACCTCTGTATTTTTTCCCACATAGGAGATAGCTGCCTAATCTATGTGAATTACGTTTAGGATAGATGCCCCACCGAGAAACAGGGCATCTATCCCGCAAAAACTTTGATCGCATTTTGCCTTCTTGCCTTCCAAAGCAAACATAGAGACATGCGAAACGGTTAACTTAGTGATAGTTGTAGAATCTTAGATTAATAAATAAAATAGAGTGCGATTCATCTGCGAAACTAGAGTAATTAAAATCGGGGCAACTATACCCTTTTTTTTTTCGTGCTACCACGGTATATATACACACATACATCTGCGAACCCGCCGCGGCTGTCCGACTCCGGACCATCCTCTGGGGTTAACCCTCATCACCGGCGCACTAGAAAACACTGTACGCCGTGACCACCCCAGGGACCAAACCAGCACATGGGCACCAGACGACCCCGTGTATGGCACCCTTGGTCCCCATGTGATGGGTCAGGACAGTGGGCCCGCCACCTACCACTTTTGGGCCGCAGGGGATAGGGAGAGCGGCCAACGCTATACCGACACTCCTCTTCCCCTGCGGCCCCACCGCGTCCGCCATCAGACAGAATCAAATCAAATCAAATATTATCTTTTTATTGTGGGCATAGGTTATACAGACAGATGTTAGGTAAATTTCAGTTCCATTATGTCCTGCCTAGTAGGCATATAATAATTAAGTCAACATGCAAAATAATCATAGATATCACATATAAAGCAAATCTTACAAAATACGAATTACGACAGGTGGCGACCCCGTACAGGACGCGGAGGGTAGGGCGAGTGGCGCACCGTTATACCGGCACTCCTCTCCCGCCGCGGCCTCCAACCCTCAGCCACGATGCCTATCATACCACGTCGCGGCCGTTATGCCGCCCATACGGCACCGCAAACTACTTATTGGCCGCTACGTCGTCGGCTTATCGGCAATAGCCCTGACAAGCGGCCCCTCGGGTTCCTCTTCGCTTCACCGTGGTTGTCCAAGCCACGGCTACTGAGCCCCCCCGCCTCGACAATGCGGAAACCCACCGGGGGGGGGGGGGAATATAACCCTGGGGCAACTATCCTGGGTTTATTCTACGGTTAAACCGGAAACCGACCCTACGTCTAACCAAGTTGATTGAGTATATTATTTTGTAAACTCAGCTCCGTAGCTAGAACTAATTGTACAGCTTCACTGGATAAACCCTAACTGCTAACCATCATCTCTCCTCTCCTCTTTTCAAACCTATGACTTGGTGTAATCCAGGCCTAAACGGAAAGACCAGTGTGTGCGATCCACCGATACAATTTCCTTTTCTTTAAAAAACAAAACAAAAGGAACTTAGCACAAAATTAAAAACAATAAAATATATATATTGTTTAAAATGTCTTTCCAATATGTTCGTTTATAATCCCACCCTTATTTTAACAGTAAACTGAATTCGCATTCACGACTCGATTCGCCCCAAGGCCACTTCTCGAGCGTTTTTTATAACTTGCAATATTATTTCCTACTGCCGGAAACATTGTCCTTTTCCTTATTTTCATTCCTTTATCTAAGAGCCTTTGCAGATATGCTACTTTTAGCACTAGTCTCTAAACTGCGATTTGGACGCTTTCAGAAAAAATAAAAATATGTTTTTTTTTTTCATAATTTGTAAAAATATTGTGAAGCGGGTGTTACTACTGGTTAAATGAATTTATGAATTTGCTAATCGTTACATTTAACTTGTGTTAAAAACGTGGTGTCCCAATATTTTTTTCGTATAACATGAGTTATTTTGATACCAAAAATGCGAAGCAGTATCAAAGCCTGCCCTGAAATTTGCATGTTTGATTACACCCTGTAATTGCCCAAGTGCCCAAAGCGGTATAACCCGTATAATAACCCATATAAGGTCCTCCACTCGACTCAACATTGACTCAGCTTTTCAAGTAAATTAACAGGTATAGTATATTTATCAACATTAACGCTCACAACTCGAAAGTTTTTTCTATTGTCATCACTGACCTCTATCATACAAGTACGCTGGACTAAACATACTATATGAAATGACAGTTGATTTTTGTGCTGATTCAAAGCGCCCCGCTCGAGCGTATTAGGAACTAAAATTGACACATTTAGAGATAGGTTAATACCGATATTTCTCAAAATTAGGTAATACTAATATATTCTCCTGGAAATATTATAACTAATATATCAGTATTAGTGATATTTTTAAATTACACTAATATAAAAATAGAGGACTTGGCAAGGCGTATCAGTCATCTACTGTATTGACTTCTCGTAGTATAGAACTAAATATCTCATATTGGTATTGGTGATGAATGTTATATGAATGCCTAATAATCAGTAATAATATGTTCAAAAGCAATGTGTAATACTAAATTCTGGAATCATCATCATGTTCATCCACAGCCTGACTTCGCCAACCGCTGAGCACAGGCCTCACTCTTGTACTAATCACCACGTTTCTGAGCATTGAGTTAAATATACTACGTACTAGAGGAGACTCCTCAACTCAATTGTTTGTAACACGCGTTAGAGCGCGCGTACCCCAACTCACTTAGTCTGTGGCAAGCGCTCGCTGCAACGTGACACGTTTGAGTACTTAGTTTTGTTTCTTATAAAATGTATATATATTTTATAAATTTATTGTATCTCGTGACGTTGCGTCACCGCGGAGGCGGGAGGGCGGCCATGTTTGTGTAAATTTCAAAGAGTAAGAAAAAGTTCATCTGCGCGCATTGATTGCTTATCTGTGAGAACATACCCCCCCCCCCCCTCCCCCCTGCTTTCCTCGCTGTCACCGAATTACCTACGCACAACCTTTTGTTTGAAATAGCTTCTATTCTTCTTTCTCGTAGTACATTTAACTCAATGTTCCTGAGCCTAGAATTAATTCTGGAATAATATTATGATAATTATAATTTTATTAACAAATGTTTTAAAGACAAACAATTTATTATCTGCATCTGAAATAGAGTTGAAAACTGATATAAGTCTTCACCTTGCTGGAATGCGATGTCACTATTATTTGCACTTTAACACTACAGAGACAGGATCTCAGCGATGAGAGCGAGAAATACGACCGTTGTAAATGATTATCCATCTCATTTATTATTATTATTGTGTAAATGATGATGACGATGAGCGCCAACCGAGTGAATCTGAACGATTGTAATTATTAATTAACTAGTGTACTTGAGCGAGGAGATACTTGCTCAAATATACCAGTTTTAAGGATAAGTTGTTAGCCTATCCCCATATTTAAATCTCACTGAACTGACAGTAATGCGCTAAACTTTACTAGCACCACTAGTTTATAGCTTGCAATCTGAATTAAAATATTTTTCAGTTACCTTTACAGCAATTATTCTATTACTTAAAAATTAATCATAATAAAAATAACTGGGATGTTTTTCCTCTTACGTATTTAATTATTCTCACGATCGATAAAGCCCATAAAAGTATTTTTTTAAGGAAAGCTGTGTCCCATCTCTAATATTAGTTCCATGTACTCTCACGTTAAGTCACGTTGCTATCAGCGCCAAAATGGCGAAAATCAAATGTCTTCATTTTGTCATCGATAATATGTAGTCCAGCGTACTAGTATGATCAAAGACCTTATACTTCTTACTACTAGACTGTGCACTATGGCGCATAAACCGGTCCGAGCGAGAGGGCTCCCTTTGGTAGTGTGTCTCTTTCTAATGAGGTGACCATGACCAAACAGAACACGGGACAAATTGATTGTAAAAACGACATTTTAAGTATTCCGATATATTGATGCTACCTAACAGCGCTACCTAAACCTACCTAATTTATAGTTAATAAGAAAAAAGTGTTTATATTTTTTGGTATCTACATCACTAACCGTATGGTGTCGGGCGTAAAGAATTTCACCATCCCATGTTTGCCCGTGGGTGTCGTAAGAGGCGACTAAGGGAAAAACTAGAGAATGGGCAGCAGCGTTCTCTATGCATTTGTAACAACCATACTGCGATCGCAAACCCGCCTGCAAAGCACTCCCCAAGAATAGCACAAATAAAACATAGCCCCTATTGCCCGCCTGTACCTTCGATTACGGTGGGGACGAGGCAAGGGGTGCTAAGAATCCCGGACGAGATCCGGCTACCCCAAAAATTAGGAATTAATTTGCAAATAATATTAACAGCCGCTGAATTTCACTCGAATAAAGTCCGCCAACAAATGCGCAAACCACCATCCAACATTTAGTATTACCAGGGCCAAACATTTAAAAGTCACTACTCTTACTCAGTATTAACGATATTTTTTTAAAATACAACGAATTGATTAAATATAGGAACTGTAGAAATATTTATATACTTTTCTAGAAATATTTAAATAAGTGTCAAATTCTATGAATTGTTCGTTTTGGTGTAACATAAAAAGAAACATATAAAATTTTCTACCATTTCTACCAAACCCAATGATTAGTTGTGCTAGCAATAGGTCAGACAAGGACACACTACCAGCGGAAACCCTCTCGCCAGGACCGCTTTTGGTTAGCTACCGCTTATAAGGAAATAGCTAACCTAGGTGTATGATGATAGATTTCATTTTAGCTAAACAAAAAATTTTGGTACACAGTCTAGTAGTAAGAAATACGTATAAGGTCTTTGAGTATGATAGAGGTCAGTGATTGTCATGTATCTGTGTCGACCGGAGTGAAAATAGTTTTCTTCAAAGAGATCTATATTCTAGGTAACATGCAACCTCCCCGGGAAATTGTTAGTTATATGCTTATTTATTGACATTAACGCCCTCGACTCGACACGTACTTTTTCCATTGTCGTGGCGACTTAGTCGAGTGGAGTATTAGGACAATCCCACCGCACTATTCCCAAACCACTGCAACTCCTGAAAGCCAGAATCAACAGTCACGACCACTAGAAAAGCACCGAGGCAATAAAACTCGACGAAGTCCCGGAGAATGAATTTAACTATCTTGGATCCCGCAACGAAATTAATCTGAAAAGAATAAAGGAGGAGTAGGAAAAAATAAAAAGTCGAAAAAGAAAAGAATATGTACCATCATCGCAAAATCCACGTTGATTGTAGGATCTAAAAGAATCACGTCTGGTAAGCCCGTTATCCACGTTCGCAGGTAATTTACGTTTTATTTTAGTGTATCGCTGAAGTTTTTCTTAGTTTCCGCCAAAATTGTGACAGCCGATATTTGAGTGGATATTCGGAATATAAGCGATGTTCGCTGAACCGTGTTTCTCCTTAGTAACAATGTTGTTAACAGAAAGTTGTTTTGCCAGTTTATTTTTCTTTCGTTGGGAAGTTTTAGGGTAAGAATAGCTTACCCCTTTTTCTGCGTCATTGTAGGTGTTTCGGTCGAATGGGTTAAATTAACCTGGTCAGTGGTGAGTGATATTTCAAGAGTTTAGTTGGTTGTTTTTTGTTCTGTACTTTGTATTTACAGGAATAAGTTGATTTCAGGGTTTTGTATCAACTACATAATTTAATCGTATATAGTGTGAGATTAGTAATAATGTTAAATAATGAAACAAATATGAATAATTTAAATAAATAAATGTATATAATTTATGTAATTATTAATAAAACAGTATAACTTACTAATGCTTAACTAATGATAAAATTTAACACGTTAAACTCTGATGTGTTCTTCCTCCTCTCCCCTACTTGATCTATGCTGTGCCTTGACTGGGTCCATAATTGTGACTAATATAATTATTTCTCTGCCAACTATATACATTATGGTACGCAATAAAGAATTGACTTGAATTGAGAATTGAACCAGCATGTCCTAGAACCAAAAATTCGAAGACATGTGACATTCACCAACCCGCACTGGGCCCGCGTGGTGGATTAAGGAAATCTCTCACAGAGAGGATGCCTGTGTCCCAGCAGTGGGAACATCATAAGGCTAATGATGAGAAATGATCTGAAATCATCGCAGTCAAGTTTTCCCTCTATAATAATAATAACACCAGCCTGTTACTGTCAAGCAAGGTAAAGGCCCTCTTCTCTTACAGAGAATTTTAATCATCACGCTTGCTGAATACGGGATGGCAATTTCAAACTTTATTAACTGTAACGTCGGGTTTCCTCACGATTTTTTCTTCACCGTTGTCAGCGATGTGCAAGGTAAACTTAGAATCCTGTATTTTAGTTAATCTGAAATCGTCGCAGTTAATTTATTACTCTAATTTTACGTTATACTGAAACGGTAATTTTTTCGACAGTTTAATCAAAACTGGCGAGAAAAATATGCAATACATTTTTTTTAAACAAGCTTTTTTCGTATTCTTCTCAGAAAACCCTTTCATTTGATACCCATATCATGGCAGTGCACAAAAAATAACTAGTCCGCCATCTTGGGCCGTTCGCCATATTGGATTTAGAATGATGTCACTTAACTTACCATGCATTGTCATCTAAACTAAAAGTGTATGCAAAATTTCGTCTTAATCGGTGGAAGATAACTGCTTTAAAATTCAGTTGCAGGATTTGACCCGAAAATACTTACATACTCGTACATACATATATACATTGCAAGTTAAATAAAAGCTTGTAAAAAACAACTTGGATCCTCCAAACTCAAGCGTTAAACTAAAGCGTTCCTCATATCTACTAGTTCAGAAACGGGAAACAAATGAACTGAATCCAAAAGCTTAACTCCAGAATTCAAGGTTCCATACGTTGGTATGTGAGCCGAGTGCTCACACTGTGACGAATTTAACGTCCGCTTCACCAAACTTTTAATGAAAACGGCTGCGACGACGAAATCTCTTTCGGAAGGCATTTTAATTACATTAATTTCGTACATTTTGTTACCCATTAAGGGTATTTTTGTGCTGTTTCAGATGTAGACTTGCAAGGAAAAATATTGTAACTCACTTTTTGATGATTTCGAGTGAGAACAATGTTATTCGTAGCGAACTAAACAACGTGTTGTTATTAGGCGCTCACTCTTGTCCATCTTGTGTCTAAATACTTTCGCTTTACAATGTCCGCACATAAGAAATCTTTTTGATAAAGAGTAATATATTTACATTAAAATCATATAAATAAAATAAAAGTAGTAGATTACCCATTGTTGATAAATATTTTAATGATCCGATGGCATTCTCCTAAAAAATTACTAGAAATGGGTTGGGTTGTTTCCCTTTCAGGTGTCGATGTTTCTGTATAAGGTTTGCATTTAATCGTCAAGTTCTTTCGTTTAGGAAGTGGTATGTGGTTCAGCCTTTTTTATGGGACTTTGCAAACGGTAAATTCGTTTAGATTTTTTTGGGTTTTCTTTTTACTCTACTACGAGAGGGAAAGGTGATGAGGTTGACAGTCTATGTATTTGTCTATGTGTAGATGTTCGATCGTTTTATCCTACACTGTTTGAATATTTTTCTATATCGGCAATAGGGTAGTTGACAAAAATTATCTATTTAGTCCGTCAGTTAGATAACCAAAAAATATTGGAAACGTTTTTTTTCTTTTGGCACGTGCACAAAAACATACGACGGTACAATGCGTTAAAAAATCGTGTAACGTCACGGTGTGCTACAATTTATACTGGCAAAGTGACGTCACAAGTCCCCACTCCTGAAGTTTGAGGTTATTGGAGGATTCGCACAAATTTAACTCGCTCGAAAAGTGCGAATCAACTCCTTTTTTTTTTTTTTTTCCGTGGCGATTCGCACGAAGTTAATTTATCGGAGTGCGAATCGACCACTCCAAAATTATGTAGTAGGCAATTGGCACACACATTGTGTTTTATGCAATACCGTTAAGATAAAGTACACTCAAGTATAAAAGTATTAAGGGTTCTTCTTCTTTCTCTTTGCCTCATCCCATTATTTGGGTTCGGCTCTCCTCGTTCTGATGCGCCAGGATGGTCTGTCCTGGATTGTCTGTCCTGTAAGTTGGGCTCGTTCCAAGTCGCGGGTTACTTTAGACCACCATGTGGCTTGAGGTCTGCCTCTTTTCTTCTTTGTGTTCGATGGTGCCAGGGCTACCACGTAGTTTTCAAGACGTCTCATTACGTGGCCATACCAACGAAGCCTACTTTCAGTTAGTTTGTCTGTGATGGCCGCAACTTTGTAACTGCCTCAAAAATATTAAGGGTTAAATATTGTTATTGATAAAAATTAAAGAAAAATCTTTATTAAAATAACTACTATATGATTTGAGGACGTATTCCACATTGGGCACCCACTTGAACGGAAACTGATTGAATGGCGCCTGATGTATGCCACATACGGTACCTATAGTTATTTTCCGCAATTTTATGCCACTAAATTAAATGACACCTACGAATCATAAGTTACTTACTAGTGTTGGGACGTTCATTTTTTTAGGACATCAAAATCAAAGATTCGATTAAATTCAGTAGAGAGTTTAATAACGTGATAAAAATATAACATTTTTAGGTAGATTTTGACATTATAAGAATTTATACCCAAACTACCAGGAGGCCAGAATCATGAAGAAGTCTTAGTATTTGCGGAGTTGGAATCATTATCGGCAAAGAATAATTACTACTACCAGAAAGCAAACCACCAGGAGGCCAGAATCATGAAGAAGTATTTGCAGGGCTAGAATTAAATGCGGTAGAGACTAACGGAGTACTAGGACTTCTGAATCGAAATCGCCTGGTACTCTTTTTACCGCTCATGATTCCAGCCTAGCTTCCTCATGATTATAATCTCCTGCACCTGAAGCCGAGTTCACAATCTACAATCGTTAATGCTAGTAGAAAACTCATCAATGTATGGGAATGACACATATAAAAGTTAACGACTGTATAAAGAGGTTCCATACGAAACGTTTGTAAGTTGACTAGGGGGACTGGTTCTTAAGTCTTTACCGGTACCAGAATGAGCTGATAGCTTATAGAGCTTTCTCTTTAATTTTTTTAGTAGCGAATATTGTTGTCTCCCTCTTATTGTTTTGTCGCCTGTTTATCATATATAATGTGCATATCGCCATGTTTTAAGTGGTAATTACTTATTTAATGCATTGTTTTCCTAGTTTCTAGTAAAATATCTATTGACTTCGAATAATTTTTCATATTATTTTCGAGACGGGTGAGCACGACTGTACTTTTTTTATTTTAGTTCTTTAAAATAAAATTTGTGGCAATTGCCTACTACATAATTTTGGAGTGGTCGATTCGCACACCGATAAATTCACTTCGGGCGAATCGCCACAGAAAAAATAATATTTTAAAAGGGGTCGATTCGCACGTTTCGGACGAGTTAAATTCGTGCGAATCGCCCAATAACCCGAATTTTAATGCGCTTTAACTTTGTCCATTTTTATTTAGTTGATAAAGAAAAAAAACAGGTCCAATATAATTTGATAATCTCACGGATGAAATAGAATTATCATTTTCCTACCCAGGAAACAGCCCTATTAAGTGTAGTTTAATAATTACAAGTGTAAATTGGGGACGTTACAATAAAAAACGCTCAAACAATTTAAGAACATTTTGTACCTATTGTTTGGAGTAAAAACAAGTCAAACTCTACTTTGATGCTATACTTTGACAGGTTTTCAGACTAAAGTTTGACCAACAGTCAACTTTAAATTCTTTATTCAAAAACCGGAGGTACAACTAGCCGAGAAGATGAATATAATTTTCCAATAATCAGAAGGATGTAATAAAAATCGTCCCAATTAAAAAAAATCTGTTACCTTTCTAACAAAACCAATTTTAAATTTCCGATGGACAGTTACAAAAACCTCCTTTGACCCTCAATATTGTAGAAAAAAAAAACAAAAAAAGAACACAATTTTCTCTTTGAAGTCTCTCGTAGATAATTGCACAAAGTGACAGATTATACTCCTTTTGAGTCTCAGGGCTATTAATTATGATGATTCCTCAAAGGAATGGGGACGTGTTAGAATCGTTCGGATCTTGGTAGGCTCATCAATCAGAGGTAACATTTGATTGTTCGTGATGGATGATAACGAATCTTAGGGGAGTTTACAAATATTTTTACTGTTAGAGGTTTCCTGAAACCTCATTTTTTTCTTCGTTGGCTAAAAAATAAAGACCAACATCTACAGTGATCTAGACGACCGAATTTGATTTTTTTTATTAGGATTCGAGAGGACACTCTAGAAGGATATTCCTACACAGTTCTTCAAACAGGTGCATATGTCTGGTCTTACATGACTAAATGCATAAATGTAAGGATCATAACACGTGGCGTTCTGTCAACCCCCGTGGGAACAAAACGCGAGTTTATGTAAATATGTAATTAATATAGACGTCATATTAGGTTGTCTAGAAAACTGTTAAAAACACCTGAATCTTCAGAAGTTAACTGTTTGTCAAACTCTAACCTAAAAACCTGTCAAAACAAGAGGAGAAACGAGTGCGAGGAGAAACGAGTACGAGGAGATAGATACTCTGTTCCGCTACTTCGCTCGGCTACTACACTCCTTCGCTCCGCTACTCCGCTCCGTAATTCCGCTACGCTACTTCGCTCGGCTACTACACTCCTTCGCTCCGCTACTCCGCTCCGTAATTCCGCTACGCTACTCCGCTACGCTAATCCACTCCGCTACTTCGCTCTGCTACTCCGCTCAGCTACTCCGCTCAGCTACACCGCTCCGCTACACCGCTCCGCTACATCGCTCCGGTACACCGCTCCGGTACAACGCTCCAGTACACCACTCTGCTACACCGCTCCGGTACACCGCTCCGGTACACCGCTCCGGTACACCGCTCCGGTACACCGCTCCGGTACACCACTCCGCTACACCGATCTGGTAATCTGCTCCGCTACTCCGCTCCACTACTCCGCTCCGCTACTTCGCTTCGCTACTCCACTCCGCTACTCCGCTCCGCTACTCCGCTCCGCTACTCCGCTTCGCTACTCCGCTCCGCTACTCCGCTCCGCTACTCCGCTCCGCTACTCCGCTCCGCTACTCCGCTCCGCTACTCCGCTCCGCTACTCCGCTCCGCTACTCCGCTCCGCTACTCCGCTCCGCTACTCCGCTCCGCTACTCCGCTCCGCTACTCCGCTCCGCTACTCCGCTCCGCTACGCCATTCCGCTAATCTGCTCCGCTAATCTGCTCTGCTACTCTGCTCTGCTACTCCGCTCAGCAACTCCGCTCAGCTACTCCGCTCAGCTACTGCGCTCCGCTAATCCGCTCCACTACTCTGGTCCGCTACTCCGCTCCGTTACCTAGCTCAGCGTCTATGGACATATACAGTGCGCAACTCCGCTCCGCATCTCTACTCCGCTGCCTCGCTCTGCTCAAGTGGATAGGCACCCTTGAAGTAGGGTTTGGTATAATCTTAACCTTAAATTCTCGATTCGAAAACCGTTTGTGAAAAAGTGATATTTTTATGTTTGGATTTTCAACCCCGAAATAAATTGCTTTAGTTACGTAACTAAACGTGTGTTAAATAAAATATTATTAACTTCGCATGCGACCGTCCATTCCTTATTTCTCCCGAGGGGAGAGGCGGGTTATTTGAACATCCGGCGTCACTAGTAAGAGAGGATGTTCTAATGACACCCGGCTTCCTTCGCACGTCTGAACTCTGAAATAGATTTATACGGGCGTATAACTATATGTAATGTTAGATTGATAAAACGGCTTGGTGTTAAATTGAATAAGTTTATGAAATTATTTTTTCGTTAAAGAATAAGAATATTTTAAGAGTATTTGCAAAAATATGAAATAGTACTTACGTGAGTACAAATGAGTAATGAGTAGACTACAGATAATGTTAGGGTTCCACAATATTCGACCTGAATTATTTTTTCAAAGTGATAATCAAACATTGAAACCTAATAAAATACCTAAATGTGAAATATTTAATAAAAAGAAAAGTACCATAGTTACTGGTACAAACTTAGCTCTCAAGTATTTTGTAATACACTGCTAATGAATTAGGTTATATAATATACGTTTCTTGAACAGTCGTGTGGAGCAGTGGTGGCCCAGTGGTATCGGCCGCGACTTACAAGTTGTAGGTCATGGGTTCGAACCCAAGCAGGCGCTTTACTTTGTGTAAATTATTTCATCACCACTGCTCTCAAAACGGTGAAGGAAAACAACGTGAGGAAACCGGCATGTCCTAGAACCAAAAATTCGAAGACATGTGACATCCACCAACCCGCACTGGGCCCGCGTGGTGGATTATGGCCCATCCCCTCTCACAGAGGAGGCCTGTGTCCCAGCAGTGGGAACATTAATAGGTTGATGATGATGTATGATGGTGGATGAACAGTCGTGTGAACAGTAGTGTAACACTATTACATACAAAAATAAGCAATAATTGCACACAGTCCACCAAATTACCTAGATATACTCACTTTACAAACAAAACTAATAAGTGCAAATATTCATTTTCATTCCTCATCTCTCCAAATCATATTCCACATCTCTTTTCATCACTCTCTTTAGGTTTAATATCACAACAATACATTGTCCTAATATTCAGGGAATCTCGCCCAAACTTACGACTACCCACATCTGTGCGAACTATAAAAACTAAGCAGTTGCAGCGAAACTCTTCACATAAATCATTCCGACACCAAAAGTGGACAAATTTCTTCCTTGTAGCTTCTTGATACTATGTACAAAGCGCTTTTAGCTTGTATTAGAGACGGACCGACCATTAACTTGGCCGACTAGCTCGCTAAACGACTAGTCAGCGTTCAAATGGCCGATCAGTTTTAATTTAGTGTCACCACCTGGACCATGACTATTGCCGTACATTGAAAATTATTCAAAATTGGCATTTAGATTGCCTGTAAAATTTGAATATTTTTTGCAAGTCGACTGGTCAACCATATTCACGCCATGTACGGATTTGGTCTATCTCTCTCTTTTATTTCTTATAGCTCCATTGACACCCGCCATAACATTGGTGAATATTAATTCTGTAGAGATAGAGAATTTTTATTACAGCCCGCTGAGGTTGCCGTGGAAGGGTGGGCGGTCCCTTAAACCTGGCGACGCAACGAGTTAGCAGAAGCGACGAGCATTAGAATGACGTGGAGCGAGATGAAGCGTGAATTTCAAGACCGCTCACAATGGAGGACTATTGTGGATGCCCCCTGCTCGGATCATTATAAAATAAGTCTGCTGAGATTCACAGAAGTAGCACTAAAGTGCATTGAAAATATGTAACTTAATTCTTGTTAGCACGTTCCTATGTAGCTAAAGCAACGCATTGGCTCATTATATTGTTCACGAAATTTTAAATAAACAAACATTTAAATGTTTTAGGTCCCACTGTTCATGGAAAACTGATTTTATTTTCAGTTTTTCTGCAGCTCATTTCATGTGCCGACTACACGGGTTTATTTGTAGCCTAGTTGCCAGCTGTAAAATGTGGTTGAATAATAGGTTTTTCCGATTAGTCAGACCATCTCTAGCTTGTCATCATAGTCATCTTTGGAATCGCGCTCGAAATTAGGCCCCGTTTGTAACCTTGGCCGATGCGAGACTTACAATCCCGGCTGCAATGAAAACTTAGAACACATGTATCAAAATTTACAAAAAGATATAAAACATGTCAAACCTTCATTAATAAGTCTTTTGATCCGATTTTGTGACTGCAGATTTGCAGAAAAAAATCGGATCAAAAGACTTATTAGTCAGATCAGTTAGATTTAATTGATCTGCCCACTTATGTGATTACAACGCCAATCTGGTTATTGTAAAGTGGGTGACAACGGCGAAACGACTGAGGGTTACGATTATGCAACCGCATCTTAGATTAGGTCCCACCTACCTTTTGTGGCACAATATCTGTATTCAAAACGACCAATGTGCTACCACTAACGATGCCGTGTAACAGGCAAAGAATTGGGCGGACCAAATTCTATTGTACCATTGTCGAAACGAAAAAGAGAAAGAGTCCTAAAAAGAATATTTAAAAAATAATTGTCTCGTCTCTAATTGAGCAATTTCAATTGCTTTCCATTCCATTTGTTACTTAAACTGCGCCATAAAATAGTCAGTAACTGAGGGCGATCTATCCTAGTTTTAACATGCTATATTTACCCAACTACGGCGAAGCAAAAGTGAGGGTTATGTTTTTGACCGGTATATGGTGTATGTATTTTCATCTGTTCCCTCATAACTTCTAAAGTAGTTTACATAGTTTAACAAATGAGGTATCGTTAGAAGCGTCTTCTTTGTCCGCTAGTTTAGGCTATGTGACGTCACATTAAATTGAATATGGCGTCCTCTAGGGGGCACGAAGTCAAGAACAAAAATATTTTGTTCATCCAACCCCATTATGTTTGTTATCATTGAACAGGGATTTTAAAATGAAGGTAGGGTTTGGTACGTCATGTTTTTGTCAAGCGTACCGTTTGCGAGACATTCCCCGTCATGAAAACTAATTTTTACCTGACTGTTGCGTCGCAAAGTATTCGTTGATCGTTATGTAAGTTTTTTTTTTTTTTTTTTTGTTAAGTGGCGTCTCGCAGTTCGGCCAAAGTAGCCGTCCACTGCTTAACCGGACTAACCTGTGGAGCCTAATATGTTAACGCTATGCACTAAGCGCTACCCCAGATGGAGTCGGACCTCGGCTCAGGGCGTCGCTGGGGGGATGGCTAAGGCCGGATCTAATAAAGTGATTCTACCATCCGTTCGGAAAAGCCTACGTGGAGAAGAACGGACAAGAAACACCAATAATATCTGACAGGCATTTAACTATGGCTCAGCACGCGGGCTGGCTTATATGAATCGAAAAGGATTACGCGACGAGCCTCTGCGGTGAGGACGGAACGAATTTGTATGTAAATTTTGTATGAACGGAGGGTTCGTACTATTTACGAACCTATTGGCCGTCCTTGTAGATAAGGCTATCGAGCTCCCTAGTAATGGACTCATACCTCGAAAAGAGGCGGGCGCATTCAGCGGGAAGGAGAGAACCCGCATTCCGGATTTCAGCATCCAGAGCACGGGCTTGAGGGGACATAAATATAGAGTACGCGCTGATTATATTTTCAGCGACGCATAAATATGGCTATTGCCTGGAGGGGGCGACAGGGGGCTGGCACTTAGCAGCAGGGGTGGTGGAAGCCACCTTCTGGCTTTGTGCGGTCATAGGGGCGGCGGGGGGCATTATGTCGGGGATTAGAATTGGTGCAGCGATGGGCGTGGCCATCAGCGCTGGAATCGGCTGGGAGCAAGTCTGAGGGGCCCCCACTACTACCCCAGGGTGAAGGCCTCTGAGGGGCTAGTCTGGGGGGAGGTTGAGAGGTAGGGGCTACGCGCGCTTGGCGCGCGTCGTTACGCTTGGCCATTTTAGGCGCAAGTTTAGGGGCTTTTGGGCAACCACGGTAATTAGCCGGGTGCCCGACTTGTCCACAATGCACGCAGCTGGGAGGCTCCGTGCATTGTCATCGGTCCTTAGGACGGGTACAGTCCTTAGTGCCATGCTCTCCCATGCACTTAACGCAGCTGGGAGGCGCGAAGCAATTGGTCTGAGAGTGACCAACGAGATGGGGGCGGTATGGCTTTTCTATGGAAATGCCTGATAAGTTACATACGGTCCGGACATTGAAAATGGGGTTGTGAATCTCAAAGGGGAAACATACGACAAGGACAATGTCGTAGAGTTGGCGCCTCTTGCTTTATGCAATCGGTGGACCTCTGACACAGGGACTTTTTGCGCTAATAAATCCTTTCGGATTTCTTCCGTCGGGGTCTCCTTCGGAACGCGCTTTATTACTACTCTTGTGAACTTTTCCTCCGGAAGGGAGTAAGTATGTAAAGATAGTTTCCTGTCTTTAAGAAAACGAGTTAAATCTCGATAGTCACGGGTCGTGGGGACTTGGATTGTGATGCCTTGTTGGCATGCAGTGGCCTTGGTGAAGTTGATTTTAGGCGCTTGAAATGTCGCTCCATTTCCCTTTATCTTGAAGATAAATGGGTGGAGGAGGAGGGGGCTTCCTAGTGGTAGTATTTACTACTACCATAGGGCTGGGCAAACGGTTTAACCGCTGAGAAGGACTAGCGGGGGCGGGGGCGCGGGAGGGTTGCCTGTCGGGCAAGGCCGGCGGCAGAACTGGCTGGGGAGAGTTTTGGCTACTGGCTTTTTGGCTTTGGTAGCATGAGGGGGACTTTTCCTCATCTTCCACTTTCCTCCAGAGTGGACAATGAATTATCTGTCATCAGAGTCAGAAGAAGAGGACATAGTGGCATAGTCCTGTGACAAATCGGGGTTTTTGGGGTCTACTGGGGGATTATCTATTACCTGATCGATGTGGTCAGCTACTGCTGCCCATTCATCGTCGGTACTGAGGGCTGTGTCCATATCGATGGGAGAGTCATGCTCCTCATCGACCCAAGATTTGATTTCGGACCTAGTTTCTGAGTGGATAGCGGCTACGCGCTCTTTGTACTTTTTCTACTGAAGACGGGCGGACATCCTACGAGGAGGAGGCTTAGCAGCCGAAGTCTGGGGCTTTAGAGGGCTACGGTCTCTCTCAGAGGGAATTGGATCTGGCTTACTAATAAGAACCTCACCCTGGGAAAGGGTGGTTGATCTAGACCGGAAGTGGGCCTGACGGGTGGGCAGGGTGACCTGGGGGAGTCCTTCTCCTCACATGGCACGGGGGCCATGCTAGGTTCAAGTTCCAGTACATCCTCAACGGTCGGATTTATATTGGATAAGAGGGCTTCGAACAATATACCAAAAGGAGAGCCGAGTCTCATTCGGAGATGACAGTCTTGGGCGAACCTCTCCTTTATGGTTTTAATAGCGTACTGTACATGGGCTGGGAGGTGACTTACGTCAGAAGCGGGCGGGAGGGCAGGGGAACTGTAAGGTGCACATCTGGCAAGGGAGGCAAGAATAATTTTGAATCGGGACTGGTTTTCCTGACGTGGACTGGGATCGTCCGACATCAAGTCCTTGACGAGCTCTATTAACTCTTCAACGGGATACATCGTTGTCAATAGAGCCAGTACAAGGAGAAGAGAAAAATCTAATTCTAATAAGGGGCTGATAACCTTATTTCCCGGGTGGATGGGCCCGGGGATGTGTGAATCCTACCCTCCCAGCCGGGTTAGACTGGGAGGTGAGTATCTGGTGAGCCCTAAGCTTGTTATCCTGCCACCAATCTTATTGGGTGGCAGGGGTCCTAGGGTACCGGTGAACCCACCGAAGGTGGGCCACCCTCTTCCTGTGTACCGAAAGTCTGGTACGTCGGGGTTGAGACACCCGACCGTGCCAGGTGAATCGCTGTGTGGCAGAGACAGGGGTTGACTAGGCTATCTACCAAGGCCAACTACACTGCTCCCGACTCCTTCTGACTGCCGTGTCCAGACGGGACTTGGCGAGTGGGTGGGTCACCACTCCACTTGGCTTCGTTAACACCGATAGGTATCCACCAAGGACCACTAAGTCGTGGTTTTAACCCGGAAGGGGCCAAAAAAGATGTCCCTACTAGTAACCGAAGTTACTAGTAGTGACACCTGTGGGCGGCGCGCGGAGATGCGGCGACTGCAGTGACGTCACGCAGTGGCGCGACGAGTCGGAGAAAGGGGCGCGGCGGGGCGCGCGGTGGGGGCGGCGGGCGGCAGCGAGACGACCGCTCGGCGGCGATGGCAGGCGAAGAGTGACGTTATGTAAGTATGTGTGTATGCATTTATATGCATTTGTTCCCACAGGCTCTGCAAATCCCAAAATACTTTTAATAAAAAATAAGTTCAGAAACTAAAACCCAACTTCTGAGAAATCACGCTCTAAAAAGAATGACACAAGGAAATATGCCCGTAATTTTACCGTGGTCTTATGTTACTTTGCAGAATGAATTGTTTTGTTAATATAGGTGGTATATGACCACGGTAAAATTACGGGCATATTTTCTTGTGTCATTCTTTTTAGAGCGTGATTTTTCAGTAGTCTAGTTTTAGTTTATTAATAGTTTAACAATTTTTTAACGTCCAATCTAGAATAGAATAGAACATACTTTATTGTACACCAAAAACTAAAGTTGCACATCTCATTTTCCCTTTTTTCTTTTCTCTTTCAATCTAGACTTGTTTTCCGAAAAAATATCTCACATTTGCTACGGATGTCGAAACTTCGGTATTACAGTTGAATTAGCAATTGATGCCACTTTTATTATCGCACCCTGTTAATTTTTTTTTATTTTATATTGTCGCTATGATAATTACTATATCAGAAGTCCGTAGTAGTAAAAAACCTTTGATATGTATATTTTTAATTCATAACAATACGTAGTTGTAACAAGTAACATCAAAAGAAGAACTTAAGGACTTTCAAATCATTCTTCGACTGTATCTAATGTTTCAAATCTTTCGTTTCTAGGGTTCCGTTCCTCAAAAGGAAAAAGGGACCCTTATGGAATCACTTCGTTGTCTGTCTTAAGACCATTTTTCTTAAAAATGTGTGGAGATATCAAGTTGAAATTAATATTAAATACTCAAGTCTGCAATCACTTAGAGCTGTGAAATAATGTATATTGTTTTATACTTTACCACATACATAGTGATTCACCTTTTGTGTTTATACTATTTTGTTATTATTTATTTTATTTTTTAAATTTTTTTATTTTCCGTTTCGCAAGGGATTTTTTTTTATTTTTGTTTTTTTTTTTGTGTTTTTGCTTATCTCGTGTCTCCTGTTTGGGTCACAAATAGATGTTTTCATTTCTTTCTAAATGGCCGTTTATGCCACATGATTATTTTGTAACTCGATTTTTTTCTTGTATGATAATTATGTCTTACCAAGACATAATTATCATACAAGCTTATCAAGCATATCATACAAGCTAAATTACTACACAATTATCAGTATCAAAGCCGATACCTATTGTTCCATAATCATGCCATTGTCGATCGACCAACGTATTAAGCTAAACCACACTAGCGTGACGTAATAAATTAGGATTTGATCCAATCAATACAATACAATGGTATTACTAATGTCATCTTAGACAAAGGTGATGATGGTCTAATTAATCACGGCCCAAGTTAGGTATGGTTAGATTCGATTGGGTAGTAAAGGTCAGTAAGGCAGCTCGCTTCTTCTAAGATACTGGTATCCAACTGTATTTGATAACACTCAAAGCATGGTAGTTTTTAGTGTTCCGTAGCCAAAAGGTATAAACGGGACCCTATAACCAAGACTCCACGGTCTATCTGTCTGTCTGTCTGCCTTTCACCAGGCTGTATTATCATGAACCGTGATAGCTTGAAAGTTGACATTTTCACAGATGATGTATTTCTGTTGCCGCTATAACAACAAATACAAAAAACAGAATAAAATAAATATTTATGTTGGGCTCCCATACAACAAACGTGATTTTTTCCCTTGGTTGCGATAATGGCACGAAACTCTTCGTGCGCGAGTCCGTCTCGCACTTGGCTGGATATAAAATATCTTCAATAAATTATAATACACTTCATGAATTATTATCAAAAGTTTTGGAGTGGCGACCGCCAACCGGAAGACGTTGCGTTATCAAGCCTCTCATTAGGTGGACTGATGACCTGGTGAAGGTTGCGGGGATCTGCTGGATGCGAGACGCACGGGGCCGGTCAATATCGCCTTTTTAGGGTTCTGTTCCTCAAACGGTAAAAAGGAATCCTTATAGAATCACCTCATTTTCTGTCGGTCTCTCTGTCTTTCTCTTTTCTTAGAAATGCGTGGACGTGTCAAGTTGAAATTAATATTATATATTAAAGGCTACAAGCCTTTAGAACTGTTAAAAATCAAACTTCAAAATCAACGCAATCAAAACATACAGCCGTTTAGGATGCAAATTTGACACTCGCACGGGAATAAAAACCTACAGGTTACTTCTTTTTTGACCTAGAATCATGAAATTTGGCATAGCACAAGTAAAGGAAAAAAACCGAAAACCGTACTTTAGTAAGTACCTTTTTTTGTTGACGGCGGGCAACTTTCAAAAGGCGCCTCGACTTTTGACGAAAAGACAAGGAAGTGTAATATTTCATTTGATTAATGTAATATTGTATCAGTGATTCCAAGTCTTGGAAGGGGTTACCCTTTAATAGACCACTGTAATGATGATATCCGTAGGAGAACCAAAGTTACCGACATAACTTTTTACCGAAGAATTGCCAAACTTAAATGGCAGTGGGCAGGGCACTACATTGCTCGCAGAACGGATGGGGCCGAAAAGTTCTGGAATGGCGACCGCGAACCGGAAGACGATACGTTGGAAGGCCTCCCACTAGGTGGACTGATTACCTGGTTAAGGTTGCGGGAAGGCGCTGGATGCGAGACGCACGGGATCGGTCAATGTGGCGACGACTGGGGGAGGCCTATGTCCAGCAGTGGACGTCTATTGGCTGAAATGATGATGATGATGATGATGAGACCACTGCGGAAGCCCTTCTGTGCAACGCCTTTTGGTGCAAAACCCTGAGTAGACTGAGAAGCGTCTCTCATGAGTGAAGTAAAAATTAGTAAACTGACTGCGACTTATGTCGATTTATGGGTAAAACAGTTTTCCAACGGCAAAGTTAATTTTGTCCCTCAATTCTGTTTACTATTATTTTGAGAGCAATGATCGATGTTTTCTTTGTTTAATGTAACTGTTAGTACGGAACCCTCGGTGCGCGAGTCCGACTCGCACTCGGCCGGTTTATTTCTAAACATCATCTTTCACACATTCCATTCATCGTTTCTTTGGTATTTTTACACTCTTATAGCCAATTACATTCATACTCCAAAATCAAAATAAAAAAACAACAAATAGATACTAACATTTCCATTCATACAAATCCAATTCTCCCAAACTTAGAGATTCAATTCCAAGTTTCTTAAAAGGTGTAATCTAGTCGAGTTGGTACTGTACCTCTGGGAAGTAAATAAATGTACTGGGGATTAAAAGTTAAAACTTTCTGTGACGTGTATATAGAGCAGTGTTATAAACTATTTGGGAAGTATAATATGTTTGCTGAAGGCCATTTGATACCGTCTAGACTTTGAGTTTAATTCTGTGTTAAATAACAGTTTTCTCAGATAATAATAATTATTCACTCGCTAGATTACACGGTTTTTATTATGTCCAGTGGCTAAGACTTCGCTTCTTGTGCTTGTAGTCGCGTGTTCAAATCCAGGCAAGTACCAATGTGACTTTTGCAAATTCATATTATTTCTAAGTTTATCTTGGACATCACAGGCAACGGTGAAGGAGAACATCGTGAGGAAACCTGAACTTATATAGTTAATGTCAAATCAAGTGAAATTGCCAAGTCAGAGGCCTGTGGGGTTCCCAGAGGCGGCTTAATTAACTCTGACACCAGAGGTTCTGATGTGACCACATCCTCACACAAAAAGAAGAATACGGTTTATATTAGTACATTAATAGTAATCAAAATCAAAATTTATTTCAAAATCAAAATTTGTTCATTCTATTAGGCCATTATGTGACACTTTTGAAAGTCAAAAATTTAAATTTAAAAGTAATAATAATTGATTCTACCGTCCAATCGTTTAATTAGCTTGTTATGGGGTAGAACGGACAAGAAACGCCATACTTACTCTTTTAAAAAAAGTGTTTTATAAGTATTTCGTTACATCATTCTTGTTGTAAAAATACATATGTGAGAACGATGTAAAAAGACGTGCACGTAAAAGCGTCCACAGTAAAACAAACAATTAAAAAATACAATCAATCTGGGAGGGTACTGAAATTTTTGAAAGGTGAACTTATATGTATTATTATAAACATCGCAAGTTTGTGCGGATCCAGAGAATGTCTTGTGGATGTTTCACTTATTAGATTCGAAGGATAAGATAGTTTACAACCTTATTAAATGGCTGCAAGGAAAGGGTTGCTTTTCGCGCGTATCTTGTATGTATGTAATATTCTTTTCTCAAATATGCTAGGAAATATTGATATGATTTTAGAAAAAAAGAACACGCGAAGTACCGAATTTACGGACAAAGAAAATCAAATCCATCGCTGGAGCGTTTTTTGAATTTGGAACATAACAACGCTCCAGCAATGTTGTTGTAACTTTTAATATTAATTAAATCAAATGTATCATATAAAAAGTATGTTTTATTTCCCTGAATTCGTTTGAGAAAACCACTGTATATGCCTGAGCGGAAATGTCAATTGCCTGTCTCGTTTTAGTGAAGTCCTCGCCTACAGCTCGGCATTCAAACTCATACTTGACCTGCAATTGCCTATTTCCCGGCCTTTGTAATAACGTACTATTATTACCTCATAATCTTTCAAACCACTAGACGGATTTATTTAATTAAAATTTCGGTAGATTCGTCTTGACCACCCAAGTATTCTTATATAGATGACGTTAAAAAGGATACATATTCGTGAACTGGCTGACCACCTGATCCTCCGACTGCTCAGTATGATTTTCATCTTGATTACATATTTGTAGTTCGTTTCTTAAGCAGTCGGGTTTTTGATTTTTAAATTATATTTTTTTTACAAGAGGTATCAAAACCACAAGGCACTTAAATCTCCGACCATTCCTCACATTTCATAAGTCAATCTGCTTAAACTTTCTCCAACCATGTTAGTGTCCTACCGTATGCAGCTGTGTACAGGTGTTTTACCTAGAACAATTGTTTATCTGACCTCCACAATCTAATTACTGGGTAACACAATAACAATTTGTAAGATTGACGTTAGATTTTCTGGTTTCTGTCTACAGTAACGACGGACAAAGTTCTACAAACGACAACTAGACCGAGTTTGAAGCAAAATTTAAGGCACGTGAATAAATTCGCAAGAAGTTAGCAGAATCTTCACACAGATCATTTCTTTGATTTGTTTTTTTAAAACGGTATTTGTATTTATGTATGTATATTTTTAAATATATATTTATATACAGGTTGGGCAAAAAATCGTGGATCAAACGAAACAGGGTGAAAGTTACCCCAACTTTCACCCTGTTTCGTTTAATCCACAATTTTTTGCTTCTTCAACTTCGTTGTACACCACCATTTTAACAACGCTCATTTAGTAGCAGAATTGAGATGTAGGTACTTAAACCATTTCATTATGAGGATACAATGAAGAAAAACAAAAATTAACACGCGGGTGAAGCCGCGGGCAGAAGCTAGTACCCACATAATTATTCCAAATTTTATTCGTTTTGTTTAACACAAAGATATCAATAATTTACAATATGATAAAAAAATACAGTCTTAAAACCGAAATTTTAATTGGCATGTGGTATAAGTAATATAATAGCAATAATTGCACCTGTTAACCCACCTGTAGACTATTTAGAACTGTTATGCGTCACTGTTCATACTCATAATAGAGTACCAGCAAGCACATGTGGCAAGGAGTATACCTATAAGAAGTACCTATATGTATTGTGAGTGTTTCTTAGCGATAGTCTGCCGAACAATATTCACGATTTACACAGGTGTGTCGGTCGTGTATGTTTTACAACAACATACAGACGTCGAATATTTAAGCTATATTAATAGGGTAGTACCTAAAAATTTTGGACATGTATTTTTTTCTTTTGCCACGACGTAAACAAAAAATTACGACGATAAAAATTACGCCTTGAAATATCGTGTGACGTCACGGTGTGATACACATTATACTGACAAAGTGACATCACAAGCCCCTACTCCTGAACTTTTGATAAAGGAGCAAAAATAAAGAAAAAAAATTGTTTTATGACCTACTGCAAATAGCCCCAAATATCAACCCGTTTCGTTTGATTCACGATTTTCGGCCCACTCTGTTTTGCATTTACTTGCACCTGCTATGTTTTATCAGCACAGCTTAAATTTCTTATTGAGGCATGGAGGTACGTCGATATGTAATTGATGGAAACCCATCCAAGGACCAACCTCGCCAGGTGTTCTTTAGCCTTTTTTATTATGTATGTACACCGATTACTCATAGACGCCTGGACCGATTTGGAAAATTATTATTTTGTTTGAAAGGGATACTTCCCATTTAGGCGCATAGTCATCAGATCTGATGATGGGATTATGGAGAAATCGAGGAACTCGTCAAATATTATAGGCATACATATAGCGATTTTGGCATTTTCATCAACAAATCAATCATTTGCACTCAGAAAGTATCATTTGATGAAATGGAACTGGTGAAGAAATGGCCAATGGAACTCCTTAATGCTAAGTTTGTCACGGGTCTACGATATCTCAAATATTTAAACGACTATGATGAAGCAAATACTTTTAAATAAATAGTACTGATGAAAATGGTACCATCGAACTGATCTGATGGTGAAGCCGGCAGGTAGGTACTGGAACATCGAAATAAAAAATAAAAAAAATACCAATCGAATTGAGAACCTCCTCCTTTTTGGGAAATCGGTTACAAATCGACCCGTGCGACTGCTATTACTCAACCATGAGCTCTTTTCTTCACGTCCTGACCACAACAGGGGTCTAAACTAAATGATCTGACACCCCTCGCATAATATCATAAGGGACATTCCAAAAATGCCAGCACACTAATCTCCGACCCTTCCTAATCACTTCTTAATTAATAATTCACAACAGCAAATTGGTTTCACGTCGTCAATAATTTGTCGTAGTTAACGAGCCTATTGATGTTAAAGAAACGAAATCCTTTGATCAGTGTAGTAAGCCCTGTAATTAGTAGTATTGGTATCCGGATAGGAGAGTTGACTTGAGTTGTTCAATGATTTGGCTATGGATCACTTTGCTTAGTTTTAAGAGTTCCGTACCCCGAAGGGTCCAAACGGAGCCCTATTGCTGTCACTCATGTGTCCGTCTGTCTGTCCATCATCTATCACATAGATTTTAAAGCCAAACCGTGGCAGCTACATTCTTCAAAATTTCACAGAATAAGCATCTTGTTGATCTGAAAATATATAAATTGACAAAAAATATATTTAAATGTTTTTAAGGGTGCTCCCATACAGGTAAAGGAAGGGGTGAAAATAAAAATAAAAAAACTACTCCATTGAGGTATCGTTGTTTGGAGTTCGTTGAGTAGATAAATACTGTATTTTCTGTTTTGAGAAAAATTGGAAAACAAAGGCATAAGAAACCACCAAAGAAAGGTTTTTTCTTTTTCAAATAAGAAATCCGAAAAGAAAATTAACTTCCCAATGACCTATGAACTCGAAATTTGGTAATAATGTTTATGATTACGAATATTATACTAACAAACACCAATATATATTGACAAATCTGTTTTTTTCTTTGTAATTCCCTCATTTTTCCTATTAAAACCAACTTGTTTTTGCGGTCAAGGTACGGAACCCTTAATGTGCAAAATCCAACAAGCACTTGGTCGTCTTTGGTTGGCACTTGGTAATGGATGGTCTTGGTCACCCATCCAGGTTGGTAGTTCAACCTAAAAGTCCTCCCAAGTATATTTCACTAAAAGCAATCCTCTTTCACCTGATCCTTAGCAGGTATACGAGTATGTGTTCTTTATCAAAATCAAAAGGATGTTACCGCCATGTTTCCCTAAACACCATAAGCAGTCGATCCTAATGTTCTAGTGGCATCGGTTGATAAGCCACTTTAGAGCCGTTTTAACGCCCCTTAAGTCACCATCAAAAGGGCGTAAAGCTTTATCTTGTCAGTATTAATACTATGTAGGGGAGTGCAGAAATACCAAAGAGAATAATATGTTCTACCGGAAATATGTAACAATATGTTATGAATATGATAGCATAGAACCATATGGATGGAGAAGAGCAAATAAATGAGATATGGATAATATGAATAAGTTACAAGTAAAAATCTTTTTTACCGACTGCCTAAGGAGGGTAATGTTTTTATCAGTCTATGTATGTATGTTTGTTTCTACGTGGCGTTCTAGAGACTAAACGCATTTTCCGATTTTGTTGATTTTTACGACAATCGATTCGATTGTCGTAAGTATCGATTGCGAGTGTCACAGTATGCACACAGATTTAAGAAGCGAACCAAAAAGACGTAAACGAGAAGAAAATCATGCTGTGCAGTCGGAGGATACATCTGGATTAGTTCAGCCAGCTCGCGAATACGTATCCTCTGACTTTGTTCTTGTTTATGTATTTTTGGTTGCAGTCGGTTTTTTTTTTGGTTTTTAGAGATGTCTTTTTTTTAAACAAGCTTTTTGAACTAAATGTAATATAGTTTATTTATCAACACAATGAGCCCAAATATGATGGGTCTGTCTTGTTTGGTTGAGGAGTTGCTATGGCCACCTTCCAGCTCCATCATGAATTTAGGTCTATAGAGCTCTATAGACCTAAATTATTAAAATATTTCCAAAGTTATAAGAATACGTCAAGTTTCAGCTTAATCGGATACCAGAATTGCTTGAAAAATGGATTACTAGTTGCCGGACACACATACGAAAGCAAAAAAATATTATTATTAAAATTTTATTAAAATATTTTTTTATGTATAATTTATTAACATTTTAACTTTTTACATTATCATTATAACAAGCTTTTTTCGTATTTTTCTCAGCAAACCCTTTCATTTGAAACACATATCATGGCATTGCACAAAAAATAATTAGTCCGCCATCTTAGGCCGTCCGCCACATTGGATTTAGAATGTTTCACATGCATTGTCTAAACATCTAAAGTAAACTTGTACGCAAAGTTTCATCATAATCGGTTGCTTTAAAATTCAGTTGCAAGATTTGACCCGAACACACTTACATACATACATTGCAAGTTAAATAAAAGCTTGTAATAAAAAAGGGCAGCGTAAAGGTTACCAGGACCCTCAGTACTATGGGGCAAGGGCAGGAAGATGATGATGAAGAACTTGTAACAGTCTTATATGTGTAATACTTTACAAATATTTATGACTTATAATATGAGCCTTAATATCTGGCAAAAGTGACAATTCTATGAGCCATAAAAATTATAAAATCAAAAGTCACTGTCAAAAATGATAAAATTCAAGGAATGAGAATGAATTAATTAACGTCAGTTTAAACATGGAACTTTGACTAAGGTCCAGAAGTAATAGCTGTCAAAGTTTGTTACGTACCTACTACGGGCAAGAAAACCAAGTTTACATTTAAATCATATTTACCCTTTTATCATTGATTAATTGACCCGTAACTCATACTTCCCATAACTAATCTGAGTTATCGCAAAATATTCACAACAATAATAATATAATTAGAAAAAACCCGCCAACTCACAACACAAATAGTTGAGTTTGATATATCGGGAATTTTACGCTACACCAGCGCCTGTAGCGGCGATGTCATACGCGGTAGCCCCCATTGGAACATGCACTACCTTTATTTCAAATATTTAATCCCAAACATTCAAAACTCTTGACGTCATCGCTGATAGAATTTCACTTTGTCTGGTTATCCTTTTGAAAGGTATTTGGTGTCCCATAGTTTCACATCCCGTATCGTTTATGGCTCCAAGGCAACATAACTTGGGTCATTGTTGCCGATGGGTTATATGATGGTATTTATCGGAGGGTCATAGATTTTAATGTTGATGATCGTAATTCAAGTTAGTTAAGGGGTTCCGCATAAACAGCTATATTCACCTAAATAATTAGGTAACATTCTGACGTTCATATATTATATTAGAGGAAGTTTGAAAATAGCGAAAGTGACAGAATAGTTGAAAGGAAACCGTTTGTCCTGGTATGGTCATGTGTTGAGGTGGGATGAATAAAAGGCTTGTTACTATAAGAGTTATGTCTATGCATGGCATGCCTAGACTGGTTAGAGGCGCGCGGTGGCTGAGGCGGCGCTTGCACGTCCTCCTACTTAAAAAACATACCCCTAACCACAACAAAGACAATGCGTTTTGTTTAAACTTGTATTCATGTATTACAGCAGATAGTTATATAGTCCACGTATTTTATTTATTCGCTCCTGGAATTGAGCAGTCGACGTAGAATCGTCAACAGTTATGAATATAAATGTGGATGGATGAAGAAGGAACGGAAGGTCAAACAAAAGATTGAAGGAGTGACATGAAGGAAAAGGCAGGACAGTATACAAGAAGGACATGTGTTGCGCCAACCCCAAGAAACATGGAATAAGGCCAGGAAGAAGAAGACAACTGACTTTAATAAACAATGAAAGCACCGAATATTGCTCATACGAAGGAAAAAAATAACTTTGCCATTAAGAAAACTGTTGTCCCAATTCATCAATATAGATCGTGATCAGTTTGCCAACTGCAGATAAGTTAATAATCTTTTTTTGTTGATGTAGGTACAAATTTACAGTTTTTTTTTACTTTATTTTTGCTGTTAGACATTGCTTCTTGTCAAATTTCATGATTCTAGGTCAACGGGGGGTAGATTAAGTTTTGATTCCCTTACCATTTATCAAATACGCGACATAAACGGCTATAGATTTTTTCAAGGGATGGCAAATCGTAGGTCTATAGGTACATCAAATTAATTTAAACTTGATACCTCCAGGCGTTTCAGAGAAAAAGTCTTGACACTCTCTGCGACATAATATGTCAAATTGACATATACGTTATTGTTAGCCTGTCAAGCGCTATTGTTACTGTATTGATACTGATAACTATCGCAGAGATCAAGCTATCTTTTATGAAGTATACAATAATTTATTTCTCTTTTTCACTCTCAAAACCAGTAATATAGGCTCAAGATTTCATATTTTATCTGACAAGCGATTCCTTAAAAGACAAGAGTACACCCATTTTAATTTAACAAAATATCCAAGAAGTAGCCAAAGTAAACAAAAGGGTATTTAAGATGTTTGTTACAGTTAAATTACTTCGCTGGGGTGCCCCTTAAATATAAGGAACAATTTTGACTGGGTATTACCTTTTTGGGGGAAAAGGACAACTGGTTCTCCGCCAAAAACTGGAAGTGCTAAAGTGTTTAAAGCTGATTAAATATTTATTCTGTTAAGTGGATCGTTTGGACATGTTTTTAAAATGCCGTATTGGGTCTAACTGAAAAATTGCAATTAGGGTAGTACTATTTTGGTGAAGTTTAGAAAATAGTAGGAAATTATATTTTTCTATTTTTTTTTTAGACTCTAAAAAGGAACCCTTATTTAAGTTTGTGAAGTTTGAGGTTCATGTTTTCACTTATTTCGTTTAAAATACGTTTGTTTGCCGGTTTAAATCTATACTTCTGTACTAATATAATAAAGAGGAAAGATTTGCATTTTTGTATGTAACGAATAAACTTAAAAACTACTAGACCGATTTCAAAAATTCTTTCACAATTGGGAAGCTACACTATCCCCGGATGATATATGAATACTTTTTATCCCTGTATTACCACAGGAACGGGCACTACGCTGGTGGAACCGCGAGGCGTCCGCTAGTACGAGATAAACTCACAAATACGAAACAAACACATCGACGCCTCATCGAACTCTAGGATAGTGGGACACAGAGCCGACGTTTTTGACGACGTACTCCTAGAGCGGGGTTGACAGTTGAGGGGATTATGAATTATTTTTGAGTTTTAGAGCATCTTCGCAAAATACTAACATTTATAATATTGTCGATAAAATCAACATTGTGCTTGCGCAAACACTACAAAACTCTCTTATCCATTTGAGTGCTAATTAGCAGACACAATAGAAAAACAATTGTTTCAAGTGACTAATCCCTCCTTGAAATATATACTCCCTCTTTGAAATATATACTCGTACTTCAACTACTACTTTTTACATGTTTCTTACTATTACATTGTATTTAATGTTGTTATTGTTTTATAACAAAAATGAGAATTAAGAAAAAAATCAGAGAATGGTATGAAATATTACTTCTTCTGCACGGGCTTGCATTGTCAGATAGTAACAGATATATAAACATATTTAAATATGGTACAAGTACGTTAAGAACAGTTGATTATTGGGTTATTTTTTCTTTCTCCATAAGTGACTCAATAATAGCCCGAGACTGTAGTTTTCAAACGCTATCTAGTAGTTTGCCTAGATACTAAATGGCATCGATAAATATGGCAATTTGACTGAGCGAGGAATTTCATCATTTGCTCAGAGACGTAATGTGCCGGTTGTCATTAAACGCTTATTGCGTATTCGTAGTAATAACAATAGTTATGATCGGGACAGTCTCCGCTCAGACCGCGGTAACTTCTTAAATCGCAGAAATTCTTCTTCTTAATCGTCTACTTCAATCTTCTTTTCTTCTTAATAGTCGCATTGTGTAGCGAATTGCACGATATTCACGAATATTCCAAATCAATCAAAACTATAGAATACCTTGTAGAATTAAATGTAGATAGGTACGAGTAGCTTGCTTCCGCGGCAACGGAATGACATGAAGTAGGTAGCTACTTAATATCATTTTATTATTCATTATAAGGGTTATCCTGTTTTAACCGACTTCCCAAAAAGGAGGTAGTTTCTCTAGTAGACAATTTTTTATTAAATGTTTGTTTGCGGATTACTTCGTCGTTTATGGACCGATTTTGATGATTCTTTTTTGTTGGAAAGGAGATATCCCAAGGGTGCTACCATGATAAGGAAACCTAAGAAAAGCAGGATCTGATGATGGCATCCCATACAAATTGAGGGATCTCAAATATTGTAGGCACACATAATATAGTGATTTTGGTATTTTTATCAACAATGTAATCATTTACACTCCGACACCGACTTCGGAAAATAAAGTTATTTTTCGCTTTGTAGTGTTTTTTATTGGAAGTCGGTTTGATTTTTTTTCAACACACTTGCTCAAAAAGTGGCTCTAATTTCACCGCAATTAGGCACATAATGACACCTGCTATCAAACTGTGACTTTTTCATTACTATTATTCACAAGTGAGATAAAGAGTTTCTTTTTTTTATTTATTGGTTGAGTTACTTTGTTCTTAAAAAAGTTTCGATACAAAAAAGATCGTGTTCAATAGTACAAATGCAATACATTTCATGCAACTTCGTATTTAAATAGATAATTTCAACTTGTACGTGTTTAATAAATAAAACTTTCACTTAAATATAACTTTTGTTTTTGTCTGTAATAAAGAAAACTTGAAATTCCCCATTTTGTACGTGGCTAAAACGCTATCCGAGAAAAGCCAAAAAAAGATAACTCATTATTTTTAGTCTATGGCCGATCGCCATTGTTAGATGCGCGCGCATAGGAAAACTGAATAATTTTGCCCGCCATTGCAAAAAAAAATTCACAACTGTTTTTCATTGTTGGAAATGATTTTTTAGTATTATTTTCTTCACAAGTGTGTTGAAAAACGTCGTATGATACACGTGTGTATTCATGATTACCGTCCTCGGCTCTCTTAAGACCCTTACCTAACGGCTCGGGTCTCAATGGCGCCTCAGCGGTAATCACCAACATTACACACTTGTACCATAATGTACTATTGTTGAAACGTTCTTTTAATTTTAGGTAAGTACTTAGATAAATAAAGAACAGGATGTTTTTATTAGAAATATGTTTACTTTTAATACTTTTGTTAGGTACGTAGCATGGGCAACTTGAACAAATTTGATTTAGTCTGGAACCTAATGGCAACTTGCAATAGAATCTGCATATTAAAAAATAATTGTGACAGCGGCGGTTAGCAGTACGCAGCGACTCATACGAGTGTTTCAAGCAGCCATTAAGTTCGAATAGGACTGTACGAGTACTGGAACCGTGTAGTCCAAGGACAAAAATTACTTTATGATGCACGATTTCTATTTACTGACGGGACGTCGATTCAAATTTAATAACGGCTGTAAATTCCAAAATTCGATTCTCACTGGGCAGTACCTCAGTCCTAATCCCCACTGTCACTGAAATTGCTTCTGCACAACGGCGCAGCTACTCGCGGAGTGTTCCGAGCCACCATTAAGTTTGAATCGAACTCTATTAGTAAATCCGTCAGTCAGTCTCCAAGGAAAAAATACTCCAGTCATGCGCACATGCGTGACTCCTATTTAATTATGGATCGTTGGTTCAAACTTAATGACGTTTTTTAAAACCGCTACTCGCTGCGCAGTACCCTACCCCACACCCCCGCTATCACATGAAATTGCTAGTGCGTAGTGACTCAAGAAGTGTTTGGAGCCGCCATTAAGTTTGAATCAAACTGTACCTCATGCGTCGCGTAAACTCGGACGGCAAGCGGCACACGCGTCGCGTTATCTCTTATTTTATGAGCCATGAGGGTTGAGTAGGCCCAAGCGCGATACGATTCCTGTTCCAGCGAGGTATCTAGTTAATTCGACAGCTACTTATAACTATTTTACCATAAAAAGTCTTCACTTATATTTTTTGTTTAAAAAATCTTACTAGTGAGTGTGAATGGAGAAATTAACATTAAAGAAGGAAGTTTTGTTTTTTATTAAACCTATTTCAGCCTAAATCTGCTGTTTAATTTTTTTAAAGGGATTGTTATTTTCACATTTGTTACCTATGCTGCCATCTATGATCTTTTTTTATGACTAATTATAACGCGTTTAAAATGAGATCCCATGCCAATATACAATATTATTACACTAATATTAAACTGATCACAAGAAACACAAAATACCGAATCTGTTATAACAGGCATCTAAATTAATATGATCTTATTTTCCGCCAAATTTTTAAATACTAAGTTTAAAATTTCGTTTAGCAGTGAGCGAATTACTTATTGGAACGTTCGCACGCTTAGCGATGACAGCCGACTAGCCCAAGTAGAAGTAGTCATGCTTAGCTACAAACTACAGATACTAAATCTAAGTGAAGTGAGGGAAAACGGTTTTGGTGAGCTGAGAACGTCCGGGGGCTTGACTTTGCTGTGTTCAGGTAAAGAAAGTGAGGAAGATGTGAGCGAGTATGGCGTGGGGCTTTTCCTTTCAAATGCAGCTAAGAATAGCCTCTTGGACTGGCAACCGATCTCAGACCGGATCATGTGTGCCTGTTTCAACTCCAGAGCCCGGCAGATCTCCATTATCCAGTGCTAAGCCCCAACCAATGCATCAACAGAGGATACGAAGGACGACTATTACAATGCGCTCAACACCATCCTTAGGAGCATAAAAAAGCAAGACATCTTATCGTAATGAGGGACCTGAATGCAAAAGTTGGGAGTGTTAACATTAACCGCGAGCGGCATAAGGGTAAACAGGGAATTAGAGTGTGCAACGAAAATGGGGAGCGATTTATCGAATTTTGCCAGAACCACGACCTTACCATCGGAGGAACAATATTCATTCATGGCGACCACCATAAGTACACATGGAACTTACCCGATGGGGTCACCAAGAACCAAATTGACCACCTCGCCATTAGTTCCAAATGGCGAGGTTGTCTTCACTGCTCGATGTCCGCAACCGCAGGCGCTCCGATATTGATAGCGACCACCATCTGGTAGTTGCTAAAATCCGTCTTAAGATTGCAGTAGCCCGTGCGGCTCGAGGACCTGGCAAGATTAGAAGAAGGTTCGAGGTGAGCCAACTGCATGACCCAGACACGCGTAAAACTTTCCAGCTGGAATTGCCCAATCGCTTTTCTGTACTTGATGCCGCTAAAGAATCATTAGACGAGGAGTAGAACTGTATCAAAGTGGCCTATACAGAGACCAGCTCTGTCGTTCTATGGCACAAATTGACTCATTCTCGTTCAGCTTCAGCTTCAGCTCGTTATGACTTCAGAAGGGCAGCTACTTCGCGCTAGCTCCAGCACTTTGAAGAGGTCTTCCGTTTGTCAGCTACATCAACGCCTGAAGCGCTGCAAGTCATTTCCTCACCATCCCAGCTTATTGACATTAACACAGAACCACCGATAGACTCTGAAATTGCGGAGGTAGTCCACTCTTTGAAGACAGGCAAAGCACCAGGACTCGACCTTATAACTGCGGAAGCTACAAGCCAACTTATCAACCGCTGTCGACGACGTCCTGACGCCACTCATTGAAAAGATCTGGATCACCGAAGAACTCCCAGACGAATGGAACAAAGGTCTTCTAATAACTTTTCCTAAGAAAGGTGATCTTAGCCATTGCGATAACCGGAGAGGTATAACGTTGCTCTCGATTCCCTATAAGGTGTTTTGCAAGATCTTCCTGGATAGACTGTCGAAGGCCGTGGACCCTTTTCTTCGCACTAGACCGGTTTGGCAATCGTGAAAACTGACCCGAAGGATTAAACTCAAAATCTTCGGGTCCAATGTCAAATCCGTGCTGCTCTACGGGTGCGAAACGTGGAAGGTCACAAAGGACTTCTCACGCCAAATACAAGTCTTCGTCAGCCGCTGTCTCCGTTACATTCTCGGAATTTACTGGAGCCCGATCGACCGCCACATCAAGCGTTGCAAGTGGAGATGGATTGGCCACACGCTCCGAAGGGGTCCCGATCACATACCCAAGCAAGCTTTGGACTGGAATCCCCAAGGTAAAAGAATGCGTGGCCGTCCCCGTCAAACCTGGCGTCGCACCGTGTTAACAGAAGCGACGAGCATCGGAATGACATGTAGCGAGGTGAAGCGTGAAGCTCAAGATCGATCGCGATGGAGGACATCTGTGGACGCCCTCTGCCCCATCTAGGGGTTATAGGACATTAAGTCAAGTAAGTCAAGTGTGAGTAGTTTTATTAGCACAGCTTGCACATAAATAAGCAAACGATTTCGTTTGTTTTTCATATCAGTTTGAGAAGCCGCACGAAAATGTCGACGCCGATGGGCTTGCTGTTATTTATATCTTTATCGATAATGTCCAACGATGCGGCGAGAATACTGGCCTTCTTCCCAGTTCCGTCTATCAGCCATCAAGTGGTATTCCGTCCTGTAACTAAAGAACTCGCCAGGAGAGGACATGAAGTTACAGTCATCACAACGGATGCTGCCTTCCCGAAAGGAGGAACACCTACGAATCTCACAGAAATCGATGTCCATGACTTTTCCTATGAGTACTGGAGAACATTTTACAAATATTCATCGTCCGGGGATAATGATTTGAATTTACAAATACGAATGGTATTTCATATGGCGGCGAAGCTTGTAGAGATGCAGATGAACTTGGATGCAGTGCAGAAAATTATAAAAGAAGAAAAATTTGATTTGCTGTTATTGGAAGCTTGTGTAAGACCAGCTTTGCTCCTTTCACATGCTGTTAAGGCGCCCGTAATTCTAGTGTCTTCTTTTGGTACTTTTAACTTCAATGTAGAGACTATAGGAGCAGCTTGGCATCCCCTGTTGTACCCAGACTGTACTAATCAGCGTCTTTACAATTTGTCAAAGTGGGAAAAAATTATGGAATTATGGAAATTTTATAAGCTACAAAAAGTTTTCCAGGAAGTTGAAGATACAGAAAATGTGATAGCCAAAAGGATGTTTGGACCAAATGCGCCAACAATAAGTGAACTCAAAAATAATGTTGATATGCTGTTTTTGAACACTTACCCTACATGGGAAGAAAATCGTCCAGTGCCACCAAGTGTTATTTATCTGGGTGGATTACATCAAAAACCAGTGAAAGAATTGCCAGTGGTAATTTTATTTCATGTTGTCCTCATGTCTTATACACAAACAGTTATCGTCATCTTTCTGGCCTTGTCCTATGCTTGTTACAGTACATACTCGTGCTTTGGGTAGGCGCCACATGTTATCATTTCCATTTTGTCGTAACTATTATTACGTTTTTACTGACTTACCTTTTCTATCATATTCTTCACTTAATCCATTAGCTTATTAAATTCGACTTATCTATAAGTTACTTATCAAATAAATTATATATTTTCTTTAAATTAAAGTAAACAAGGAATAACATAATTTATTTGATTACAGGATCTCAAAGCGTATCTGGACTCTTCAAAGAACGGTGTCATATACATTAGCTTTGGTACAAACGTGCAATCTTCATTGCTTCCTCGAGAAAGAGTAGAAGTGATGACCAAAGTATTTTCTCAGTTACCTTACGATGTACTGTGGAAGTGGGACACTGATGACCTTCCAGGCCGCTCTAAGAACATCAGGATCTCGAAGTGGCTGCCCCAGTCAGACCTTCTAAGTAAGTTAAAATTATAATAAAAGATGTTTATAGGAACAATCAACAGAGACTTTGAAAAGAATAATCTATATCTATACTAATATTATAAAGAGAAAAGATTAGTATGTTTGTATGTAACGAATAAACATAAAAACTACTAAACCAATTAAAAAAAATCTTTTACCGTTGGGAAGCTACACTATTCCCGGGATACATAATTTTTATTCTCACGGGAACGGGAAATACGCGGGTGAAACCGCGAGGCGTCCGCTTGTATGATCGAAAAAAGTGATTGTGTAAGTAATCTTATTCTACAATTCTGATTGGTTTACGCCACAATCTTTGCTTTTGTGTACTAAAACCTAAAGAAAATAGAAAGGTATTAGCCGTACCGCTGCTTTGTCTCATTTTATAGAGTATTTAATTTTGTGACGATATCGTCATGTCAAAGACAAAGATATTTTATTTCAACTAGGCCACCAAGCGGCACTTTTGAACGTTAATACATACAAATTTAAAAGGAATAAAAATTGATTCTACCGTGCATTCGGAAAGTAGCTTGTTATGGAGAAGAACGCACAAGAAACTCTATGTTTTTTTACAAAAAATGTTTTTTTACAATATTTAGGTACATAATAAGTACATACATTAATAAATTCATATGTGTAAGGACAATGCACCCAGAATCACTACATACTATACTACGTACAGGTACAAAGTATTCAAAGTACTCACACATGTACCGTGTAGTTACACAATAGGAACTAGAAAAACATTAGCATCCGAAGCAGTTAAGTTAAGACCAATCCCAACTGACGGCGCCCGTTCACGAACATGACGCATGAATCGGCACCACCCAGCTCAACCATCATGAAGGGAACCGAATGATCTAACACGCGCGCCACCATAAGAGAGACATTTGAGAGAGCATGACACACTCAACTGCCAGGGCACACATAAGTCAAAGAACGACACAAAGGTACAGCAAATGGTAGACCTACAGTTGGGTACATAGTATTCACACACGTGCTGCGTAGTTATACAATACTAAAATAAATTGAGTCTATATAATAAAAATATATTCATACAGTCTTAAGCAGGTCCAACAATACATCAAAACAATAATATAATATATGTCCTTTACTCCTCCAGTTTCTGAATTGAGTATTTTGAGTTAAAAACGTTTCAAACCCTACTTATATACCATAATTTGACAAATAATCAACATCAAATGGTAATTCATAAATCGGAGGTATGATACTGGACAATAAAAATATATAGAGCAAATAAAATCTTGATTTTGGAATCAAAATATTTACTCTAAGGAAAAGTGGCGTATTGAGATAAAGAAATATACTTACCATTTTTACTTTCAGGGCATTCGAAGATCAAAGTGTTTATAACACAGTGTGGTCTACAATCAACGGACGAAGCTATCACAGCAGGAGTACCTCTAATTGGTATCCCAATGTTAGCCGATCAATGGTACAATGCTGAGAAATATGTTCACCACGGGATTGGAGCAAAGCTTGATTTGCCTACGATGACTGAGGAAGATTTTAAGAATACTATTACTTCTGTTATTGGTGATGAAAGGTTCGTAAATGAAATCTCTTTTTACACGACTGTGGGTGGGTAATGTTTTTCGAGCGTATGTACATCCATTTCTATATCACGCTCTACAGACCAAACGGCTTGACGGATTGTGATTTGTGAGGTGTCGTTGGATTTGTCTCAATTGTAGGACTGACAAAGACTGTATAATTTTAAATATGCGCCCCCCTAAAAAACAGAGGTTGATACAATTTTTCGTTATCATAACAGTATGGTTTGCAAATAATCATCATCATTTATCAGTCGAAAGACTTCCTGCTGGACATAAGTCTACCCCACGCGCCACCACATTGACCAGTCCCATGCATCCTGCATCCAGCGGATCCCCACAACCTTCATCAGGTCTTCGTCTACCAGGTGGGAGGCCTTCCAACGCAACGGCTTTCGGTTCGCGGTCGACACTCCAGAACTTTTCGACCATCCGTTCTGCGAGTAATGTGCCCTGCCCACTGCCACTTAAGTTAAAGGCTAAGTCGGTAAACCTGGTTCTCTTGCGGATCTCTACATTTCTGATTTGACCTCGCAAGGAAAACGCTGCCCAGATGAGTCGGATTCAACGGTTGACTTCTTTCTCGTAGTTGGCCCTACCCTATTGGATTGTTTGTCCCAGACATAGTCGTCCACAACGTAGAGTGTAGAGTCTCCGACATTGATAGGAGTGGGTGCAACATGGATATTCAACATCACCTTGGTATTATCCATGTGCACCTTAAGACCAACTCTTTCGGAAGCTCTACTAAGGTCATCGAGCATTGTACTCAGGTTCTCCATGGTCTCAGCCATGACCACAATATCGTCGGTAAACCGAAGTCGCCATTGACGTTGATGTCTAGCCCTCTCTAGTTCAGAACCTTGAAGACATCCACCATTGCAGCTGTGAACAGTTTCGGAGATATGAATTGCAAAATTAATAATCTTTAATTATATAACTTATTTGAAGAACTCGTTCATTAATGAAAATAAAAATATTGAAATAAAACAAAATTAATGTACCTAGTACCTACTTGTTTTTCTATCTTTTCAGTAAATTATTTTGTTGTAGTCGATTTTTTTGTTATTATAATAATTTGTTTTTAGTTATAATACCTTGTACTTTTATATCTTTATATACATTACTATATTTTGAATGTCACCTACTGTGGTAGGACACATTTACATTATAACTCTTACGTTTATTCATCTGTGTTTACAAATAAACACATTTATGATATTAAATTTTAAATGTATAATATTGTTCCATTAAGAATATGTAAATGATAAAATACAAGTTTCGTTTAACTTAAATTAAGGTATTTGTATTCAAAATACTGGTTCTTCAAGTCCTGCGCTGTCATGTCTGTGATGGTAGACATGAAATACTTAAAATACTATTTATTTATTAATTACTTTAAATTTTTCATTTAGACTCATTCAATATATTTGATACTTTCCAGCTATCATCGCAATATAGCAAAACTTGGCAGCAAGATGCGCGATCAGCCTCAGACTCCACTGGAACGTGCCGTGTGGTGGACGGAGCACGTGCTGCGTCACGGCGGCGCGAGACATTTGCGCACGCCCGCCGCGAACATGTCGTGGGCAGAATACCTAGAACTAGAATTAGTACTTATTCTACTAGCAATTTCCTTAGCCATTATTTTACTTTTATCTTTTGGGCTATATAAAATATGTAAATATTTTAGTTATAGTGAAAAAATTAAAGAAAATTGAAGAAGATAACATTTACTTAGTGAAAATTATAAATCCATGTTCATATGCACGGTCTAGAAGCAGGAGTAATAAATATTATAAAAGTGAACACAAAGAGAGAATTATTAAAAAGTAACCGTTTAATGAGAAGTTTAATGATATGAATTTTATATGGAACATCCTAATTTTTATCGTTTTGGGTTTTCCATCAATCCATTCCCATCTGCAGACTAAGATATTTAAATGTAAAAAAGTTAATAATAAATATAAGGCGCACGGTTAGCGCAGTGTTTGAGCGATTGACTGGTGCGCTGCGTGTCGCTGGTTCGATTCCCGCACGGAACAAATATTTGTATGACGTACAGATAGTTGTTCCGGCTCTGGGTGTTGTGTTTGTGAGTTTACATGTCTGTAAATGCACCCACGATACAGGAAAATTCCTAGTGTGGGGCAACGTTAAAAAAAACATTGATACATTAAATTCAAAAATAATTTAAAATATAATAAATTTATATTTTTACAATTTTTTTTTATTTCCTGTAAAAACTGAATTAATATTAAAGCTAGAAAATATACCCATGTAAGTGTCCAGTGTAGGTATTCCTTAAAATTTTGACATGTTATTTTTGTCCTTTTTAGACCCAGTTTTATCAGTAGTTAAGTCAATCTATGGTTGTTCAAGTCCATGCCTATGAACATAATTATAATATCTTAGACTTATTTAAAAATTCTTCTAAGAAGTTTAATTTAGTAACCATAGCGAATATTTGTGGTGTACATCTCTAGATTAGAAAACTGGCAATATTATTTGCCACTTCCTGTATCCTTTTTACTTAGAAAATTTGTCTGTGTTATGGCGCACATTGTGTGTTTTAAAAATATATGGTTTTCGTACAAAAATTAACGTATTTTAATTTGAACATGAGTAGTGGTCCTTCGAAATTAGTTATACAGTAGATTCAGTGCCTTTGGAAGTGTTTTTTGGTCTTGCACCGTGCGCGTGGTGAGTTTGTTCGGGACAAATTGCGCCGGCTCGGCAGCGGAGCCTTACCCTGCTCATAGTATGGGTGAAAATACCGACTTTGCATCAGTTCCAGCATTAAATCAACGTGAGATCACGTGAGATCGCCAATTGTGAGCTATTTTCATCCTCAAGGTGGTACATTCCAAAATAAGTAGGTACGTACATTTTTCCTACCTACCAACGGAAAAATTTACATTTTCAATTTTATTTACACTCCGACATAAACAAGTTTTAGTTGCAGAAGTTTTTGAACAAATTAATGTTGGATATACAAACTTGTTTTGTATTAAGTAAATTTGAATTTAAAAAGGTAGTTTGTTTGGAATAGCTTTTTATTTTTGACTTTTTGTACACTGTGACACTTCTGGTTGATACTAAGAAATAGCTACAATATACCGTGTATTTCCAACTAAAATCTAGTTTAACTCTCCTTCCACAACTCTCCTACATTGGTTATGGGCCCAGAGTAATCGTATGTAGAGAGGATAATAAAAAATCTAGATTGTAAAGTCGATAAGAGACGGAGTATCTGATCGTAAAACGAGGTGCGATGACGAGCAACATGATGCGAATCGAGCACTTGGGCAAAGACAACTACGACAGTTGGAGAATCCAGGTACAGGCTATTTTAATAAAAAGTGATGGATGGAAGTACGTTAATGGAAAGGTACTGAAACCAGCCGAGCCACTACAGGCTGAGAAATGGGAAGACGAAAAGGCGAAAGCAGACATAATTCTATCTATGAGTGGGAGCGAGCTAAGAAATATTAGGAGCTGTATCACATCTAGAGAAGTGTGGCTGAAGCTGGAGTCTATTTATGCTTCTAAGGGGCCTGCCAAGAAGGCGACACTTTTGAAACGGATAATTTTGCACAAAATGGCAGAAACTGGAAATGTTCACGAACATTTGAATATCTTTTTCGATGCTGTTGATAAGCTAGGAGATATGGGTATACGGATCAACGATGATTTACTGTATATAATGTTGCTGTACAGTTTACCCGGCAATTTCGAAAGCTTTAGATGTGCGATTGAGTCGAGAGACGACATGCCAAAACCAGAGGCATTGAAAATCAAAATACTGGAAGAGTACGAGTCGAGAGAGGCTAACAAAATTCAGAATGAAGGTGTTATGCATACAAATGTAAAGAAAACTTCAAAAAAGGAAGGAAAGGCGCTAATAAGGGTACTAAGGCTGGGAACAAAACTGATAGTACGAAAGGAACGGAAAAGAACGAAGGTTTTTGGTATAAATGCTTTAAATGTCACCAACCAGGTCACAAAGCATCTGACTGCAAAAAGAAAGTAGGTAAAGATACCCTGAAGGCTGAAGAAACACATTGTATAGATGAAACTCTAACTATTTTTAATGTTTCAGATTTTGAAGTTTCTAACGCTGTTATGTTCAAAAGCACGATTGGATTTTGGACAGTGGATGCACGTCTCACCTTTGTAATGATGCAAGTAAGTTCGGGGGCACTTTGGCAATGACTAGCGGAGAACTAAATTTAGCTACGCATGTAAGTACTGTTATAAAAGGTAAGGGTACTGTAAGGTTATCGGCATGTAACGATCACTCGGAGACCTTATTTGAATTACGAGATACGCTATATGTCCCGGATTTAAGGACGAATTTGATTTCAGTAGCTAAGTTAACCAATGATGGTTATTATGTTACATTTAAAAACGATGTAGCTCAGGTAATTGGTAAGAAAGGTGAAATCAAATTAATGGCATATCGTAGGGGTAATTTATATAGTGTAAATAGTTCTGAGTATTGTAATTTAAGTGATTCAAATGCTGATATACGTTGTTGGCTCGAGAGATTAGGACATTTGAACGGTAGAGATGTTGCTAAGCTTTTAGGTAAATTAGGTGCTAAATGTGACGTAGCCGAGGTACGAAACTTACGTAATTGCGATATTTGTGCTAGAGGTAAGATGACCGCGTTACCTTTTTCTAAGTCCGATGGGCCTTGTGCTGAGAAGTTGTACATAGTTCACACTGATATTGTAGGGCCTATGAGATGTGAATCAATGGAACGTGCAAAATATTTTATAACTTTTATTGATGATAGTACTCGTTGGTGTACCATATATTTTCTAAGGTCGAAAGATAAAGCCTTAGATGCTTTTAAGGCGTATAAAAGTCACGTTGAAAACCTGATGGGACTGAAAATTTAATTCCTTCAAAGCGATAATGGAGGTGAATATTGTAACGCTAATTTTGATATATTTTTAAAAGAAGCAGGCATCACGCGAGGACTGACAGTTGCTCGAACACCACAGCAGAATGGGATAGCTGAACGAATGAACCGAACCTTAGTGGAAATGGCGAGGTGTATGCTGTTAAGTTCAGATCTTTCCTCAGGTTTTTGGGCAGAAGCGGTGCATACAGCATGTTATGTTAGGAATCGTTGTCCTACAAACAGTCTACATGGTGATATTCCTTATGAGAGGTGGCTTAACAAGCCGGTGAAGATTGAATACCTTCGAAGATTTGGGTCCAAGGTACATATTTTGGATAAAGATCCGAAAAAGGATAAGTTTGCTGCAAGAGGATCGCAGGTACTTTTGCAGGATGCCCAGGTAATGCAAAAGGATACAAAATATGGTTTCCAGAGCAAAGAAAATTCATGATTGCGAGAGATGTGAAAATCCACGAAAGTGAAAACTCAAAGCAAGACACGAGACCGGTGAACTTCACGGAAGACAAGGATAAGGATTTTATCGAAATTGAATTCTCGAGGAAAGATGTTCCAGAAACTGACGAACATAGGGGCGAGAATGAGACAGAGCAAGTTGAGACTACTGAAGAATGTTGGAGTGAATGTCAAGAATATCCTGGAGATGATCAAGATAATTGTTTGTCAAGACCTGCAGAAGTTGAACAAGCGTCCGAAGAAACAAGTCGTGATGATCAACAGAGATTGATGAAGAGAGCTCCTGGTAAACCACGAATATTGCGTACAGGCAGGTTAGGCCGTCCGAATAAAGTTTATCGAATGACTAAAGTTACAGAACCGATCATTTCTGCTGATGAAAATGAAGTTGAAGATTTTGCATGTTCAGCTGAAATTAGTTTAAAGAATGCTCTAAAAGGTAGTGATAAACCTGAATGGGAAGAAGCCATTTTATATGAAATCAGAAGCCTAGTTCAGAAAGGTACATGGGAGATAGTCAGAAGACCGCAGAATAGGAATGTCATTGGCTGCCGTTATGTTTTGACGACAAAGCGAAATGTTGACAAGTCTGGGAAGAAGAAGGCGAGGCTTGTAGCTCAAGGTTTTAGCCAGCGGTATTGATACTTTTAGGTTGTTGATGGCACTCGCAGTTGAATTGAACTTGGAGATACACCAACTGGACATTAATACTGCTTACTTAAATGGATCCCTGGACGAGGAAATATACATGGAGTTACCAGAAATATTGAGAGAAAGTTTAGTTAAGCTTATGAATCGAGAGGAAGAAGATCCAATGGTTAAAGAGCGCGCGCAGACCATGCTCATAAAATTGGATAGTGGTTGCGATTCATGCTTATTGCGAAAATCATTGTATGGTTTGAAGCAAGCTGGTCGTCAATGGAATCTCAAACTCAATAAGAAGTTAACTGATTTGGGGTTGAAGCAGAGTCTGAATGAACCGTGTCTGTATTTTAAACAAAATGGGAATATTTATTTATTCGTATTGGTGTACGTCGACGATATTTTGGTAGCAAGTCAAGAAAGAGGTTTGATCACGGAATTTAAAAAGAAGTTGTCTAAAGAGTTTGATTTGAAAGACTATGGCCAAGCGAAATATATATTAGGCATAGATATTCAAAGAAATGACAATGTCATTATTTTGTCACAAGAAAATGATGTCGAAAATTTGTTGAAACGTTTTTGCATGGAAAATTGCAATAAATGTGCAACTCCTATGGAAGTAAATTCCAAACGTAAAGAAGAAGAGAAATGCGGCGATGAGAGCAGCGAGGCATGGACTTACCGAGAGCTGATAGGTTGCTTGAATTACCTAGCGAATCCAACCAGACCCGATATTGCAAATGCGGTAAGTAAACTTAGCCAGAAGCTGACGAATCCTGAAAAATCCGATTGGAAATCAGCGAAACATGTGTTGCGTTATCTGAAGGGACCGATCCAATACAGTCTCGTATACAAGAGAACTGGTGAATGTGTGCAGGGCAATGATATTCAAATAAACAGATATGCTATGAGGGCGCGCATTGTGAAGACTCGAATAGGTCACAATTGTGACCTTTAGTCTTTAGTTTATGTCTCGCATGGCGAAGAGCGACAGGCTTTGTTGAAACAAAAACTAAATTAAAAAAATGGCATGGCGTGTATTTAAAATTAATTTATTTATTGATTAAAATAAATATTTTTAATGTCACATGAATTAAAAGTGTGTATGTGTGCTGCCGCTGCTGCGCGGAACACTTTTTTCAATTGTTTTGTGAGTGTATAACGTATCTGTTTATTTGAATATCATTGGTGCAGGGTTATTCAGATGCTGATTGGGGGAAATGTTTATTAGAGAGACAACCTTATTCTGGTTATGCATTTATTTTAGGTGGTTGCTGTATATCGTGGCAGTCTCGAAAGCAGCGTAGCGTAGCTACTTCAACGTGCGAGGCAGAGTATGTCAGCCTGTCAGAGAGTATGAAGGAGGCTGTGTATCTCAATAGCTTGTTGAAGGAACTAGGAATCATGAGGTACGCTCAAATGATTGTTCATGTCGATAACTAAGGGGCTATATTCTTAGCTCAGGACCCTGTGTTTCATGCACGTAGCAAACACATTGATATTAGGTAACATTACATGAAGGAGGTTTTGAGGGACAAGAACGATATTGAGTTGAGACATGTATCCACTGAATCCATGTTAGCTGAAGTGCTTACTAAGCCGTTATCTAGTGTTAAACATTATAAGTGTTTAGATAGCTTAGGTGTTAAGGCCAGCTGAGTTTTCTTTTGGATACATTTAAATTTATAGGGTCATGTTGGATATACAAACTTGTTTTTTATTAAGTAAATTTGAATTTAAAAAGGTAGTGTTTGGAATAGGTTTTTATTTTTGACTTTTTGTACACTGTGACACTTCTGGTTGATACTAAGAAATAGCTACAATATACCGTGTATTTCCAACTAAAATCTAGTTTAACTCTCCTTCCACAACTCTCCTACAAATAAAACAACGAAAAGTTGCAGTCAATGGTTCAAAAGTGCATTAATAGTGAAATCTAGTATTTATTATTTGTTTTTTTTTTGTTTAGTATTTATATGCATATATTATATTCGATATATATGTACGTGTATTTTACTTATTTTAGTATAATAACTACTAGCTTTTTATTATTAAACTGTGCACCTGCCATGTTTGTCTCTTCACCACCCTTGGAAATAAAATCTGTATTCTCAAAAGTGGAATCATACGAAATAAAATCTGTATTCTTTGTATCTGTGGAAGCAATACGTGACATGATTTCACCCGAAGTTAAATTAAACTTAGGTGTCAACAAAACTGGGTGAAATTGTAGGCAAAGTTGGACTAAGTGGTACAAATTGATGGAACTTGCTTTGGTAAATAATATTTTTTTGCATTGTGGCTAAAACTGTAAAGAACATAATAAGTAAGTGTAGATAATGTAGAATTCAACTTGTTTGGCAGTAAGCAGTGGAGAAAACATAAATGTCACAGCGTTGTGTGGATCGACAAACCTTTTCTTGTATTAAACAAATAAAAACACTACAAAGTGAAAAATAACTTCAATTTCGGAAGTCGGTGTTTCTGTTTCGTTCCTTCGTTTTTTAACACTGGCTGCCCAAATTGAAGTATTTTTTTACTTTTTATTGTAAAGGTGCTCTACCTTAACTTTATATTTTGGAATGTATTTTGTATGTCCGTAAAAATCGAGGGCTTTTCAAAACTAGAAGCGACTTCCATAATTTAAATACACGCAGTAAGCACGAAATTGTAATACCCAAATTCAGAATAACAAAACCTAGCAAATCTTTTCTTATAAACAGTATACGCTTTTATAACAAGTTGCCAAAGTCAGATATAGAACTGACCGATGGAAAGTTCAAAAATGACATCAAGCGTGTCCTTGTTAAAAAAGCATTTTGTAAAATCAAGAAATACGTTGAAGATTAAAAAATGGCTTTAGCTCCTTCTGCGCATGGGGCTTTTCTGGTAACTCATAAACGGCACAAATATGTGGATGTCTCTAACTATTCTCAATCTCATTTTTTCTCTTTTTTTGGTTTTCTTCTTTAATTGGTCTTTTTACAATGGAATCATCTTTATAGCCCTTTGCTAAGAATAGTTACAACACTGATAACAACATTTGTTCCAAATGTTAAATTTAGTCTTGTTATACTTCTTTTTTTTACCTTTGTATAGATTATTTTACCGATTGTTTTGTGAATTTGTGAACATTGTAGGCCTTCTAGATGCTAGTTAACATTTGTTAACTTTTTTATATAATATACAATCTTTTTTATTTTAGTTTCTTACGACTTATTGTCGGGCCTACGTTGTCTCTCCATATCTAAGTACTAATGCTGTAACATGGAAATATTGTAAAACCAAACCATTTTTTAAAAGAGTAAACATGGAGTTTCGTGCCAGTTCTTCTCCATAGAAAACGACCAACCCGAACCGTGCACCTTTTGTCGACGTTTTATAAGTGCCCATGTAGGCCTATGTGAAATAAAAAAGTTTGATTTTGAGGTCTATCCACACATATCAAGGCCGAGCCCGGGCCGTGGGCGGACCTTGCCCCATCAGGGGCTCAAAAATATCGTTGCGTACATTGTATATGAACTCGTTCACACACGTCCGGGCACGGGCCATGCACGGGCCAGTGACGAATCTTCAATGATTGGGCCCGGCCCTGTCACGTCCCGGGCACGGCCCCGATATGTGTGAATAGACTTTTATTTGGAAGTCGGTGGTATTTTATTGTAAAAACTTTTTTTATATTTTTAGTTGTTTTTTTTCGTTGTGGTACATAATGGGTAAGTTCTAAGTAGTACCTATAATGCCAGAATAGAATCTCCTAATAACATGAAACTTGAACAAAGCCGGTGGAATGAGAGTGTACCAGGGTGCGTACCCCTTTAAAGCGTACCGGCGTGATGTTATGTTACGAAATGGCGTAAACAATAAACAGACATGCGAGTGCAGCTATTCCGAGAGATTTGCCGTCATTTATTGAAGAGTTCTGTTGTATATCTCCGAAATTCTTCATCACAGACCACATGAAAAGCACCAGCATTCAAATAAAAAAAAATACAGTCGAATTGAGAACCTCCTCCTTTTTGAAGTCGGTTAAAAATAGATGTATCACCACAATCCGTCCGATATAAATGTTTTGTAGAACTTGTCAATAACAAGATGCCACCCGCGGTTCCGCCCGCGTGGTATTAGTACTTTTCCCAATAATTAAATTTGACCCGAACACACTTACATACATACATTGCAAGTTAAATAAAAGCTTATAAAAAACTGCTGTATACACTTTTTATATTAAAAAGCAGTGAAGGTTCCACATTGACAACCCAGTAAAATTTATAAATGACAAGTGGGGATAAATAGCAAGATGTGCTTTCCATGGCATGTGAGAATATCGGTTAATAGATGGTCACCATCCACGGACCGACTTCGGCAATCATTGCTTAACCTTGAAAATCTACCCGGCTGTTATTACTTATCCACGAGCGGAACATTTCACTGAATGACAGCATAATCTCCCGATTTACGAAATCCGATCAATTTCAATATTCATAATTCTTTGAAGAGAGATTAGAATTATGAATGTGCTTATACAGGCACACCGTTTCAGAGATTTTGAAAAAGATAAATTGTTTATTATATATCTACAAGGAAAAATTAATTCGCAGAGTGAAAATCTGTTTTTAAAACATTGCTAATTTTTCGTGACATTATACTTCTATATCAATACTAATATTATAAAAAGGAAAGATTTGTATTTTTGTATGTAACGAATAAACTTAGAAACTACTGGACCGATTTCAAAAATTCTTTCATCGTTGGGAAGCTACACTATCCCCAGGTGACATAGGCTACTTTATCCTCGGATTCCCACGGAGCGTCTGCTAGTATTATATAATGATTATAAAGAGGAAAGATTTGTATTGATTGTGATTGTGATTTTATGATTGTGAAACCGCGAAGCGTCTGCTAGTATTATATAATGATTATAAAGAGGAAAGATTTGTATTTTTTTAAGTAACGAATAAACTTAAAAACTACTGAACCGATTTCAAAAATTCTTCCACCGTTGGGAAGCTACACTATCCCCGGTTAACATAGGCTACTTCTTATCCCTGTATTCCCACGGGAACGGGATATGCGCGGGTAAAAACGTGAGGCGTCCGCTAGTTTAAAATATTTTTCTTTCGTTCTTTGAAACTATACTATATGATAAAGCTTGAATAGGCCCAGGTTAAAGGAAAGCAAGTGGACTGTATATAGGTTTATTAGGTGGTTTACAATATAATAGCAATTTAAGTATTATTAAACAGGTAAGTATATGTCTAAGCGCGGTCGTGTCAGACGATGCAATGTCGAGCCGAGACGCTGCTGTGCTACCGGCCCCCGCGCCGCCGCCGTGCCGCGTCGCTCGTTGACGACGCCGTAGTGTGTTCGATGGTTTTGGATGTGTGTGCGTGAACATATTCCCGGGCCAGCAGTGGATGATGACTCGAACAGTCCAGCCAGGTTGAATGATTGGTTGATGAATGCATGAAGTTTATGTTGATTGGTCCATGTTGATTGTTTGAGACATGAATGATGATCGGTCCAGATGGGTTAATTGAATAATGAATAATCAATTTGGTGGTCCATCTAATAACGGGCAAATTCTGTGGAATGCCCTTCTGATTGTGCCTGACTGTACTTTGATGTCCGCTACGCGAGCCTCTCCGTCAGGTCCCGGATAAAGCTTCAGTATCCGTCCCAGTGGCCAGTGTGCTGCAGGTAGCGTCTCGTCCTTTACGATGACCAGCGAGCCCTCTGTGAGCGCGCCGTGTGAGCGTTGCCACCGCGTCCTTTGGTGCAACTGGGAAATATATTCCTTATTAAAGCGTCTCCAAAAATGCTGGCGCAGAAGCTCGACTCGTTGATGCCTCGGCAGCCGTGATGGGTCGCAGTCGGACATCTGTGGGTAAGGTAACACAGTTAGAGGACGACCAATTAGAAAATGGAAGGGAGTGAGAACCGATAGATCAGATGGATCGGATGAAAGAGGTGTGAGAGGCCTCGAATTAAGGATGCCTTCTATCTGAACAAGTAATGTGTACAATTCCTCATATGTGAGGTGTGCCAAGCCTAGAACTCTTTTGAGGTGGTATTTTACTGATTTAACTGTACTTTCCCACAGTCCTCCGAAGTGAGGTGAGTATGGGGGAATGAAGTGAAAGTTAATTCCTTGCTCTGCAGCGCAGCTGTAAATTGACTCACTGTGATTCCTGATGAAATTGGTGATCACGCGAGCAGCACCTACCAGATTTTTCCCATTGTCTGAATAGATATGATTGGGTTTACCCCTACGAGAAATGAACCTCTTAATTGCTGCTATATATGACTCTGTCGTCAGATCTGTAACCAACTCCAAATGCACAGCTTTTACTACAAAACAAACGAAAATACAAATGTATGATTTAATTAGTACACTTCCACGCCCTTTACGGTTATTAATCATAATTGGCCCTGCATAGTCTACACCTACGTCACTGAATACAAAATTTGCATGCAGTCTCTGCTCAGGTAACGGACTCATTATAGGCGTTATAGTTTTCCCTTGAAACCGTTTGCATGTTATACATGATTGTGTCGTTTTTCTAGCTAAATTACGTCCTGAAATTGGCCAAAATTGTTGACGTATGTGTGACAGCAAAAGTTGTGGGCCAGCGTGTAAAAGTGTTATATGGTATGTTGAAAATATGATTTTAGTAATATGATGAGCTGTATGCAAAAGGATAGGAAATTTCCTATCGTAATTGTATGCCGAATGGGCTAACCTTCCGCCCACACGAATGAGTTTATTATCCCCTAAAAAAGGGTTAAGTGAATTAAACTTATGTTTAGCAGGTAACTTTTTATTATTCAATAACAATTCGTATTCCTCAGGAAATGATTCTATTTGTACTATCTTTGCTAACTGGTATCTAGCTACATTAAGTTCTATGGTTGATAAAGGTTTGATGTCACCTATGCACACCTGTTTGTTTACGTTACTTGTGTTGAAAGTGTTTGAAAGTTTATTTCTGCAGTGATGAATGAATCTAAGTATGTAAGCTACGATGCGTGTAAGTTTGTTGAAATTGGAATATTTGTAAAGAAAGGAATTGTTGTTATTTGTTTCAATGAGTGTAAAATGCGTTTGGGACCTGACTTCCGGAAGGTCAGTTACGCTGAGATGGCCAGGTTGTTGAGGCCAGCTGTCGTTATCATCATTCCTTAGGAAGTCAGGCCCTGAAAACCATAACTGTGTCTGTATTAATTGTTTTGCATTAGTACACTTTGTTATAATGTCTGCTGGATTCTGTTTGGTTGGTACATAGTACCAGGAGTGTGGATCAGTATGTTTCAGAATGTCTGTGACTTTGTGTTTGACAAATGTTTGCAATTTATATGTTGGTGTATTTATCCATGATAAAACAATTGTCGAGTCGCTCCAATAATAACACTTATAGTTGTTTATGTTACGAAGTGAATTTATAACTTTATTACATAAGTTAACACCGGCTAATGCTGCGCATAATTCAAGTCGCGGCATTGTGAGTGTTTTCAAAGGAGCCACCCTTCCCTTAGCCATTAGTAACTGAACACTTATATTGCCATCTGTTGTATAGGTACGTACGTATACGCAAGCACCGTACGCATGTTGCGAGGCGTCGCAAAAAATATGTAGCTCAATATTATTACGTGATGAGTCACAGAATGCATAACGAGGTATAGCTAACTGATTTAAATAAGATAACGATTCTACAAACTTCGTCCATTGTGTCTGAATTGAAACCGGTATTTCACCGTCCCAACTAATGTTATCCACCCACATCTGTTGCATTAGTAGTTTAGCTTTAAGTATGCACGGACTAATTAGGCCTAATGGGTCGAAAATATGACCTATAGTGGATAAAATCGTGCGTTTTGTAATGTGTTTTTGTGATACGAAGTCTGAATGTACTGTGTATGAAATTGTATCTTTGTGAATGTTCCAATAAATGCCTAAGGTTTTAGATGGATCGTTTGAACTTAGATTGACAGTTGTTTTATCTGAATCATGAAAACCTAGTTTTTTCAGTACGGGGGGACAATTAGATAACCATTTTCTAAGTGGAAATTTATATTTTTTAAGCTCGGAAAATACTCCTCTGCTTATTTCCAATAGACTGGACTCTTCATCTGTCCCCGTCAAGAGATCATCACAGTAAAAATCATGTAAAATCACCTCCGCGACTAATTTGTGATCATAGTTGTCTGAATGGTTTTCAATTTGTTTGTCTTGACAATCTAAGCCAATTTGTTTAATGCAGCGTGTTGCTAAGAACGGCGCTGATGCCGTGCCATATGTGACAGTGTTGAGCGTGTATGTTTGAAGTGGTTCCGTTGGATTGTGTCGCCATAAGATTTGTTGTAGGGGTCGCTGATTTTCGACTACTGCAATTTGGCGAAACATTTTTTCTATGTCAGCTGATATAATGTATTTATGCTGACGAAACCGTATGAGTATGGAAATGAGATCGTCCTGGACAACAGGACCCACTAACTGTATGTCGTTAAGCGATAACTTGCTAGACGATTTAGCGGAGCCATCGAATACCGCTCTGAATTTAGTGGTGGTGCTTGACTCACGTATAATACCGTGATGTGGTAGGTAGTACACTGGTGAGCGATTGAGTGATTGTACGATTGATTTTTCGTTATTATTTTTTGAATGAATGTATGATGATTGTGGTGGAGTTTTGTGTGAATAATGTGAATGTTTGTTTAAAGTCATGTGACCGAGTTGTATATATTCTGATATGAATTTTGAATATTGTTCTTGGTATGTGTGATTTGAATTCATGCGGTTTTCTATGGAAAGAAACCTTTTTTTGGCTTGATAATAGGAATCACCTAAACACTCAGGTGATTTTTTGAATGGAATAGTGACAACAAATCTGCCATCTTTTTGTCTTGTGGTTGTTTGTTTGAAAATGATCTCGCACGCATCTGAGTCGCACGGATCATTAATCTGAGAATTAGATAAACTATCTAACTCCCAAAATCGTGATAATTGATCTGAGTTATTGTTATTGAAAAAACAATTGTTTGTGTGCTTGTTGGTGTCTGTTGTACACCCTGAAACTAGCCAGCCGAACTCTGTTTCTTGTAGTGTTGGCTGTTGTTTACCTAACTGAATTCGACTGTTGCCAATTATCTGCCAAAATATGTCAGCACCTAGTAATAGGTCAATTGCAGCAGGTTCATAGAACAGAGGGTCAGCTAGTTTTAAATGTTTAGGTAGGTTAATAGCTTCTGTGTTGATGCGCACGTTAGGTACTGAGTGTGCAATTGTGTCAAGTACCAAACATGGCATATTGACTGTGAATGAATTGTGTATTGATTTTATTTGAACGTGTGTGCTATGAAAAATACTTGTGTGTTGTTGATTGACGCCTGAAACTGTGCCTTGTATGGATTCGAATGTTAGATTGAGCTTTGTACACAGACTATTTGTTATGTAACTAGAGGTACTTCCACTGTCCAGCAATGCTCTCGCCAAGTGTGGTGTTCCATCACTGGCAATAACTTGCACTAGGGCAGTGGAAAGTAAAACTGATACGTGTTGTGTACTAGTGTTACTGGCGAGTGTAGTGTGTTCTGATCCTAGTTTTGGTTGTTCCCTATGTAACATTGTATTGTGTTTTTGTTGGCAATACTTACATGCACCGCCGCGACAGGATTTGGTCTCGTGCCCGGTATGTAAACAGTTAGCACAATAGTTATGTAATTTGGAAACCTTTTCTATTCTTTTTTGCACTGTCATTTCCTTAAATACTGGACACGAGAACAAATAGTGTTGTGATTTACATAAGGGACAGTTAGGCATGCGATTTTGATTTGTGTGTGTTTGTGTAGTTGATTTGAATGAATTTGATTTCGAATCTGTTTTGATGTTATGTTTAGTGTCTTCAAGATTTTGTAAAAGAATGGCACGATCATTGAGATATGTTTTTAAATCTTGTAGTGTGGGGTTTTTCTCAAGTGTGCTCTTGTGTTCCTCCCAATGTCTGAGTGTTTTGAAGTCTAATTTGGAGGCAACAAGATAAATTACCAAGGTATCCCAGTACTGCGTGGGTTCACCTATGTTTTCAAGTGCTCTGAGGTTTTTATTTACTGTATCCAGTAGTTGTCTGAGTGATGTTGCGGATTCATTACTTATGGTATTTATGCTAAACAATGCATGAACGTGGTTGTTTAGCAGCTGTCGCGTGTTATTGTACCTATCCGAGATGAGTTCCCAAGCTATCTGATAATTGTCTGATGACAATTCTAATGATTGAATAACTTGTGAAGCTTCACCTTGCAAAGATGCACGCAAATAATGATATTTTTGTATGTTGTCTATTGATTTATTTTTGTGTATGAGTGATTCGAAAGTGTCTCTGTATTCTAGCCAATTATGAAATTCACCTGAGAAGTGTGGAAGGTCAATGGTAGGTAATTTAATGAACGCTTTGGTTCCTGGTTCACCTGCATTTTGAGTTTGTACAGACCCGCTGACGCAAGCAGTTTCTTTGGATCGTATCAGCTGGATTCCGAGTGCAAGTTGATTCTGGTATTCTATTTCAAACTGCTCCCTCTCCCGCAGCTGTTCATCTGAAACCCCAATAATTTCGTCGATGTAGGTCTGGTTTTCATCAAAGTCTTTTGCAAGGGACTTGTAAGTTTCTAAGCGATTATTTAATTGGAAAATATCTAATTCTGTCAACGTTTTTTTCGATTTTATCGATTCAAGATAATTTTTGAAAATTGTGACCTTGGCTTTGTGACTAGCTCGTCTTTTTTTGTAAGTGCTGACCTGTGAATCGTCATCATCAGGTATATTAGATGTTTGGGGTTTTTTGGTTTCCATAATCAAAGTTATAAAATTAAAACGATACTTAAATTATATTGGATTTGTGGCAGGCACTGTGCAATGATCACGCAACTTTACCAAACTACCCTCGGTTTGAGACTCACTCGGTGCACACAGAGCAAGGCGATGTATGCTGGAGAACAAAGGAAAATGTTAGTTTATATTTATGAACGTGTTTAAGTAAAGTGGTTGGTAATTGGAATCCTTTGAATTACTAAAATAATTACGAAGAATTAAAAAAAGAATATGTGGGTAGGTGGTAAGAGAAAAAATAATTGTATGCAAGAATGACTTATTGTAATGAAATCTATGAAATGAATAGATTGCTTTCTGCTTGAAAATGGGAATGGACGGGAATCAAGTAAGTTCACTGATTTTTAATGAGACTTTGAGTTTGGATGAGAAGTTTTTAAGAAATGAATTGGTCGAACTCACGAAACTGTGCTACCAAACCCTTTTTCGTCCTTTTTCGACTGATGCTGCCGACGCTGCTTGATTGTGCTGCTCCCAGATGCTAGTAGGCTGCGCTCGCTGTTGCGATGACCGCTGTTTGACCTCCAGCTGAATTCCGGACGTTTTGTGATGGCGTGGCTTTTTCTTACGATCGCGACTCGACTTTTAAACCTATTTGATTGTTGCTATGACGGATCTGAAGGACCATGAATAGGCCCAGGTTAAAGGAAAGCAAGTGGACTGTATATAGGTTTATTAGGTGGTTTACAATATAATAGCAATTTAAGTATTATTAAACAGGTAAGTATATGTCTAAGCGCGGTCGTGTCAGACGATGCAATGTCGAGCCGAGACGCTGCTGTGCTACCGGCCCCCGCGCCGCCGCCGTGCCGCGTCGCTCGTTGACGACGCCGTAGTGTGTTCGATGGTTTTGGATGTGTGTGCGTGAACAAAGCTAAAGAGTTTCTTTTTTGTGTTCTAGAAGTACAAGTTAGATTTGAAAAATGCTTCTTGTATTTGATTGCCCAATTTTTGGGAAAGGTTATATGGGATTTAAATCACGCTACGACAACGAGGAACTGAGCGGTTGAAACTGCGGGTCCACAGCCTGTGTACAGTCAAGGGTCTAAAGTGAAGTCACAATTAATCGAAGTTAAAGTACCTACCTAAAATGTATTTTTAGACAAAATTCAATGGTTGATGTCTAATTTATTCCATAATATTATGCTTTAATAGATCATGGCTAAATAATAAGAGCCGTAAGGATCCATCTTCGAGTCATCTTCATTGTATGCCAAGAATTCTCTATAACACTGATATTATTAAGAACAAATTAAAAAATACATACATAAACTCACGCCTTTTTTCCAGTCCATCAGGGGTAGGCAGAAAATATAGAACTCCACCTGCTACGATCCTTACATACATTTTTTGCTTCTCTCACATGTATGAATATCTAGTCATACACGCACGCCGGTTATGAGTAATGCGCACCTGGCCTTTCTAAAGAACGTCACCAAGAAGGTCTATGTATGTATTTCTTGGGCGTCCCCTCCCGGGTGGCGTATTCATTCAAGTCTGCCTTGTAAATACCTTTCGTTAGTCGCCTTTCATTGATGCTCTCAACATGGTCAAACCATCTTAGCATACTCTTTTAAATTTTTGTCACTACATCTTCTTTTAAACCACAACGTTGTCTTATTACATCGTTCCCCAATCTATCATTTTATGTTACCTTATACGTAGTTGGCAAGGCACGCATAAAAATACACAACACACAATTACAACAAAACACACAGGTGTTACTGATTCTCGGTACCTTCTGTGCGCCCTCTGATGGCTATACTAATTCTCTGCATGGTACTCATCGCAATTTCCTGCTGGATCCATGTGCTGTGACAGCTCCTGTACATCCGTAGGCCAACATAAGCTGCTAAGATTCCCATAATGGCCAGAACAATGTAGGTCACAATGCCAAGCCGTTCCACGTGGCGTCATTGTTGCCTCCAGCCGCGTTTTGGAGGCAAACCTCTTCCTTTTCCACAGTTGACCGAAACATTATACTTTTGAGGTAGTTATGCTGAAATAAAATGCTGGAAAACTGAAACTCTAATCAAATTACAAACAATCCCCTTGGTAGAGTCCCGAAGTAGGGTCGCCATGTTACCTTGGGGTGGTTTCAAGGAAACAACCACATCTGTTTACTACTATTTATTGAATGTATAATGATAAAATAAGCGCATATGAGGTAAAGTGCAAACTCAGCATACATGAACAGTTTTAAAGGGGGTACTTACTAGCTAATATTATATTCTTACAATTCAGCACTTTATACCATTGATTCGAGTATTTTTTGATTTTTGAAAGTCGTTACGGGTAATCAGAGCCAGAACATTTGAGTCCAATCTTGCCAAGGGGTATCGTGTTGCCCATTTACTGGCTTTTGGAGGTAAGATAGGCAGCCGCTCCCTGTAAAATACTGGTACTCAGCGGAATCCGGTTAGACTGGAAGCCAACCCCAGCATAATTGAGAATAGGCTAAGCATATTGATTGCCTATGGATTATATCAATTGTGGACTATAGAACTTCTTCTAAAATGAAATTAGAACTACTTTTAACTTCGGGTGATTGCGACTGCACTTTTGACCCTTACTGTACAATACTCAGAACATACAACACTGATCCCAATTATGTAACTAAATATGCGACTAATCCTGCAAGCGCAAATTCCGAAACATTGCAGCAAACATAATAAATTATGTAGGATTTTCAACGCAGCATAGAGTAACAAAACTGCGTAGAAGTGAAATAAATTCATGAGAGGATCTTGAGGTTAATAAGTACAGTCACACGAGTCAATCTCCAAGGTAAAACAGTGCTTGCCAAAGGCAGACCGTGTATAGGTACGTGATAATGTCTTGCTGTAATTTGTAGATTTTTGACCATCTTACCAGTAGTCAGGAGCCATAAAATCTGACTAGTCTTGCCAAGGGGTATCGTGTTAGCCAGTTAGTGGGTTGTGGATTTCAGATAGGTAATTGCTCCATGCACAATATTAAATTTTTACGACAATTTCTATAATTTTATATTAAGTCATATTTATTATTTGATTCTTAATTTGATATAATTTACTGTATCTTTTTTATTGTGATCTGATTATTGTGTGATAGTTTATTAATCTTAATTTTATTATTTAATTGCCAATTTTAATTTTTATCCAACTTATTATGTTTGAATTATTGTGATTACCATTATTATTTAAATTTTACGGCTGGTTTTACTATTTTGTATTGTTTCATTCTTAATTTCGTCTTATCTGTTGGACTTAAATTATTGTGACTTCGATACCTATTATAATTCAAATTATGCCAAAAATTTTACAATTTGATTTTATTTTTATTATTTTATTCCCCATTTTTAATTATATTGATCCAGTTTATTATATTTTAATTTATTATTGTGATTTAGATTTTATCGAAATATTACGACTATATTTTTACCTACATTTTTATTATAATTCGTTCGTTTGTTAAATTGCGTCAATGTTCCTATGGGTGGATTCCTGCATGCCGAAATTCAGGCTCACCTAGTTCGGCTCCAGATGATCCCTCTGACAATTATTATAAACGCACGTAGTTTTCAGTCATTAATAATCAAAATTGAAGCAATTTTTTTTTTTTTCGTAACCTGTTCTAAAATAAGTTGTACTGATTTCGAGCTTTTCTGAAAAGTTGCCTTCTAAAACCGCGTCGCCGTACTTCGCTAAGCCAGAAAACGTGGTCAGGCCGTTAATGTGAGCAAATCGGGATCTTTCGCTTCTATGCATTTACTCTATGACAGAAGGCAGGTGCACAAAACAATACATACTCCACACAACATGCACCTTTATTTTATGTACGTGCGAATGAGAGAGAGCATTACAAATTTCTGCTTCACGCACATGTAAGAGAGAGATGCAATATTCTTTGCGTTCTATTCATGTTGAAGAATATATTGTCGTGATATTGGCGGGAACAAAGCGCCAATCAATTATGAAGGTAGTGATCGATCATTCTATGAGCAACATGAAGGAGTGTTTAGATGAGGCCTCACAACTAGAAAGAGTAACTGGTATGCGAAGCAAAACCAACCCGCACTTGGCCCACTTGGCTCTCACAGAGAGGACGCCTATATCCTAGCAGTGGGAACATTAAAAGGATGATAATGAAGCAAGCGTAAACGTTTACTGAGCTCCGATCCTTATGGTCTAAAGGGCTAAACTAAACGGGCCTATTCTTTAGCGACAACGTATGCCCTACCCCAACGTATACTTAAGAAATTTCTGCGGTACTCAACAATATTTTCAGAGTCGTAAAGCCACTCTACCAATTAATTCCGCGATACTTTGTGGCCTATTTCTTCAGTTATTTTACTGGCCACTATTCGGAGAAAAGAATACTGAGTGAGTGTTAATTAAAAAAAAAAATAGGAAATGACATATGCTATATTATGCTTTTCTCTTAAAGAAAACACTTTTTTCTTGTGGTGACTCAATACAATTAAAATCTCGAGTTGAAAGATTTCCTACAGTAGACGTGAGTGGCAAAAAATATTTGCCCTTTCTAAGCAAGTTACTAGCAACATGCAAACGCTCCATCTAAACAACTATAGGTCGCACGCGCTTGGCTTTTAAAGAAAAATCTCTTTAGTGGTCCGGAATATCCGAGGCTAAGATTGATAGCAGTACAGTCGGCAGCACAGGCTGCACATTAACGTTTTTATACCCGCAGCGTATAATTTACAAAAGCTGTTGGGAGCACTGTAAAAGTTTAATACTTTAGCATTATGTGGGTGCAAGAATGTAAGTGGGTATGCAGTTTTATGATGCTGTTTTGCTGGAGTTTTTGTTCGTATATTCTGTTGTCGTTGTAAGTGCAAGCTTGACTAATGGAAGGTTTATGCGGCATCAAAGTTTTGCCATCGAAAATCAGAACAGTTTTGTATATCGTAGACTGGACTTTGTCTTGTGTTAAAAATGTTCTTGACTCTGGGTATGAAGATTGATTTGATTTGATTGTTTATGGACTAGCTGTGGCCCGTGACTTCGTCTGCGTAGCATTAGTACTTCAAATAGATAAATATTATTATTTCATCATATAAACTACCACCTCCGTAAGGAAAAAAAATCGTGATAAAAACTATCCTTGTTTTGGTTTACTGTCATTACAAATTAAGCAAGTTCCATAGTAAGGTACCTAAAGGATTTACAAAATACCCATATTAACTCAATTTACACATTCGTGCTGTTTGTCGCTATAGAGTTTGGTTGTATGCTCCATATCTTAATAACTGCCTAACCAAATTTACGTTTTTAGGGTTCCGTACCCAAAGGGTAAAAACGTGACCATATTACTAGGACTCCGCGGTCCGTCTGTCTGTCTGTCTGTCTGTCTGTCACCAGGCTGTATCTCAAGAACCGTGATAGCTAGAGAGTTGAAATTTTCACAGATGATGTATTTCTGTTGCCGCTATAACAACAAATATTAAAAACAGAATAAAATAAATATTTAAGGAGGGCTCCCATACAAAAAAACGTGATTTTTATGCCGTTTTTTAACCCCCGCCGGAAAAAGAGGGGTGTTATAAGTTTGACGTGTGTTGCTGTGTATCTGTCTATCTGTGTGTCTGTGTATCTGTGTGTCTGTGTATATGTGTGTCTGTCTGTGGCACCATAGCGCCTAAACGGATGAACCGATATTGATTAAGATTTTTTTGTTTAAAAGGTGATTTTGGAGTGTTCTTAGCTATGTTTGAATAAATTCGGTTCAGCCGTTCAAAAGTTATGGGCGTTTTACTGTTTGAATCGGGGTTTTTCGCAAGATATAGTGTTATAATTACGTGTTCAATAGATTGCCGATCGAAGCGTATCTTCTAAGTACTAGATAAAATATGTAGCATGAAATAAAAATGTGTCGGGGGTTTTTTAAATTTCGAAATTTTTTGCTATAATTGTACGGAACCCTTCGTACGCGAGTCTGACTCGCACTTGGCCGGTTTCTTTTTTGTATGACCTATATTACCAGTTTTGGCGAAATGCGTGGACAAACATACATACAAACATAAATACATATAAGGGATCCATGCGGAAGACGTCACGCCCTTTTGTTGTATACTAAAATCTTCTTTAGAATGTAATAAATACTTTTATAACCGGATCAAAATTGATTTAGCCAAACGCGAGAAAATCGCGGGCAAACATACATACAAACATATGGATCAAACTGAGAACCTCCTTTTTTTAAGTCTGTTAAAAATGAGCACTCTGCCCAGAGTTAGAAAATTGGTGGTGTGACACAATTCTTCCTCGGAAAACACTTAAAGCGGTTGTACCTGCGCCTGACCAGTCCCCGGTCATGCTGGGTTGCGTCGTCGCTTTGCCTTCAGAAAACAAAAATATAGGAACAGTAAATGGAACTGTGTTTGCGCTCATGCTCGTTCAATTTAAGATGGGCGTGACCGAAATCGGAGGATTTTAACAACTAAACCAGCGGTGCTAGAGCTGACAAAGAAACATTCTATCAGCGATAATGAGCTACCGAAAATTCACAAGAGATTGAAAGGCTCTAGACAAGTGGCAATCAATGTCAGCGAAGGCTATAGTCGAAATGTCAAAATGTAAGGGGATTGATCACGTGATTTTTCGATATCGCTTGTCAATCCCATACAATTTTGCCTTTTTGACAATCGCTATTGCCACGCTCGTTTTCAATGATAAAAGGACACTTTTCTAGGGCCTTAGGTAATTCTTTACAGGTTGAACAGGGATGTTTTCTGGGTAGAAAAATGATTATTCTATTTGGTCCATCAGTGAGATTATCAAATAATATTGGAACCGTATTTTTTGCTTTCTCAACTAAATAAAACTGACAAAGATAAAGTGTATCAAAATTCAGGAGTTGTGAGTCAGGGGGGCTTGTGACGTCACTTTGTCAGTATAAATTGTAGCACACCGTGACGTCACACGATATTTTGACGCTCTATATCATCGTAATGTTTTATTTACGTGACGAAAGAAAAAATACATGTCCAATATTTTTTCAGGTTATCTAATTGACGCACTAAATAGATATTTTTTGTCAACTACCCTACTGTCGACAATCTCAAGGCATATGCACAAAGCGTTTTGCGAATACTTTAATTGTGCGCACAGCTAAGGAATAGAATTCCATGCCGCAGTCTTTGTTTCCTGATAGCTACAACCTTGGGGTCTTTAAGTCAAGGGTGAATAGGTTACTTCTAGGCACAGATTACCTCCCAATAGATCCCGCATAGAAGACAACTTACGCGCACCACACATCAGCCTATTTAGGCTGATATAACTCAGCGCACGGTATGATCGCTTTAGTGTCGACCAGAAATTAGAGCTGTAGGGACGCAAGCGATTTCTAGTTTTAATTCTGTTTAAAAAATAGTTATCAACGGTTTGCCTTAAAAAAAAATACGAATTGTGCAGTAAAATGGTGTGAAAAATCAACCAACCCTTCGAGTTCAAAAAACGATGGGATAACATTCCACCAGTAGGCAAAGTAATAAATACTGACCAATCTAAAAAAGGTCAAGTTATAATGGTTAGCAAATTAAAATTGCACACTTTACAGGAGCGCTCGTTGATGTCTTTTGTGAAAGTCCCTTTCACTCATAAGGAATTATTATATTGCTTTCTTTTTCCCACAGAAGTAAAAATGTTGAGAAAAATACGTTTTTTGCTTATCGAAAAGTATCGATGATCGATGTTTAATAAGGTATATAGGAGAATGAAATAATTTTGTTAAAATTGATTATTTAAAAATTAACAAATTAGTTTAGTTTTACTTTGGACTAATTTTGCTCTATTCATAACAAATGCTCAGAGTGGCCCTGTTTACATAGGATTACAATTAAATTAAATCACTTTTGGCCAAAATCAAAATCTTTTCTCGATCTATGTTTTTCTTTATCATTATTAAAGTAATTATAAAATCGCCGGCTAAGAAATTTTACATAAAATACCATTCTGTTTAAAAAATATCGATATTTTTATCGACATTTAATGTACATGAACCGTCACTACGACAGGTACCGTGACCTTAAATAGCCAATCACGGTGCACTTGTCACTCCCCGCGCAACCCGTGCCTTCTGCCAAATTTGGTGAACTCGGAATCAAACAAAACAGTAGGCATGCGGTATCTATTGAGAGGTAATCTGTGCTTCTAGGCAAAAGTGCTTCACCGTTGACCACATCATCGCTTACCATCTGAAGAGATAGTGGTCAAACGCAAGCAAATAAATAATACAATCCTTATCACTCATATCCTATAATTTTGTCAAGAACATCTGAACAAAGCAATACTTGACATGGAAAATTGTATCCCTATTCACATATTCATTTGCGTTTCACAATGTAAATAAAATATGGTACAAAAGGCTTAAAGCTATGAATCATTTTATACCTTGTCAGGAAACAGAAAGTACTAGTTACGGTGTCACACTGAAAAAAATAATTGGGACTTGCGAACTTTTTAACCCCCAACAGAAAAAAGGGGTGTTATAGGTTTGACGTGTGTACCTGTGCATTTGTGTATGTGTTTATTTGTGTCTTTGTTTATTTTTGTATTTGTGTCTCAGTGTATTAGTGTATCTGTCGGTGGCATCATAGCATGTGTCGGTGACATCATCTTAACGAATGATTTTGTTTTTGTTTTCGCTTTCTTTTAAAGAAGTCTTTATCGAGAGTGTTCTCAGCTTGATGAAAATTGGTTCAGCCGTTCAAAAGTTATGCGCGTTTTACAGTTTGAATCGGGGTGTTATCAAAAATATCGTGTCATAATTACGTGTTGAATAGACTTTCGATTGTTTCGATCGAAGTGCGTTTACAGATAAGTTATGTAGCATGCAATCAAAATGTTCAGGGTTTTCTTTTAAAATTTTACTTGTTAGATATTATTATTAATAGCAAACAATACAGAATGATAATTTGCTAATGAGTTTTGTATTGTTTTGTTAAAGTTTAATTTCTAATAAATAAAGTTTGCTTTTGTATGTTACAAAACTTGTTGGGTTTTAACCAAAAAAATGTTGTAAATTCAACCAGTTTCTAACCCCCGATGGAAAAAGACGGGCGTTATAACGTGTGTATTTTTTGTGTATTTTTGTATATGTGTATTTGAGAATCTGTCTGCGGCACCATAGCTCCTAAACGTTTAAACCAATTTTGAGTTCGTTTTCATTTCTGTTTGAAAGGTGACTTCATCGATAGTGTTCTTTATGTTATGTTATATGAAAATCGATTCAGCCGTTCTAAAGATAGGGGACGTTTTACTGTTTGCATCGGGGTGTTTTCGCAAGATATCGTGTCATAATTACGTGTTCAATAGTTTATCGTTCAAAGCGTGTCTACTACTACATAAATTATGTAACATGAAATCAAAATATGTCAGGTTTTTTAAAATTTTACTTGTTACTTATTAGAAAATAAATTTTAATAAAATAATACAAAACTATATTGTATCCAGCGTATAATTTTAGCCCGCCTATAAAGTTTCATAATTATTAACAGGCAAACAATAAAATGCAATACTCCATGGACGCTTACAATAGTGAAGCGAAGTGCTCTTTAGCCTCGATATTCCAATGAATTAAAATTCACAAATGAATCCAATTATGTATCAGTAAATAATAGGTGCAGAGCAGTGGTGGCCCAGTGGTTACGGAGTTGTAGGTCGTGGGTTCGAACCCGAGCAGGCGCTTTACTTTGTGTAATTTATTTCATCGCCACTGCTCTCAAAACGGTGAAGGAAAACATCGTGAGGAAACCGGCATGTCCTAGAACCAAAAATTCAAAGACATGTGACATCTACCAATCCGCACTGGGCCCGCGTGGTGGATTATAGCCCACTCCCTCTATGAGAGGAGGCCTGTGTCCCAGCAGTGGGAACTTTAAAAGGCTGATGATGTGATGTGAAATAATAGGTAAGTAAGGTGAAATATTGAAAAAAAAATGTATGTAGAATTAGACAGTCAATTAATTTAGATTTTTGTAATTAATAAATCATTTAGAAAACAAACGTAATAAACAAAACGTAACTGTTCATTTTAACACACAAAACATAGTCATTTAAACGTCTGGGTATGTTTACAAATCAATACAAAATATTGAGCAAAAATAAAATAATTTTGTGTTAAATCGGTTTAAATTTATTTGTAAATAAAGTCGATTGTTATAAGAAAAATTACGTAAAGTGGCAGTTGCAGGGTACATTGCTCGCAGAACGGATGGCCGATGGGGTAGAAAGGTTCTGGAGTGGCGACCGCGAACCGGACGACGTTGCGTTGCTACGCCTCCCACCAGGTGGACCGATGACCTGGTGAAGGTTGTGGGAATCCACTGGATGCGAGACGCACGGTACCGATCAATGTGGCGTCGCTTGGGGGAGGCCTATATCTAGCAGTGAATGTCTTTCAGCTGAAATGATGATGATGATGTTATAAGAAATCGAATCGGTACTGCATTACGTCATCACTGAATGATTAGTTTTTGGGCTGTCAAAAGTAAAATTATAAGCTGGACGGAGAGTAGTTAAGTTTCAATGAAAAAAGTTCGCAAGACCCTAATTACTTTTTGCAGCGCAGAGGTCGAAGAATTTAACAAACACTAGGGGTAGTGTTTCCTGGGGAGGAGCTCAACACTGAACTACCTTTGTCGATACGTCGAGTACACAATAGACAAGGTCTTAGTGGCTTTACAAACATGTTCTATACAACAAGTTTGAGTATTATAATCGAGTTCAAAGTTTGAAATTAGTATGAGAGCCCATTGCAAAAATGTGCAGGTAAGTTTTAAATATGAATGATTATTGATAGTAGAATAGACTACTATATGGTTGTTTGGCCGCATCTGGCCGCAAACAGTTCTTTGTGTATTTTTTTAATTTTCCCTAAACAAGGAATTTATCCTGTATCATTGGTGCAACATCAACTAGCTCAACTAGCTAACTGAGAGCTGGCAACCATACAACCTAAATTACATTTTATGTAATTAATGTCATCGCGGCTAGATATTTTTAGGCAATTCTGCAGCAATATATTATAATGTCAAGTTAATTCATGAAAATTAAGTTTAATAAAAACTTTACGTGGCGATTTTTGTGCAGTATTATCTTAGGCTAAGTATGTGTAACAAGAGCATTGTGTTTTGAAGCCATAGAAACTAGGTAACTATCAATAGTATAAAGCGGTATTGTGACCTTAAGTCGTCGGTTTACCCTGAAATAGTTCTGCCTTATAACTACCTTTGTGTTGGCGTTTTGGCAAGTACCAAAGTGAATTTTCAAATTCTTATATACTTTCTAAGTTTATTTTGGACATCACAGGCAACGGTAGAGGAATCATGAGAAATCCTGGAGTTAGATAGTTAATGTTAGTCTGAAATAGCCAACCCAAGAAACAAAAACTAGTTGTATAATAAGCCATAGAACGTTTTGGGCAACACCGTTTTCGGTCCTATAAAACCCCAAATAAGGTGTATTCTAGTCGAAAGTGGCGCATTTATTTCTCTATTCAGTGTTAAAACGAACCAATAGCAATGTTACCCATGACAAATCAGTCATATACTCGCTATGTAGCAGTGCACGGGTCACAAAATAGTGATGTACTTGTTATATAAACACCTTTAAGGATCTTTTATAGTATTTTTTCATACCATACGAGAGTTTATGTTTCCTTTACCTCACATTATTCACTCACCACTGATTCTTCTATCATGAGAGTGTAAAGACTTAACAAAATAAATTATTTAATATTTATAAAAGGATTGATACAATTTGTATTGAATATAAATTTTATTTAATTATTGTGTTTGTTTAAAGAGTGTGAAATGATGTGTGACTGTAATTTTACGGATAAAATATAGTTAGGTTTACCATGAATTTTAAGTGCCCCCCTTGAATAATTGAGATTTCAGAAAAAATATTTTTCAATTAAAGGGACTTCGTGTTTTAAGCGCCATTATAGCATTATAGCACGCCGAATAAAAATGTCTGAATATGGTTGTAAAAGTGAGATAAAAAAATCTTTTTCAGGACATAATTGTCATTTAATAGCAACATTTATCCACTTTTACGTGTCGTTTTTGTGTTATTAAAGAAAGATATACTCTGTCATGATACTAACAAGTATAATACAGGAACTGAAAAGTTATTACACAACATTTCAGCTCTAAAAAAGTGTTTGTGTGATATGCTTATTAGTAAAACTATAATAGTCATCTCTAAACCAATAAAGCACAGTTACATTACATAGTAATATTCTGGAACTAAGCTACATCACAAAATCATTCTATAGTAGATTTTTTGTAACTACTAACGTACTAAGTACTATAGCAACGATCAGAATATCCTTAATACGACAAGGTCGCCTTATAGTTGAGTTTTCATCACTGCTAAAACGAAACGATTATAGCAGTTCGTTTGTAACCTTTATTACGCAAATCAGATGAATAAAAGCATTTTTTAACAATTTTATAGAGCAGTATTATTTTGTACTAGTGATATTAACGCTTGCTATAGCACATACTAAAACGGTTGTATAAAATGGCGTAGTAAACGTTTACATCATTTGTTTATGGGTCTTTTTTGCCCTATAAGCTTATAGAGCAAAACTTTGTTGTCGAACGCTTTTATACAACACGCTGTCACCGCTAAAACCTTAATAACTCATTTATATGTCTTTTTAGAGAAATAGGCTTAGATTATAGGACTGCTTTGCTGGTTGGGAAGTCAGAGGCCTGTGGGGTTTCCAGAGGGGCTTAATTAATTCTGAGACTAGAGGTGGCCACATCTTAACACGAAAAGAAGAAGTAGGTTTTTCTAATAAAAAAATGTCAGTAGCAGCCCGGTAATTAGAATTTTGTCGTGACACGCCTCTGCCCCGTAAAATCCCGTAAAGCCGTTGGTACTGCCACTTTATTCCGTAGTCTACTCGGACTTCCAGTATTTTGCAGGACAAAGCCACTCCTTAATTTTATCAAAGCACTCGGTTTTACACTGTCTGCCCATACAGATGAAAATCTTCATAAGTTTTTTTTTCTTATTCGTCTTTGAAGGTGAATCTTGTGTTTAGTCATGATTTTCGGCGTTTAAATTAAAGCAAATAAATCATTGGTTTCGGAAATTATATTTAATAAAATTATTGAGTAACAACATTGACTTTACATATACCAATATATATTATAGTTTTATCAAAGAATCCCGAAATCCACCGCCCAAATTTTCAGAGAAAAACCTACATGACCAAAACGTCTTCAGCGACTGAAACATTCTCTATTGAATATCAGTACATCATATCAACCGAAATGGAACACCATCTATATAAAACATACCCAAGCGTAACATAAAGCTACAATTTATGTCAGTATATTGACGTGTTTCGGCCTAAAATACTAGGTCTTTTCGGTTTTTCCTAGGATACACTAAGGATATGCTCACACAGAGATGCGACGCGACGATGCTTGGAAAAGCCAGTGTTTTAAAGAAAAAAAAGAAAGAAAAAAAATGTATTTATTGGCATTTAAAAACAAAAACACCTTAAAATTAAACAAAATGAATAATTAAAACTATTAATGCCAAAAGGGCCTCAGCTCAGCATAATGCCAAGTGGTAATACAGTATCAGCTGACGCTGATTTTCAGCTGCAGCCCACGAGTGCCATACGCTCGAACACACAAACAAACATTTATAATATACAGTTTTTTGTTTTAAAGTTACCTAAAATAAAATTTTGCGACTGCCCATTAACAAAAGAGAACAAATAAAATAAGTATTTTATTACATCATTAAAGCGGGGGCAGGTCACTGAACTAAAATAAATAGTTTTCACACTGCGTAGCGCTGCAATACAAAAAAAGACCATTATAGACATTAAAGATTCTTATGTTAGATTGACGACATGACGGCGCTATCATCACCATCACTATTAAGCGATCAGCTGCTGCGCTTAATAGTCGTGCGTTCGATTACCGCACGGAAGAAATATTTGTAATGCCTACAGATAGTTGTTCCGGATCTGGCTGTTTGTGTATGTGTTAAATGTTTGTAAACGCAACCACGATACCGGAGAAAGTCTTTGTGTCCCACATAACGTTTTACTTTTTCTTTTTTTCAAAGATGCAGTGGCTTAATGTACTAGTCCTCATCCGTATCCGGTTAGACTGGTAGCCGACCCAACATAGTTGGCAAAAAGCTAGGCTGATTGATATAATGTGACTTACACTGCATATTGCATACCAAAGAGACTAAATCTCCAAACTCGAAGTGCATCATATTCAATCTCTCTATTTGTATCTCTATCATAAAAAGTTCGCGCATAATCGCATCGCGTCGCTTCAAGATGTGATCTGACCCTTATTCATCCATATTTTCGCCCCGTTTCGCTACCCTGAGCGGCTGGTCGCAAAATATATCTAAGGTTTGGAATACCTTTCTCACAATTTTCTCGTCTAACAGTGTGATCAGGTTCGATCAGGGTGTCATAATCCTAGATTTAGGGAAGCTATTTTATGTTTTCCTTTAGTGTAAGCCTGTAGTTTCTAGGACTAGAGTTAAGTAGTAGGTAGGTAGTTGTGTCGGCGCGGCAGCGCAATATTAGCACTGAGGCACGCCAAAGCACGTAGCGGTTTGCGCTGGGGTTCAAAGATAGGCTAGACCTTGGGAATCTGACGGGTCGGTATGCTGAGAGAGATGCTGCATTAAACAAACTACGACTAACCTCAGAGGCGGGTGTGCTCGTGCTTAATCCTGGCAGCGCTCCTTCTCTGTTCCACTGGACGTCTTGATTCGAAGTTCCCTGGGTACTGGCACTATTTGCTGACGCGAGAGTGGACTGTATGCGGTGCGGTATAACGGCGAGCCACGTGACGCTGGCTCAAAGTGATGATCAGAGGTGACCACCACGAATCCGGCGGCGACGATAGTCGATCGCAGACGGTGCGGTTTTATAAAGCGGTAATACAGCGGTAGGATCTCACAGCGGGTGAGGAATCCAGGGTGAATAGCCAGGCGGTTGACTTATCACGAGCGGTGAGGCTACACTCGACGAGGGCCGAACGTAGACTGTTCGAGAGTCGAACGTGTAGTTTAATGCAGCGAAAATTGACAGGGTAGATAAAGTATTAAGAGAAATGTGGGTAACTAAACAATGAGCGCACCTACAAGTGGCGCGAACATGCCCCCGGCTTGAAAACCTTCGGTTTTCATAAAAATTAAAACTAAAAGTAAGAGAAAAGCGGTGGAAAACAACGAAGGAATTCAGGGGCAGAGTAAGTTATTGAGAAGGTAGAGTACAGAGGCGGACAACGGGTCTCTTATAGACACCCGTCGTCGTCCTAACTGAAGCGACTCTTACAACGCCGTCCTTACCAGGATAGGTGGCAGTGACGACGCCGAGAGGCCATGAAAGCGGAGACACATTGTCAGTGACAATAACAACAATAGAACCTATAGTAATAGGATTAGAAAACGTATTCCATTTCTTACGAGATTGAAGCAAATGCAGATACTCTAGTTTCCATCGTTTTGCGAACGATTGTACCATTTGGTCTAGCAAAGCATAACGTTTTAGTAAGCTTGGCGCTTCATTAGATGCCTCACTAGCAGGTAAATGTTTAAGTGGTGTTGACATTAAAAAATGTGATGGAGTTAAAGCGGTAGGTTCCGATGGATCTTCACTTAGTAGGGTTAGCGGCCGTGAGTTGATTACACACTCTATCTGCGTGAGCACAGTTGTCAGTTCCTCATATGTTAGCAATTGCGAACCAACGACCCTATGAAGATGCGTTTTGAAGGCTTTAACATAGATTTCATAGTGACCCCCAAAGTGAGGGCTACGCGGAGGATTAAATTTCCAAGTAATTTTATTAGCGGTTAATTCATTTCTAAAAGATTCTATATGATCTTCAGAATTAATGAGCGTATAAATATCCGATAGCGCATTTTTTGCACCTATAAAATTTGTAGCGTTGTCTGAGTATAGGACAGACACAGCGCCTCTACGTGATAAGAAGCGTTTAACTGCGGATAGAAATGAGCAAGTGCTCAGGTCACTTACGTGTTCTACGTGAACTGCGCGCACGACCAGACAAACAAAAATACAAAGATACGATTTAATAGAGCGAACGCCGCGTTTGCGATACGGGATAATATTTATTGGACCAGCGTAGTCCACAGCGGTATGAGTGAATGCCTTGGCTTCATTCACTCTACAAGCGGGTAAGTCACCCATTAATGGGAATACTTGATAAGGTTTTGCCCTAAAGCAAAAATAACAGTTATGTATAACATGACGAACTATATTTCGGCATGAAAGTATCCAATATTTTTGGCGTAAAATGGACATCAGAGTGAGCGGTCCAGTATGACAGTTCTGACGATGATAATGAGATATAATCATTTCAACGATATGATGTTTACGAGGCAACAGTATTGGATGCTGTTGGTCATAGCTGAGATCGGAGTTGCGTAACCGCCCACCGACTCGTATTAGACCGTTAGCGTCGAGAAACGGCATAAGCTTCTGAATAGCACGAGAACAACCTTTATTAGACTTTAGACTTTTCATTTCGTCAGAAAAATAAGAATATTGTAATGCGAGTAAAACCTTTGCTTCAGCGTAATTAAGATCGTCTGGAGTTATATGATTAGAAGGCTGTAAAATTTTTATAAATCGATAAATGTTTGTGACTGTACGTAGGAGTACCAGCCATTTTGAAATGCGGTTTGATAAGTTAAGAAGCGGGTGACCATTGTCACTTACATTAGTTACAGCGGTTAGAGTCAGTACTTTCTTAATCTCTGGTAAACTATTATGAATTGAATTATCATCAGCAATGAATTTGGCGGGCCACTCATTTGTAGGTTGGCATAGCCAATGAGGCCCAGTGAACCACAGTGGATGGTTTATGATTTGAGCGGGAGTTAATCCTCGTGACAAGCAGTCACTCGGGTTCTGATCACCAGGAACGTGATAAAACTTATTAGCGGGAATGGCGGCTACGGTTTTTGTAATGCGCGTTGCTACGAATGTTTTGAATCGATGCGGTGAGGCGCTAAGCCACTGAAGTGCGACCATAGAGTCTGTAAAACAGTAGACATCATTAATAGAATGCCGTTTTTCGTATGTATCGATAACGCGGCGAACTAGTTTTGCCATCAGTAAGCAAGCGCATAACTCTAGCCGGGCTACAGATACAGTCTTCAGTGGAGCGACTTTAGATTTTGCGCAAACCAATCGAGTAACTGGTGTTGAGTTAGAATCATTTATAATGAGAAGGTAAACAACGCAACCATAAGCCTTTTCACTTGCATCAGAAAATGCAGTTATTGAAATTTTTGAATTTTCATAAACATCTAAATGGCGTTTAAAACGTAAACTTTGAATAGTAGGTAACTCATTTAAATAGTTTTTCCAAATGTTTATAATCTCTAACGGTGGTTGTTCATCCCAACCAAGTTTTAATATATAAAGATTTTGTAACATAAGTTTAGCGTATAAAATAACTGGAGCAATGAGCCCGAGTACATCAAACTGACGAGCAATAACAGATAAAATGTTGCGTTTTGTGATTGGACGATTTTCTAAATGTACAGTAAACATAAAGTCGTCACATGTGGGTGACCACTTTAAACCCAGAACCTTTAAATTAGGGTCCTGTTCTTCAAAGTTAATGCTATCAGTGTGAAGCTCAGAGGTGGAAAGCGATTCAAGCAACTCACATGAGTTACTTGCCCACTTGACGAGTTCAAAGCCCCCGGCTTTGAGCAAACCCCGGAGGTCGTCTCTGAGCTGCAAACCCATTGACAGGTTTGGTGTAGAGTAACAAATGTCATCCATATACGTATTATGTTTTATGACAGTAGATGCAAGCGGGAAACGGGTACACTCGTCATTGCAGAGTTGTCTGAGTACTCTCATTGCCAAGAAAGGGCTGCTTCGAAGGCCGAAGCAGACGCGATTAAATTGATAAGTAATTAGCTGGTCGCAAGCGTTAAACCGAAATAAAAACTTTTGATATTTGCGGTCATTTGCATGAGTTAAAATCTGCAAATACATCTGTTTCATGTCTGATATAAAGGCGATTTTATATAAACGGAAATCTAGAAGAATTAAGAATAAATCATTTTGCAGATTTTCACCCGTATGCAAAACGTCATTGAGAGACAGACCTGAACTGGTTTTAGAGCTAGCATCCATCACCATGCGCCATTTAGTGGTGGTTTTATCTAACCGAGCCACGGCATGATGAGGTATATAGTAACCAGACATATGGTTATCATTTCTAATGACTGAAATATAACCCTTAGCTATATATTCATTGATGATAGCGTTATATTCAATTCGTAGTTGAGAGGAACCATTTAATTTACGCTCAAGAAACATGAAGCGCTTCTTAGCAGTGGCAAATGACTCACCAAGAGAGTCACGATCGCGGGAGAACGGCAGAGATACCGTATAGCGGCCCGTATTGTCACGGGAAACATTCTCAGTGAAAAAGGTTTCACAATCGAGAGCGGCTGGACTCAACGTAGGTTTATATTCAATCTCCTCGAGGAGCCAGAATTTTTGAAGTACCGAGTCTAAGTGCGGTGGTTCCACGGCGGAACATAAAGAAATACATGCGTGTTCAAAGATATTAATCGGAGCATTACCGATTATCAAGTAACCAAAGATTGTTTCAAAGGCTGTAGGTGTGTCAGGCGATCCAGTGACACGACCTGGCAACAAGATTTCAGAGAATAGCGGGGCACCAATCAGAATATCTATTTCTGATGGCGAATAGAAATTGTTGTCTGCAAGGGGCAGATTATTTAAATACGAGAGAGCGGAAACATCAACTTCTGCCGTAGGCAATTTATCAGTGATACGATCAATGACATAAGCATTAAGTAATACAGAAGTATTATTTAGTCGCGAAGATAACTCGAGAGAAGTATCCCCCTTAATAGGGTTAGGCGCAGAACCTATGCCCTTAACTACATAGTGAGATAGTTTATTAAAATATAAATCTAATTTTTGACAACACGCCGAAGTTATAAAGTTATTTTGAGAACCCGGATCTATTAGTGCACGAACGCATTGTTTATGACCATTAGAATCAGTCGCATAAACTTGCACAGTCCCCAATAGACAGGTATTATTACGCGGTAACATAGATTGAATATTACATAACGAAACATCATCAATGTGCGTAGTAATGCAACCGGACAGCTGGTTATGTGACGTAGCAATCATAGCAGTGGGGAAGCGTGGCGGCGACTGCTGCGCAGGAGCAGGCGTAATGTCACTCGACGACGTCTCCCGGGAGTGATGGCTGTTGTCAGTCGTTTGTTTACGACATAACAATGAATGATGACGCGATTGACAAAATCTACATCTTGAGTTAGATTTACATTCACGATTATTATGAGTGATACTTAAACAATTAGTGCATGCGTTATGCTGTTTAATTAAATTAAATCGTTCATCGATCGTTAACTTATGAAACTGAGAACATTTATATAAAACTAAGTGATTGTTTTGTTTACAAAGCTTACAGTTTTTATTTACGTTAGAGGACGTTACAAATGAATGAGTGGCTTTAGTTAACTTATTGTTGTTATAACTATGTGCGGAATCGATAACACTTCGTCTATTCGCAGGAGAAGCAGTACGTTCTAATATTTTAGTTTGCTCACGTAAGAACTTAACTAATTGATCATAAGTAGGCATAGATGTGCCTCGCTTATATAATTCGAAAGATCGTGCGGTACTAGGATCGATCTTTTTTAATGCAAGATGTAGAAGAACGAAATCCAAAAGATTATCTAATTTTAATGAGTTTAAACTTGACACTGCGGAACCAAATGTATCTAGGAACGTGTCTAAGTTTTTATACGATGCGATATTAAATGGCCTAAATTCCAATATTTGATCTAAATAAGCAGAAGCTAAACTACGCTTATCATCATATTTATCGAGAAGTGACTGCCATATAACACGGTAATTGTCCCCGTTGGGCACGATACCCAAACATACTGACAGTGCCCTACCAGAAAGTTTACTTATCAAATATTGAACGCGGTCGTGATCCGTTAAATCAGGATTTTCGTGAATAGTTCGCTTATACGACTCAAAGAATATAGGCCACCTAACAGGATCGCCACAGAAACTCATTATGTCGAGTTCTGGTAGACGAATAGACTTATGTTGCGGTAAAACATGAGAGTGTTGGACATTCTTCGAGTTGTCTAATTTATCAAAGCTAAACTTACAACGACAATACAAGTCTTCAAAGGCGTTAATAGATTGATAATTTACTTTATAAGATGCGTCAATATTTAATTCAACATCAACTAAATCATCAATAATTTCTTTATATTCAGAACGTAAACTGTCTAAATATGTCATACTACATAAAAACAAATCCTTAGAAATATCGTTATCGAACGCCTTCAAAGATTGATCGTAAACTATTTGTAATCGGGAAAAGATACCATCACGTTTACCTATTAATTTAATACGTTTAATTTGCAAAACATCTAGTGATGTTGCATCTTCAAACTGTTCTTTAGCCTTTGTACGAGACATAGACATTTTGCAAAACGAGTGGTAATCAACTCAAGCGCAAAATAATAAAAGACTGAATTCGCAATAATACCCGTGACATACACGACACGAACAATAACGTGAGCAACGGTGCTACCGGTTCGAGAATGTTCACAGGACGATGAATTTTACTAACACCCTCACTACGAAAATATTAACAAGTTTTATAATTTTACTAGTTAAGTTATTTAACTACGTAGTTATCTCATAAGGAATGGAATAGAATGGTACTTAATATTACAAAGCGTAAGTATACACTTATAGGATAAGCAGACGTACGAGTGCACTATATGAAATAGGCAATATAATATAACTCAATATTAGAGTGAAGCGGGATATTTAGATATGCCTAGGTCAAAGTGACTAGGTGTAGGATTAGGAACCAGAACTAATATCCGGCTCGAAGAGACCAGAAATAATGTGTCGGCGCGGCAGCGCAATATTAGCACTGAGGCACGCCAAAGCACGTAGCGGTTTGCGCTGGGGTTCAAAGATAGGCTAGACCTTGGGAATCTGACGGGTCGGTATGCTGAGAGAGATGCTGCATTAAACAAACTACGACTAACCTCAGAGGCGGGTGTGCTCGTGCTTAATCCTGGCAGCGCTCCTTCTCTGTTCCACTGGACGTCTTGATTCGAAGTTCCCTGGGTACTGGCACTATTTGCTGACGCGAGAGTGGACTGTATGCGGTGCGGTATAACGGCGAGCCACGTGACGCTGGCTCAAAGTGATGATCAGAGGTGACCACCACGAATCCGGCGGCGACGATAGTCGATCGCAGACGGTGCGGTTTTATAAAGCGGTAATACAGCGGTAGGATCTCACAGCGGGTGAGGAATCCAGGGTGAATAGCCAGGCGGTTGACTTATCACGAGCGGTGAGGCTAGACTCGACGAGGGCCGAACGTAGACTGTTCGAGAGTCGAACGTGTAGTTTAATGCAGCGAAAATTGACAGGGTAGATAAAGTATTAAGAGAAATGTGGGTAACTAAACAATGAGCGCACCTACAAGTGGCGCGAACAGTAGTTATATGTACTAAAATTACATTTTCTCATACGTGCTACAAACATACAACATTTTGACGGTCTGAAATATTGAACTACATTTTTACAGAATAGCTTTTGCTAAAATAACTCTGTCTGTCTGTTAAATTTTCACGCTTAAACCGCTGGACCGATTTATATGAAATTTGGAATGGAGATGGTTTGAGACCCTGGAATGGACTAGTAAAGGACAATGAGTACTTTTTATCTCGGGACTATGTTCCCTTTGGATGATTTCCAAATTTTACGCTGGCTAAGTCGCGGGCAGACGCTAATTTACATAATATAGGGGTACTCAACGTATTTAGATCCCATATAATATTTACATTAGTTAGTATTTATAATAATTAAAAATTTATGACGTTTCTTATTTTAACTTAATTTTATTTAATTGGAAAAACAAACGGTTACACATTACAGTATAACATAAAATTTAAACAAAACAGCGTGACAAATGCACAACCAACGACATTTGCCACAGATTTTTTATCAATCTTACAAAACTAATGTGACCTGCGCTAACAACTCATATCATATTTAATTTAAAAAGTACATTATTTTCAGGCAAAGTTAAAACAGGCTTGCATAAAAAGAAAGTAAAGTAAGACGTTACATACAAAACAATTATTATGTAATTATTATTATTAAATTATTAGGTATGTAAACAAAAAAAACATCCACGAATCACAATTAAAAAATTTCACAATGTCAAACAATTAAGAATACCACAAAGTTACACAAAAAAGGAATCAAGTTTGCACTAAATAAGGAATCAGTTTAGAACTGCATTTACACCTTATCATGTAGTAAATGCAGTTCTAAATTATATCTCTCTCTGTGAGCTTACCCTAAGGTTTGTCTAAATCCGCCGTCTATTTTTCTTCCCTCAACATCAATTCCTGACACAAACTGCTCCGACATTAAGATCGCTATCCCACTCGTAACAACTTTAGAAGCTCAGTGTCTTATCTTTCAAACTTTTATTAACTTTGCCAAGAGTAATTAGGAGCTCAAATCTTGAGAACAGACAGTCTAAGGAATCTTGTGCTGGGAATGGATAGTTAACCTTATTTTGCTGGATTTTTTGTGGGGTGAAAGATGTAGTTTTAATTGTAGTTTCGGCTGTTTCAAATTTAAAGACGTTCAGCTGGCTAAAGCAGAAGGTGCATAGTGGTCTTAAAGTCTGTTGAATAACTTCCTTAAAATACATCTTATTTTTGGTAAATGTTATTTGATGCTATAACCTTGTCTGGGAAGCTCTGTTAATGAATGTATCACCTGACTGTCATCAAACAGAAGGAAATGGATAAAAACGCGAGGTGAGATATGACTAGAGCAGCGATTGGTTACAACTCATTGTGAACAGAGGCCCTAGACAAGTGAAATTCTATCATCAAAAGCTTGGCGATAGCGATTGTCAAAAAGGTATAAGTGTATGGTATTGACAAGTAGTGTCCGACCGAAAGTTCGGTTTCGGTCGAGTTTCGGCAAAAAAAAACAGTTTTGGTTTAGTTTCGGTTTCGGCGGCAAAACTGCCGAAACTACGACCGAAACCGAAACTGCATTCGGGAGTTCTCGCGCTGTGATATGGTCATGTTCGGCGCGTTAAATTCCATCAAAGCGAGTATTTTTTTAATTAATGAGTAGTTTTTAGGGTTCCGTACCCAAAGGGTAAAAACGGGACCCTATTACTAAGACTTCGCGGTCCGTCTGTCTATCTGTCTGTCTGTCTGTCACCAAGCTGTATCTCATGAACCGTGATAGATTGACAGTTAAAATTTTCACAAATGATGTTTTTCTGTTGCCGCTATAACAACTAATACTAAAAACAGAATAAAATAAATATTTAAGTGTCCCATACAACAAACGTGATATTTTCCCTGAAAACATGATCCTTTTAAGGAAGTTTAGGTTTCAGTTTCGGCCGAAACTGAGACTGTTGCCGAAATTCGGTTTCGGTTTCGGTCGGACACTTTTGACAAGCGATATCGAAAAAACACGTAATCGATCCCTTACATTTTGACATTTCGACTATCGCCTTCGCTGACATCGTATGCCACTTGTCTAGAGCCTGATAACCCATATTTTCCAGAAAAGTATTTTTCTATCAGCGATGGAGATGTTCGAAATGCGAAAAAGTAAGGCATTGTTCGCGTGTCATTTCGGTAGCGGTGGCGTTTGCCAATCGCTTTGGCGATGCTTTGGTTTATAGAATTTCAATTGCCAAGAGCCTCTTGTCAAAGTGAACTTAAAGATCCTCATCTAGTTTTAAGGTAAGTATTTATTTACTTTGTCTCAAATTCGAAGACATGTGACAGTTCGTGGCTAAATAATAACAGCCGCACGGGTCGATCATCAAGGTTAAGCAATGCTTGCCGATGTCGTTTCGTGGATGGGTGACCATCTTTACATACCGAGTTTCTTCCGTGCCTCAGAAAACACGTTAAACCGTTGTTCCCGGCTGTCATTTGAAGATCTTTCTAGTAGCCTGTTTGTTATCTGGCACCAGTCTAGTCAAGAGGTACCGTGTTACCCAGTTTCTGGGTTGTGGAGGTCAGATAGGCAGCCGCTCCATGTAAAACACTGGTACTCAGCTGAATCCGGTCAGACTGGAAGCCGACCCCAACACAGTTGGAACATAGGCTAGGCAGATGATGATTTGTTTACTTAATTTCTCGTAGCTTCACTCCTGTCCTATCTTACAAGAACCATGAAGGCAGACATTTTGCTAGGATGACTCATAAAAAAAACTTTTTTTTTAAATTAATTTAAACTTAGAATAAGCCAGGTGAGTTATAATAATCAAGTCGGTACAATGTTGGTTTGGTCGAACAACAACTGTGAATTTGAGTTTCAGTGTTTTCGTTTCAGAAGGAAGTTTGATTAACAATAGGGTTGTTTCCTGGACAGAAAAGTTATAATGCTATTTAGTCCGTCACTGAGATTATCAAATAATATTGGACCCATATATATGGCTTTATCAAATAAATAAAAATTGGCAAAGATAAAGCGCATCAAAGTTCAGGAGTGGGAGCTTGTGACGTCACTTTGTCAGTATAACGTGTAGAACACTGACGTCACACACTATTTGAAATAGTGTGTGACGTCAGTGTTTTCGCACTCTATTGTCGTCACTTTATGTTTACGTGACAAGAAAAACTTTTAACTACTTGTTTGGAAGTCGGTTGTATTTTCTGTTAAAAGTTTTTTTTTATTTACATCTTTTTAGTTGTGGTTTTTTTTTTTTGAGTGACTTCTCATACTTTGAGTGAGTTCAATCAAAGTGATTGGTTACTGCTTAACCGAACTATCCAGTGGAGACTAAACTAAGCCTCCAGCCAGGCAATTTTTTTTTTATGGACACTTTATATAGGCTAGGTACCAATAATGCCCAAAGTGAAGCCAGAATAGATTAATTTATTGGTAAAATTAAACTTAAACAAAACCGGTGGAATAAGAGTATACCAAGGTGAACTATTGACACCTGCGTACCCCTTAAGAACGTACTAGTGTGATGTTATGTTATGAAATGGTGTAAGCAATAAACAAAAATGGATTACAGCTATCCCGAGTGATTTGCCGTCATTTATTGAAGAGTTCTGATGTATATCTCCGAAGTTCTGCATCAGATCTTGATGAAAATTAAATGGGACCACATGACAAGCACCAGCTTTAAATAAAATAGAATAGAGAGAATGAAGAGAATAGAATCATTAAAATCGGTACACCCAATAACAAGTTCTGAGGTAACACACATAATAAATAAATCCTTTTTGGGAATGTTGGTTAAAAAGAAAAAATACATAGGATAGGATAGGATAGGATAGATGGACTCCTTTTCCGCACTTAGACTCGCATTTGGTCCGTTGTACGTGCAGGCCTACTCTCTTTGAGAGGGCCCATCACGCGGGCCCAGTGGATGACACATGTCTTCGAATTTTTGGTTCTAGGACATGCCGGTTTCCTCACGATGTTTTCCTTCACCGTTTCGAAGGCAGTGGTGATGAAATAATTTACACAATGTAAAGCGGCTGCCTGGGTTCGAACCCACGACCTACAAATTGTTTGTTGCGGCCGTTACCTCTGGGCCACCACTGCTCAGAAAAAATACATGTCAAATATTTTTTATTAATGTACCAGACGGACTAAAAACAAATTTTCAGTCAACTACTCTATTCCCTTGATGAAAATCTAATGAGATGAGAACTGTTTCCGGGGAACTGATTGGTGTTACTAAAATCTTTAAGCACGTACTGAAAGTATCAGAGATCAATCAATCCACCTCGCCGATTCCAAACTATGAGGGTCGGGTTCCAATCGAAGTGGATGTACCTAAATACCAATATTTTACATAGAACGGCTACCTTTCTGACTTCTACAACCCAGTAACTGGGTAATAGGATACCTGTGAGGGAATTTAAGGGGTTTGCTAAATGAAAACTGCAAGAATACTCAGTGCAAGAAAAAAGAAACTATATTTGGCGTTGCCTACACGAGTTAAGTACAGCAAATGAAGAATGACTAAAAAAAAACATTTGCGCACTGCATTTAGTGGTAATTGTTCATTAAGTGAGTGGCTGCAATGCTGCGATGATCAAGCATTCCAACATGCCCCCGGGTGTTGAAAACAACGGTTTCAACCAGATTCCGAAGACATAGGCAATGGGCAGATTCTGTTGAAGGCCCGTTCAACGACACCGGTGGACGTCTGAATGTTTGTAACACGAGCGATGCCATCCATTCTGTCAATCAGACGCATTCCTTGGGAAGGCCTCTGATTTTCTGGTTTTTGAGTACCCGTAACGTAAAAATATGTTTGTCAGCAAAACATTTTTGACACCAGAACCCTAAAAAGTAATTCAACTGCAAAAAATACTTTTCCGAAATATTCTCTCGAAAATTGACAGGTGAAAACGAAGCAAAAAAAGCCGAAAAGGGTTTCGATAAAATTTTATTCCCGAAACAAAATAGTAAAATGAAAATAACAGAAAAATAAATGGGAAAAAATCGTTTTCTCATTATTCGAGGGTTTCGCGTTCTGAATTTATTATTTCGACAGTAAATTGTCTGTCTGTCTGTAATTCCGTGGTCGGCCCCTATTTTAGGGTTCGGCATAAAAAGTTGTCAACGGAAATCTAACGACGCTTCGGTTTGCCGCAAACAGACGCCTTTGTTTTATTGGGAAGGATGATGAATTGGTTTTTTTATGTTTAATTTTGGATAAATTATGTTGCTTTCGTTTTAAACTGATTACTTTGGATATTGGATGTGCAGTACGAGTAGGTATATAAAAGCGTTTGTGATTTAAATGTATCTTGCTTGTGGTATTTACGAAAACTATTTACTGTGCCTGCAAGTTCGTGTGTATCATTTGTTTTTCAGGATATATATAGCTTATAAAAATAATAGTTATTTTTCTAAATATAACTACAGAAATTACACCGGTTCTTTTTTTTTTCTTCAGTGATCTAAATAAATGTACCCGGGAAATCTCTTGCCAACCAAACAAAGATTTTATTCACTTTCCACACCTGCCCCACCTACAGAACCCTTCAGTTTAACGCGATCCTATCTATCCATGTCTTACCCCGTTGCGTCGGCCTGTCGCGTACGGGAAAAAACATAACAAATCTTTTTAAATTTATTTCTGTTTAGCTGACAAACTGCCGAGGGTCGTTCAATGTGGTTTTGAACACCGCAAATTGTGTGTTTATAGGTTGATAATTCAAACATAAAAGATAATTTGGGTCAAACCACTAATGTATGGTTCAATGTGTATGGTACAAAATATCCCTTGACAAGACTAGTGAGTTGTATTTCGGGTAGTATGCGATGGAATTGCATGATCTAATTCCGCCTAACCCGTTTCATCATCGGACTACCAGACGTACGGCGATGTGCCATCGGTACATAGTGGATATCTCAACCACACGCACAAAACGTTTTGGGAATACATTCATACTACTTACTGCTAAGAAGCGGAACTGGCGGAGTCTGTGTTTCCTGAAAGCTACAATCTCGGAGTCTTTAAGTCAAGAGTGAATAGGTTACTTCTATGAAAGCATGCTACACCGTCGACCACATCATCGCTTACTATCAGGTGAGATAGTGGTCAACCGCGAGGGTATATATCTTTACCAATATTATAAAGAGGAAAGAGTTTTTTGTTTGTTTGTTTGTTTGTACCGAATAGGCTCCAAAACTACTGGGCCGATTTCAAAAATTCTTTCACCGTTGGGAAGCTACTCTATCCCCGGGTGACATAGGCTACTTATTATCCCTGTATTCCCACGGGAACGGGAACTACGCGGGTGAAACCGCGAGGCGACCTCTAGTATCTAACAAAGTGACAGAATAAAAAAAAACAGCTAGGACCAGCAGCTTAACGTACTTTGCCTTGCGGCCTTAGCTTAGCTACTAACATAGTCATATAATAAACCGACATTCTTCACATTTTAGGGCAAATAATTTATCAATGTCAAAATATTATCTACATCTTGATTAATAAGTTTTTTACACAAACGGCACTCTCGTAGGGAGAGTGCCGTTTTTGTCAAAAACGACTTTAAACATTAAAGGCAATCTCCAATATAAAATAATAAATTGAAAACTCGTTTGCCATGTTTATTTCAAATGTAATTACGATGGAAGATGCCGTTGTTTATATTACTAGCTTCTGCTAGCGGCTTCGCCCGCGTGAAAAGTGTTTTCTTATCCCAAAGGAACACCAGACTGGGATGAAAAGTATAGCCTATGTGCTATTCCAGACTATAATCTAAGTCTGTGCTAATTTCATCCAGATCCGTTCACCCGTCCTAGCGTGATTGAGTAACAAACATACATCCACACACACATCCATCAAAACTTTCACATTTATAATATGAGTAAGATAAGAATTGGCCATGTTAAGAGGATGAATGAAAAATGGCTAACGAAAGTGAAGCGCCGGGAAGGGACGCCCTATAAAGACATAGATAGACCTTATAGGTGATGTTCTTCAGAAAGGCCAGGTGCGCAGTACTCATAACCAGCGTGCGTGTATGACCAGTTGTATGAACGTGCGTGAAGCAAACGATTTATGAAAGGATCGTAGCAGGCGGCGTTCTGTAGTTTCTGCCTACCCCCATGGCAAAAAGGCGAGAGTATATGTATGTATGTAAGATAAGAAATTATTTCTTCTCATTGTGCGAGCACGAAAGTTATTAGTAATGATGGCTTGTCTCTTATCGCTGTCGATGCGATTTTGTGCTCTGTGCTAACAGACAATGACATACGATGCTTTGAGCAGTATTAGAATCCTGAGATCTAATACTGCTCAAAGCATCGTATGTCATTGTTTAAGTTTCAAGTACCGATGCCCGCAGCACTCGCATTATTCTGAAATAATGCGAGTGCTGCGGGCGTTGGTAACTGAAACTCGTGATTACAAGCTGGAAACCTGATTTCCCTGTGTGATATGATATGTACACAACCACTACGCTTTTAAGCCTTTGCCACACTGGATGCGTTCTGCGTGCTGCGGTCCGGTCAATCGAACATTTGGTGCGGGCAATATTCGAGTGACCGGACCGCAGCACGCAAAACGCATCCAGTGTGACAAATTTCTTAGAGTGTTTACACTGTGCTATGAAGTTGGTTATTCAATTGGAAGGAAGGTTTATGATTGAATTAACTCCTTCTGAAAAAAATATATAAGTTTCAGTGACATTGTACAATATAATTGGACTCGAGGCAAATTAAAAAATGTTCACGCATATCAAATATATTTAGTGTATAATATTGGGCCTTGGATACAAGCTCTCCACCAACGCGCGTTCAAATTTCGCGCCATTTACTAGACCGAACTGTTCCTATCGGTCACCAATCGCTGCGGGTGCATCGAGGACGCCCTCTCGCGGAGGCGGACGGAATGAAGGGGAGAACAACTTTTTACCGGCCGGTGCGTGCGCTCTCAAATTATTATAAAAAGAAAATCACTGTGAAAAACGAAGAAAAAGACATTGTGTGTGTTTGAATAGTGTCCCGGGACGTGCATCATCCAGAACCTGTCAATGTGAGTAGAGCTTACCATCTTCTAAAGCCCAATTAGAATTTTTCTATTCACGTTAGCCATAGCGCCTACAAATTGGTCCATCGTAGCCATATTCCATTTCGCATTCCTAGGTATTTCACATTCATCCACACTTATACACATATTTCAATTGTTTTTGCATAGTTTTACACATACGCAAAGCTTTATTTCGAATCTAAAGTTTGTGTTTTGTTATTTCAAGTGTACCTAACCACGAGTAGGTATCTTATTAAATATCGACGACTCACGTCTGCCGTGTCAAAATGGCCGAAAAAGATTTAGATATATTAATTAATCCTTTAATTAATAAAAAAGAAATGTATTTTATGCGTTTACAAAACGCGTTCGAGTTATCACAATCTATTAAAAAGGGTGATACATCTCTTTTGCAAGAATTGCTTCTACGCCTCAAAGAGATACCTAAAATGCGGGAACTTTTCGAACAGTGCGTCATAGATTTAAATTGTCTAAAAAAGCAGGCTAAACCAAAATACGTTCCAGACTATCAAGAAATACAAACATTTGACGAAATGTATTTTCAAATTTTACACGTCGCGGAGTCTAGCAATGCCAGGTCGAGCGAAATGACTGGTTCTTCTAACAACAACGACACGCGGTCGGTTAAACCGCGCTTACCTAAACTCAGTATATATAACTTTGATAGTAAGTTGGAGAACTGGCAAACATTTTACGATACATTCACGAGTCTTATCCATAATAACAACGATATATGTAATATAGAAAAGTATTATTACCTACTTTCTGCCGTTAGTGGCCCCGCACTCACTTTAGTAAAAGGCATGCCAGTTACTGCCGACAATTATTCCATTGTATGGGCTTTATTAGTCAAAAAATATCAAAATAAACGAGCCCTAGCTACTAATTATTTGGATCGATTGTTTCAATTTAAGCCATTGTTTGTCGAATCTGTCTCCGGACTTAACTCATTTTTACAAACCTATCAAGAATGTGTCAAAGCTTTAAAACTTATAGGTATCGATGATCTTTCCGGGTTTATATTGTTCTATATGGGACTACGTAACCTGGACCCGATGACGAGGCGCGAATTTGAACAAACAGTCGAGCAAACGGATATTCCTAACTTCGATCAACTGGTTTCTTTCGTCGAAAAGCAAGCGCGGGTTTTGGAAATGTCTGACCATAAGGTCAATCCTTCATCGAAACCACAGGTAAACCAAAAAGGTGCTCCAGCATATGCTGCAGCAAAATCGACTTATAGTAAACCTGGTAATAATACCTATAGTTCGAACAACCAGTCAAAGCCGTGCTTGTCAGCTGTTAGTAACAATAGCAATGAAAGGTCAAACTTGTGTCTGTTCTGCAACAAGCCTCATTCCACCTATCGATGCTTCGAGTTTTTCGAGTTGTCACCACAACAGCGACTTGACAAAGTCAAGCAATTGCAACTGTGCGAGAATTGTTTACGTCAGCATCCGTTGTCTGTGTGCACCTCAAAACTACGTTGTGTCGTGTGTAAACAACCACACCACAATAGCCTTCACATCGATTTAGGTACAAATAATAATTGTCATGTCAACAATATTCAAAGCGATCAGCCTCAAATAAGTCAAGGTCAACCTCCCAATGTGGGCTTAACTTGTTCTTCAAATTCAACCGTGCTGTTAGGTACTGCAATAGTGCACGTCGCAGATCGTTGGGGTACATACCACGCCGTACGTGCCGTTATTGACAGTGCTGCTATGTCGGGATATATGACGAAAGAATGTGCGCAGCGCCTAGGGTTGTCACGTCAAAAGTGTCCGTTCGAACCTCTGGGGCTAGGAGGTGCACCGGTGCAAGATTTCGGTCTGGTTACATGTTCAATTAAACCGCGAAACTCATCTGGTCCTGTCCTTAAAACTGAAACGGTTATTGTGGATAACATCACAGGGAATTTACCCACCATGCCGTTATCAGATCAAGTTGTAAACAACTTCAAACATTTAGATCTCGCAGATCCTAATTTCTTCTCTGGTTCTCCAGTTTCTCTGCTTCTAGCCGCCGATATTTTCCCCTACATATACGATGGTAAAAATATACTACCGCGCCACCCGGGTTTGCCCGTCGCGATGCATTCAATCTTCGGATATGTCATTACCGGACAAACTACCCTAGGTGGTGAAGTAGATTCTAATGGGCCATCGCTCAATTTATTTACGGCCAATAGCAGCATCGAGAAAATTATGAGCTCCTTTTGGGAAACTGAAAACGTACCTTGTGACTTACCACAGAAACCGGAAGATTTATATGTTGAAGATTTATTTCAAAAAGAGCATAGTCGGGATAGCACAGGGCGATATACCGTTTCTTACCCGTTCAAACCTAGTTTTGAATTAGGTGATTCAAAGCAACAAGCTTTACGCCGTTTTCATAATTTAGAGACAAAACTGCGTCGTCTTCCGGAACTTAAGGAAGAATATAGTAAATTTATGTCTGAATATGAAAGTCTCGGTCACATGACATATTTGGGTGAAGTTGACAGCGTCGGTTCGGAATACATTATTCCGCATTTCTGTATTTTGCGTCCGACCAGCACATCGACCAAGCTCCGCGTCGTGTTTGACGCGTCGAGCACAACTTCAAATAATAATTCCTTGAATTCCGTTATGTATACCGGACCTAAACTACAGTCGGACATTAATGAGATTCTAATAAATTTTAGACTTCACGAAATTTGTTTATCGGGAGACATATGTAAAATGTTCCGTATGACTCTTATTTCAGAAGCTCAACGCAAATATCAGCACATTTTATGGAGGGTTTCGGATGATCAACCGATTCAAATATTCGAGTTAAACACGATTACGTACGGCGTTGCGAGTAGTCCTTACTTGGCTATTCGAGTTCTGCACCAGCTGGCTGATGATGACGCGAAGAAGTTTCCTTTAGCGAGCAAAGTTCTAAAGAGAGGTTTCTTCGTTGATGATTTGTTGTGGTCTGTGGCTACTTATGATGAAGCTGTACAGCTTCAAGACGAGCTCATCGGTTTGCTAGGTGGTGGTGGTTTTGTCCTACGTAAGTGGAAAAGTAATTGTCCTCATCTGTTAGAGCGAGTGCCTGCTGATCATCGCGAAACGCCTATTGCATTTGAGGATGATAAAGACCTATCTGTCAAGGTTCTAGGTCTTCAGTGGAGGCCTGCTGACGATGCGTTTTCTTTCACTACCAACCCACTAGCAACTTCTCAGTCAACCACTAAGCGTAGTGTCTTGTCGCAGCTAGGTCGACAGTACGACCCACTAGGATTTGTAGCACCCTGCATTTTTTACGCGAAATGCTTTATGCAGAAACTCTGGATCCAGAAACTTGGCTGGGACGATAGGCTGCCTGCAGAGTTAGAGAAAGAGTGGTTCACCTACGTGTCAGAGCTCCCGCTGCTATCAAATTTAAGCCACGAGCGTCAGGCAACTGTAAAGCAGCACAATTCCTATCAGCTCATAGGTTTTTCTGATGCCTCAACTTTAGGTATAGCTGCCGTAGTTTATTTGCGTAGCTTCAATGATGACGGTGATATGAAAGTCAGTCTGATCATTGCTAAATCCAAGGTCGCGCCTTTGAAGACTGTATCGGTCCCGCGTCTCGAATTGATGGCCGCCCACTTGTTGGCCAAAGTCATCAAATATACGAAGTCGATGTTGATCGAACGAATACCCATCCATGACGTTTTCTTGTTTACTGACTCTTCTGTGGTGTTGGGCTGGTTAAATACTCCCAGTTATAATTTGAAGGTCTTTGTAGCTACACGAGTATCAAAAATATTGGATATCGTGTCTAGTGACTGCTGGTACCACGTTAGCGGTATATCAAATCCCGCAGACGTGTGCTCACGTGGTGCACTGCCATCTGCATTGCTAGCAATGCCAGAGTGGTTGAGTGGCCCGAGCTGGCTGTATGCACCGCAGGAGCATTGGCCGATTAAGTCGATTGATCAATTCAAATATGAAAATGTACCAGAGCTTAAAAATTCTATCATGACTTTAACTCATGCCTCTCTAACAAATAATCAAAATGACTCAAACTTAGTATACCAACTCACGGAAAAATACTCAAGTTTCGTAAAACTTCAAAACGTTCTAGCACGATGTTATCAATTCATCGAAAACTGTAGAGCCAAGTGCAACACGGAAATTTTGTCTCTATCTAACCTTCGTAAAGCTCACGATGAAATAATCAAGGCGGTTCAAAGAGAACATTTCTCAGCCAACATCGTTGCTCTTACAAAAGGAATTAACTGCGATGATATATCATTAAGAAAGCTAACTCCTTTTCTTGACCCCCTCGGTTTCCTCAGGGTGGGGGGTAGGTTATCAGAGTCAAGCCTACCGTATCAAAAGAAGCATCCGTTGTTGCTGCCTAAAAAATCAAATTTTACAAGCATATTAATTGATCATTTTCACAAGGTTTATCTGCACGTCGGCCCTCGCTCCCTGCAGAGTTTGATTAGCCAAAAGTATTGGATCATTTCAGCTAGAAGTATAATTCGATCTCGTTTTTCAAAGTGCATTCGATGCTTCAAAGTTAAACCTTCAACTTTGCAGCCCATCATGAGCAGTTTACCTAAATTTCGTACTCAAGATATACACGCCTTCTACACCGTAGGCACCGATATCGGGGGTCCCTTTTACACCAAAGAAAGTAATCGACGCAATGCAAAAATTTCAAAATCTTATTTACTTATTTTTGTCTGTTATTCTACTCACGCACTACATATCGAGATTCTTAGTTCGTTGAAAACTGAATGTTTTATGGCGGCGTTCGATCGCTTTTCAGCTCGGCGCGGGTTGTGTAGGACTTTAATTTCGGATAATGCCAAATATTACGTATCAGCCGGTAAGCAGCTAGCTGAAATAAAACAATTTTATAAACAAAATTCAAACGAAATTTCAAATGAATTTCTTTCTCGGAATGTAGATTGGAAATATAATCCGCCAACGGGTAGCCACTTTGGTGGAATGTATGAAAGCGCTATAAAATCTGCCAAACAACACCTGAAGCGTGTTTTAGGCACCCGATCTCTTTCCTTTGAAGAGCTCAGCACTCTCTTCGCACGGGTCGAGGCCGTGTTGAACTCTCGCCCACTGACCAGCATGTCGAGCGACCCTGCCGAGTTTGAGGCGCTCACACCAGGACATTTTTTAGTAGGCCGTGAACTTCTTGCCGTCCCTGAATATGATTTGACGGATAATCCAGCATATGGACTGACTCGATGGGAGTTCGTGCAACAGGCTTCACAAAGATTTTGGAAACTGTGGCGCCACGAGTATTTACATACCCTACAGCAAAGACAAAAGTGGCTTACTAAGTGTCGCGACATCAAAATAGGCGAACTTGTCTTGCTTCATACTGACGCTCCTCCGCTTCAATGGCACCTTGGCCGCGTGACGGAGCTATTTCCTGGACCTGACGGCGTTGTTCGCGTTGTAAAAGTACGCACGCAAAACGGCGAATTGACGCGACCCGTCGTTAAACTCAGTCCTCTTCCTCTGGAAGTGGACTCTGCCTAAATATTCTAATCAAAGTATTCATTTGACAATTATACTTATAGTTGTCAAGCTTACGCAAATTTAGTAACCTAAGCTTTAGATTTGTAATAATAACACATATTTCACCTACTCAACATGTACTCTACACATAATTAACACTTATTTTAAATATTTTCAATCAATTAATTCAAGACTTCATACAGTCCACTTTCTACAAAAACTATACCATACCTGGTTTGCGAACTGGGTAATCTGGGTAGATTCCCGGTGGGGGGTTTATGTATAATATTGGGCCTTGGATACAAGCTCTCCACCAACGCGCGTTCAAATTTCGCGCCATTTACTAGACCGAACTGTTCCTATCGGTCACCAATCGCTGCGGGTGCATCGAGGACGCCCTCTCGCGGAGGCGGACGGAATGAAGGGGAGAACAACTTTTTACCGGCCGGTGCGTGCGCTCTCAAATTATTATAAAAAGAAAATCACTGTGAAAAACGAAGAAAAAGACATTGTGTGTGTTTGAATAGTGTCCCGGGACGTGCATCATCCAGAACCTGTCAATGTGAGTAGAGCTTACCATCTTCTAAAGCCCAATTAGAATTTTTCTATTCACGTTAGCCATAGCGCCTACATTTAGACAAGCAATTCTTAATTATTTCCCTTTTCTCGCAAACGGCTCTAACGATATGGATGAAATATCGTATGTTGATAAGTTTTTTTAGGTTCCTATGTAGCTGTAATTCTTTGTAAAAACGTTAAAAAAACGAGCTTTGCTCGATCGCCCAGGTGCTTTTACTAAGAATTAATCTTTTACTTAATAATAAAATGCACCTATGGGTGTCCGCATGTATCCGCATGACAATTCTATTTTGACTTTTTATAAACCCATTCTTTCTTTCTTTCATCACAGTACTCATCAACCGGATCTACTTTTACTGTGAGACCAATCCTTCAAATCGAATGGACCAATGTGGTCCGTGGTAAATAATGCTCAATTCTTCTCAGTTTAAAAAAAAGATTATTACCAACAGTAAAATAATGTAGTATTAAGTATAAGACTGTAGACATGATTACGAAAGTATAAAAAAACATCATGTTACGTAAGAGCAAAGTTTAAGAAAAGCGTAAATATGAAGCGACCCTTACTCAAATAGGGCGCCTTCGTTATAAAAAAATCTCACTTCTTAGTTAAGCTGGAGACATACTTAGGTTACGTGGGCATGAACGCACGGGTTTCATTTTAAAGTTTTCTTTACTCAAACACGTTTGTTTTGAAGACCTGTTTTAAAGTTGAAAGATTTTTTTCACTATTTCCGTATAAATGTACTTAGCTTCCTTTTTAACGCCCGATGGAAAAAGAGGGGTATTATAAGTTTCACGTGTGTACGAGTACCTTTGTATTTGTGAATCTGTCTGTGGCATTATAGCCCCTAAGCGGATGAATAGATTTAGATTTCTTTTTTTTTTTTGAAAGGTTACTTTATCGAAAGTGTTCTTAGCTATGTTTGATGAAAATCGGTGCAGCCGTTCTAAAGTTGTTTTCGCAAGATATCGTGTCATAATTAAATGTTCAATTATTTATCGATCGAAGCGTGTCTACCACTAGATAAATTATGTAGCATGAAATAACAATGTGTTGGGGGTTTTTAAATTTTACTTGTGTATTATTTATTTATTTATTATTATTACGGCACACCAACGAATGTTTCACAAAAACATTGATAACAGATAAATCACATTCCTTGTATTAACTACAGTGAACTATTCACTTAAAGGTGTGCACAGCACTTACATATATTTAATTACAAAGAAAACAAAAAATGTCGCCAAATAAAAAAAAAAATAATCAAATGCCAAAATGTCAAATAAGCAAAATCAATAATAATCATTAATCATTAAATCAAAATATATAAAACAAATCATAGAATTAAATTAAAGTGAGTAACAGCAAATAAGTAATGAATAAACAATAACAGAATACAATAATTATATAATTAAGAGCAGTCAATGATGGAATAAAACAATTACTTAATTTCCTGAAGTTGTTGAAAAAGATGTCTACGAAATTGAGCCAAGGTGTTGGAGAAGATGTCAATGCCATTGGTGCGAGATAATAATATACGAAGGATCATCCACTTCGTGTGTTAGTGTAAACTTGTTTGTTGCCTGATGGGTCACAACAATGAGAAAATACCCTACAGTAATACAGTATCAACTGGCACAGAGGGTATTGTGACTGTCACTAGCGGCCTTATTATATTGTAATATCAATAATATACCGACATGTAAAGAAATTGAAGAACAGTATAAATCTAAGATAACATGTGTGTTTGTTTTGTTTTGTCTAGCCATTGCTGCTGGACTCATAATTAAAAACGACGCCAATTGTCCCGAGCTGGCTAACCAAGCTAAATAAGTCACTATCCGCTCACAACGAACTATCATTAACTGCTAAACGCGCATTTATAATGATATTCTAACCATCAGTATTTAATACCGCTTTATACAGCTTTATTTTAAGTGATTTTCCCTGATTGGCCTGCGGTTTTGATTATTATTATAATTAAATCAATCAATCTGCGCTAGCCTTTACCAGTTGGCTTCTAATGAAGCCAGTAGCTATTTGACATATAAGGACTACCTACCGTATCTTACCTCCAAAACCCAGCAACTTGGTATAATTTCCCAAGATAAGACTAGTTGCTAAAATGTCAGTGTTTCGACAACTAACTACTGTCAAAGTTTTATAAATGATGATATGAAATAACGCTATGCCGTTGATGCCAGTATCAACTGCATAGCATTATTTTCGCGGCAGGAATAGGTCTCAGCGTGTGATAGATTGGGAGCAGTGATGGTCCAGTGGTAACCCCCGCGGTTTACAAGTTACAGGTCGTGGGTTCGAACCCAGGTAGGTGCCTTACTTTGTGTAAATTATTTCATCACCACTGCTCTCAAAATGGTTAAGAAAACATTGCGAGGAAACCGGCATGTCCTAGAACCAAAAATTCGACGAAATGTGGCATTCACCAACCCGCACTGGGCCCGCGTGTTGGATTGCGGCCCATTCCCTCTCTTACGGAGAGAAGATCTGTGTCCCAACTGTGGGAAATTTAATAGGAAGATGATGTGATGGATTGTATTTTTGATTCAACCCATCCAGAGATCTACCACGATAGGAATTGTTTAACTGCTTACCATCTAAGATCGACTCGTATGATCCTTAATAATCATCACATTGACTGCCCCCAAGTTATCGCTCCATCTTTGGGGAATCTATCTCCTCCTACACAAGCAACGCTTTCCAGTATGCGTTCACTATTCCTGAAATCTTTTCCTGAATCGGTTTTCCTTTAAGGAAGCAATGTCGGTTTCCTTGTTTTTCCTACAAATCTCCTTATTTCTGATTCTATTACACAGGGAAACTCTGGAACACAGGGAAATTTATTTAAAAAAATGTTTTCACGTAACATAATCTAAGTATACGACACGTTTTCCTTGCGTAATTGTCTCAGGGCCTCACCCCTTAATCTTACATACAAGGCATTCTTCGTATATTGAGTTTGCTCGTAATATTTTGCTTCTGTGTAAAAAAATTGATACAAATTTGGATATAATGTTTCGAAGAACCGGTAGAGCTTCGGGCTAGAGGAAGAGGCTGTTATTTGGAAGTTTTCTGTTTATTATTCTTGTGAATAAATAAAAGTGGATTTTATCGACTCTAAAAAAGAGGTCATTGACCGAGCTAGCGCGAAGCGCGACCGAAGCGTCTCCGTTTCAGTTTGGGCCAAAAATCTTTTGTATATCCGGATGTCCAGATGTCCGGCTGTTCTACTCTACAGGTTGCATTACTCAACCTATTCTCATAAAATCTTATACGCACTTTCTAAAATTATATACGGTTAAAGACAATAATTTCTCAAAAATAATACAATTTACTTAATTTGAGAAATTCAAGAAAAGGTGTAAATATGTACATACTTAAACACTAAATAAAATTAAACTACAAACTTATACTAAATCTAATTACTTACACTTAAATTCAAGATAATCATTAAAATAAATATAAGAATTACTTATGAAGAAGGTAGGTACTCGTAAATAAGTAAGTATATATAATATTTCTGTCAATTCAATGTATTAAAATTAAAAAAAACAAAAGAATCAATTACAAATAATAAAAAACTCGCGAATATGTATCACAGCATGATTATCTTCTTGTTTACGTCTTGTTAGTTGGCTTCTTAAGCAGTCGGGTTTTTTGTTATTTTTAATTATATCAACTATCTTGGAGTTGGCTTACTGTTTAAACAGGTGTAACTGAATAATTGCCAGATGTTTGTTATATTGACCGTCTGTCTGCCCCACAACCTCAAGGACAAAGACAAACAAATTATATTTCAACTAGGCCACCAAGCGGCACTTTTGAACGTCACAATTAAAATTTACAAGGAATAAAAATGTATTCTACTGTGCATTCTAAAAGTAGCCTCCATATTATCTCTTTAAAAAAAAGTTTTTTACAGTTTTTACATAAGTATATACATTAATAAATTCATATATGTGAAGACAATGTACCCAGAATAACACTACACACTATACTACGTACAGGTTAAAGTATTAAAAGTACTCACACATGCACTGTGCAGTTATATTATAGGTACTAGAAAAACATTATCATCCGAAGCAGTTAAGTTATGATCAATCCCAACTGACGGCGCCCGTTCACGAACATGACGCATAAATCGTCATCACCCAGCTCGACCATCATGAAGGGAACCGAATGATCCAACACACGCGCCACTATCAGAGAGATATTTGAGAGAGCATGACACACTCAACTGCCAGGGCACACACAAGTCAACGAACGACACATAGCTACAGAAAATGGTAGATTTACAGTTGGGTACATAGTACTCACACACGTGCTGTGCAGTTAAATAATACTATATAAAAGACAATGAGTTTATACAATACAAATATATTCATACAGTCTTCAGCAGGTTCAACAATACTTCAAAACAAAACGGTTCTGCATATAACTTGGTTTTTGCGCCCTAGTGGTTGTGGAACAGGACTAGCACTGAGCCAATCATTTTTATCAGTGATGTAATCCCCCAACTTATAATATGCCTGCCTGCATAGTGTGCGTTTTATACAAGTTTTACATTTCGTCTCATTCAGTTCTAGAATGTGGGGAGGAATTTTATTGTAACATTTTGTACAGTACCCCATGAAAGATGAGGCTACTTGAGCCGGTCTGAAACCTGATTGAACTAATTAGTCCCTATTTCTAGTAATGTAATTATGTCTGTCGCCGTTTTTACTAAAAAGATGTAAATTCTTTCTCACGTACCTACATGATGTTTTCATAAATATATTGACACGGAACTGTCATGATGTTAATGTCCTTAAACAGTTCCCTTAAAGAATCCTAGTTACGGTACAACTTTTTCTTAATGTCTCATGGCATACTTTGTGTTTCGTCAGTCGCCGGATTTCTATCAGTTGCGCATTGCACTTGGTGCGTACGGGACGCTCTCAATCAACTTGGAAATCTAATAGAAATCCGACGACTAACGAAACACGAAGTTTGCCGAGTGACATTAAGAAAATAGTTGAACTGTACTTCGTACTCTCTTGTGTATACGACCGAAGCATGGAGGATCTATCGATTGCCCGTCAGACTTCCAGAACCTAGTGGCTTGGTATCACGAACCTCCATGATAAACCTGGTTGGACATCAGGCTTCATACTGCCCATATCGAATTCAAACTCTAATCTTTATTGATCAACACAGTAGGTGCATACATTTCCAGATGTTAGGTGAATGCGCAGTTCACGTTTTGTACCAATTAAGGCAAGCAAAATTATTATTTAAATTATACAATGTCACAAATTATTACTAAAATACATAAAAAATTTTTCGCCATTGTCTATTTCAACTAATTCCTGTATTAAGTTTATTTGTTTTAGTATTTATTGTATAATTGGATTATATTTATTTATAGCTTGTATTTAGGCCTTGTATTCAAATCCATTTTAATATCGTAATTGCACCTACCACTATTTGTTTCTCCATCATCCAAAGATTGACTGGTAGAAAATGCCTAAGGCATTAAGTCCGCCTCTGTACGTTTATGTGCTTAAAGTATTAAATAAATAAAGTAAATACTATACCATATCGTAAATTATCATCGACCGTCAAAGATATACAAATCTACTGAATCCTGAAACTGTCCGACTGTTCATCTAATATTTTGATACATTAATGCTCCTTTCATCTGATCAGAATCATTATAAGTCGACAATACCTACATTGTATACAGAATATAATGGATAATATTTCGGTATCTTGTAAAAGTTACGGCGAAAAAAAAACTGCCTAATATAATCGAGATTGAATACAAACAAATACATCTTGAGTAAGGTGGCCATGGTTTATGGGTATTTTTATTTTATGCACATTTTACCTATTCTTTTATTACTAAAAAGAAAGATAAATATTTCGTAGCCAGATCGTAAATTGGGCCGATTTGGAAAGTTCTATTTTTGTTTTAAAGGGGTGGTCTCATCTAGTCAGGATCTAACGATGGAATCCTGCAGAAATCAAGGCATATATATAGCGATTTTGGTATTTTCATCAACAATGCAATCACCTGCACTCAGAAAGTATCATTTGGTGAAGTGGAACTGATGAACAAACAAAAAAATCAAAATGACTTCCAAAACAAAACACTACAAAGCGAAAAATTACTTTATTTTCAGAATTCGGTGTCGAAAAGCAGAAAAAAATAGGTACCTACCAAAGACACCGTCTCGGAAAAGAAAGTTATTTTTTGCTTTGTAGTTTTTGTTTTGAAAGTCGGTATGATTTTTTTGTTGAAAACTTTATTTAACACGAAATGTTACAATGTTATTTAGCCACATGATTGAATTTTCAACAATTGTTCATCTATGTACATATTTTATAAAATGGCTTGTTCAATGTTCTAGCTACAAATAATAGATCCATAAGAATTTCATAGGTTCACTTGTCTGAATTACTCTTATTTGATAAGATTATGCATAAGTTTTTGCTAATAAAAATTTGATATCGACTTTACTCGCCAAAATTGATTTCCTAGCCTAAGGTAATTGTAGCCTTTATCCACCAGATCATGGACTAATTGTGTGCGAAGTTGCATCCAAATCAATTTAGTCCATGGTAAAAGCTCCCAATTTTTTCCGTGAAGGCGAATGTATAAAAACAATGAGTGCTCATCCATTCACATTTTGTTCAGGAAACACGATGTCTTAACTCCTATTTCAATCCCATTCATGACTCCTCATATTTCATAACAATATCGTGTCTTCCCATAATCTCTTGGTATCTTATTTACAAGAAAAAATATGGTCACCCTATCCCTACCAAGAAACCCGAGGCAAATATTATGTTTCTTTTATGGATACCATAAAATTACCTATTACCGGTTTAAGAAAGAAAACACGATGTTTTATTATTTAATGCCTTACTTTTGTTATTTGGCATAATCCATTTTTGTGATACTGAGAATTTTATTATGTTTTTATCCATTCAAGAAAATAATAATGATAAGAAGCATGTTGACTTCTGGTTTTTGACTTACTGAGGGGCTTATGGCTGAAAAGGCTGAAAATATTTGTTGCACGGTTAAACTACTTTGCCAAGGTTGGTCCTTGGATGAATTACCGTCTGTTTCTTATGTAACATTTGTAATCGAGACCCCTCCGTGCCTTGGAAATAACGTTAAGCCATTGGTCCTGGATGATATTATACAATTAACGTTATGATTATTATTATCTTTTAAAGTCGTTACTGGTGGTTATAATAGTGTTACGAGCTGGGGTTCAGGGATAAATTAATTAAACAGCAGACTTCAACTAATCACTGTTTATTACAAAACACTTCTTAAACAATTCTATTACTTCGCACTATTTTTCGCTTTGATTGCTCTGTATCGCTTCTCAATCGAAACTGCCCCACGACGAACCCGACCGCTCTTTATAAAGCACGGAGGAAGTTTCTAGAACGTTCCACACTGTTCCAGATAATCCGAGAAACTTCCAGAACAATCGACTTTCGAACTAATTGTTCCCGAAGCGAATAGAAACTTCCAGAATGTTCGGTTCGAACCTTCTGGAAAATTCCATTCGACACGAGCTTTCGAGAACATTAGTTCCGCTATTCGATACTACATGGCGCCACTAGTTACTACCTAGTTATTCCTCTCGTTACTAGATGGCGTTGGCCTATCTTGTAACATTGCCTCCCTCTTAGACATGCTCGTCCCGAGCATTGTTAGACCCATGATAACGGGCCAACCGATCCACATGAACGACCTTTGATGCACCTCGGGGTCCCTTTTGAATTCGGTAGGTGACGTCATTGATCTTGGTAACTACGCGATAAGGTCCATCCCATTTTGCTTGTAATTTAAGGGATTTTCCTTTGCTCCGTGCCGGGTTATGTAACCATACAAGAGATCCTTCATCGAAGCCCTTATTGTTCGCTTTCCGATCGTAGCGGGTCTTCATCCTCTCAGACATCTGTTGACCTGTCTGTCTCATATGCTCATATACATCATCCATCCTGTTTCGTAGCTCATTCGCATAATCTGTTACATTGCGTGGAGACTCAGGCGGGATACCGGTGATTAGATCTGCAGGTAATCGTAGTTCTCTGCCAAAATTAGCAAAAGCTGGTGTTACCATTGTAGTTTCATGAACAGCACTGCGATATGCCATGAGATATGGTTGAATGTGTTTGTCCCAATCCTTCTGTCTGTTTTCCACAACCTTTGCAAGATATCTCTCTAGTGACTGGTTGAATCGTTCAACCATCCCGTCTGATTGCGGATGATAAGCAGTAGTTCTGGTTTTGTGAGCACCCATCACACGGCACGTCTCCTTAAACACTTCTGACTCGAAATTCCGGCCTTGGTCACTGTGGATTTCCAAGGGTACCCCGAACCGACAAAACACTTCGTGAACTAACTTATCAGCCACCGTAACGGCTTCTTGATTGGGGATTGCAAACACTTCCGGCCATTTTGTGAAGTAGTCCATGACGACCAAGAAGTACTTGTTTCCGCTTTGGCTTTCTGGAAATGGTCCAGCAACATCTAATGCTATACGTTCCCACGGTGCACCAACATTGTAAACCTTTAGTGCCCCTCTGCTACGAGTTTGTGGTCCTTTCACAGCCGCACAACTTGTGCATTTGCGGCACCATTCCTCAACGTCCTCTCGACAATGGATCCAGTAAAATCGTTCTCGGATCTTCATTAAAGTCCTCTTAACTCCCATGTGACCCCCTGAACATCCATTGTGGTAGAGCTGTAGGATCTCCGGCACCTTAACTTTAGGTACGACCATTTGTAGATGACACTGGTCACCGCGAGCGTTCTCCCATTTCCTGCACAGAACTCCATCCTGGATAACCAAGCTTTCCCACTGTGCCCAATAACTCTTGGTGATGGAACTGGTTGCTGCGACATCACTCCAGTGAGGCCTGGGAGCACCTGATTTCTTCCATTCAAGGATCGGTTTTAGGTCTCTGTCTTCTTGTTGAGCACTCTGCAAGGTTTCCTTCCACTCTTCGCTAAGATCCGTCCCCAAAACCCGCACTAGCGCTACCTGCTTAGCTTCTTGTCTCGCACAATGTTTACATTGGTCTGGACACGGTCTTCGCGAGAGAGCATCAGCATTACCGTGCGACGTTCCGCTGCGATGTTTAATTACGAAATCAAACTCTTGCAGTAGCTCAATCCATCTTGCTACCTGTCCTTCTGGGTTCTTAAATTGCAGTAGCCATTTCAAAGCAGCGTGGTCCGTTCGCAGGAGAAATTTCCGCCCCAACAAATATTTATTAAAATGCTGCAATGTCTTTACTACAGCTAGAAGCTCCCTTCGAGTGACACAGTAGTTCCTCTCAGGTTTGGATAAGGCTTTACTGAAGTACGCAATTACAACCTCATGATCTCCTTTTCGTTGAGACAATACCCCGCCGATTCCAGTGTTGCTGGCATCTGTGTCAACTATGAATTCATTTTCGTTGTCAGGATAGCCTAGGATGGGTGCATTGCACAGATGTTCCTTTAGCTTCTGAAATGCGACGTCACAGCTCTCATTCCAGCAGAACTTTATCTTGTCTTCAGTTAGCTTATGAAGAGGTCGGGCAATGTCAGCAAAGCTCTTCACAAACCGCCGATAGTAGGAGCACAAACCGAGAAATGCCCTGACTTGCGTTTTGTTCTTCGGAACTGGCCAATCCTTGACGGCAACGAGCTTATCCGGGTCCGTTTGAATACCTTCTTCGGAAACCACGTGTCCTAAAAAGTTCACTTGCCGCCTGAACAACGCGCACTTCTTTGGACTTAGCTTTAGATTGGCTCCTCGTATCTTTGACAGCACACGTTCCAAATTGCGGAGGTGATCTTCAAACGTCCGTCCCACGATTATAATATCATCCAAGTAGACTAGGCAGGCGTCACCAATCAGCCCAGTAAGTACCCGCTCCATCAATCTCTCAAAGGTGGCAGGCGCATTACACAGTCCAAATGGCATAACGTTGAATTGCCACAATCCCTTGCCTGTAGAGAACGCTGTCTTTTCCTTATCTCGGGGGTCTAACTCGACCTGCCAGTAGCCACTCTTTAAGTCTAAGGTGGAAAACCACTTCATTCCCGATAGCGTATCCAGCGTGTCATCGATTCTTGGCAACGGATAACTGTCCTTCTTCGTGATGTCGTTTAGTCGGCGATAGTCTACACAGAAGCGCATGCTGCCGTCCTTCTTTTTCACCAATACTACCGGTGAACACCATGGACTGGATGAAGGTTCAATCACGCCGTCTTTCACCATACCCTTGATCATGTCGTCCACTTCCTGTTCCCGTGCCACTGGAACACGTCTTGGTCGCTGGCGGATTGGTACCTCATTTCCTGTATTTATTCTGTGTTGAACTAACGCAGTCTTCCCTATGTCGGCACCATTTGTCGAGAAAATGTCGGCGAACTTGTTTGACATCTTCTTAGCCTTGTTCTTTTCTTCTTCCGACAAGTTATTCTGGCTGTTCTTCAAAAGCGATGACACATCGAATCTTGCACTAGCTTTGGTGTTGGTTGGGTGTTCGTGGCATCTACGCATCCAAACCACTCCGTCACAAGTGCCTAATAATGTGCCTTTCTTGAGCACCAGGTCCTGGTCACTTGTGTTGAGTGCGCGTACCGATGAAATACTAGTACCTCTTACCAATGTGCGTGCAATTTTCCATGAAGCATCGTTATCTAAACCTTCTATAAGTACACATCGGTTTTCCTGACCAGAATTCCTTGGTAGACAAACTGGTATGATTGTTTCTGACCTTGGACGAAGAATAACCTTTTCTAAGCAGTACACTTTTCCCGATGCTGCACCTTCCATGAAGACTTCCTCTGAGCCACACTTTAATACACCTTGATAAACGTCGATCTCACAGTGATGTTTTCGCATGAAGTCCAAACCCAGAATGCAGTCGTCCACTATGTCGGCCACGATAACATTGTGGCGGTAAACTTTGTTTCCTAACTTCATGTCCACCTCCTTCTCCCCTCGGACGGTTATGTGCTGACCGGTGGCTGTTCTGAGATGTACACCTTCATGGCTCCTGAAGAAGTCCCCAAGAAACCGTCTAGCTAGTTGGAAACTGACAACTGTCCGAGAAGCCCCAGTATCCAGTGTCAGCTTGCAAGGTGTTCTGTTAATTTCGCCCTCGATGATCAGGCTGTTTCCGTCACAGGATTGTAAGATCGAGATCCTTGGGGCTCTTCCATAACCAGCCAGCACCCGCCCCTTAGTCCTGGCATCTACTCGTTTCCCTGCTGCTGTTTCCCAGCAGGGACGTCAGATGATCCTACCAATGGCGACTGCTTACCACCGTGGGGAAGCCTTCGCTTCGGGCAGCTCAATCGGATGTGGCCTCTCTCTCCGCAGCCATAGCATCGGGGTGAAGTTGTAACCTCCCTGATTCGGTGAGTTCGTTCGTCCCGCCGTACTGCTTCCACCTCCAAAGCATGGGCTAGAGCATCCTTGAGGTCCTTGAAATGACCTAGCCTTACTGCAGCCCTAACCTCCAGGTCGCGGATCCCATCCGTGAACGCCTGTACGAGGTTCCCGTCGATCAGCACAGGTGACGACTGGTAAGCCTTCCGAACCAGCTTTTCCACCTCCAAAGCCCACTGCTGAAGAGTTTCACCAACCCGTTGCGACCGATCTTTCAGTTGGGCCCGAAACACATGTTCCAGGTGCGCGTCGCCGTATCTAGCTTCTAATGCTTCCAGAAGCTTCTCGAAAGTGACGTCTTTTCCCAGCGCCTCTAACACAGTCAAGGCCTGGTCGCGAATGCCCAAGGTTAGAGCAGTCAAGGCCTGTTCTTTGGTCCATCCATTCGATTTCATCACGGCCTCAAACTGAATTTTGTAGGCGGACCATGACGAAGAGCCATCAAATGGTGGCACTTTAAAACCACGAGGCGAAGGTGCCACTACCGCAGCTGCCCCGATCCCATCCCCAGACTTGAGGCCACGTATTGACTTCTCCATTTCGACGATGCGGGTCTCATGTTGCTGGATCTGGTCCTTTACCTCTTTCATCTCCTTACCAATGGCTCCGCGGAGGTCCTTAATTACCAAAAGCTGCTCCTCCTGACGGCGAGCTTGCTCTTCCTTGTCACGCTGCAGCTGCTCTTCCAAGCGGCGAGCCTGCTCCTCCTGACGGCGAGCCTGTTCCTCCTTGTCGCGCTGCAGCTGCTCTTCCAAGCGGCGAACCTGCTCCTCCTTGTCGCGCTGCAGCTGCTCTTCCAAACGGCGAGCCTGCTCCTCTTGACGGCGAGCCTGCTCCTCCTTGTCGCGCTGCATCTGCTCCTCCATGCGGCGAGCTTGCTCTTGCATGAATGCCATAAGGGCGGCTAGGTCAGGCGACGCCGACGATTGAGCTGGTTCCGCTGCAGCCGCGGAGTCTCGATGTCCACTTGATGACGGTGAGGGAGCGTCTCCAAAGCGCCTCTGGTTTACGTCTTGCTGGCGCTGACTCTTGGTACGCATCCCTTCCGTTTCTTCCTTCGGTAGAACCGGCATAATTTATCCCGCACTTCTGACACCAATTTGTTACGAGCTGGGGTTTAGGGATAAATTAATTAAACAGCAGACTTCAACTAATCACTGTTTATTACAAAACACTTCTTAAACAATTCTATTACTTCGCACTATTTTTCGCTTTGATTGCTCTGTATCGCTTCTCAATCGAAACTGCCCCACGACGAACCCGACCGCTCTTTATAAAGCACGGAGGAAGTTTCTAGAACGTTCCACACTGTTCCAGATAATCCGAGAAACTTCCAGAACAATCGACTTTCGAACTAATTGTTCCCGAAGCGAATAGAAACTTCCAGAATGTTCGGTTCGAACCTTCTGGAAAATTCCATTCGACACGAGCTTTCGAGAACATTAGTTCCGCTATTCGATACTAGATGGCGCCACTAGTTACTACCTAGTTATTCCTCTCGTTACTAGATGGCGTTGGCCTATCTTGTAACAATAGTTATTCTTACCATGGGGTATCGTAGTAACCAGTTACTGATTGCTGAACCCAACATTAGAATCTTATATATCTGCCAGGAATCATCATAATTTCAGGCGAACGATGTCCACTGCTGGACATAGGCCTTCCCCAGATCCTGTGCATAATGTATCCAGCGCATTTTCGCAACCATCGTCATCGTCCTAGTGGGAGGCCTTCTAACGCATCGTCTTCCGGTTCGCGGTCACCATACCAGAACTTATCAGCCCCATCGGCCATCCATTCTGCGAGCAATGTGCCCTGCCCACTGCCACTTAAGTTTCGCAATTCTTCGGGCTATGTCGGTAACTTTGGTTCTCCTGTGGATTTCCTCATTTCTGATGCGATCACGCAAGGAAACGCCGAGCATAGCCCTTTCCATTGCCCTTTGGGTGACTTTAACCTTCCAGAAATACTGCAATGAAACAAGCTCAGTAGTTCGAGAGATTGCCTTTTACAAAAACACAAACAATTTTACCAGCTCTTTACTACATAAGTTTACATTTAGGTACTCCTAATAAAGGATAATGTTGACAAAAAGTAAATGTGTTACAATATTTTCATTTTGACAAAACACTTATCATAGCGGGTGAAATCCAATTATTATACTGCAAAAAGAACATCCTTTGAGTATACATAATACGAGGAGTGTTTGGTGTAGAGCTGCTTTGAAGTGAAATGTAATTAGCCTTTCAAACAGTTTGTTTAGTGCTGTTTCTAATAATGACGTATTTTTTTTCCTCTCCTGGTTCTTTAATCTCCGTTTCTGCACAGTTCAAACTGACACTTAACTTCCTATTAAAACTGTTTAGTGCAGTTTTTACAGATAGCTTTTTGCAAGTAGCAGCATGTTTTGAAAAGACCTCAACCTTTTCATTTTAAATTTTGTTTCATTTTTCATAATTAATTATTTCATTGTGATTATTATTATAATGAAAAGAAAGAAAGTAAGAAAGGAAAATATTTATTTGTGACCCGCACAGGAGAGACTAGTTAAGCAATAATAAAAATAAATAACGCTATACGAGACCAAAAAGGCAGTAATGCATAATATACAGCGCAAGGAACTTAATTCAAACCGGGGGTGTCTAACGACCAATCTCGCTTTTATTGATATAGCTAGTACCATGCATACTCAAACACCCAAACTCAAAGTTTTACGCAAGCAAAGGTAATACAATCCGCCGTATACCACGACGAGATTAAACCTGAATAAAACCTTACCTTTTCTCTGTGGCCTAACGTTTCCACAGACATACAAGAGAAACTTTTCAAATATTATTGTACACTCGCTCAAAATGTTTACTGTCTCTTAACAGATAAGTTTGGAAGTTCAAGGCAAGGCTCTTCACGTTCAGTATAATAATGCCTTCAGGATGCTGATGGGCCTGCCTCATTTCTGTAGCGCTTTAGGGACGTTTGCGGCAATGCGCGTCGATTGCTTTTGTAGGTTGATGAGTAAAAGATGTTATCCTTGGTGCGCAGGGTACGGGCCAGCTCCAACAGCATCTTGAGCATGTTTGCTCACAGGCTGGACTATGTTGTGTTGAATCGTTATTCCAGTATTTCAGCTGGAATACTGAAGCAATGATAAATTGTCTATCTGTAAATGTTGTCTGTTGTTATTGTGATACTAACATAGGTATAAGTTTTCGCTGTTACTAACACTATGAATATATTGTTACGAGTTGGGGTTCAGGGAAAAATTATTTAAACAACAGACTTCAATTAATCACACTTTATTACCAAAACACCTCTTAAACAATTCTAATACTTAGCAACGTTTTCCTTTTCCGATCGCTCTGTGTCGCTTACAAATCGAAACTGCCCCACGACGAACCCAACCGCTCTTTATATAGCACGAAAGATGTGTCTAGAACGTTCCATACTGTTCTAGATAATTCGAGAAACTGCCTGAACAATCGACTTTCGAACTCATTGTTCCCGAAGCGACTAGAAACTTCTTCTTCTTCTTCTTCTACTTGTCACTAGATGGCGTTGCCCTATCTTGTAACAATATGTTTTTAGGTTAAATTATTCTATGGGCCCTGTAGCCTTTAATAACTGAATAAATTAATATTTTAAATATAATATTAAAATAATTAACAATCATTATCTTTTCTAGATAAGACTACTGGCAATGTAGGTTTTTATAAGTAATTTTGTCACAAGTGCTACTACTGATCATGAGGTTGTGGGTTTGATTCAAGGCTCGAGATTTTTTTATTTCTTTATTTAAATTTTATGCTACATACAGGTACATAGGCAGACTTACTACCTGAGGCATTCTCTACCAGTCAACCAAGGGTGGTGGAGAGAAAACATGGCGGCGCACAAAAAAAGAAATAATTATTAAATTAAAATAGGTATAAAAATAAGTATATTTAAAATAAACATACATATATAATTATGTACACAACACAACTTTACATATAATATAAATATAAATTAGTAGAAACGCATTTTAATGAGACGACTCTGCTGTTGGTGTAGAAAATAATGCCGCAACTTCCGCTTGAATGCATATTGACTGGTGACCTTCCTGATATCGGGAGGAAGCGCATTCCAGAGAAGAATGGGCTGAATATGAAAGAAAGAATGAATAAAATCAGAAGTATGAAAAAGAACAAAGCAAAAGAAGATTGTTAGACGAACGCAGATTGCAATTCAAAATAGATACATAATCAATTCAATATTCAAAATTTCACAGTAGTCGGGTTTGACCTTACACTCTACAGTGGACGTAGACTAAATCAATTTTCCTAGCCTTCTCTCAATTATGTTAGGGCCGGCTTCCAGTCCAATCAATCTTAAAATCTAATTGACAACCTATCTGATGTCAGCAGCCCAGGCAATAATCAGTAATTAGTAGAATAAACTAAGGAGGATAAATTAAAATAAATAAAAATAGAAATCAAGAAACTGTCCCCGTGTAAAGGTGCTTTGAAAAGAGCCCGGTACGCAATATCGCACTACACACCTACAAACCGTTTCACAGCGCCGCTACATATCTTCGCACCGTTTATCTAGTATACACAATTAACATCTCTCATATAAATCACCCTACATACACACATACATAAACCTTTTCCCATGGAGGTAGGCAGAAACTAAAGAACGCCGCCTGCTACAATCCTTACAAACATCATTATTTTATCTGTGTTAGGAACTGGCATACGCTCTCTTCTCTATATCCTGTCAGTTTTTGCTGACACGTTTCATGTGAGTTATAGTAAAATATTAATAAAACAAGCAAATTGTATCAATTATCAGCATACATCATCTACAGTCCATTTACGATAAAAACAAAATTATTAAAAGGCGAATTTGAGCTTTTATACATTGGTTTTACATACTTCTTTTGCTTAGTTTTCGTTCATACATCTAGTCATACACGTACACCGGTTATGAGTGACCGTAATTGACCTAAAATGTCTTAGAATATTCAGAACACAAGGTCGGTCACCCTTGACTGCTCTCTTTATTAATCCAGCGTCCGTCTTAGAGCTTAAAGTATTTAGTAGGGCAAGGAAGAAATGTCGGACATTTTTATGTGTTTCTTTATTGCTTCATCAGTTGTCGGTCTCGTAATTATAATTTTGTTCATGATTTATTGAAGTTTTGTGGGATATATTTTAATGGCGTGTTCTGTCAACTACTATTAGTAGGTATGTGTGTTATTACTTATTATTGTTTTTTTTTCTTGTGTCGTCTTAATAAACTACCTTCTGCCGGCTGTCTTCGCCCACATGAAAGTCAAAAATTATCCCAAGGATCCTTTTTCTATACTTCTAGGAAATTTTCCTTCTTCGAGTCACTGGCACGATTAATTTCGATTTTATCATCATCATCATCATTTCAGCCGAAAGACGTCTACCGGTGGACATAGGCCTCCTCAAGAGTCGCCACATTAACCGGTCCCGTGCGTCTCGCATCCAGCGGATCCCAGCAACCTTTACCAGGTCATCCACCTAGTGGGAAGCCTTCCACCACAACGTCTGCCATTTCGTGGTCATTTAGATTTGTTTGGCCAAAAACTTTGCTAATTCTACAGCATCGTATGTAGCAGCGAATAGATAACTTTGGGTGCATGTTTAGGCCACAGAGGGCAGACCAGGAGGTGGTTTACGACTCGGTTCCGCAAACACACCCTGCTACTGTTCTGTTAAGGTAGCACCTTTTTGCGAGGAGTCCTACTAGAGTTCTGAGGCGGTACAGCGATAAAAAGTACCATTTTTCCTTCTCCAAAGTCCAATTTATCTCTATATTAAAATTCAAAAAAAATTACTTGGTGGTTTATTCGTGAAAATGTAACAGACAAACAGAGCTAGTTCCACATTTGTAATGTCAATTTTGGTGATGATTTATTAGGTTTTTATGGGTTGGTATTTTAATGGTTTCTGTGGTCAACATGTTAATATATATATATATATATATTTTCATTTGTGGCATTGTTCTGATGATAATGTATAGGTACATTTTTGTAAATGACAAACAGTGTACCTAAAATGTTATCGTTGTCGGTGGATTGCTTATTACCCGACTGCGCAATGCAAAGGAGGGTTCAGTTTATTTATCAGTCTATGCATGTATGTAATTATGTGGGGTTCTAGAAGCCAAACGACAAGGCCGATTTTGATTATTGTTAAGTCAATCGATTCGTGTTAATCTTGCGAGTGTCACTGGCTACATTACAATTAAGAAAAAGAAAATTGTGGATTTTGGGCGCCATATTGTAAGCAGCCCAAGCAAAATAAAGGGTTTTAAGAGTTGATTTAAAAAAAGAAACGAAATAAAGAGACGAACAAGAAGAAAATCATGCTATGCAGTTGGAGTATATAGTTCTCGTCAAACTTCTGGGCCGCCCTGAAGTTGGCTTTCCGATTCGCAAAGCACGGATCGGTGCTCTTTTTGTATGAGATTTATTACTGCGCAGCCATTGTATCCATTTTCAGGGCGGTCAAGAAGTTTGGCGAGAATTATCTGATTTTGATCTGCCAGCTCGCGAATATGTATCCTTCGACTTCACAGCATAATTTCCTTCTTGTTTACGTATTTTTAGTTGAATTTTGTAGTTGAAAATGTTTTGAATTAACATTTCTATTTCAACACTGAGTCTGCTGAAGGAATAAAGAAAAAGGCTAGGTAGTGGTGAAGATGATCGTGGTTGCATTGGAAGTTAAGCTTAAAAGACATTTTGATATTAATATTGTTTTACCGCAGTTGTGCCACTAGGGAATAGGTCTTCCATTCCTACCAGTTTTGGGCAAGTGTGGAACAGTCCTGTCTATAAGTGTTAAGTTCGTCCCTCTATCTTTGCCTGGGTTTTCGCCATGTCGCCGTACATTTTCTGGGAGACACAATATGGTTAATTTGGACCATAATTCGTTTGCCATGTTGAAAACGCGGCCAGCCCAGTCGTCCAACTTTAAGTTCAACTTTGTAAAAGTGCACAGAACAGTTAATATGTTCTGTTTAAAACTATATAAAGTACATTAGCTTTGGCTTTTTGAGTGACTTCGGCGATTTGTCATTTTGAACGCAGCGATATTGCAAATAAAATTATTCATTAAAAAATATTTTTTTAATTAAAGCTTTTTTCGTATTTTTCTCAGCAAACTCTTTCATTTGATACCCATATTATTATCATGGCAGTTCAAAAAAAATAACTAGTCCGCCATCTTGGACCGTCTGTCATATTAGATTTAGAATGACGTCACTTAGCGAACTATGCATTGTCATCCAAACTAAACGTGTATGTAAAATTTCATCTTAATCGGTGGAGGATAACTGCTTTCAAATTCAGTTTCAAGATTTGACTCGAACACACTTAGATACATACATACTTACATACATACTTTCATACATACTTTCATACATACTTACATACTTACATACATACTTACATACATACATTGCAATTTAAATAAAAGCTTGTAAAAAGAGAAAAATAGTTTAAATCATTTGTAATTTGCAGAAATTCAGCATCAACCCTACATTACACAGACAATTTAACTCGTAAATACACACATTCACAAACATAATCTTATACATCAGGGTTTCCATATCTATCCTCAGATCTGATTAGGCTAGACTTCGCATTTACAATATTAGAGCCGACAGATATAAATCTAAGCTGGCGCCAACCGGCCTGAACAATATGTTACGTTGTTTATCTTATCTTGAACATAGGTTTTCGTTGTAGAGGACTTTTAGGTTGGGGTCAGACAAGTAATTTGTTGGTGATTATTTTGTTTGTAATTTTAAATAAAGAATGAATTTGTAGAAAGGAGCTCGTGGCTACATTTTAATTGTCGTATAAGTCGGTCTATGAGATAAAACATCGCTAGCAGAGGTTGTAACGTTACGTAAAGCTCCGGCGAGCTTAACGTAAGCCACGTTAAAAATAAAGATAAGAATAAAGGTTATTAAATATAAAGCTACGAAAAACGGATATAGGTTATAAAACTAAGGTCCAGCTTCGCACAACGTGGGCAGCTGACCAGGCGGCAGGTAGGGCAGGAAGACGAGGGACGGTGTGATGAGACGGCTGATGGTGCGCTACCAGCGTGCGCACCCAGGCATCAGGACGGGCGGGATGACGTCGTATGCCCGAGGTAGGCAAATGAGCAGGCAATCGGGCAGGTAGGTAGATGAGTAGGCAGCAGGAATCTGCGCGTGCTGAAACGGGCGCGCTGTGGCCGCGCGCGTCTCTGTATACTTGTCTGCCACAGCTCATACACCACGTGCGGTAGATAGGCAGCAAGATGTGTCGGGGAATCGGACTGTGGCGTTACACGCCGTAGGTACGCAGGTACACGGTAGGCAAATTATACTCAGTATTACACTTTACATTTATATATGTATTAAACTACAGCACTTGAGATATTATTACACAAGCCGTATATAATAGTTTAAAGAGTTTTCAGATACGATCGTACACTTCGTAGTATTAAGTAGTCAACCGACTTTCGGCGTTCAGTCCAGATTCAAAACTAAAAAAGCTGACGCCCGTTTTATTCTAGTTCTGCCATCCCTTCTAAATTTCAAATTCAAATCTCAATAAGACCAGAACGATCAAAAAACGGCTTTACAGAGACGGGGCAGTCTGCGCTGCCCTTACAATAATGTACAACTAGCTTAAGGAAAGGTCTAGGTAGTCCATGGTACCTATGTTATGTCTATGGCTTAAGAAAATAAAATAGACAGACAGATGTCATGTCAGATGAAAATGTCACAGTAGAAAAATATTGCAAGAATTACAAATTAGCAATGTAATTTAAGTTTTAGATATTAAAACAATCAGAAATAACTAAAAATATGTTTTCAGGTAATAAAAATATCAAAGAATACATAAAAAAGTGTTACAAAAATTTATACAATATCAAAAGATATGAAGATGGTTTGTATAGTGTTGGTTGGTTTGTAGTGTTGTGTTGTGAAACGTAAATAGATGTCGAATAAATACCACAAGGTCTGCCTCCGTATCATAAGATATTAAAACTATCATAGCTCGACTGTGAACAAGCAAAATGTTTAATAAGAATCCGTCTATGGATTTTTTTAACCCGACTGCCGGAGGACGGTAATATGTTTATCAGTCTATGTATGTTTGTTCCTATATGACGTTCTAGGGACCACATGCGTTTGCCAATTTTAATGATTCTTATATCAATCGATTCGTCTTAACCCTGCGAGTGTCACTGGCTGGCTGCATTAAAAATAGAAAATAGAAAAATGGCGGACGACTGACAATTAATTACCTACCGATGCTCCTCCGTAACTCGATACGTACGTCCGATGATCCAGACTGTCATTGACACATTATGGGCAGCCAGAAGCTAGAAAATCTGAAACAATTGTTTGTTGTCAAGGGGTATCGTGTTAGAGCAGTGATGGCCGAATGGTAACGACTGCGACTTACAAGTTATAGATTGTGTGTTCAAACCCAGGCAGGCGCTTTACTTTGTGTAAATTATTTCATTACCACTGCTCTCAAAACATCTTGAGGAAACCGGCATGTCCTAGAACCAAAAATTCGGAGACGTGTGACATCCACCAACGCGCATTGAGCCCGTGTAGTGGATTACAGCCCATCCCCTCTCACTAAGAGGAGGCCTGTGTGCCAGCAGTAACATTAAGGTACAGATATCCTTCAGTAGCTAATTTTAAAATGAGAATCATGTCTTATCGGCTAGTCGTATTTTTTTGGAAATAATATATGTAATGTTAGTAATATAATATTGTGAGACTCCCACACCAAGAGTCATGTAAGGAATACATTAAAAAATTAGGTATAATAACAGTACCAAGTTTATATGTTTTAGTACTACTCAGCCACTTTGCAAAATATATACACGAGCATGAATCACAAAAAGAACGTGAACTTAGAAAGAACGCTAGAAGAAACGTTATAAAAAACAAAATTGCAACTAAACTCAATATTGCTAAACATTGCTCTAAATACCAATCAGTAGAATTATTTAATAGGTTGCCTACCAACTTAAGATCATTGATTTACAAGGGTACTCTATTCAAAGTTAAACTTATGGCATTTCTGTTGAATAAATGTTTATATTTCTCTTTCTGAATTGTTGACAAAGGATGGTAAATGGTTTTTATATTTAGTAATTTACCTTTTTATACCCACCATTTATTTATGACAACGCAGTATTAGACTTTTTTGTATTTTATAGAATAAATTTAGGAACATTTGACATGATAATTTTTACAAACATTCTTATATTAACTGTTTACAATCTATTGACATAATATTTATCAAATGTTATTGATTGTTATAAGTGAAATTTACTGTTTGAAATTCATAGTTTTTGTTCTTGGCTGTAATAAATTAATTAATGTAGTACATAATTCAAACACAATGTGAATTGTTATATGAATAAATAAATAAAAAAATAAAGAAAATTTTCAGCTTTATCCGTATTAGACATAACTTTACAAATTAATTACCTGGGTACCTACCCCCACCTTTTACAAAACAATACCAATTTGAGTACGCTTTGTTTCTAGCTCTTATTGAGACTTTTCATTATCGTACCCTCACCTTAGTTAAACGATATCAAATTGATGCCGATTAGTGTTGGGAATGAACGAATGATATGAAATATTTATCTATTTCCCGATATAGAATTGCTAGCGAAGAAAAAAAAGTTTTTTAGAATGTCGTTTTTGCTATCACTAAAATTTAAAATAAAAATTATCATGAGATGTTTATTTCATATAAAAACCAAATAGAATTATATACCATACTAAACATTCATGTCAAACATTTACACTATTATTTTCTTAAGTGTATTTTACAACAATATAATAAATTTAAAGAAAAAACTAAGTATTATTGAAATCAAAACCAATAGCTGACACTGTAAAGCATCTCAAAAGACTGAGTATGATATAATTTATTACCTGTGGCTTGACTTTCCATATTATTATGATAACAAATTAAAGAGTGCAACAAATCTTACCATTTTACTTTGTAAGCTTGTATTTTTAAGTTGGTCGGATTATTTATAACCTCCATTTTTTGTCGTATGAGCTCTGTTTACAAGCGTACCTTATTATTTTCGTTGTTTTAAAGTTATTTACAATAAAGTTGTTGTGTGTTTGTTGTGAGTTGTGTGACAAAAGGATTGCCATATATTCTATGAACAAAGAGACGCTTACATATATCTACAACCATGTCCAATAGTTGTGACCTAAAGATTGTTATCCAAAATTGCCGCTATCACAATGTTATCACGAATTTCTGTCTTCAAAACTCTCCGTGGTGACAAGGGGATGTATTATACCCTAGACGAATTGGACGATATGGAGCCAAGTCCATGTTTTTTATAAATAATGATTTGCCTACAATTTTATTTGGATGCTGTAAATGAAAATGATTTGTTGTCCAACTACAACAGAGCGGCACGTACAAATAATGAAGAAGCTGTAAATAAGTTAATCGCAACCGGAAAACCTTGACAGAGATGATAAAGTCCTCTGGCGTGAAAAATAATTAAATAACATTGTGCTCCTTTCCGCTAACTTGGCTTAAAGAAGGTAATCTATAATCTTATTCTTAAAAGATTGGTTATTTTGTAGAAAATAAAACAATATACTTACTAACTCATTAATTAAGTGCACCTGTTTTTGGTTAATACCTAACACAATATTCAAATTTTGTTATAGGATACACTCGTAGCAAAGTATGGCAGGACCAAACCATAATAATGTTCTGTTAAAGACCCCATCATAAAGACATATCCGCAGGATTAATAAATCTGCTATTACCTCCTTTTATTACATCAATGGCTATTACTGTGTATTGGTAAGTTTTAGTTAATATTATTATGCTATTCTAAATGCAAAAACTTACTTTAACCCCTTGAGTGCTAATTAGCAGACACAATAATAGACAAACAAGTGCCTTTTGGAAACTTTGGTTCCCAAGACAATCACCATAATATTTGATGTAATAGTTTACATCTTGTACCATTTAGCCTGGCCAGAGGCACAGATAATATAATACTGGTCTTGGGTTTCTTCTTCTGGGTGCCAACTGAAAACCAGTGCTGGGTGTCTGACGACCAGCAAATGCTGAGTTGGTAACCCTTTCGTTATGGCCAAGTTTATTGCAATTTGTCTCGGTATTTCATTATTGTCATTTACACTGTTGCTGGTGGGTTGTGACTGTCAAATAAACTTATCTTGTTTTTTAGCTATCACCTGCCTACTCTATAAAACTCAGGACTCATATTTCATTATTTGTCTACAGGATCAGATACTGGCTTTTTGAATGGAGGTGAGATGAAAGGAAGAAGCCATCATCTTCACCATTCACCATTGATTATCACTCAGAAATGGATACCTACAAATATGAAAAATTGTTCATCAGTTCACCACAATTTTGCCAAACAAGAGCCCAACTCTGTTGTGGTTATATACAATGAAAAACCTTACCATTACTAAAAGTAAGAAAAAGTACCATTGTCCACTGCCAAAAAAATATTATGTAATAGGCCTGGTTTCTAGAGAACAGTTATGACATCATGTATATGTCATCAAAAACCAGAAATATTCTGAAATAATCAGTAAATTATTTAAGCACCTAATAGTAAGAAATGAAGAAAGTGAGACGATGAATTTGTATGTTTTTTTTGTGGCAAATAAACACTTTTTCTTTCTTTCTAAGTTACAGTTTTATCCTAATTTGCTAAAGAACTTAATAAAACCAGCGCTTTCTATTTTGGCCCCAGAACCGCCTTGAAATAAAACAGGTTAGCATGGGGTTAGACTACTACAAATGTTCTATGTTCCTTGGAGTGTAAGAAAACAATGATATGTGTCCAGCATGGAGCTCGTTGAAATATGTTAATTTAACTATGACTTATTCCCTTTATCAGTAATGCATTTTCTGTTCAAAGTAGACCTACCTAATAAATAATTGTGTTTAAAAACAGTGTTATGTTTTATTTTATTGAAGTATTTGTAGTGTTTGATGTAATAAGACAGCGTTAGTTGGTTTCGTCATGTTGACCAGATTTATTTATCAAAGGTAGTGGAGAGATAACATTAAGTAAAATGTGTACACATATATATATTGTTGCGGTGGCGGTAAGGTGCCTGGATGTTGTAAGTACCTATCCACGGTCGCCCCCGTTGGGACAGTATCCCACTTATGTTTGTCGTGCGTTCCCTACTTACTCAGCTGGTGGCACACGTCACCACGCACCCCTGAATGCGTATGTAGGGTAGTACGAGAGGACAACCCAAGGATCCACGTTTTTGACTGAAGAAAGAACCAGAAATAAAAGGCGGATTTTCTTGAGAATTGGTTCCGCGGATTTCGGCTTTTCTCCTTCCGGCTGAGCTGCGACCAGTTTATAATAGTAATCTCTGGCTGCGACTGAATTCATCTGTCCAGTGGCCCGTCTCCCTTCTTATATATGGCCCGCTCAGACCAACAAAAAAAGAATGGCCCGTCATTCCCAAATTGACGCCCGCGTGTTTATGGACCATCCTTGCGTTCATTTTGACTTAGCCGAAATCTTTGGAGCCGTGTATTTTATTCAATTTTCTACATAATCCTTACAAATTTGGTCTTAAATGATAGGCTTTAACCACGTACATATAATTACTATAATAAAATTTACACATTTTACCATAATTAAAAGTTTTTAGAACAAAAACGAAAAATTCTGGTTTGTTTACATTTTGATTATAATGATATGCGATTATCTTGGAAACGTGTGGACCGATTTACATGACTCAAACGGATAAAATGGTTTTAGACCCAGACCTTTCATTTGACACAAACCTCAACAAAAAATCTCCACAAACAAAAAATCATGTTTTCAAGTTCTGCGCGTAATTATTAACATGTAGGTATCTCATGACAATTATTTAAAAACTATCTTTATCATCTTTTAACATTCGAATTAGGATTATATAAGTTTGTACATGCTAATTAGATAAAAAACAAAATAATTACAACTCTAATTAATATCTAACAAGAAGTAATTACACTTAGGTACTATACTTCGACATTTACTTACAATCTGTTTATTTATCTTAGGTACTTACTAGTCAATTTTATTAGATGTACTTAACTATCACTTTATGTACTAAGGTGCTTTCATGAGTAGGTAGGTATTACATAAACTTCGTTGTTTTATCAGCGTGCAGATGGGGTTTTTTAAAATAGGCATACCTACGTATTACGTATAAATTCTAAATATAGGTAGTTATATGATGAATAAAAGGCGACTAAGAAAAGATATTTACAAGGCAGATGTGAGTGAAAACGCCACCCGGTAGGGGACGTCCTAGGTCATACACGGATCTAATTAGTAATGTTCTCCAGAAAGGTCAGGTGGGCTGTCAGAGGCTGAGGGCCTCATTACCGGTATCCTCGTATGACTAGATGTATGGATGTAAATGTAGCAAAAGTAGTATGTTAGGACCGTAGCAGGTGGCGTTGTAGTTTCTGCTTGCCCACATGGGAAAGAGGCGTGAGTTTGTTTGAATATTTTCAGGGTAAGTAGAATGGATGAGTTTGACGATAATAATAAATAATGTACAACACGTGGGGTATAAAAGTATATTGATTCTCCAGCTGCAAAAACATTTATTACCTGATTACATCACAGTAGGTGCACAAACCAACACACAATATTGTTAACGCAGTCGGGTAAGATGCAGATGGTTATCAGTTATCTACCACCATTGAGATTATGTCCATGGTTATCACACACAACAATACTAGGCCGTCATCACAAGCACATTAAGGATTAATACAGCAAAGCAGCCATAAGCAATAACGTGAGACACTAGCACACGCATCACAAAACACCAAATGCATTCTTCGTTCGTCGTACGTAGGTTTTACAGGTTTCATATATTTTAGCTCCCTCAGCTTCACGATGCGTTTGTTGGCCTCTATCAGCTTTCTTTTATTTCTTATTATCCTCGAACTCGAACAGTTTTATACACTTAGAGCCTTTAATTATATCATGTGCTGCTGTTTTGGTTATCTATCCCAAGCATTGTGCTTATTGTCGGTAGACACAAGCTGACGGCGCGGCGGTAGTAGGTTGCGATGGCTCACGTAGCGTCTGCACTGCCCTCCATGATTTCATGGGTTTACTCGCCATTCATAATGTATTCGCCACCTAGAATCAAACAAGAAATTTAGTCCACATATACCTATATGTTAAAATCGCATGAGATACACAAATCAATCGACAAGTTTACCTACGTAGATAGGTAATAACATAACATGATGCCTGTAGCTCTGTAGGGATTGGCAGAGGTTATGTATCCAATAAATGCGTAAATAAATACGTTTTACTTACCGTATGATCACGGAAGTGATAATTTTTGTATATATTTTGGAAAATGTTGATAAATCGAGCCCGCCAAAGCAACTTTTTTTAACTGTCAAACAAAACCAAAAATTGTAGTAAAAACGATATCGCTGGTTGTCAAAAAGCAGGCTGTGGTTTGAATTTTGAATGAACTATAAGAAAATCGGTATCCAAATATTATCAAAACCTAAACAAAAGCAAACTTCGTAGCGTTATCAAATTGAGCTTTCTTAAACGACGTCATGGTACGAAAACGTGAAACAAGGTCAAATTGATACCGCTCTAAGAGCTTGTGGTAACCCCCCAGATCTTGGTAATTCATTTGTAAAGTTATGTCTTATACGGACAAAAACACGACAATCGCGCCGAAACTGCCGGGTACATTTAGTAAAGTACAAACAAAAAACCAGGTGCGAGTCGGACTCGCGCACGAAGGGTTCCGTACCATTATCGCAAAAAACGGCAAAAAAAAAAACACGTTTGTTGTATGGGAGCCCCACTTAAATGTTTATTTTATTCTGTTTTTAGTATTTTTTGTTATAGCGGCAACGGAAATACATCATCTATGAACATTTCAACTGTCTAGCTATCACGGTTCATGAGATACAGCCTGGTGACAGACAGACAGACAGACAGACAGTCAGACAGACAGACGGACCGCGGAGTCTCAGTAATAGGGTCCCGTTTTTACCCTTTGGGTACGGGAACCCTAAAAACTACTGAATTTTGGGTCGTGCGGGTGTGATACAAGCGCGCGTTTCGTCCCCTTAAGTTCGTTGGTGACTGTTGTCCTCTTAATAGGCTGATGATGATGATGATGGCATCGTGTGACCCAGTTTACTAGGTTGGAAGAGCCAGATACGCGGTCGCTCCATAAAATACTGTTATTATATACTTGTTGACACATATAGTGTTAGAAAAAAGCTATGCATAGCCTCGGTCTAGACCTAGTCGGTACCAAAATATTTATTGGTTGCGTGAGTAGTAAAAGCAATATCTAGATTCTAGACTTTTCGTTGCGTCGCCCCCAACCGTCACCCTCGCTGTCACTTGAATATACATCTTCTTTTCGTGTGAGTATGTGACCACCTCTAGTGTAAGAGTTAATTAAGCCACCTCTGGGAACCCCACAACCCTCTGACTAGGCTATTTCAGACTTACATTAACTATATAAGTCCAGGTTTCCTCACCATGTTTTCCTTCATCGTTGCATGTGATGTCCAAGGTAAACTTATAAAGTACATATGAAATTGAAAAATTCACATTGGTACTTGCCCGGCTTTGAACCCATGCCCTCAAGAACGAGAGGCGAGGTCAAAGCCACTGGGCCACCACGACATCGACTGAATATACTAATACGCAGTCATTCGCTTATATATCTGTACTTACGTGTATAGACAGAAATTTTAAACCCTGCAACATTTTGCCTTTTCTTTCTTACAAAATACAAAATGGATTTTCTGCCCTCCACCTTTATATGTGCAAACATCGTATCCAAACCTGTACTTTGCAAAATTTTCTGCTGACAAAGAAGTTTTTCTTATCCTCAGATTCAGTGAGAGATACAATTTGAAGGTACACAAAGTACATGAAAAAAGTGTTCGGTTATCTAAGATCTGTCAGTAAATACTGAAGATACAGTTTCTCTTTTACTCGGATACATGGTTGTGTATCTTTCGGGAAACCTCGTAACGGATTATCTGCCAGTGCCCGCGTGTACCGTAAAAGAGAGCTATGGGATTTTTTGGCAGTAACGGAAAGTGTTGTGTAGCTTAAATCTGTTTAAGTCAATGAAGCTACATTCAATAGCTAAAAATAAGTTCAAAAACTAAAACCCGACTACTGAAATATAACACTTTAAAAAGTACGAAACAAGAAAATATTCCCGTAAATTTACCGTGGTCGTATGCCACCTACTGTAACAAAATAATACATTCTGCAAATTATACGACCAAGTGAATTTACGGGAATATTTTCTTGTTTCGTACTTTTGAAAGTGTTATTTTTCAGTAGTTAATCGGGTTTTAGTTTTAGTGCTAATTTTAAAATATTTTGGGGTTTTTTCAGAGCGTGAGGGAACAAATAAACATAAATGCATACATACATACTTACGTACCGATCAACAAACAATTTGCGATGCTGCGCCTTAGACGGATAAAAAATAATTTTCATGACTTTGACGAGATATATCTCGCAAACGGTACGCTTGACAAAAATATGATGTACAAAACTCTGCATTCATTTTATAATACCTGTTTAATGATACCACACATGATGGGGTGGGAAGTTTTTTTTTTTTTGTTCTTTACTTCGGCCTCCCTAGAGGGCGCCATATTCAATTTAATGTAATTTCGCATAGCCTAAAATCAGCGGAAAAACAAGACGCTTCCAACAACACCTCATTTTTCAAATTATTATAAGTAGTTTAGAAGTTATGAGGGACAGATGAACATACATACATACTCACCCACATGCCGGTCAAAAACATAACCCTCAATTTTGCTTCGCCGTAGTCGGGTAAAAAGAAAGATCAAATGCAGCTCAAAGATGATGATAATTTTCAACCGTCTACTAAAAAGGAGAACGTTATCTATGTATTCAAAAAGTTTTAATATTTTACACTGAATTATCTAGGTGATATCAAGGCCGACTAACGTAATTCTTTTCTCATTGAGGTAGTAAAGAAAGTCCAACTGTCATGAATCCAGCAAATTAATCAAAAAAGTAGGATGCATATCTGAACTAGGCAAATAGGTACAAAGAGTAGTTTGAAAAAGGATAAGAACAGTTGATCGATGGGGCCGACAAGTTATCTGGAGTGGTTACCGCGTACCGGAAGCTGCGTTAGAAGGCTTCTCAATAGGCAGGCCTATGACCTAGTTAAGGTTGCGGGATACTGGACTGGACTAAACCACTGGATGCGAGACACAAAGGACTGGTCAGTGTGGCGAAACTTTTGGGGAAGTATAATATGTTCAGAAGTGGCTGACTTTTGGCTGAAATGATGATGATGAAGAACAGCGGACAAGAAACATTAAGAAATTGGCTTTAATATTGATGCATAAACTTGAAACTCTACCCATCCTCCAAAATACATCAACAAACAGAAATCCATCAAATCAACACTGAAAAAATAAAAATTTACGAGCCCAACGTTCGATAAGTTGAGCATAAACCAGCATAAAATGACGTATTCACTCAGCAGTTTTACTGGCGCTACAAAATATGACGCCAATATTCACTTTTAAAGATAAGTGAATATTGGCGTCATTGGGTAACGTATTGTTACCATATACGGCCAGAAGCCCTAGACAAGTAACACTCTAACATTGAAAGTGTGGTGGTAGCGATTGGAAATAAGTCAAAATGTATAGAAATGCCAAGCACTATCGAAATGTCACCCGAGGTTTTAGACAAGTGTCATTCGATGTCAGCGTCATCAGGTCGAAATGCCAGAATGTTTAAGTTGCATTGAAACTACAAAGTTAGTTCAAATTTGAAATCTAAGCTTTTTGATGCACCTGACGCGCGACTGTTGGAATCTAGATTTTGATGAAGTTCAGTTTATAACTCACTAGCTTTTGTCCGTGACTTCGTCTGCTTATCATTAGTACTTCGTACTTGAGAAAGTATTGGTTCACCAAACGAACTTCAATCCCCTTAGAGCGTTTACGCACTACATCTGATCCGTGTCCGTTTCCGTTCCGAAGTTGCTGAAGTACACCTTGAAGGAATGCTTACGCGCTACATCCGAACTCTGTACGTCATAATTCAAAACATTTTGAACTCGGAACTCAAATCGCGGACACGGATGGGATGTAGTGCGAACTATCCTATGTCCTACCTAGGGTCTCAAACTACCAAATTGCATCCAAATCGATTACCAGGCAGGCAGAGTTACTTTCGCATACATACTCGTACCAATATTTTAAATGCGAAAGTATCTCGGTCTGTCTCTCTGTTATAATTTCATGTGTAAGCCGCTGAACCAATTTAGATTTATGTCAGTGCAGGCAGAAAAAAAATATATATTGATTAAAAAAAAGATATTATGTACAAATACATATAGATATAATTTTAAATATAGATATTTGTACCTTGGAGAAGGAAATAAAATAGGCACTTTTTATCCCAGCAGTACTTGCCCTAGTTCTAATAGTTATAATTTTACGCAAGCCAAACCACTGAGAGAAGCTAGTCCTACTACTTATATAAACGTGAAAGTTTGTGAAGATGGATGGATGGTTTGTTACTCTTTCACTCAAAACCTACAAAATGGATGTTGATGAAACTTTACAGAAATATGGCTTATAAATCAGAATAACACATAGGTTATAATGTATAAAGATATTGGGAGAAATTCTAATACAACGCGGGCAGAGCCACGGGCGGAAGGGTCCGTAGGTTACGCCCCCAGTGTGTTTTGCCCCCGTGGTGGAAGCCCCCGATTTCGTTTTAGTACTATAATATTTATTAGTTAAATATTTTTATCAAAAGTACAGTCAGATAGCAAAGTGTAACCTATTATAAAAAATGTCTAAGTCATGGTTCATTATTAAAATCAAAATCATAGTTTATTATTATAAATCTTTATTAACAATGTCGGTGTAACAAACGTTTGCTTATCTAATAATAGGTACTAATGGGTAATAATAGGTAATACGTAGGTACTTAATATGTAATAAAAATTAAATTAAATGTCTAATAAATAATAATAGATATCTACGTAAATACAACTTTGATAACAAATAAAACCAAACATTAAAATAAAGCAACAATAACATGCAAAATCACAGATACGAAATTAAAAATCACAGTTTAAAATTAGGATTATTTTAAGTACTTATATACTATTTACGTACTAAGTATATAGGTAGGCATCTACTTAAATATTTAGAAGATTGGTAACAGAATGTTCAAACACTAAAATATAATAAAAACAATTAACATTTAAAATCACAGATAACAAAAGTAACAAAAGAAGAAAAACATAGTAAAAATATTAGGATGATTTGAACTTTGTAATTAAATTATGTAATTTAAGTCATTTATATGCAGTGACTATGGAGGTTACAACATTGATATAGATATAAAATTAAAATGTAGTAATTATGTAACAATAAACATGCAAAATCATTATTTTTAAGCTAAGTAAGTAGGTGATTATTTTTGCTTGACTTGCACATACGGACGGATTTGTTCCAAAAACTCCATAATTGTAATTTGTTTCTTTTCATATTTGTCTGTCAGCTTAGCAATGAGTTTGTCATTGATTATTGAAGATTTTTTCCTTTTACATATAGGACTGTCATTTCTTCGTAATCTGAAAGTATAAGATAAAGATTATTTACTAAGAGTAAAAAAAATGAATTACTGATATATTAAGCGTTATGTAAGTAATCAGCATTTTACCTCACTTGACCTGTGCTATACGTAGAAATATCAGTTGTTATAATTTCCAAAAACGATAATAATGATGGTTTTCGGCCCAGATAGCACTGAAGCCGTTGATTCCAGGCCTCCACTAAATTTGTGGTTCTATGTCGTTCTTTATAGCAACACCACTTTGAGATCATCCCCGGAGGCTCAAGCCATTGTTCAACGAAATAATCGTTGAATTGGGTGACTTTTTCATCGGGAATACTGAAAACAAAAATTATGATATATATGACATGTCGTATATACCTAAGCATTATTTTTATTTTTGCGTACTTATAAAAACAATCTATGAGCTGTTAAAACTTTAAAATAAAATGAAAATTAAAATTACCTGTTTTCCATTACGGAAAGCCAACCATCTTCTATATCTTCTTTAGGAAGAAATGCTAGACAGGTGCACAGTTTCACATACAATGTTGTTTCTTCGTGTGCCAATAAACCTAAAGACTTCGCTTTTCTGTAAATGGCTCTTTGGAAGTGAACATTACAGCCATGTATTGTGACCGCTGGCAATACCTCTTTTATTGCCAGCATTGTAGCTAATTCAAAATCTACAGTGAATTTCATGGGGCTGAAGTCCGGCACAGCTTCTTTAATTTTTTTAAACATGACTTCATATGTACTTTTTTCTTTATTAACTAGTAGCACATAAAATATAGGCACAATATTGGTTGCTTGTGCATCACTTCCCATATCTCCATGAATGGTAAATATTTGGTAAAATGGACCTGGACAACAATCAAATGTACCATCCCCGAAGTAGTGTTGTATATTTTTGATGTGTTTTAAAGCCTGTGCTGATACGAATACTATAATTCTGTTGTCGTTCTCACAGTAATCAACTAATAGATATTTTTGAAAAATCTCAGGTATAATGACTTCAGCTGGATTACGAAACTGTGTCTTTTCTACATTTAAGGCTTTCTTTCGAGAGTTGTATAACTGTTGCTTGATATTATTGAATTTGGGTATGTATTCATCGAAGGCTGTGTCTGTGTTTTTTAACTCGGCAAATTTTGTTTCAAATTTTTGTTGTATAGAGCTCGAGAAACTCGTTTTCACTTCCTTTTTTAATTTTTCCATAACAACTCTAACTTCATTTTTCATTAAGTTAGGTTGACACTCAGCATTATGACACTTTTGGATTTGTACATTGTCACTTTCCTCACTTAATTTTATAGAACCACTACACTTGCCATGTCTTTTATTTACGCATGTCCACACACTCGATTTATTATTTTTCCTATGAAGATTATAAGCAAATCCGACATGTAGTAACGTTCTTCCACCTAGTTTATTTGAAATTATTTTGTAATTGGTTTGTGCTAAACCCCGTGAAGGACCTGGACTTGCCATTTTGAGTTAACATGACCGACTAAACTTTCTTATCAGTAACATATTGCAACTATGTGGGAAAGGGATAGAAATAGTGCCCATCGCTATGTTTGCTATTTTCACTGTCCGTCACCCTGGACTCTATTGTTTTCAACCCTATCTTTCCCTTTCTTTGACTACCTATCTCTTTCTTTTAGAATTCGATCTGGCTATTGTGTAAAACCAGTTTGGCCGGGCACGGGCGCCTCGTTTAGACAAAGTACAAAGTAATGCATCTAAAGTAAATAATTGTAATATAGTAATAAAGTGAATATCCTTGTAGCATGTTTATAGTATCCAATATTGTGTTAGTTAGAATACTTATTTAGTAAGTTTGTCTACGTATTTGGTTCCGAAACACTTTTTTCATCGTCTGTATCTAGTAAAAAATATTTTTATTTCGGCGAAATCAACTATAATAACTTAATTTAAAATCGGGGGCTTCCACCACGGGGGCAAAACACACCGGGGGCGTAACCCACGGACCCGGGCGGAAGCTAGTCCTAAATCAAATTTACGAATCCCGTCACCTTTTCGAATAAACTACATCACTTCAAAAAGATGCATTTTGTAAGTAGCGAGCTGAAACTCGCAAATCGAATTTACATTTGGGCTACAACGACGTTGGTGAAGGTGGTTGGTCGACTACATTTTTCTCGAATACGTTTTTGAGGGCTGGTACGATGTAATGCGGCAAAAGATTTTCTGGAAGAAATTGAATGATAATTTTGTCCAGTAGTGGGATAGTCTTTCTCTTCTTTTTGACAAAGATTTACAATGAAAGCCAAGACCGAGGCTCGAAGAGGTCTCGACGTATAACTTATCCAAAGGCTGCCCTCGGAAACCGTAACTGCACCTTCGATAAACTATTCAATGAAAAATATATGTCTACGAAATAAATAAAATGAAACGAACTTTACTTCTTTTAGTAGGATCGAACTCACATCATTATTTTCAACATCAATCCAATCCTTACCGTTTCAACCATGATTAACTTATTTGCCTGATCACCAAACAAAAGAATAGGACACTGCGTTAGATGCAATTCTTCTTCTTCTTTAAATTTTCGTTTTTAACCGACATACTAAAAAGGAGGAGGTCCAATGATCGAATTTATGATTTTTGTGTCTTCGCCCATTTCTTCATCAATTGTGAACAGATTTTGAAAAAAAAAAAATGTTTTATTGAGTATGTTCCCAAATTGGTACCTGATGAAGAACTTCGGCGATAACATAACAGCAACACTCACAACAGAACAACTCGAAACAGAACTTTTCAGTATATCACATGTCTGTTTATCTTTTATACCATTTAATAACTTAACATCACGCCAGTACGCTCTGAAGGGGCACGCAGATGTGTAAAGTTCACCTTGGTACACTCTCATTTCACCGATTATGTTCAAGTTTCATGATATTTGGGTAGTCTATTCTGGAATTATAGGAATCTTACTAAAACACTACAAAGTGAAAAATAACTTTCTTTTTGGAATTCGGTATCCTTAACGAAAAAGTTGGTAGCTACCAAAGACACAGACTTCCAAAAAGAAAATATTTTTCACTTATTAGTGTTTTTATTTGCAAGTCGGTAGTATTTTTTTGTAAAAAGTTTATTTTATTTTTTTACCTACTGCTCAAAATGAAAATTCTGTGAAATGCCTGCTGATGAACTACTCAAAAATATGCAATGCAACAATTAATTTTCAGAACACAGGGTATGAGCAACATCGTTGGATTTTATAAGGAAATCATATCAAGTTTATCCCAAATTGCTTCACCGACTTCCAATAACATAAAAAAAACATTTACATTTAATCTCGCCAAGCCCGTTCCATGGTGATTCCATCTCAACCGTACGGAAAATCGTTTTGGGAATATTTTCATTGTGTGAACAGCTAAGATGTAGATTTTCCTGTGAAGTGAAAAAGTGAAGAGCGAATTGGTTACATCTAGTAAGTGTACTCCATCGTCGATCATTGTATTATCTGGTTCACGGATGGGTTTTATCTTCAGTGTTTGTGCGGCTTCTCTCAGCAAGCCATAGCCTTTTCTTTCTTTCTTTCTTTCTTTACCTTTCGTTTTGCGCTGCATGATACGTCATCATGATATCCTGTTACTTGGGAGTCCCTTATGACTACTTCAATGAATGTTACTGTATCTGAATTCTAGGTGAAACATCATATTTAATATGCATAAAACATAATATTTGACAGCGTAACGGTATGAAGAAGATCATATAGTAGTCAAACGAGAACTAGCAACGCAAGTAAATACGAAAACCAATTAAAGTGCTACAAGCAAAAACATAAGGTTCTGATTATTTTGACAACCCTAACATAGTTCTAAAACGCAGAACATTGCATTATACCTAGCAACCCTACCGGTGTTCCCAGCTTCTGAGCAAAAATTCTTTAATTTCCGCGGGGACCGACGCTTACCTATACTGTTCAGACGTAAATCATGTTTAGGTTCAAGTGTATTAGGTTAGATAGTGTTGGCCTAAATATGTTTCGATAAAAGACTTTTGATTGGACTTGTTAACATTGTTTTTGTGTAATCATCAATGTATTTATTTGTAGTAATCATGTGTATTTTTTTTAATCGAAAAAGCATCATTCTATCTGCGATGGCAATCTTGTTGACGCTCATTTTGACTCATTTGAATAACTTTTAATGCTGTCTAATTTATGATTAAAAAATATGATGTTCTGCAAAAATAAACCAAAAACAGAAAGACAACATAGTTAATTTGGAAATAAAGATTCAGGATATACAACAGCTTTCCCGGTCATCCTGCGTCGAGATACGCAACGTGCCTGCCGTGGAGAACGAGTCAGCTTCAGATTTATCTAAGATAATCAGGAAAGTCGGTGCAGCAGTTGACATGAACATCTATAACACCGAGCTTCACTATGCATATCGTTTACCCGGGAAACCAGGCACCGTCAGACCTATTATTGCAGAGTTCATGAATGTTCAGCTTAAAAACAAACTAATCACAAGTGTGCGTGACTTCAAGAAAATCCACCCCAACGAGGGTCGACTGAATACTAAATGCATTGGTTTACCCAGAGATCGACGCCCAGTCTATGTTCCTGAATATCTTCCCGTTGGCTCTAGAAAACTGTTCTATGAGGTAAGAGAATTTGGGAAGCAAAAATGATACAAGTTTTGCTGGACGGCGAACGGCAATATTTTATTGCGGAAAATTGAAGGAGCGAAACAAGTTATTGTCAGATCTGAGGAAACTCTACAAAATCTACAATTTGACATAAACCAATGACTATATTATAGCTTACTCCACTTATCAACTAATCACTTATATAATTTCTTGAATGTTATTAATACTCACCTATCAAAACGTAAGTGCTTAAGTGTCTTTTTAATCTATATTAATGTGTTCCTTTTGGTTAAGTTATTATGCAAAATACGCATCCCAATCATATTATTCTTTATACCAATACACATCACAAGACTCACAACTACGTACCTAAAATTACACTCGCATCTTTTTACACTAAATGAATCTCAGTACCAAGTATATACAATTACAGAAACTTTTTACACACTTATTACTCATTTTATACCATAATTAAAAACCCTTATCAGTACCTTATTCACCTAGTTTTCACTAATTACCTTCAGTACAACTCACTGCGTCATATACTAACACAACAAGCAAAGTTTTCAAATGTCTAATATTGCACAAGTTTTTGATGACATCGATCACACGGCCTTTACAACTAGCCTGTAAATCCAATCTATAGATGACTGTAGGCTGCACTTGGGCGACATAGGAAGTCAATACTCGGTTGCGGTCTAAAATATACTCAGTATTAAAAATAATTTTGATAATTTCTTTGTTCTTTTAAGCCGGTTGCATGTTTCGCCGGACCTAATTATTTTAACAGAATGTTGGCTTGACGACACGTGTACCTGTTTCGAAATTAATAACTACGATTATCATTGTTCCAAAAACTACCTTAACTAAAACGATGGAATAGTCGTATATACCAAAACGTCTCTGCAAGCCTCTGTCGTGGAACCATCCTGCACACGAACTGTCTGTTTGTCAATGTCAGGGATGTTCATCCCACTGAACACTGAGGGGTGTTCGTCTCCATCTTTCTATAATATAAATAACTTCTGCGAATCTTTAACAAAGCTGATGGAGTCGTGTAAGGCCACCACATGTGCTATTGTAGTGGATCTGAACATTGACATCAAACCTGACTGCACTGACAGATGCGCTTCTGAGTACCTTGACTTAACCTGCCACTATGGGTACTTTCCAGGACAACTCTTTGCCTACACGAGGTAACAACTGTTTGGATCATGTTATGCTTAAAACTCAGAAGTCAGCTACTGTTATTGTGTGTAACATGGGCATAACAGATCACGAGACGGTTATCCTAGGCATTCAAAGAAAATCAGCTAGGCCCAGAGTTGAAAAACGGCACGCACGAATTGACCATATACACTTAAAAAATGAACATTGAAAATGAGTCTTGGGACTGGCTTCTTGAACAGACAGACGTTACTATTAGATTTCCAAATTTTGTCGAGACACTTTCTGGTAAAATGAAACAACACACCTCTAACCGTGTCTGCCGTGGCTCAATGGATATTATCAAGCCTTGGATAACTAGAAGCCTCCTGAAGTGCATTAGACGCCGTGACTTAATGCACATTAACGCAAAGAAACAAGAAAATCGCGGCTATCTTGTCATCCAACATGAATATAAGTAGTATCGAAACTACTGTAACAATATATTATCAAATCTAAAACAAGACTATGACCGTAAACTTCTAATGGAAACAAAAGGTGACTGTAAAAAGCTGTGGTATGAAATCAAGAAGATTTGCAACATAAAATTAAGAAAACCGGCAAATCTGAGCCTGTGACCGACAACGACAACCCCGTTCCCACATTAAATAAGGTGAACGACTATTTCTCAACTGTTGGCAAAAACCTTGCAGCAAAAACTCTCAGTCTTGGCTTAACTGAAACTGACTTGGCCCGTATCAACGAACAATACAGTACTATAAACACTAGCCCGAATTCCTTTTTCTTTACTCCGACTGTTGAAAAATAAATATTTTCAATTATCTTAAAACGGCCTCAGCGTCGGGTTATGATGGCATTAACAACAAATCAAATCAAATCAATCAATTTTTTTTTATTTCACATATGGGCACTTATAAAACGTCGACGAAAGGTGCACGGTTCGGGTTGGTCGTTTCCTATGGAGAAGAACTGGCAAGAAACTCCATGGTCACTCTTTTAAAAAATGGTTTGGTTTTACAATATTTCCATGTTACAGCATTTGTACTATGGGGGGACACACATTTTTAATACAATGTTGACATGTTCTGGTCGGACCGATTGCTTTTCTGTGCAACTTAAGCCTTAGTACAGGTAAAGCACGTGATTGCATTAAGATTGCCAATATATGCCCGATATTTAAAAGTGGAGATCCAAAAATCCCTTCAAACTATCGTCCGATTTCCCTGCTGACATCTCAAAAATCCTTGAGGAAGTTGTAAACAAACGACTTCTTGCATACCTAGAACAAAACAGATTATTGTCGGACAATCAATACGGTTTCCGGGTGGGTAGGTCCACTGAGGATGCAGTAACCAACTTAGCCGATTTCATAGCCCTCAATCTAGGTCAGGGACGGGCATGTACTGGCATCTTCCTGGAGCTCTCCAAGGCATTTGATACAATATCTAGGAAAATCTTGATTAAAAAAATGTCGCTTCTGGGAGGTCGCGGCACTGCCCTGGACTGGTTTACCGCATATCTCAATGATATAACGCAAAAAGTAGTTATAGGGGAATACTCTAGTGACCTAAACTCAGTGCAATTTGGTGTGCCCCAGGGAAGCGTGCTGGAACCTACCCTATTTATTATATACATAAATGGACTATGCGCCATGAAAATCCCTCAAGCTAAAATTTTTACATATGCTGACGACACCGAAATCGTATTTCATGGGGAGACTTGGGATGACGTTAAGTTCTCGGTTAAAAGCGGGGTGAAAGCTATTTTGAATTGGCTGAAACATAATCTTTTAACGTTAAATATAGAGAAAACAAAGGCAATCAACTTTGCTGTCTCGAAAAGTTCCACCCCTAACTCGGTAACGTGTTTACAGCTGCACTAATGTTCTAGCCCAGAAAATTGTACTTGCCCATGCATCGAACAGACTCGATTAAATACCTGGGAGTCTTTGTAGAAAACCGTTTGTCATGGTCCAAACATCTGACTGCATTAAGGGGTAGGGTTCGAAAGATGCTCCGTATCTTTAAGCAACTGGGTAAAATTGCAGATGACTCAGTTCTAAAGATGATATATATAGTGCGGCTGGTAAAACTTCGTTAATAAGGGTTTAAAGAGCTCAACGAGCTCTGCTTAAAGTTGCCTACGGACGACCATTCCGGTACCCCACTAACACACTCTACACCGAAGTGGGAGTTCTTCGAGTCAGACAACTTTATATCCTATCTGTCACCCTAAGATTTCACAAAACCTCCATGTGCACATGTATTCTGTCAAGTCGAAGGGTACAATGGGAAAAGATTCAATGCCGTAAAACAATCGGTAGAAGGTCGTATGGTTTTATGGGACCGCACTTTTACGCAATACTCAATAACCAACTCAAAATTCTACAACTTACTCAAATTAAATGCAAAATTACGATTACCAAATGGCTTCTTACTCTGGACTATGATATGACCTAAAACTTAATAAGCTAAAAAAATAAAATAAAAATTAAGGTGTGATAGGTACTAAATACATATCTCTATTTATATATCTATTATTCTATATCACAAACTTCCACATAATCATATACATTCTCAGGGATAACAATCCGACACACTATCACATCTATCGACACAATATCTCATCGAGCGAGATAGCTATCTCGCTCTTGCGCGTGTAAGTTGTAGCTCCCGAGTATTTGTCATTATAAAATAGAAATGGCGGATAAAAGTGCCGAAATAACCATTCGCGAGTTGGCTAAAACTGTGCTTTCCTTACAAAGTAAAGTAAATTCTATGGAAAAGCTTCTAATTGAACAAAATCAACTTATAAAAAAACTTGTGAACAACTCAGTGCTTACCAAACAAAATATCAGCGAGGGTACTTCGGTATTGGAGACGGCACCGCGACCAATACGGGAAGCCCACATTCGGGCCGCATCGGCCATCGCTGCGAATACTACGATCGCTCGGAAACGGGCTGTCAAGCCCGCTCCCACTACTACTGGTCACGAGGCGACGTCATTAGCGGTGACCCCTACTCCGAGTGCGCCGTCGACGCCGCAACACACTGGTATCTAGAGCACTTCTACCAGTGCGCCGGCGCCGCCGGTAAGGGACGACACTGCAGTACAAACTGCGAACGAGTGGATCGAGGTGAGAAGCCGGCGTAATCGACGTTCGCTCGAGAACGTAATCCGAGGTACGGCCGTCGCTGAGTCATCGACGTTGCTAGCTGCCGAGCGCAAGACGTACCTGCATTTGTACTATATTAAAGTCGGAACTACGGTAGAACAAGTGACCGCACATTTGAACACCATATGCAACGTAGATTTCTGTTCGGTGGAGGCGTTAAAGCCTCGCGGCGACTACGCTTCTTTTAAGTTGACCGTGCCTACCAAGCACGTTAATATATATATGGCCCCGGAGAACTGGGCGGAGGGTGTCCATATAAAGCCTTGGCGCAGTGGGTTTCGTAAACAAACCCACAAAAACCCGGAAACCTAATCAATATCATATTTTCTACCAGAACGTTAGAGGACTGCGTTCAAAATTAGATGCATGCAAGCTAGCGATATTGAACGAAGCAGCTGATATATTTGCGCTAACTGAAACGTTTCTGATGAGCAGTGTGCATGACGCGGAAATATTTCCCGATGGTTACAGTGTCATAAGAAGGGACCGTGTCAATGATACTGGTTGGGGTGGAGTGTTGTTAGCAGTGCGGAGTCAATACACTGTAAAACAGATTGTTGACATTGACGGTTACACCGGCGATATTGAAATAGTGATAGCATCAGTTTTGTTAAAATATAAAAAGATATTGGTTTGTGTTGTCTACATTCCCCCTAGTTCTAACATAGATAAATACCTTAATACATTTATAGTAATAGAAAACCTTGTTCGAAAATATACCAATACTGATATAGTAATATTAGGCGATTTTAATTTGAATTCATGCAATCAACATGTTAGAACAGAGTTTAATAATTTAGTTGCTTTTTGTAAACTGACGCAATATAACAGAATTAAAAATAAACACGGAAATATGCTTGATTTAGTTCTGAGCAGTCTGGGTAGTGAGTATGTGCATATCAAAGGGGATACCGAGCCGCTGGTGCCGGAAGACGCACATCACCCTGCGCTCGGGGTGACGCTCAGTGTGCCGCGGCCGACGGCGCGTGCGCCTTCGCCGTGCTTGTCGCCGCCTCCCGCGCTGCATGACTCACCGCCGCAGTGGAACTTTAGGAAGGCTGATTTTGAGCAGCTGTATCAGACTATTGCAGGGGTAACGTGGGATGAGGTTCTAGCAACTAGTGAGGTTGACAGAGCCGTGGATATATTTTATCAAATAGTACATGATTGCTTACGTTATCATGTTCCCGTAAAAAAACAAAGGCATCTTGGCTCGAGGTACCAATATCCAACATGGTACACTCCTGATATAATTAAAAATATACAGATGAAGTACACCTATCTGAAAAAATCTAAGGAAGTAGTTACTAATGAGTACTACAAATCCATGTTTAAATATTATAGGCAACATGTGAAAACATTGGTAAAGCTTGCTTATGATAGTTACATTAAACGAGCAGAGATGGATATAAGAAGGGACCCGAAGAGTTTCTGGTCTTTTGTTAGAGATCAGCGGTCACCCAGACAAAATTGTAATGAGTACGAATACGAGGGCAAAGTGGTAACTGAATTAGACGCCGTAAATGCTTTCGCAAGCTATTTTAAGTCGGTATTTCTACCTGATGAGCCCGTACTATCTCATGAAATTGCTGAGCGCGAGGAGTCCATTGTATCGTCATCCCGCATCGCACTGGACAGCATAAGTAGTAATGATTTGCTTATAGCTGTCAAGCGCTTGAAACCTCAGTCATCTACCGGGCCTGATGGTATTCCTCCGTTCATCGTGAAGGACTGTATAAGGGTGTTTATGGTACCTTTATTGTTTATTTTTAATCGCGCTATTGAAAGTGCTACTTATCCTTCGCGTTGGAAACTTTCTCGTGTGACTCCCAGACATAAGGATGGCTCAAGGTCGGACGTCTCGAACTACAGGCCTATAGCTGTCCTGTCGGCCTTCGGCAAGTTGTTCGAGTCTATCTTGAACCGGCACATAACTAGACAGATTAGACCGCTACTGAGCGAATGTCAGCATGGCTTCAGAGCCGGTAGGTCAACTGCAACCAACCTGGTTAATTTTGTAGATTATGCTGTGTCGGAGATGGACGGCAGGAAGCAAGTAGATGCAGCATACTTCGATTTCAAAAAGGCTTTTGACCGCGTTCATAATGACGTGCTATTGCATAAGTTTTCAGCCATAGGATTTACGCCGAAACTCTTAAAATTATTCTGTAGTTATTTCCGTAATCGTAGGCAGTACGTTTAGCTTGCTGGGTATCGGTCGGAAACTTATGTTACTCAGTCTGGAGTGAGTCAAGGAAGCACTTTTGGTCCAACCCAATTCCTGGTCATGGTCAACGACTTGCCGGAGGTCATTGAGACGGCGAAGTGTCTTATGTTTGCTGACGATCTGAAGATTTACTTGGGCATTGGGACTGCGGCTGATTGTGATGCGCTCCAGCGGGACATCGACAATGTGGTAGCCTGGAGTAACCGCAACCGCTTAGAATTTAACACAGCTAAGTGTAAAACTATTACTTTCTCTCGTTGTCGCACGCCGCATGTTTATACGTACCGAGTGTCGGGCACCCCCATGGAGCGTGTCACAATAATCCGCGATCTCGGTGTAATGTTGGATACCGGGCTGACCTTTAATGACCACATAACCGGCTTGTGTAAAAGAGCACACAAATCTCTCGGGTTTGTCCTGAGGCAGTCGGCTCGGTTTACCAACAAACACGCCATTGTTGCTCTGTACTTCGCATTTGTTCGCAGCAAGCTTGAGTTTAATTCTATTGTATGGGATCCACACGAGACAAAGTACAATCTCCTATTGGAGCGCGTACAGCGTAAGTTCTGCCGGTACCTTTACAAAAAAATGTATGGTTATTATTCCTACTTGTATCCCTCTCTGTTCGTCTCAGGAATGGTGGGAATTGATACCCTCGAGCTGAGACGAAAATGTGCACTCCTGTTACATTACTTTTTGCTGCTTAACGGCAGGATCGACAACCCTGCGGCATTGTCCCGCTGTGGATTATCCGCGCCGGCTCAGTACGCGCGACTGCGCTCGCGCCCTCTTTTGGCGACATCCAGAGTCCGGACTCGAACCGCACAATATGCGGCGTCAAATCAGGCGGTTTCCATGCTAAACACCCTGACTGCTCAGCATCCGGATGTGGACATATTCTACTCCAATGTGCGTGTATTTTTGAAAAGCTGTAAAGACTGTTTTAGTACCTAGATAAAGTAGACTAAAAAATAATAGAATTGTTGCTGTCAAATTGCTGAATGGTTGGGTTATTTTTTTGAATTTTTATTAAATCATTGCTGTTTTTAGATTATTTAATTGTTATTGTTGAATTAGTATTATTGAATTGTTATTATAGAATTGTATTGTTGAAACTTAACTTATTATGATTTTTGTTTGTGTATTTGTTTGACATGTAATTTGATTAATTTGGTCGATATTGATGTAATAGTTTAAATTTTGTGTTGTTTTAATGTTTGTTTGTGCGAGTCTTAAATTTTTTGTGTGTGGTTTGTCTATTGTAAATGTAATAACGTTAGCATTGACTCCTTGCACGTGTTGGGTCACACTGTTAGTGCAAGGAGTAATTGAAATAAATAAATAAATCACACATACACACACAGCATCACACATACATACACACCATCACAATCACACACAACATAGGTACACGCATAAATGGTTATATACTGCTTTCTTTTAGTAATAGCTTTTTATTTTATATTCCTTTTATCAAACATGCTTGGAAATTTGAGCATTATTTTGACAACCTTCTTCGAGATAAATCGAAATTGCAGTACAGGCCAAATACATGCGAGCAGCGGCCGGCAAAAGAGGCATTGATGAACGAACGTGTAAATGTGGGCCGAATGCCTATTTGTGGCCAAGGCTTGTATAGTGCTTTTCTTAAATAATGCGCGGAAATTAAAACTAAGTAGTAGTACCTACCTACCTAACTAGTAGTAACTCATTTTGTCAAATACAATTACTTTTCAAAATCAATGATGAACAACAATAATTATGCCCGCCAATAATTATTTCTTGCAAATTACAAGTAGATTAGATTTAATTATAGTAGATTATTGCATCGAGCACAAAGTAATTTATTATTGCACCGAGTGCCTGATTTAGAGCCCGAGCGTTAGCGAGGGCTCTAATCTAACAGGCACGAGGGTAAAATGAATGCGCCAGAGAGGCCAGGAACGTGGTGTCCTATGATGTCACTAACATAAAAGAAGAAGCAGTGAACAAAATATGCAAAGGTGAATGCTGGCGGTCGAGCGAGGGTAGCGGTAAACGCAGTGGTGGCGGTGGCGCTGGCAGCGGGCGTACGGGCTCGCGAGATGGGCGCTCAACATCGAAAAATGGTCGTGACCAGTGTTTCGAAGACTTCCGTTGTTCGATTTGCGGCTTAAAAAATCACGATAAGGACAAATGTCGTTACAAAAATTATAAGTGCCAAAAATGTGGCAAAGTAGGTCATTTAAAAAAAGTGTGTGATAAAAAAAACCAAACCGGTCGTGTTCGCGTTAACAAAATTGGTAGTGTGAATAGCGGATCAGAAACAGACACGGATGGCAGCAGCTGTAACGAATGTCACAACTTTAACATAAGGTACGTTACCGATAAACCGTTAAATTTGAATATTAAGATCGGTGAAAAAACTGTGACGATGGAGTTGGATTCCGGGTCGGGGGTTTCACTTATGTCAAAGAGAATGTACTCAGAATTGTTTGCACATTATAACTTAATTAATTGCAAAATCAAAATGTGTTTATATAACGGACATAAAATTTCACCGTTGGGGTATTTTCAGGCTATAGTCGATTATGAAGATCAAAAGAAAGAAATAAAATTGTTTGTTGTAGATTCAAATGGCCCTCCCCTGCTCGGTCGCGATTTTATGTCCGCCTTTGGTTTAATTTTAACAAATGTTTATAAAATAAGCCAAGATAATGATGTTAATACATTATTGGAACAGTTTCCGAATTTATGGAAAGACGAACTCGGTAATTTTAATAAGTTTAAAGTCCATCTGCAATTAAAGGAAAACTCAGTACCAAAATTCTTTAAGGCTCGACCAATACCGTTTGCATTAAAAGACAAGGTCGAAACAGAATTAAAAAGATTAGTCAGTTTGGGTATACTAGTTCCAGTAAGTAATTCTCGTTATGCAACCCCTATAGTACCAGTTCTCAAAGACAATAACACGGTTAAGATTGCAGGTGATTTTTCCGTCACACTGAATAAGGACCTTATAATAGATAAGTACCCATTGCCTAGAATTGAAGAAGTATTCGCAAAACTTGGCGGAGGAGAACATTATTCAAAAATTGATTTAAAAAACGCGTATAATCAGTTTTCACTCTCAGAAGAATCCCAGGATTTGACTACCATTAACACACCAAAAGGATTATTTAAATATACGCGGCTAGTCTATGGTCTTGCGAATGCTCCAGCCCTGTTTCAAAAGGCAATGGAAACACTATTGTTTGGTATCGACGGAGTCAGTATATGGTTAGACGATATTTGTTTGACTGCGCCAACGAAAACACTTCATATGACGAGATTAGCTCAAGTTTTAAGCAGGTTAAATGAGGCTGGTTTGCGCCTTCAAAAGGACAAATGTGAGTTCTTTAAAGAGAACGTAACATACTTGGGTTATGTTATTGATAAGAACGGATTACGGACTAACCGCGAAAAAGTAAAAGCTATATTAAACGCTCCAGAACCGACAAATGTCACAGAAGTTAAGAGGTTCTTAGGAGTAGTTAACTACTACAGGAACTTTATCCCTAATGCGTCAAGCATTATGAGCCCGCTCCACGAGTTGCTGCGCGGTGGCGCACGGTGGGAATGGGGGCCGCGACAACGCCGCGCGGTGCGCCGCGTGTGCGCTGAACTCGCTTCCGAGCGTGTGCTGGCACATTTCGAGCCAAGTGCACTGCTAGTACTGACGGTAGACGTGGGCCCGCATGGTCTCGGTGCAGTCTTGTCTCAACGGGATGATGATGGCTGCGAACGACCGCTTGCGTATGCCTCACGGTCGCTCTCAGTGAGTGAACGCAACTATAGCCAAATCCAAAAGGAGGCGACGGCGATAATTTTTGGTGTTAAACATTTCCACCAATACCTATATGGTAGAAGTGAACCTTTTGTTCTCAAAACCGATCACCGTCCCTTAGTATCAATATTTAATAATAAAACGGGTATATCGATAACCACAGCGTTACGTTTGCAAAGATACGCTATTATTCTTTCTGCATACAATTATATAGTTCAGTATATATCTAGTGAGAATAACTTAGTCGCCGATTACTTCTCCCGTGCACCTGTACCGGATAGTGTGTGCAAAGGAGATAGCGAATATGACGCGTATTGCTCACTAAATTTTTTAGATGCGCACGACCCAGCTGTTTTGTTAACGGATGTTATGAAGGCTACTTGTAACGATAAGACTATACAAACTGTGGTTAAGTATACAAATGTAGGTTGGCCACGCAAAGTTGTTTGCGAGTCTATACGTCCTTTCTTTTTATGTCGTACGGATTTGCAATATGAAAATGGTGTTTTAATGCGGGGTCATAAGGTGGTAATTCCTATGATACTGCGGGAAAGAATGTTGCGCGAACTGCATAACACGCATTTAGGGATCGTCAAAACGAAATGCAATGCGCGTGGTAGGATGTGGTGGCCCGGTATTGATGAAGATATTGAGAGGTGGTTCGGTGCATGCGATGTATGCGCAAGCGAGAGGCCTGCGCCGCCACGAGCCGCGCCTTCGCCGTGGCCGAGTCCAGCGGCGCCGTGGGAACGAATCCACATCGACTATTTGTCTATACGCCAACAGACATACTTAGTAGTGATTGATGCGTACTCTAAATGGGTAGAGTGTATTCACATGCGGAATGATGTTACCACCCAATCCTTAATAAAAAAGTTAAAACAAGTTTTTTCAATATTTGGTTTACCTTGCACTTTAGTCTCGGATAACGACGTTAAGATAAATTCAAAAGAATTTAATACGTTCTGTTCCAATAATGGTATTAAGTACATGACATCTCCAATTTACCATCCATGTAGCAACGGACAAGCTGAGAATTCAGTAAGAACGTGTAAAAAGATGTTAAAAAGCATAATAAACGAAAGTACCTACCGCACAAAATGTAATACAGGACAAATTATTAGATTATTTATTCGAATATAGGAACACAGAGCACTGTACTACCGGACAGTCGCCCGCGAAATTAATGTTTGGCAGAGGTTTAAGATCGTGTCTTGACTTAATACTGCCTAAAGAAAATAAAACTCGCATAACATCGTCTGGGGAAAAAGAATGTCGCACAAGAGCTTTTGAAGCAGGTGATAGGGTATGGGTCCGTTGGTACAGTGGTAGAAAAGAGACTTGGAAGTTAGGAGTGATCAATAAGGTGATAGGAAAAAGGATGTATAAAGTGCTGGTTGAAGATCACGGTTTATTTTGTATTAGACATCTTGATCAACTGTTAAACTGTAAAAGTAAAAAAGGTATTAATATTGCAAGGTCAATTGATTGTGTTGACTCAATAGGTTCGGATAAACCACTTGTTCCTAGTCCATTGACTTCGCCGGTTCCGTGTCGATCACCAGTAATGCCCGAACCAATAAATAAATCAAATTCAGTTAGCACGCCAGAGAGCGCTGTCTCACAGGAACCGGTGGAAGTGGGAAGGGATACAGCGGGGGTTGCTGCAGCTGCAACTAGCGTTGAGGCTGGCAGCGATCAGACTAGAGTAACTGATTCTGAGAGCCGAGAAAATGCACAGCAGTCTTTTGGTGAAGTATTAGACGACCAGGCTCCTCAAGCCTCAGCCGTCGCGCAGGATTCAGCTGCCATACAAGTGTCTCGTGCACGTTCTCAGCGCACCAGAAAAAAAGTAGATTACTCGGTATATTATAAATAGATTTAAATAAGTTTATAACTGAATTTTATTGGTTGTTATAAGTATGTTATTTTTGTCAACAGGTTTCAAAATTAGTGTGGAGGAATGATGTATATGTGCTTGCCGCTCACACATAGGTAATCCATATATTGTGAATGTGTGAGTGCCCTGTCTATCAAACACTCAGTATTAAACTAACCATCATCTGTCACACCCGTGTTCTTATTTCCGCACCTCCCAGTTGAATACATATCAGCCCGCCAAATCACTTTTTTAAATTTCTTTAATTTTTAAATCAGAGTTAGCAGCAATCATTTTTTAAATTTGGAACAAGTAGGATAGAAACGAATAATACGTACGTAAAAAAAAAAGTATTGATATCCGCTGGCTGAATAGAGCTAATCCATTGAGATTGGCACCTTTTGGTGCGATTAAAAAATAAACTGTGCAATAATGAAATTTCATACATTTTTATTGCTCTAGAGCATTAAAGACTCGCTTCGTGCTGAGTTTTTAGTGTGATTGTGATGAAATTAAAGCATAGTTGGAAGTAAAGAAATTTATTATAACATTTCATATATTATATTACCTATTACATGAACAGCAATAAATGTAAACGGAAAGAAGGAGCCTGGATCTCACAACACAGGGAATCCTAGTGTGAGTTCCAGGAAGAAATGCATTTGTATGTAATTTCTAAACAATAAATTATTCTATTCTATTCTATGAGTATAAAAAATAAATTAAACTTATATAATAAATTTGTATTTTTTCCTACTTACGTTAACGATCCAATACAGTTAAATTCATTCTCCGGGACTTCGTCGAGCTTCATTGCCTCGGCGCTTTTCTGGTGGTCACCCCTGTTGATTCTGGCTTTCAGGAGTTTCAGTGGTTTGATAATAGTGCGGTGGGATTGTCCCAATTAAAAATATAAAAAAGAAGTCCAAAAACTAAAACCTGACTACCGAAAAATCACACTCTAATAAGTTCGAAAACTGTGAAACAAGAAAATATTCCAATCACCTACCGTAACAAAACAATACACTTTACAAAGTGGCATACGACCACGGTTATCCTTTATGGAATAGTTTATACATAAAAAATTCAGATGAGAATATTTTCTTGCTTCACACTTTTTAGTGCGTAATTTTTCAGTAGTCGGGTTTTAGATTTTGAAATATTTTTTTATTTAACGTATTTTGGGGTTTTTGAAGAGCCACTTCTCATTTTTTCTATTTAGGGTTTGTTGTTTTATATGTATCTAGATAATGCTTGATAGTTTTCATGACTTTGACGGGATATACCTCGCAAACGGTACGCTTGACAAAAATTTGATGTAATAAACTCTACCTTCATTTTAAAATATCTGTTCAATGATACCACACATGACAGTGTGGGGCGAAGTTATTTGTTTGTTTTTGTCTTCGCGCCCTCTAGAGGGAGCTATAATCAACAGTCACATAGGACAAAAAAGACGCTTCCAACGAAACCGCATTTATTAAATTATAATTATAAGTTTAAAAGTTATGAGGGAACAGATGAAAATATATACATACACACATACCGGTCAACAACATAACCCTATTTTTGCTTACCCGTATCTCGGATAAGCAAAAATAATCGAATGACTTCGGAGTCACAACTATTATAAATACAGCAACTTGATGACTTTTTGCCTCATCAAATTGAGGTCCTCGATTCCAAAGTTTGAATCATTGTGCAAATTCCTTGCTAGTGTGGTGCCAATTCAATTCATGTTTTCTTGGACCCTCTCGGATTTAGGTCAGGGGAGGGATCACTACAAATATTCTGTTATGTCTTATTTGCATAGGTTTGGGTACCTATATTGTTTGATCATATACAGCCAAATACGATCGTGTGAAATGGCAAACAAGCGGCCAGTTACATCATTGTAGGTTTCTTAATATAAATATGAATATTGGGTTAGGTAGGTACTGTAGGGTGTGTCAACTGGCCTTCTTGGAGATTTGTGGAGATAATGGCATATTTTGAAGGCAGCCAGTCTCGCCTTGTTAGTCGGTTGTGGAAGTTAGATATATAGTTGCTCCATGTAAAATACTAACAGTCTATTTTGAAATTTTGTCAGCATAGACTGACAGTATCATGAAAACTTATATGAAGGAAGCAATGGAGTGAACTATCAATCCCTAGCTAGCCAAATGTTCACTTCACTTAATTTGACACGGTGAAATTTTTACACAATAGCATTGTATTAGATAATGCCTCAGGTCAAAGTATACGGTTTGCATTTAGTTTTAATAAATACGTACTAATAAGTTCAGTGGATCTTAAATTGAACTATTTATACAGAAAGAAGAGGCAATGAACCACATAGTACTGGATGACGCAAATCATTCTGCGGTATTATCCGTGGATTAATTTCTTTGAAAAAGGTCGTTATAATATTTTCCCTTAGCCTCCGGGAACATTGAAGCGTAATCCTGTATTATAACAGGGGATTTCTGCTTTGTTTAACCACTGAGTTTGTCAAGAACTCTTTTACATATATTTTGTGGAAATTCCCTTTTTTGACGCCAACTCATACCATGACCATAGGCTAGATAGAGTTTATTTGTCTAGAGACCAAGTATCGTCACTCTGCGTGTTGGATCAAGCACAATGAAGGGTTCCATAGTTAGGATGAATATTACAAATACATAACATATGTACAATAACGGATGGCTGATGGGGCCGGAAGGTCCTGGAGAGGTGATCGCGTACCGAAAGGCGCTGCGTTGGAAGGAAATGTGAGCAGGGTGGACCGATGACCTAGTAAAGTTGAATCCGCCTGGATACGAGACAGAACTGGTCGATGGGCCATGCTGAGGTAGAAGCCTTTTTTGGTCTTGCACGGGATTTTTGTTAATGTCTTGTGTCTTCTGTGCAGGTCGCAAAAGAAAATATTTTCTTTCTTTCCTTCTTTCTTTCTTTATTTCCTTCTATCTTCATTTCCTTATTTCTTTCATTCCTTCTTTCTTTCTTTCTTTATGAAATTATTTATAGTAATCATGGGTCTCATTCGGTTATGTTTGCAGATGGTGTTGGAAGAGGTTTAGGTAAATTATTAAATAGCAATCAGAGTTATTCGACTATTAATTATTGTATGCCTGGGTCATCTTACAAGCATATCATGGAATCTGTAACAAACAATGTATATAAATCAGACACCAATGTAACTGTCTTTATAGGTAACAGTTTGAATGTAAAAAAAGACGACATCACTGAGTGTGTAACAAAGTTACTAAAATTAAATTGTAATAAAATAATATTGTGTGCTTTTCCATATTTGGAAAAATTGTCTAGTAGACAAAATAATTATATTCACATGCTGAATAAACATATTCATTTCCTTGTCAGCCATTACAGTGACAAATTAGTTTTTTTTGACATCAACATTTTTGTTGATAAATTAAAGTCGACAGGCAATACAGTGTATCTGCCTATTAGGGTAAGACGTCAAATAGCGAGGCTATTATCTTTTACTTTAAACTCAGACATAAATAGTATGTCGAAGTCATGTACTGTAGTTGATATTAGTAGTAATACTAATTTACAGGTATCCAATAACATTAATAACGTTAGCAATTCTGCTATTAATATTTATAGTTTAAACTAGTTTGTAGGACAAGGGAGGGTACCAATAACCAAATAGTTAGGAGTACATCCACCAACAAGAAGGTACCTTCTTGCTCTCACATAGTTAATTTAAAAAAAGGGGCTAAGCAGAATTCTATAAAATTGTTCCATCAAAACATTCAGGGTTTTTCTGCAAAGCAATTGGAAGTAGAACTGTTTTTGGAAGAGACAATGTTTGAAATTGTTTGTTTTACTGAGCATTGGCTGAAGGAACATTCAATGCTTATTAATTATGAAAATTATACTGTGGGCAGCTGTTTTAACAGAAATGTTATGTTACGTGGAGGTTCACTTATTTTAATAAAAAATGGTATTAAATCAAAATCTCGTAAAGATATTGTAGATCTATCAGTTGAACATAGTGTTGAACTGTCCTGTGTTGAGCTGGATAAGCATATTATAGTGTGCGTTTACAGACCCCCCAATTATAAAAACTACTGTATATTTGAGTCAGTGATGGAAGATGTTTTGGCAAAACTTACAACTGGTAATAAACTAGTCATAATCTGTGGTGACTTTAATATAAATATTTTAGAAAATAATTCAGATAGCAGTAGACTTTTGAATCTCTTCAAATCATTTAATTTGTCGCATGTGTTTGAGGAACCAACCCGAACAACTGTGACTACTGCTACATGTATTGATAATGTTTTTTGTTGCTGCAACTACTTAAACAAAGCCATTATGAATTGTCTGCCTTCAGATCATAGTGGGCTACTGGTAACATTTGAGTCCAGCATACCAATACAGCAAGTGCAGATTCAATCCAGACCAATAACATCCGGCAAATTAAATAAATTTAACAGCGCTTTAATTGGTAAGTTAAGTTGTCAGGACCTCACAGTGAACGATGGTAATATTTTATACAAAAAAGTTTTCTCAGTTGTTCAAACAGAATTCAATAACACTTTTAAGAAGAAAACTAAAACTATATGCCCTAAGTTTTTATTCAGTGACTGGGCGACTAAAGGAATCAGGAAAAGTAGGGAAAGACTTTACGAGCTGTATGGCCTTAAGCCTTATATAAACACTGAAACTTTTAATAAGTATGTTGCTACTTACTCAAGAATTTTTAAAAATTCATGTAAACTAGCTAAGGCTTTATACATTAGCAATAAGGTTAAATTCGCAGAAAATAAAATTAGGATGGTTTGGAAAATTATTAACAATGAAACAAACAGGAACAAAAGAAATAATACTGATTACACGCTTGAGACTACACATTTATTTAGGATTTAGGACTTATTAGAGATAACAAAGAAGTTGCTCAAGAATTTGTGGATTTCTTTACCAGCATTCCAATTAAAACTACTGAAACCTTAAATTCTTCGCCGTCGCTCGCTTATGGTTTATTACACGCTAACGTTTCAGCATGCCCGACTGAATTTAACTTTTCACATATAAACCCAATAACAGTGATAAAAGCTTTTAAGCAAATAAAGATAAAACTGACAGAAGATCTATGGGGAATGTCCATCAAAGTTTGTACCTCCATTATTCAGACTATAGCGCCGTACTTAGCTTTAATTTTTAATTTGTGTATAGATCAAGGAGTCTTTCCGGATCTAATGAAATATAGTAAGGTTATACCACTTTTTAAATCCGGGGACAGTAAAGACACAAATAATTATAGACCAGTATCCGTGTTGCCGGTTTTCAGCAAGATATTTGAAAAGATAATGCTAAATCAAATGCTTATTTATTTTAATACGAAAAACATCCTACACGAGAAACAATATGGTTTCACCAAAGGACGTTGTACAACCGACGCTGGTGTCACCTTAATAAAACACATCTTTGATGCGTGGGAGGAGGGACAAGATGCCATAGGTATCTTCTGCGACCTGTCGAAGGCGTTTGATTGCGTTGATCATGAAACATTGCTTTTGAAACTTGAGCATTACGGGCTAGGCCAATCAGCATTAAATTTAATAAAATCCTATTTGAATGATAGACAGCAATTAGTTCAAATAAACGGTGTCAATTCGTCGGGGTTGAACGTGAAAATGGGGGTACCCCAGGGCTCAATTTTAGGTCCCTTCTTATTTTTAGTATACATTAACGATTTACCCCATCTATTGAAAAACAAACTGAACATGGAGTTATTTGCTGATGACACTTCTTTGATTTTTAACATAAATAGACGTACGAGTAACGTTGCCGACGTAAATAATGCATTGCGGCAAGTTCTAAATTGGTTCACTGCTAATAATTTAGTTTTGAATGCTAAAAAAACTAAGTGTGTAAAATTTGCCTTGCCGAATGTCAAAAGTTATGATTGTGACATTATATTAAACAACGAGAAGCTAGAATTCGTCGACAAAACCGTTTTCCTGGGTATCACGCTAGACTAGGTAGACAAGGTTACAATGGGGTCCTCATTTAATATCACTTGCGGGGCGGTTAAGTTCGGCGGCTTATGCTGTTAGTAAAATTCGTCAATTTACTGATGTAGATACCGGGAGGCTGGTCTATTTTAGTTACTTTCATAGTATAATGTCTTACGGCATATTACTATGGGGAAGGGCTGCAGACATTCAGTCAATTTTTGTTCTACAAAAACGAGCCATCAGAGCGATATACAATCTTCGCCGGCGCGATTCTCTAAGGGAACTGTTTAAGGACATTAACATCATGACGGTACCTTGTCAGTATATTTACGAAAACATCATGTACGTTAGAAAGAATTTACATCTTTTTAGTAAAAACAGCGATAGACATAGTTATGTTACTAGAAATAGGGACCAATTAATTCAACCAGGTTTCAGGCTGGCTAAAGTAGCGTCATCTTTTAGGGGGTACTGTATAAAATGTTACAATAAAATACCGCCACACATTCTAGAATTGAATGAGACAAAATTTAAAACTTGTATAAAACGCACACTATGCAGGCAGGCATATTATAGGTTGGGGGATTACATCGCTGATAAAAATGCTTGGCCCAACGCTATTCCAGCTCCACAGCCACTAGGGCACAAAAACAAGTGATAAGCAGAAAAGTTCTGAAGTATTGTTGGACCTGCTGAAGACTGTACGAATAATTATAATGTATATTTGTGTTGTATAAACTCAATTTATTTTTTGGATTATATAACTGCACAGCACATATGTGAGTACTATGTACTAACTGTAAATCTACCATTTACTGTACCTATGTGTCGTTCGTTGACTTCAGTGTGCCCCGGCAGTTGAGTGTGTCATGCTCTCTCTAATGTCTCTCTGATGGTGGCACATGTGTTGGATCATTCGGTTCCCTTCATGATGGTTGAGCTGAGTGGTGCCGATCCATGTGTCATGTTCGTGAACGGGCGCCGTCAGTTGGGATTGGTCATATCTTAGCTGCCTCCGCATGTTTTTAATTACCTATTTATTGTATTTTTAATTGTTTGTTTTACTCTAGACGCTTTTAAGTGCGTATTTTTTTTTTTTTTTACATCGTTCTCACATATATGTATTTTTCCTACAAGATTATTGTAACCAAATACTTGTAAAACACATTTTTGTTTTTTTAAAAGAGTAAGTTTGGAGTTTCTTGTCCGTTCTTCTCCATAACAAGCTACATTGCCGAATGGACGGTAGAATCAATTATTATTACATTTAATTTTTATTTTTGACGTTCGAAAGTGCCGCTTAATGGCCTAATTGAATAAAGAAATTTTGATTTTGATTTTATGTGGTATGAAATTTGTGAGAAGCCTTAGTTTAGCAGTGTACTTTTTTCGGCTGAAAAGATGATAAAACAAGATAATTCTATTGTTCAGAGCGATACCGATTGTCAAACAGATCAAAATGTATGGTATTGACAAGTCAAATCAATTCCTTAGTAAATTTCCTGATGGCACGATGCAATTCGATCACTGCGATAAGCGATGCAAGTATATTTGCATGGACGCAATGCTATTCAATTCGACCGATATTCACTTAAATTTTTCTTAGAAAATACGTGCGCGATATTGCAATCTAAATTGCGTCGCGTGATCAGTAAAGGGACTTATATCCCGACTTGTCGCTAATCGCCATTGCTGTTAGATTGTCACTTTGTTAAGAGCTTCTGGGCACAATTTTTCTTTGTCTCCCAATAAACCTAAATCTATTGTCCTCAACGATTAGTCTAAGCTCAATCAAATCCCTATTCAGTCTAGTCTTATCTGACGTCACAACAGGAATACGAAATTCTGTTCCCATTTTTTTCTGTTCAACAAAATTAGCAATTCAAATGTATTGCTCAACAGGTTTCTGCAATTTGTGTTACATAGGAAGGATTTTAATAAAGGATTAAATGTTGTTTTAGGATGTTATTGGCATGATAGTGGAGTTAAAACTTTTTGTTTAATGTTTGTTTGAGTCAATGCGTATTCTGCCTTTTCTTTCGCACACATCAACTGGTTCTGTGCTTGTCGCAAATATATTCATTTTACTATAGTATATTTATGCCTGTAATATTCTCAACTTGAGTGAAGTGTAATTGACATTTCTAATTTAAAAAAATCTTTTAAAACCGGGCACAAATGCGAACTCCGGAGCTTAAGTTTTTGGTTCTACAAGAGACTTAAACATAACAGGCGCAATGTAGGGACTAGGATTGTAATTTCACCTCCACCCACGCAAATGCAGAACCACCTAAGCAAATGCGAAACTTGCTCTGCTTTCAAAAGTTTTAGATAAAGTTGAAACAAAGGTCTAATATATGTATTTTAGCTTTATTAGTGTTCCGTACCCAAAGGGTAAGACGGTATAACTGACACTCCACTGTCCGTCTGTCTATCTGTCATCAGGCTATATCTGATGAACCGTAATAGCTAAATAGTTGATTTTTTTACAGATGATGTATATCTGTTGCGGCTATAACAACAAATAGGTACTAAAAACAGAATAAAATAAATATTTAATGCCGCTCCCATACATTAAACGTGATGTTTTAGCCGTTTTTTGCGATAATGGTACAGAACCCTTCCTGCGCGAGTCCGAATCGCACTTGGCCGGTTTATCCTGTTTCTCCCCCACCCCACTGGACTCATTACATTTTTCGGGATATAAAGTAATCTATACAAATGGCTAGAGTGTCATTTAATGTCAGTGATGGCATTGTTGGTCCAATTGCCAAAATCGAAGAGATTTTGACATTTGACATTTTTGACATTTCCATACATTTTCGTCATTTTTACAAGCTTTTATTTAACATGCAATGTATGAATACTTACAGTCTACCTATGCTTGTCTGAAAGAGATCTATATAAGTGTCGTGTAGTGTGTGCTGTGCGCTTGTTAGTGCGTACGGAATAAATTTATATAAATTTATAGTGTTCTTCTATATTGTCCTATCCTATTTACAGCTAATTACGATTTATGGGGACGTGGAGCGGTCTTTCGCTTGCTGAGCAGCCGACTCCTGTCTTTTTGGTACATAGTCGATTTCACCTAGTCTAGTAATAGTTAGGAAGGGGTTGTGCTGTCTGTATCCGAGGTAAGGTCACCAGGGTTCTCTAGATCCTCTATGTGCAATTCCTGTTGTCGGCGCAGCATATCCTCGTTTAAATCTTGTGCACGAAGGTGCCATGGATCATATCCCAGAGAAATGAGGTTTCTAGGCGTCTTGGGAATTGTCCGCTGGTCTTGAGAGCCATTCGATAGTGGCGTTCTGTTTTTAATAAGTTGCTCTTAGTGTAACGTGAGAGTAGTTGTACCACGCCATAATCCAATACAGGACGTTGGCAGGCCTGAACGACAGCAAATTTCACAGTCCATCCGTATGCGTCTTGGCGTGCCATCCTATGATGGGGGCTAGAGCGCCGCGTGCTCGTCGAGCCTTCTGCTAACTACAGCAAAATGCTCTCAAGAGGCTGACCTTAACTTTTTGAATTATTGCTAAAATATGCTCAGTCAGCAAGAACAGAGTCAGTATACACAAAAGCTGTTTTTAATGTTTATCAATTCTGTTTCTAAAAAGTATCAAAAAATATTCGGACTAATTAAGATCGTAGCCCTAGAAAAGCCCTAACTATCCCATCTTAAAAAATCACTCAGTACAAAACCTCATTCTTACCATAATGGTATTGCACCACTAAAATTTTAAGTCATATATTGTCTCCTACATACACGATCCCTACTTATGCCGCAAAGTATCGGACGAAGACAGCTTGCCAACTCAGTGAGCGGTTCAAATACGCATACATTTACAAAGGATAGATTAATTTGATACGAGGGTAGTATTTAAGTTGTTCCTCAAACTTCGTAACTACCTACATATTTTATCTCCAAGATGTGTTATATTTTAGTAACATATTTGTTGTTGAGTTTCTATGTTCAAATTGTATAACGAAGCTTTTTACTTCAAACTCAAAGCATTATGAAATGGCTGTTTAAATAGAAGCCAAATAGAGTTGGTTTGAGGCTACAGCAAATTTGTTAATCGCCTACATGTTTCCGAGAATTGTGTTGTTTACGAAATTTGTTTTAGAAAAAAAATCTTGGTTAAACGGTAAACTTACGTATTATTTTAACCTTCTAATAATGATCTCGCTTTTACTCGCCAACGTACTTTGTTAAAATTAATAACAATAACGGGCCATGTATATTATTGACATAAAGAACTTGTTTGTTTTGTATTTCAATTTGATAAATGAACGGAACCAAGCAATATTTAACCCAATCAAAGTTGTTTTCAACTTTAACAACTTATAATTACACAACAACAGGTTTCAATGAAAACAACAATTTTACAGTTAAACGTTTATTTCTTCCCATAATACAAACAACATTGCTGGCTTATTTCTCATTATTAAATAGTATTTAGTACATTTTAATGATAGATACGATAGAGTGGTGTATTTGCTTAGATGTTTCTGTGAATTTGTAAATAAATAAATATAATGTTTTGAAAGGCTACGGACTGACAAGAATCAAATTTAATGATCGAAACGCAATAAAATTAATTTAAATTTTATTGCGTTGCGTTTTATATTTATAATACCAATTTAGGGATTCATGAATCGATCGGCAATAAAAATAGGATGTTTCCATCCGAACATTTTGCATAGACATTTATAACAATATTTTGGCGGTCTTAACTACGACATTTAAAATATGGGCAAACAGTACAATCAGATGGTAGCCTTTAAAATGCCAGCCATGAAACCAGTACAAAATAGTTTAATATGAATCACTTATTTCATAAAGTCAGGTAAAAATCAATGTTGAAAACACAGACGTAGATAAATGGGCTGAGCTGTTACAAAATTTACTACTCCATTGAAAGAGACGAATCGACACCGTGAGCCCGAAACTTGTCTCTTTTCTGCAAATTGTCACGATCACTTTCACTCAGTTTTCCAACTTAAAATTATCGCTGAATTAATGTGACAAATTGTAAAGCACGCGTTATCTTCTGTGATTGGCTGTCGAAAATGCATTCAACCGTGATGTGTGAGAGACCATAGTCTCTCACACATTTTTCTGACAGTATTTACTTTACAGCCAGATAGGGATTTATCACGTCAGAATTAAACGGAGAACGCTCAATCCATTCCTCTGCGTTTTGGTTGAAAATCGCCCATCAATTAAAATAAATCCATAATTACACTATATGCAACATTAATTATTATTCTGTTCCAAAATATTAAAATATTAATTTTGCGATTTTATGTATAAACATGCAATATTTAACGGACTTATGCACCGTTATATTATGCACATATCATACAGGATTAATGATGGGTGAAACGAAATTAACGCCGTTTCGTACATCAAACTATTAATTTAATAGTATTTTATATTCCTGTATTATAATTTGTAAAATTTTCCGTTTAATATTGATGACGAATAGGCAATTGGTGGAATATTGGCGTACCTATTTTATGAGATTGCATCGAATGTATTTACTTATACTACTTTCCTTACTTTCTTAAGAGCAGTAGTAGCCCAGTGGTAACGGCCCCGACATACATGTCGTAGGTCCTGTGTTCGAACCCAGGCAGGCGCATTACTTTGTGTAAATTATTTCATCACCACTGCTCTAAAAACGGTGAAGGAAAACATCGTGAGGAAACCGGCATGTCCTAGAACAAAAAAATCGAAGACATGTGACATTCACCGAAAAGCATTGGGCCCGCGTGGTGGATTATGGCCCATTCCCTCTCTCACAGAGAGGAGGCCTGTGTCCCAGCAGTGGGAACATTAAAAGGCTGATGATGATGATGACCATTCGATGCAATACATCAAAATGTGCACCAAAATTGAGCATTTACATATTGTATCTTATTTAGCTACATCAAAATTAAAAATAGAATAATGTTATAAAAGCAAGAAAAGCCCTAATAATGAGAATAATATAATATTATTTAAGAAAATAATGTATGTAGAAATACAGAACAGTTGGTAAATTAATCATGAATTTCATAATAACTGATGTTATATTTTCAAGCCGTGTTAAAGAGTATTATTACAGTGTTTTGTTAAAACTGTTACTGAAAATAATTGGTATACAATAAAATCCGAATATTTGACAACCCTTCAAACAAAAATGACGCTACTTAATTACAAAATTTCGATAAACAACGTTTTAAATGTGATCTGTTAAACACTTTACACAAACACACCACTCTATAAAACAATTGAGAAATACCAAATTATTACAATTGAATATATCAGTATCAATTAGTATTCAATTATATCTAAATTGAAACAAAACAAATTTTCGTGATGAATTAATTTTTGTGTGATATTATTATTTATTTAATATTGTTTTGTAACTATTTGTTAACTATATATATTTTTTGCGTGGATCATATTTAAAACACAGTTCTCAAATACACAATTCGTGTATTCACAAATAAAACTGCAATCGTGCGCTTTGCAGATTCTTACATAATTACTGATGTCACGTTTGATTTTATCAATTTGATGCACCTGACGCGCGATGGTTGGAAGTTTGAATGAATTTCAGTTTATAGCTCACTAACTTTTGCCTGTGACTTCGTCTGCTTACCATTACTTGAGAAATAATTGGTTCACCATAGAACTTTTACCCCTGGAGTGCCTTTTTACACGCTCCGGTTGCCGGGTAGGCGCTACCGGGTAACCAGCGGCGAAGTGTATAGCCATGTATGTTAGCTTGCACACGTTCCGGCGTACATGGCTATACAATCGCCGCCGGTTACCCGGTAGTGGCTACTCGGCAACGGGGACGTGTGAAAAGGCACTTAGCGTGATTCCGCACTACATCCAATACATGTCTGTGAAATTTTGGTTCCGAAGTAGCCGTAGTACTTCTTGAAGGGAAGATCACTCACTACATCCGAACTCTATCCGTTATAATTCAGAATATTTTGAACTCGGAACTCAAATCACGGACACGAATCGGATGTAATGTGAACTAGCCTATGTCCTACCTAGTTTCTCAAACTAGCTCTTTACGAAATTTTTACCAGGCAGACAGAATGAGTTAGTATGCGAAAGTATCTCGGTCTGACTATCTGTTATGATTTCATGAGTAAGCCGCTGAACCCATTATGATAAATTTCAGTCTAGCAATAGAATGGACCTTGGAAAAGGACATAGAATATGTACTTTTTTATCCCGGGAGCACTTTCCCTAGTTTGTATAATACTTATAATTTTATGCGGGCCAAACCACAAACAAAAGCTAGTCCTACTACTTTTATAAACGTGAAAGTTTGTGAGGATGGATGGACGGTTGGATGTTTATTTGTTACACTTTCACGCAAAAACTACGGAATAGATTTTGATAAAACTTTACAGAAATAAAGCTTATATATCAGAAATAATAAATAGGTTACAATTTATAAAGATATTGAGAGAACTACTAATACATCGTGGGTAGAGCCGCGGGCGGAAGCTAGTCACACTAATATTATAAAGACAAAAGTTTATGAGTGTGTGTTTGTTACTTCTTCTTGCTCAAACGGCTGGATGGCTCTGGATGAAATTTGGCACAGAGATAGATTTTAGTCAGGTGATGATCACTCACATCACAAAATCTACTTTCTATCCTGGGATTATGTTCCCCCGGGATAATTTTCAACTTATACGCGGGCAAAGCTGCTGGCAGAAGCTATTTCTGAATAAAATTTACGAATCCCGTCACCTTTTAGAGTAAACTACATCACTTCAAAAAGATGCATTTTGTAAGTGGCAAGCTGTAACTCGCAAATCGAATTTACATTCGGGCTACAACGACGTTGGTGAAGGTGGCCGATTCGTTTACATTTTTCTCGAATACGTTTTTAAGGGCTGGTATGATATAGTGCGGGAATAAATTGCCTGGAAGAAATAGAATGAGACTTTTGTCCAGCAGTAAAACAGCCTTTTTCTTCTTTTTGTCAAAAATTTACAATGACAGCCAGGACCGAGGCTAAAGGGGTCTCAACGTATCACTTATCTAAGGGCTGTCCTCTGAAACCGTAACTACACATTCGATAAACTATTCAATGATAAAAATATGTACATGAAATAAATTACTTAAAAAGATCAAAAAACCAGACTACTTAAGAAGCGAACTAAAAAGAAGTAAACAAGAAGAAAATCTTACCGCACAGTATGATTTTCTTCTTGTTTACGTCTTTTTACGCCAGAGGATATATACTCGCGAGCCGACTGACCAAAACCAGATGTGATGAATAAACTTTTTATTTATAACTTTTTAGTCCAATTTTTATTTTTGAGTTACGTACATTTAAACATATAAAATTTATATAGGTATTTTAGAAATCACCTCTTAAAACCCTTTATTTCGAGACATCACACGATGGCGCCCAAAATCTGCCATTTTACTATTTTCAATTTTAGTCAGCGCAGCCAGTAACACTCGCAAGATTAAGACAAATCGATTGACGTAAGAATCATCCAAATTGGTCAACGCGTTTGGTCTCTAGAACGCCAAAAAGGAACAAATATACATGCATACATTAACTGATAAGCACATTACCCTCCTTCGGCAGTCAGGTAATAAAATGAAACGACCCGTGTGGCTGTTTTAATTTATCCATAAATAAGCCCCTTTACTTCTTTTAGTAGGATCGAACTCACTTAATTATTTTCAACATCAACCCAATCCTTACCTTTTCAAACCCATAGATTCAACCATGATTAACTTATTTTCCTGATTACCGAACAAAATTCTTATTCTTTTTAAAAAATTTCTTTTACTACTGCTCAATATAAAAATTCTGCGAAATGCATGCTGATGAAAACTACTCAAAAATATGAAATTAAACAATTAGTTTTCAGAACTGAAGGTATAGACTAAATTGTTAGATGTTAAAAGGAAAGTATATCAAGTTTATCCCAAATTGATTCACCAAATTCCAATAACCTATAATAACATTTACATTTAATTTCGTCAAGCCCGTTCCATGGTGATTCCATCCCATCCGTACGGAAAATCGTTTTGGGAATATTTTCATTGTGCGAACAGCTAAGGTGTAGATTTTCCTGTAAAAGTGAAGAGCGAATCGGTTCCATCTAGTAAGTGTACTCCATCGTCGATCATTGTATTATCAGGTTCACGGATGGGTTAAATCTTCAGTGTTTGTGCGGCTTCTCTCAGCAGACCATGGCCTTTTCTTTCTTCACCTTTCGTTTTGCGCTGCATGATACGTCATCGTGATATCCTGTTACTTTGGAGTTCCTTATGACTGCGTCAATGAATGTTACTGTATCTGAATCCTAGGCCAAACATGATATTAAATATGTTTAAATTATATTTGCCATCGTATCGTTAAGAAGATGGTCATTTAGTAGTCAAACGACACCTGGCAATGCAAGAAAATACGAAAACTGAGTAAAGTACCTAACATTGTTCTAAAACCCAGAACATTGCACACATTGCATTATACCTAGCAACCCTACCGGTGTTCCCAGGTTCTAAGCAAAATTCTTTAATTTCCGCGGGGACCGACGCTTACCTATACTGTTCAGACATAAATCATGTTTAGGTTTAAGTGCATTAGGTAAGATAGTGTCGGCTTAAATATGTTTAAAGGCGTTTAACTGGATTTGCTAACAATTGTTTTGTGTAATCATCAAAGTATTTATTTGTAGTAATCATGTGTATATTTGTTAATCGACAAAGCATCATTCTATCTGCGATGGCAATCTTGTTTACGTTAATTTTGACTCATTTGGCAGATTCTACAGAATAACTTTTAATTCTGTTTAATATTGTAATTTATTTGCATCTCTGTTTTCTTTTGATTCATATACATTTGATTTTATTTTTATCTTTTTAATGTGAATTTTATTATGAACTAGCATTTCGCCCGTGACTTCGTTCGCGTGATCCGTATTTTATCCTATAGATGACTTTTTAGTTTCGCCCTCTTAAAGGTAGAATTTCCAAAAATCCGTTCTTAGAGCTCCCCTACATCATAAAAAGAAGCCTTAAACAGTAAAATTCTTCAAACATATTTAACACCCCCTAAATCGTCTTTTAGGAGCAGAAAACCTTTACTATTTACATAAGTTAGTATTTTTGTCAAATTTAAAATGTATAAGCCCAACACAGTAAAAATCTTCAAAAATCAAGAGAATGTGCCATAACCCACCACGCGGGCCCATTGCTGGTTGGTGGATGTCAATATCTTCGAATTTTTAGTTCATGCCGGTTTCCTCACGATGTTTTCCTTCACCGTTTTGGGAGCAGTGGTGATGAAATAATTTAGGTACACAAAGTAAAGCGCCTGTCTGGGTTCGAACCAAAGACCTACAACATGTAAGTCGCGGTCGTTACCACTGGGCCACCACTGCACATTTATAAAATATTGTCTGGAATTTGGTATTTAATATTTACCCAGGGGAAAATACAAAAATAATATTCGAGCAACAACTTGATGAAACTACTTACCTACGTAAATGTTATTGTAAAAAAATATATAAATACCTATCTTCGTTTGAATTAATTTTGTAGTATTTTCTATTTGTTGTATTATAAGTCATCAATAAATGTTTGTTGATCAGATAGCGTTGCAAAAGCGAATATATTCCCTTATACTGGCCCTGTCGTAAAATCTGTTCCTACTTGACATGTCTTAGCTATATTCTATCTCTTTACCAATATTCTGGTATAAAAAGCTAAGGATTTCATATAAACTTACGAGAGCCCCTAGTCCAGGCTATCACATAATGATTTCTTAGCTTATGTCTCCTAGTTATAAATTCTAGACATGCAAAATTTCAGGACGGTAGTGCAAAAATAATCCGATCTTTCATACAAACTTGCGAGAGTGCTTAGACCTCCTTAATCCAGCCCTGTCGCAAAATCCTTTCTTAACGGACGTCTACTAACTATAAACTACCTCCCTGCCAAATTTTAAGTTTGTTACTTCAAAAATTAAGGACTTTCATATAAACTTGCGAGAGCCCTTAGACCCCCTAAATCCGGCCCTGTCACAAAATCCGTTCTTAGCGGACGTCTACTAACTATAAACTACCTCCCTGCCAAATTTTAAGTTTGTTACTTCAAAAATTAAGGACTTTCATATAAACTTGCGAGAGCCCTTAGACCCCCTAAATCCGGCCCTGTCACAAAATCCGTTCTTAGCGGACGTCTACTAACTATAAACTACCTCCCTGCCAAATTTTAAGTTTGTTACTTCAAAAATTAAGGACTTTCATATAAACTTGCGAGAGCCCTTAGACCCCCTAAATCCGGCCCTGTCACAAAATCCGTTCTTAGCGGACGTCTACTAACTATAAACTACCTCCCTGCCAAATTTTAAGTTTGTTACTTCAAAAATTAAGGACTTTCATATAAACTTGCGAGAGCCCTTAGACCCCCTAAATCCGGCCCTGTCACAAAATCCGTTCTTAGCGGACGTCTACTAACTATAAACTACCTCCCTGCCAAATTTTAAGTTTGTTACTTCAAAAATTAAGGACTTTCATATAAACTTGCGAGAGCCCTTAGACCCCCTAAATCCGGCCCTGTCACAAAATCCGTTCTTAGCGGACGTCTACTAACTATAAACTACCTCCCTGCCAAATTTTAAGTTGGCAGCTCAAAAAATGTAGGACTTTCATACAAAATTGCGAGAACCCTTAGACACCCTAAATCCGGCCCTGTCGTAAAATCCGTTCTTAACGGACTTCTACTAACTATAAACTACCTCTCTGCCAAATTTTAAGTTTGCATCTCAAAAAATGTAGGACTTTCATACAAACTTGCGAGAGCCCTTAGACCCCCTAAATCCGGCCCTGTCGTAAAGTCCGTTCTTAACGGACGTCTACTAACTATAAACTACCTCCCTGCCAAATTTTAAGTTTGTAACTTCAAAAATTAAGGACTTTCATAAAAACTTGCGAGAGCCCTTAGAACCCCTAAATCCGGCCCTGTCAGAAAATCCGTTCTTAGCGGACGTCTACTAACTATAAACTACCACCCTGCCAAATTTTAAGTTTGCAGCTCAAAAAATGTAGGACTTTCATACAAAATTGCGAGAACCCTTAGACCCCCTAAATCCGGCCCTGTCGTAAAATATATTCTTAGTGGACGTCTACTATCTATAAACTACCTTCCTGCCAAATGTTAAGTTTGTAACTTCAAAAATTAAGGACTTTAATACAAACTTGCGAGAGCCCTTAGACCCCTAAATCCGGCTCTGTCGTAAAATCCGTTCTTAACGGACGTCTACTAACTATAAACTACCTCTCTGCCAAATTTTAAGTTTGCATCTCAAAAAATGTAGGACTTTCATACAAACTTGCGAAACCCCTTAGACCCCCTAAATCCGGCCCTGTCGTAAAATATATTCTTAGTGGACGTCTACTATCTATAAACTACCTTCCTGCCAAATGTTAAGTTTGTAACTTCAAAAATTAAGGACTTTAATACAAACTTGCGAGAGCCCTTAGACCCCTAAATCCGGCCCTGTCGTAAAATCCGTTCTTAACGAACGTCTACTAACTATAACCTACCTCTCTGCCAAATTTTAAGTTTGCATCTCAAAAAATGTAGGACTTTCATACAAACTTGCGAGAGCCCTTAGACCCCCTAAATCCGACCCTGTCGTAAAATCTGTTCTTAACGGACGTCTACTAACTATAAACTACCTCCCTGCCGAATTTTAAGTTTGCAGCTCAAAAAATGTAGGACTTTAATACAAACTTGCGAGAGCCCTTAAGACCCCTAAATGCGGCCCTGTCGTAAAATCCTTTCTTAGCGGACGTCTACTAACTATAAACTACCTCCCTGCCAAATTTCATCTTTATACGTCAAGCGGTTTTCGATATTTCGTGATACGTGAATGAGTGACCTTTCGCTTTTTAACCGACTTCCCAAAAAGGAGGAGGTTCTATGTTCGACTACAAGTCTTTTTTTTTTTTTTTTGTGTATTTTCACCGATAACTCCGTCAATTGTGGACCGATTTTGAAAATTCTTTTTTTGTTTGAAAAAATATGTTCCGAAATTGGTCCCATTTTAATTTGGTGATCTGATGAAGAACTTCGGAGATATACAACAGAACTCTTCAATAAATAACGGCAAATCTCTCGGGATTGCTGCAATCGCATGTCTGTTTGTTGTTTATAACATTTCATAACATAACATCACGCCAGTTCGCTCTTAAGGGGTAAGCAGATCTCTCATTTCACCGGCGAAATAGTTCCCTTACTAACTTGCCTATTAGGTACGTACAACTAAAAAGTAAAAAATAAAAAAACTTTTTGCAAAAAAATACTACCGACTTCCAAATACAAAACTACAAAGTGAAAAATAACTTAATTATTTGAAGTCGGTGTCCATAACGCAAAAAAAAGGTACCTACGAAAGACACCGACTTCAAAAAATTAAGTTATTTTTCACTTTGTAGTTTTGTATTTGGAAGTCGGTAGTATTTTTTTGCAAAAAGTTTTTATATATATATAGATTTGGATTTTGGATTATTTTTACTGATAATTTTATTGATATAATTTAATTTAAATTTTCTATTTTTATTGTAATTTTAATTTCATGAATTATTATCGTCAAGGGGTATCTTGGTATCCAGTTATTGAATTGTGGTCTGTATCCGGTGAAACTGGCAGTTTAACGTAGTCAGACAAAGGCTTGTATCTGTGAGTAAAATAAGAGCCAATTATTAATTAAATACAGCAGCTTGATGACTTTTTACCTCATCAAATTGAGGTACTCGATTTAACATTTTGATTCATTGTGCAAATTCCTTGACCGTGTGGTGCCAATTCAAATCATGTTTTCTTGGATCCTCTCGGATAAAGGTCAAGGGAGGGATCACTACAAACATTCCATTATGTCTTAATTGTATAGGTTTGGGTACCTATATTGTTTGATCATAAACAGCCAAATACGATCGTGTGAAATTGCAAACAAGCGGCCAGTTACATCATTGAAGGGTTCGAAATATAAATACGAATATTAGGTTAGGTAGGTACTGTAGAATGTGTCAAGTGGCCTTCTTGGAGATTTATGGAGTTAATGGCATATTTTGAAACCAGTCAGTCTTGTCTAGTTACTCGGTTGTGGAAGTCAGAAATCGGTGGGCCTCTATTTTGATTATTTTTAAATGTTTTTCTTTTTTGTATGTGTTTTGTAAAAATATTTAAAAAACGTAACGAATAAGAAAAATATTAAATAAAGGACATAATAATATTTATTTCCATCAAGGTAGGTACAACAATTTCTTAATCTAATAACAATTTTAATCTTAGTCTAGAGGCTGTACGCTGTAACATATAAATAAGGAATTTTCTAACTCCTAAACTAAGTCATTGTATTATAGGAGTTGTTTGACTTAGACAAAACCTTGAACCTATTATAGTTGCTCCATGTAAAATACTACCAGTCTATTCTGAAATTTCGACAGTCTAGACTGACTGTATCGTAAAAACTTAGATTAAGGAAACGTGGAGTGAATTACCAATCCCTAGCTTTAGTTGGAATGATCACTTCACTTAATTTTTCACGGTGATATTTTTACAATAGATAATAATAGACCACTACTTTTTTTTTTTTTTTGAATTGCATTGTAGTAGAAAATGCCTCAGACCAAAGTACCGTAGTGTTGCATTTAGTTTTAATAAATAGGTAGTAATAAGTTCTTGTGGATCTTAAATTGAACTATGTATATAGAAAGAAGAGGCAATGAACCACAGAGTACCGGATGACGCAAATTGTTCTACGGTTTTATCCATAGATTAATTTATTTGAAAAAGTCGTTCTAATATTTTCCCTTAGCCTGCGGGAGCATTGAAGCGTAATCCTGTATAACAAGGGATTGCTGCTTTTTTTAACCACTGAGTTTTCCAAGAACTCTTTTAAATATATTTTGTGGAAATTCCCTTTTTTGACGCCAATCGACGCCAACTTATGCCATGACCATAGGCTAGATAGAGTTTTACTTTGTATAGAGACCAAGTATCTTCAGTGTACGTTTCGGACATAAAAACAATGAAGAATTCCGTAGTCAGGATGAATATAACATGTACAATAACGGATGGTTGATGAGGCCTAAAGGTCCTGGAGAGGCGACCGGGCACCTGAAGACGCTGCTATAGAAGGAAAGGCGGGAATGGTAGACCGATGACCTGGTAAAGTTGAATGAATCCGCCTGGAGACGAGACGCACAGAACCGGTCGATGGCTCATGCTGAGGTAGGTGTCTTCTTAGTCTCGCACGGGTTTTATATTTTGTTATTTATATCTCGTGTCTCATGTGTGGATAACAAATAAAAAAAATTCTTTCTTTCTTTCATTATTTCTTTCTTTCTATATGTGGCCATACTTGGGAGAAGCCTTAGTTTAGCAGTGTACTTCTTTTGGCTGAAATGATGATAATACACGATAATTCTAGTGTTCAAAGCGACATTATTACCAGCGATACAGCGGTCTAGTCACTGACCCAGAACTTCGTTTTGAGGCGCATATCAATGGTGTTGTAAAAAAAAATTTTTATAGGCTAAAGGTTCTGTACCGGGTGAAAGACTTTCTTAGTGTTGCAATGCGGAAGAGATTGGTGGACAGCCTGGTACTGTCTAAATTGAATTATGGTGACACTATACGGACCGTGTCTACTTTTTCGCACAGAGCGTCTAATACAGCGGGTACAAAATGCGTGTGCGCGTTACTGCTTCGGTGTACCCCGGAGGCATCATATAACACCGCATTTAAATAAACATAACATGTTAAAAATGGCTGCACGACGGAAATTGCATTTAGCCGTCTTAATGTTCGGCGATATTTAAACACACAAACCAGAATACCAGTTTAAAAAGCTTGGCTGGAGACACGAACACTACAGCTACTCCGCCCGTTCAACGCTGTGGGTCCCCCACGGCACAGCATTTTACTGAGTGGGAAGCCTTCTTGCCACAATCACGACATGCATCTGCCTGGCATCTTTTTCACCCTATTTATTTAAACAAAATGTAGGTAGTATTTGTTATTATTGTTTGATTTATTTCTCGTTTATTTAACTTAATTTAAGTACTACTAATACTATTTTTAAGAGTTTAGCATAAGCATGTTTTTATATTGTATGTCGTTTTGTGACAAATAAACACTTTTTCTTTCTTTCGATACCAATTGTCAAATAGACTAAAATGTATTGTATTTATAATTCTAACCGTTCACGTGGTCAATCCCGTGGTGACTTTCCTGATGGCGCGATGCAATTTGATTGATATCACAGCAATAAGTGATTTAACTAAGTAAAATTACAAGTATGTTCACATGGACGCAATCATTATCATCATCATCACATCAGCCGAAAGACGTCCACTGCTTGACATAGGCCTGCTCCAAGCGTCACCACATTGACTGATCCCGTGCGTCTCACATCCAACACCTTCCCGCAACCTTAACCAGGTCATCGGTCCACCTGGTGGGTGGCTTTCCAACGCAGCGTCTTTCGGTTCGCGGTCGCCACTCCAGAACTTTTCTGCCCCATCGGCCACCCGTTCTGCTAGCAATGTGCCCTGCCCACTGCCACTTAAGTTTGGCAATTCTTCGTGCTATGTCGGTAACCCTGGTTCTCTTGCGGATCTCTACATTTCTGATTCGATCACGCAAGGACACTCCGGCCATGGACCTCTCCATTGCTCTTTGGGTGACTGTAAAGCTTTCTGTTGAGGCATGGACGCAATGCGATGCAATAATGAAGTACGTATCGGTCGACTTACACTATGCGCAACTAATTTTTTTCTTAGAAAATACGAGCGCAATGTATCAACGCAATTTTTTTTTTGCGTCACGTGATCAGTAAAGGGACTTATATTCAACTTATTGCTAATCACCATCGCTGATAGATAGTCACTTTGTCAAGAGCTTCTGGGCACAATTTTCCTTTGTCTCCTAATAAACCTAAATCTATTGTCCTCAACGATTCGTCTTACCTCAATCAAATCCCTATTCAGTCTAGTCTTAACTGAGGTTACAACAGGAATACGAAATACTGTTCCCATTTTTTTTCTGTTCAGCAAAATTAGCAATTCAAATGTATTGCTCAACAGGTTTCTGCAATTTGTGTTAGAAAGGAAGGATTTTAATAAAGGATTAAATGATGTTTCGGGATGTTATTGGCATGTTAGGGGAGTTAAAACTTTTTAACCTATTGCATAGCTTCTATCGCGGGCCTTGAGCATGGAGACCGAATCCATAAATTCCGTAACAAAAAAAAAATCCGCAACGAAAATAACTTAACACCCGGAACACGGACTCCTCTCACCGCTAGTTTTTTTTTTGCGGGGGCAGGAAAACGGTTTAAGGGGGGGGGGGGGTAAATCCTATTTTGTTCTCCTGGATAAAGTAACGGAGGGGAGGGGTGCAATTTTTCTGTCAGAAATGCGCTAACTCCAACCGTTTCTGAGATATGAGAGTTTCAAAATTTTTGTTGGTCGTAAAAAAAATCCTTTTATCGGTCTCTCTGAGCTGTTACTGTGACAATGGTGATCAATGTGGACCTTATGCTAATGAGAATAAGGGTCACTTTATATTTTTGTTTTGTTTTATTAATCGGAAATAAATGGGGGTTTGGCTCGCTACGTTTTCGAGTTTTTAACGTTTTTAATTCTTATTACTAAATTTTTAGGAGTATGATAAAACTAAAATATTGTGGTTTTGCAACTCTATACAATTCGACATTCAGACACATTTTCTAGGACCGGATCTAGAATATATGCTATGCAATAGCTTTACCGCGGCAGTCCCCGAGTGCCACACGTCTTTTTTTGTTTATTGCTTGTTTGAGCCAATGCTTATTCTGCAATTATAATTATTCATTTCACAATAGTATATTTAGGCCTCGGTCTAGTTCTGAGCTTGAGTGAAGTGTAATTGGAATTTCTAATGCAAAAAAAAAATCTGTAACAACCGGGCACAAATGCGAACGTCGGAGCTTAGCTTTGTGCCTCTACAAGGGACTTAAACATAACGGGAACATTGTGTAGGAACTAGGATTGTAATTTCATCTCCGCCCACGCAAATGCGAAACTTGCTCTACATCCAAAAGTTTTAAGCAAAGTTGAAACAGAGGTCTAATATATGTATCGTAGCTTTTTTAGGGTTCCACACCGAAAGGCTAAAAACGGGATGCTATTACTAAAACTACAATGTCCGTCTGTCTGTCACCAGGCTGTATCTCATGAACCGTGATAGCTAGACAGTTGAAAGTTTCACAGATGATGTATTTCTGTTGCCGGTATAACAACAAATAAAATAAAATAAATATTTAATTGGGGTTCCCATACAACAAACCTGTTTTTTTTGCCGTTTTTTACGATAATCAAATCAAAATCAAATCAAAATTTCTTTATTCAATTAGGCCATTAAGCGGCACTTTCGAACGTTAAAAATAAAAATTAAATGTAATAATAATTGATTCTACCGTCCATTCGGAAATGTAGCTTGTTATGGAGAAGAACGGACAAGAAACTCCACATAATGGTACGGAATACTTCGTGCGCGAGTCCAATTCGCACTTAGCCGTTTATTCCTGTCTCTTCCCCACCCCACTGACTTGTTAATTATTTAGAGATAAAAAATTATCTATACAAGTGGCTAGTGTCATTCAATGTCAGCGATGGCGTTGTTGGTCGAAATGCCAAAATGTATGGGATTTATCTCGTGGCATTTCGATAGCGTTTGACATTTCCATTAATTTTTGTCATTTTAACAAGTTTTTTTTAACTTGCAATATATGTATGTAAGTGGGTTCGGGTCAAATCTTGCAACTGAATTTTAAAGCAGTGTTCCTCCAGCGATTAAGATGAAATTTTGCATACACGTTTAGTTTGGTTGACAATGCATGGTTATCTAAGTGACGTCATTCTAAATGCAATATTTTGGACAGCCCAAAATGGCGGAGTAGTTATTTTATGTGCACTGCCGTGATATGGGTATCCAATAAAAGGGTTTTTTGAAAAAGTATGAAAAAAGCTTGTTTTAAAAAAACATTTTTTTTATAGAATAATTTAATTTCAATCGCTATCGCTTTTTACATGACATTCAAATATGACACTCAGTGATAATAAAGATTTTTATCCGTGAAAGAATTTCTGAATCAGATCGGCACTTCCAGAGATAAGGTACCCATTACAAACTAACATACAGTTTTACCTCGTTAGTATATTAGTTAATATTGAAAATACAGGTAATTTAGTCACTAATTTGGGCGGATTTATTTTATGAATTATGTCATCTCAAATTATTTCTGAGGATTTTTTTTCCATCTGCGTCTCCACTTTTATACTCTGCATATGCATCTTCGCCTCTGCCACCGATTTCGATAAGATGTCCGCCATTATATTTCCATACAGGAAGGATTTTTGAGGCAGGGCAGTAAGGCTAGGTATCTTAACTGTTGCAGCTACAGGAAAACGCTGTCAAGAGACTGTCCTTAAATGTTTGAGTTATTGTTAATGCTAAAAAATGCACACTCAGCAAGAAAATAGTCAGTTTACACAAAAAACTGTTTTTATTTCTAATCAATCTTGTTTCAAAAAAATATACAAAAAAACGGAATAACTGAGATTTTAGGCCCTAGAGCTCTAACTATCCCTAACTACCTTAAAAATTCACTCAGTCCAAAACCTCATTCTTACCATAATGGTACTGCACCACTAAAATTTTCAGTTATATATTATCTCCTACATACACGATCCCTACTTATTCCGCAAAATGTTGAATGAAGGCAGCTTGCCAACTCGGTGAGCGGTTAAAATGTAAAGCATACATTTACAAAGGATAGATTAATTTGATACTACCCTCAGTTAAGTTGTTCCTCAAACTACTTTACTACCTACATATTTCAGCTCCAAGATGTGTTATATTTTAGTAATACGTTAGTCGTAGTGTAATTTCTTATGTTCAAATTGTACAAGGAAGCTTTTTATTAAAAACTCAAAGCATTTTGAAATGCCTGTTTAAAAAGAAGCCAACTCGAGTTGGTTTAAGGCTACGGAAAAATATGTTGATCGCCAACATGTTTCTGAGAAACTTACGAAACATGTTTAAGAAAAAAAATCTCGGTTAAAACAGTAAACTTACATATTATTTTGACCTTCTAAAAATGATCTTGCTTTTACTCGCCAAAGTACTTTTATTAAAATTAATAATAATAACGGGTTATACATATTATTGACATAACGAACTTGTTTTTTTTTGTATTTCAATTTGATAATTGAACGGAACCAAGAAAAATGAGTACCGAATCAAATTTGTTATTTATTTATTAAAACTTTATGCACAAGTACAAAGGTGGACTTAATGCCTTAGATTACTGGTTGGCTGTTTGATTATTTCAACTACAACAACTTAAAACAACTTCCAATTAAACAACAACAGGTTTCAATTAAAACAAAATGTTTTTAGTTAAAAGTTTATTCATTCCCATAATACAAACAACATTGCTGGCTTATTTCTAATTATTAAATAGTATTTAGTACATTTTAATACTAAGATAGAGTTTTATATTTGCTAAGATGTTTCTGAGAATTTGTAAATAAATTAACATTTGGTTTTGAAAGGCTACAGACTGACAAGAAACAAATGTAATGATCGAAACAAAAAAAAACTAAATTGATTTTATTGTGGTGTGCTGTGCGTTATATATTTATAATACAATTAAAGGCTTCAATGATTCGATCGGCGTTAAAAATAGAATGTTTCCATCCTTAAATTTTGCGTAGACAATTATAACAATATTTTGGGGGTCTTAACTAGGAAAATTAAAATATGGGCGAAGAGTAAAAATGCTTCCGATGGCATACATAAAAATGGCAACCTTGAAACCACTTCAAATTGGTTCAATATGTATCAATTATTTCATAAAGCAATGTTGAAAACACGGACATAGAGGATTGGGCTGAGCTGGTACAAAATTAACTACTCCATATAAAGAAACGAAGCTACACTGTGAGCCCGAAACTCGTCTCAACAAAGTGACAAAAGACACTTCAAACCAGTACCATGACCCAATACGGAGTCTAAAAGTGAATAAGCACTGACAGCACAATCGCTTTGTCTCTCACACATTTTTCTGACAGTATTTACTTTACAGCCGGATAGGGATTCATCAGGTCAGAAATGGACGGCGAATGTTCAATCGATTCCTCTACGTTTTGATTCAAAATCACTCATCAGTTAAAATAAATCCATGATTACTCTATATCCAACATTAATTATTATTCTGTTACAAAAGATTAAAATATTAATTCTGTGATTTTATGTATAAATGTGCAATATTTATGGGACTTATGCACCGCAAAATTATGCACATATCATACAGGATTAATGATGGGGGAAACGAAATTAACACTGGTCCGAACATCAAACTATTAATTTAATCGTAATTTATATTTCTGTATTATAATTTGTCAAATTGTGAGTTTAATATTGATGACGAATAGGCAATTGGTGGAATATTGGCGTACCTGTTTCATATGTATTTACTTATATTACTATTCCTTGCTTCCTTAAGAGCAGTGGTAGCCCAGTGGTAACGGCCACGACTTACGTGTCGTAGGTCGTGTGTTCGAACCCAGGCAGGCGCATTAGTTTTTTTTATTATTTCCTCACCACTGCTCTAAAAACGGTGAAGGAAAACGTCGTGAGGAAACCGGCATGTTCTAGAACAAGAAATTCGAAGACATGTGACATGCAACAACACACACTGGGCCCACCTAGTGGATTATGGCCCATTCTCTCACAGAGAGGCAGGCCTCCTCCAGGAGGTTCCAGCAGTGGGGACGATAAAAGGCTGATGAAGATGATGACTATCCATTGCAATACATCAAAATTTGCACCGAAATTGAGCTTTTATTGAGATAATAATAAAAAAACAACTTAAATTCAGCAGTCTAGAAAATGTATCTATTTACATAAATGTTTACTTATTTGGCTACCATCAAAATTAAAAATAGAACAATGTTTTAACAGCACGAAACGCCTTAATAATGAGTGGAATATAATATTATTTAAGTAAAGATATGACATTTGGTAAATTAATCATGAATTTCATAATAACTAATGTTGTATTTTCAAGCCGTGTTAAAGAGTATTACAGTGTTTTGTTAAAACTGTAACTGAGAATAACGTGTTAATAACAATTGGTGTCCAAAAAAATTCGAATACTTGACAACCCTTCAAACATAAATGACGCTGCTTATTACCAAATTATTACAATTGAATATTTCAGTATCAATTAGTACTCAATTAAATCTAAATTGTAACAAAACACTTTTTCGTATTGAATCAGTTGTGTGTGATATTTAGAGTAGATAATTATTTGAATGCTGCCGCTGTTAAAATAAAACTATTTAAACAGAGCTATAATGTAAATAAATAATAAAATATTTTGACCATCTAAAAATGATCTCGCTTTTACTTACCAACGTACTCTGTAAAAATCATCAACAATAACGGGTCATACATATTATTGACATAAAGAACTTTGTTAAATACTGGTCTGCGGATCCCAAGCCAGGAGCTCACGCTGGGGCCCATTAGCAGCGCTGCGATTCCTGGATCCAATCAGAACAAGTACCCACGAAACGGCGGTTCGCAGCAATGGTAAGCTAGGAGTTGGTCTGTGATCTAAAGGGAGACATACTGGTACCTATCTGACAGGTGGGAAGTGGGACTATTAAACCCATTAAAACTAAGACTCACCTTGATTCCCGCGGTGGGCTCCTGGGGGTCGATCAATACCGTGCCGTGTAGTGAGATTAGGGAAAGGAGAATATATATAATATTAGGACGATGAGGGATAAACTGACGGCTGTCTGGACCCAAGGCTCCACCAGGGAGCACGTTCCCGTCAAAAGCACTTCGCTGCGCGTGAAATATACTCACATCCGACTGCACGGGCGCCACATTATACCGATCGCAAAAGGCGGGTGCAATTACAAATCACGGTGGGCTAATTATATCTCGATTAGCATATAATTACACGAAAGCCCGATTTCTCCGTGTGCCCGTTACAAATTTTCTTTTTCGACTCTCGTCAAGTGTCAGCTGTCAAAATCGCTGACAGCTAACTGACATGGTGTTGCAACAAACTATCAACAAGGGAACGAAACGTTTTGTTTCGAATAAACTTGTTTGTTTTGTATTTCAATTCAATAACTGAACGGAACCAAGCAAAATTAATACCCAGTCAAAGTTATTATTTCAACTTCAACAACTTAAAACAACTTCCAATTAAACAACAACAGGTTTCAATTAAAACAACAATTTTCCAGTTAAACGTTTATTCCTTCCCATAATACAAACAACATTGCTGGCTTATTTCTCATTATTAAATAGTATTTAGTACATTTTAATGATAGGATAGAGTGGTGTATTTGCTTAGTTGTTTCTGAGAATTTGTAAATAAATAAACATAATGTTTTGAAAAGCTACAGACTGACAAAAATCAAATTTAATCATCGAAACAAATAAAAACTAAATTAATTTTATTTTGTTATGTTGTTAATTATTTAAGTAAATAATTTAATTCCAAAGATAGGACAGTTGCTAAATTAATCATGAATTTCATAATAACTGATGTCATATTTTCAAGCCGTGTTAAAGAGTATTACAGTGTGTTGTTAAAATTGTAACTGAAAATAATGTGTTAATAACAATTGTTATACAATAAAAGCCGAATACTTGACAACCCTTCAACAAAATTTCGACAAACAAATTTTAAATGTGATCTGTTAAAACACTTTACACAAACACACCACTCTATAAAACAATTGAGAATTACCAAATTATTACAATTGAATATTTCAGTATCAATTAGTATTCAATTAAATCTAAATTGGAACAAAACAAATTTTTGTTTTGAATTAATTGTGTGTGATATTTAGAGTAATTATTTGATGGCTGCCGCTGTTAAAATATAAATATTTAAACAGAGCTATAATATAATTTTGCTGCGTTAATACAGTTGGCCACAGGTGTAACAATTAATTGTTGCGGTCATACAAGTACCTACCTTGTACAAAGGACAATCGTTAATTCTTTATTATCTGACTTTGAAAAAGGAATGGTTGTAAGTTTGACAGTCCGTATGTTTGGATGATTGATTGTTGTTCGAAAACTGCTGACTAGATTTTGAGAAATGAGGTGTCTATGCTTTACAGTAAGAGTCCAATTTGCCTTGTCTTTTTCAGCTATCTTGTGGTTTGCTCCCGGATTCAGCGGAGTGACAGTGTTTTACTGAGTGTCATAGATTTCCGATTTTATAACAGGTGACCTTAGAATTGCCATATTCCAAAGATTGATCTTAGGAAATATGGTGTTACAGGAAATCGAATAAAACCAACACTGGACGAATGGAAATGTTCGCGAAATATAAAAAAGTGTAAAAAGATTAGGAAACCTCCAACTGAATTGTAGATTATCTATAAGCTTCATGATCTATTCACTTTGAATCACTGAACCAAATTTCAAATGTCTATACTACCTCAAAGTGAACGAGAAATTACTCGTACGTTGTGTATTCCTGATACTACACTTGAGTTATGCTACTCTGAATAGTAAGAGAACAACAGACTATCCTATCCATACAACAATTCAAAACTGGTTTAATCGCACCAATTATTTGTTACTTGTGTAGCAAGCTTAAGCACTGGTTTCTGGCAACAAATTATCAACGCTTGACAAAACAAACCTTGTTGTTGGCTGTTGAAAATTCATTCAATCACAACAACTATCGCGCGTTTGGTATTTTTTTCAGTTATTATTTATATTTATTTTTGCGGTAATTTTTGTTCCTGAAACGGGCCCTAAGGCTCATTACATTCTATATATTGACAAAAATCTTTTGTGTTATACAGAAAACAAATTCAGACTGCAAGTTATACAAACATTTTGAATGGTTATTGACAAAAAATGGCAGTTATAATAATGGTTGAGCTTTACGGGTTTAAAACATTGCTCATGGGGTTTTTCAAGACATCGGCAAGCATCTAGTTGATAAGTCTAGAGAGGGCTGGCTTTATTTTAGACCAAAGAATCGGCATGCCATCCATTATGGCAATGCAGCCTTTGGGGTATTTTCCCCATCAATAGTGATACGGACATTACAACAGTCATAATTATTTTATGTGTGTATTATATTGAAAAAACAGTGCTCAAATACACAATGCTTGCCTTAATAAATAAAACTGAAACTGTGATATTTGCAGAAACCATAATTATGTATTAATACGTGAAAAGCCAGTAAAAGTAATTTAAAAAAAATGTTACGTATCATTTCTTACTTTTGAAGCAATTACTGCAAAACAAACTCAATAAATGCTTAAGTAAATTGCAAACACTGCATACCAATAGTTTTACAAAGTACAAACGTAATCGCATTTTGTTGAGCCGCGCGAGTTGTCGCGACTTTGTGGATTAAAACTTCGCAACAGAAATCGCTTCGTTTACAACCAGCTTTATTTTAAATCCAGCCTTTAATGTGGTGGTACATTATTTATTTTAGGTTTTGGTACAATCATTTAAATTATAATGGTATATAATCTTTACTAGAGGCTCTAAACAAGTGATTTCTATAAAAGAAAGCGTCGTGGTAGGTACTTCATTTTTACTTCTGGTACATTATTTTTAAATCGTGATACATATTTTTCTTAATAAATTTAATAATTATCGAAATCCTTTTTCAATTTCTGGTGATAAGCGACAGCCATTTCAATATCTTGACTGTATTTAAAAATAACAATAATATAAAAGTAAGAATTAAATATTAATTAATATTAATAACACCATTATTATTACATTGATTGTTATATTAGTTATAGTTTGGGAGATAGTGATATTTATTTTTACAATATAATTCAGTTCTTATTTGAAAATTCAAAGTCGAATCTAACAAAAAAAAATACTTTGCGTTTGAATTAGCTTTATTATTTATCTTTTCTTTTACGGGCATATTTTTGCGGTATACGGTATTTTTAGAAATACCATAAACCGCAAAAAAATACAAACTAAAGTTATATTACTAGTAATATAACTTCAGTTGGTCCGACAGACCTTTTTAATCCTTTTTAGTCACAGATTCGAATGATATCAAAACGTTTTCCTAAAGCTAACATATTTATAGCCCTTACTGGTTCATGTTAAACATCCGCTTTACATAAAGATTAAAAAGGCTAATATTAATGTTTTCAGAACCAGCAGTTTAGATTGTGCGTTGTTCGATTTACTCAATCATTCAGATACAGGAAAATAATACTTTTCAAATATTTTACTTAGCAGAATTCTACCAAATAAAATCAAAGTAAACTTTATCGTTCAACAGCCGTAAAACAATGTTCTACAACCAATAAATTTTATAATCAATTAGCTATCGGAAATTAAACTCAAACATCTACAAAAGAGATATTGATTCAATTCAAAACAAACAGCACGATTTGTTCGAGAATCTAATTATTTAAGATAACACCGAAAATCGCTATCTCCCAAAGTTTGAATGATAACTACCTACAATTCCTTTATCTATTTACAATGTAAATAATCCCTATTTACATATTAATTTTATAGTTACACATACAGTTAGGGACGAAAACTGAAAGTCGTAAAAACTTTGGTTAAATTTTAACTTTTGGATAAGCTTTATGAATAAGGGTACAGCGTTGGTTGTTTAAGTATAAAGGTGGAAACACACTGTTTAGTGACTGGCTGTAAAAATCACTTGGCAACTTTAAATAAAAAAAGAACTGTCACATAGGGTGTGACAGATTCGAAGTCTCTGTAAATGCCATAGACGTATAGACCTACAGCGCTATTCTGTATACATCTCAGTAAGCGTGAAGTGAACATTGTTTCCGATTGAAGTTATGGTTTAAAAGCTCTCTTCACCTAAGATTTTACGGTGAAATTTCAACATGTTTTTTTTAAATTTACTTTTCTTGCTGCCTGCACTGAGTAATACCGTCAGAACCTGTAGAAAAAGACAAAACGAATGTGCGGCCAATACCATACTCTTATTGAGATTGTTGTGGCCAGTAGCACAGATAAAATAATACTAGCGTATGCAGTAGTGATAAAAGTGACACTGGACGGCTGGGATGCAGACCAATCAAAATTCTAGACAAAGACAACAACTGGCTGCACGAGTGCTTTGTCTCTCTTACACTTTTCTGACCGTAGATAGTATTCAGCGAGACAAGGAACGCTCAATCCAGGTCTACAATGTCTATGGTTAATCCGATTTTTGTTTTAATCCGAGTTATATTTACAGCCAGGCGACCAGTAAATTCAAATTACTTTTTGCAGCCCTAATTAACGTCAAACAACCCGCTAATTTGTCAACCCAACATCGACATGTCCCAGCATTTAATTAAAACTTGCGTATCCCGCAGAACCGGGCTTATTTTTCAACTCGAATGACTAGCGAGGGATGAGGAGACGTGTCAATGATACGTCGGCTGCTCGAGAAGAATAATAATTAGGGGGGAGCTTGAAATGTCACCCTGTTAAGAGAAAGAAAGACAATAATTTACGCTATTTTCTGACTGCACAAATGTTTTTTTGTAGAATTTTCTTGAGCACGAAAAAAAATTCGGATATAATATTTTTTTTAATATCAGTAATGCGTTTTGAAAATGTTTGTGGTGGATGAAATTGCGATATAGTAGTAAAAAATTTGAAGTCTGTTAAAATAAAACGTGATACAAATATTTTATGCAAACGTACTGAGCGTTTTAAAATCATTTGAACGTCGAGAAACTAAAAAAAGGTAAGAAATATGAGCACTAAACAAAATTACAATGTTGTAAAACAAAATCCATATCTAATGTCAGTTCTAAAAAACATTTTATTGAAAGTAATAACTAAAATGGAAGTTCGCGATTGCTATCATTTGAATTCTAAATAATTTCAGCAAAATTTAAGCGTTTTTGCGCAGTATGATACCGACCTTAACAATTCACCTGGACCCACGACCGATGTCCGATATTTCACGAGAACCGAGAAACAATCGTAAAATGTCGAAATTTATTTGCTTTCGACTCGATTAATATTCTATTCGATTCGGGGCACGTAATAATCGGTATTGAATAAATTTTGTTCAATACAATTATATTCTATAGAACGTTACCGATACTGTGTGAAATTCCTAGCTGTATTCAAATTGGGTATTGAATTTTAATATAGCCAGAGTATTAGTTCGATAAATATTTGTGGAAGTTTAATAATAGAGTTGAGACTAAAATAGATGATACTAAAATAGCCCTTGAATAGACCGCGGATTGCGATAAGGCCGCCCGTTGAATATTTTTGAACCCCGACGGAAGAAGAGGTTTGACGTATGCACCTGTGTGTTTGCGTATTTGAGAATCTGTCTGTGGCATCATAGCTTCTAAACGGATGATCCGACTTTATCGAGAGTGTTCTAAGCCATGTTTGATGAAAATCGGTTCAGCCGTTCAAAAGTTATGAGCGTTTTACTGTTTGAATCGGAGTGTTTTCGCAAGATATCGTGTAGTTTCGTGTTCAATAGATTTTCGATAGAAGCTTGTCTACTACTAAATATACAGCATGCAATATAAATGTGCAGCGGGTTTAAAAAAAAATACTTGTTTATTTTTAAGTTTCTTTTGTTCCTGTATACTCTGGTGACTGACTCTTCAATAAAGTAAATACAAATAAACACTGGGAGTTTAATGTTTGTGTGTGTGCCCATTTCAAATATAAATCAAATATTGAATCCTGCTAATTTTATAAGCCTATTGTATGTTTGTTAATCAACCTCACGTTATAACGATAGAATCTAGCAATTCTTGTATATATAATCTGAATCTTGAAAACGGCTCCAATGATTTTCATGAAATTTAGTATGCAAGGGCGATAAATTGATGTAGCCAGGTTTCATAGTTAGAAAATGTCGTTTTCTCTATTTTCCCCCTAGCAGAGCTCGGTCGCGCATAGGTACGAGTAGATTATAGTGAACTGCCTTGTTTGTGTCGCGGTTGCAACTGCACCTGCTGAGCGTTAAAAATGTTATTTGGGTTTTTCCATTAGGAATTCTTCAGCGGCAGTCCTTAATTTGGGTGTTGGCGGGGTGACAAACCCGTACACGAGCACGTTAAGCCGTTAATCCTGTGCTTGATCTCACTCCGGTCGTGTCGGTTTGCAGCCCTATCGGACTTTGATAGTGGGGAAATAGAGACTCCACTTCTTTTTACACTATAATATCTCCTGCACCTGTGGCTAGTATCCGCTTAAAGAACAATGACGAACAAATTTATTGATGACATTTTTTTTAGCGTCTGCCGATGAAAAATATGTCAAAATATAGAATTTGAATTCCTGAACAGTTTTGTCTTCAGTTATACTTTTGAAGGAAGTCAGGCATTAAAGATATTCCAGTTTGAATTTCTAGAAATCTAGAGGTTATGTAACAATAAGTACATGTCATCTAGTCAATTGACTTTTCAATTATGACGATTTCTTTGCCAGACTTGGATAGGTCATAACCTTGATTTGATAAAACTTAGTAAATTATTTCATCGGCATCTATCACGACCACATATGTACACGCTTAATAATTCCAACAATAATTTTCTCACCATTGTTCTTTGTCACCGTGGCTGTAATTCGTTCTTGAGGACTATTATTATTAGTATTATATCACCTGTGCTTGGGATAATCAATGACTTTTATCCAGATAAAGTCGCTGGCAGAAGCTAGTATTAAACTAAAATCAAACATTGAATGAGTAATATTTTCAATCAGATGGAGTCAACAGCAGCGAATGAGAACCGATGTAAAGTATGTTAGTTTAGAACTTAGTTCATTGAACTACTGTGAACTTTATTGATAGAACAAGTTTTGAACTTCGATTGTAGAGTTATTACTGGTCACCGAACACGAAGCTTCGACAGCTAATGCAGGAGACAACGTTGTCAAAACTTGTACGAATCAAGCGTGTCAGTGAGTGACACCGATTACACATACAAATTGTCGATATTAAAATCGGATACTTATCGGAAGAACAAATAAATTATTTAGCAGCACGTAACTATTATTTTTGATAAAACTGCGTTATGCACTGATACTTTGGCAATAAATTGATTTACGAGGTCTTCCTGTGGCTTTTATGTACAACACTGATATATGCGATGTTTTAGTTTTGAAATAACGCGTCACTGTTCAAATCCTCGTGTTTTAGTTATCAAACGCTGCTTCTTTCGATTCCTTATTAAATAACAGTACCTAGGAGACCGAGCTCTGCTCAGGCACAGATAATATAATACTAGCATAGCTCGGGTGACAATAGAGAAAACAACGTTTTCTAACAATGTAACCTAGCTAGATCGATTTATCGCCCCTGAAAGGCCCTGCATACAAAATTTCATGAAAATCGTTGGAGCCGTTTCCAAGATTCAGATTATATATATAGATACATATATACAAGAATTGCTTGTTTAAAGGTATTAGATAGATTAGATAACTACACGTTACGTACAACATTGTCAATAAAAACATTAGCGTGGTGTTAGATTTTCAGTTACAAAATGGACAATCCGTAACAAGTCTTACTGTAACAGCTGAGACTTGAGTTCGGAACTAATAACTCAGAAACAAATAATATATTAGTAATAATGGAATCTCTCTCTAGTCATTGCTCTTTGATCCCATGACCTATGTTTCTGGTGACCCTACAATGAACTGCTTATTTCAAGCAACTATTTAAGTGAGTACAAAAAAATGGAATAGATATAAATAGACATTATTCGCTAACGTCGCAAGGGAATGAATTTAAAAAAATATTGTAAATGTTCATTGCAATATTTATCCTACCAAGGTACAAAACATTCTTTAGGCGAGTCCGAATTGCTCTTTTCCTGTTATTTTTTCTGTTTGTTAATAATTCAAACCCCTGTTGTCTTTATGTATCAGTACTACACCATGTTTTTCGTGTCCGAAAAATTGTGCCACCCTAGAGCCTTTGTATTTTTTTCCTTTTTCGTTTCAAACAATTTTCGGAGTCCTTTTTGTATCCGGTAAATAATATATTGTCTATTAACTGTAAGAGATTATATCTGTCTTTGGCATCAATAAGTTTGGCCGACCGTGTATCTTTGTATTTGTGTTTCGTGAAGAAATTTACTTGATTGAGAATTTATTATTTTGTTATATATCTTTTTTGTGTTAAAAATCAATCTCGGGTATTATTGGTATTCATGAAATAGCGTTGTGTAATACCCATTGAAAATAGCAAAAAAGGGCTTTAAAATATATATCCGGCTTTTGTGTTCGAATTATCGATTGAGAGCCTAGGTCCAGTTTTTGTAAAGGTATGCGTTTAATTTGCGAATTTTTACCAGACACTGAGTATAAATTATTTCTAGAAACTGCAAAAATAGTTAATTAATTAACAAAATTTGAGCTCTAGCAGCTTTCAAAATATTTTACAATCTACTAGCTGACCCCCGCGGCTTTGCTCCCGTCATAATTATAGCCTATATTACTCGGGAATAATGTAGCTTTCCATAGGTGAAAGAATTTTTTATTTCGGTCCAATAGCTTCGGAGCCTATTCGGTACAAATAAACAAAAAAATCTTTCCTCATTATAATACTAGAGGACGCCTCGCGGTTTCACCCGCGTAGTTCCCGTTCCCGTGGGAATACAGGGATAAAAAGTAGCCTATGTCACCCGGGGATAGAGTAGCTTCCCAACGGTGAAATAATTTTTGAAATCGGTCCTGTGGTTTTGGAGCCTATTCGGTACAAACAAACAAAAAAATCTTTCCTCTTTATAATATTGGTATAGATTGGTATAGAGTAGCTTCTGTTAGTGGCTCGGCCCGTGTGAAAATCAAAGTTTATTCTAAGGGGCCATGATAAAAAAGGATCCTATGTCCTAATCCAGGACACGGTCTACCCGTGTACCAAAGTTCATCGTATCCGTTCAGTCATTAAGATGTGAAAAGGATAGACAGATTTACTTTCGCATTTATAATTCGCATTAGTAAGTATAGATGAAAAAATAATTTCAATTTGTTCCTGTAATGTTTTTCGTAGGCATAAAATGAATTGGTTTGCTAAAGGCGAAAACATATTTAGCTTTCATTTTGCGGTTTTGCGATGTCATTGCTTTATCGGTATGTGACATTTAATAATATTCCTGTCATCGGTTTTCGTTGGCGTTTAAATTTATTTATCGGTTATTATAACTGAATTAACGCCAGTGGAATTGCGCGCGGTTGATGTCATTTTATGTATTTGTGTCGCACGATGTTATCACAATAATTTGGTGTTATTTGCCCCGGATATTTTTGGATATAAAGGTGTCATATTAGCTTAGAAACTTAAGTATTCATACCACCAAGACGTACGTTGATGCAGTATAATTAAAGGGGATGGACATGCCATCCATACACACAAATTATTTTGGGATAATTCTATTGTGCGTACACTGATGAAGCGGAGAAATTAAGGAGAGGTATTCTCTGCTAAAGTCTTTCGTGATTGCTATAACTTGGTCATCTTGGGGATCTTTGAGTTCAAAGTGAAGTCGACCACATCATCGCTTGCCATCGGGTAAGATATGTCATACTGTCAGCGACGATAAAGACTGGCTAAAAGTAGAACAATTGGTCACGTGGTTGTGGCTTTTCGACAATATATATCGTTGAAAATCAGCAACATGCTGTGGGTTCCCCACGCCCAGTATTTTGCTGAGTGGAAGCCTTCTTGCCACAACCACGACATGCATCTGCTTTTATTTAAAAACGGGACCCTATTACTAAGACTCCACGATCCGTCTGTCACCAGGCTGTATCTCATGAACCGTGTAATTAGACAGTTGAAATTTTCACAGATGATGTATTTCTGTTGCCGCTATATTAACAAATACTAAAAACAGAAAAAAATTGATATATAAGTGGGTCTCCCATACAACAAACGTGATTTTTTTGCCGTACGGAACCCTTCGTGCGCGAATCCAACTCACACTTGGCCATTTTTTACTTTTGTTAACATAATTTAAGAACTACTAACAATATCGTTAAGGGTTTCGTTTGCGAATTCTACTACCACTGTTCCAGTCTTATATTGTAATGTTTGTATGTCGTTTTGTGGCAATTAAATACTTTTTCTTTCTCCTTCTTCTTCTATAAGAATATCATTTTGTCTAGGTCTTAGCGATGTAAATCCCTTATAATGTTCACACCATTCAAAACTCCACAAATTGATTCATTTAACAAAAATACAAACACACAGCAGCCTTCGAAACGAAAGTAAATATCCATAAACATATCATATTAGGTAGGCGATTAGCTTAATGAGACGTATCGGGGAAGGGGCAGTGAAATTACTCTGTTTATGTGGAACACGGCTATATTATATGTACTAATGATATATATACCTACTATCGCATTAAAAGAAAGACAGATTCGATCAATCTTGTAGCTGAGGATGTCGAAAAAGTAATGATACTGGTCTCATATTTTTGTTGACCAGGCTGTGCTTAGGCTCAGTGGTGACTATTGAGATGACAGAGAGATGTATGGAAAAACAAGACATGCTGGAAACCCTAAATAAATTAGGATAGGGTTAGGGCAGTATTCTTCTCAACGTGTTAATGAACGTCTTCCGCTGGCGCAGTCATAAGAGCAATGATTTTGGGTTCAGCAGAGTCTGGAATAACATCATTTTTAGGGTCAAAACGGGACCCTATTACTAAGACTCCGCGGTTTGTCTGTTTGTCCGCCTGTCACCAGGCTGTATCTCATGAACCGTGACAGCTAGGTAGTTGAAAATTTCACATATGATGTATTTCTGTTGCCGCTATAAAAACAAATACTAAAAACAGAATAAATAAATATTCAAGTGGGCCTACCATACAACAAACGTGATTTTATCTAATGGTACGGAACCCTTCGTGCGCGAGTCCGACTCGCACTTGGCCGGTTTTTCATCGACGGTAAGGAAAGGTTCTCAATTCGACATGTAATTATATTTTTATTTATGTATGACTACGCATAACTTTTTATCGAGTAGTCAGATATATTGTTTTTGTTTTTGCTTTCATAGTGCGTATACCTCAAAGTTGGTCCCATTTAATATTGAAAAATAACATCCATTCCTAAAGATAGAAAAAAGCATGTATTGTTAATTTCCTCTCTGAACTTTCATTTATGAACAAAAAAAAAGTCGACGAAAAAACGAACTGAAAACAAAAAAATCTAATAAACTTTTCATCTAGTATTTTAAGGTGGCGCCAAACAAACAATCAACGAAGATCAACCTAGCTACAATCATTCTACGCTTTAGGTAATTAATTTCCATGTTCATTTTTTTTAACGCCAATTCAAAATGTTAGACTAAAAGTTAGCTTTATGCCTTAGAGAATGTCTATATCATTAAGTCTGCCTTTTTAAGATCACATACAAAATTTCATTCGAGCGAAGCCGGGGTTACTTAGTCTGGATATATAAAGCAAAATCAATAATAAATAAATAAACTTTTTGCAATAAAATACTACCGATTTCCAAATACAAAACTACAAAGTGAAAAATAACTTAATTTTTTGAAGTCGGTGTCTTTCGTAGGTACCATTTTTTTGCGTTATGGACACCGACTTCAAAAAATTAAGTTATTTTTCACTTTGTAGTTTTGTATTTGGAAGTCAGTAGTATTTTTTTGCAAAAAGTTTTTAATTTTTCACTTTTTAGTTGTACGTACCTAATAGGCAAGTTAGTAAGGGAACTATTTCGCCAGAATAGATTTCATGAAACTTGAACATAACCTGTGAAATAAGAGATCTGCTTACCCCTTGAGAGAGAACTGGCGTGATGTTATGTTATGAAATGTTATAAACAACAAACAGACATGCGATTGCAGCAATCCCGAGAGATTTGCCGTTATTTATTGAAGAGTTCTGTTGTATATCTCCGAAGTTCTTCATCAGATCTTCACCAAATTAAAATGGGACCAATTTCAGAACATACTTCTTCAAACAAAAAGTAAATTTTCAAAATCGGTCCACAATTGACGGAGTAATCGGTGAACATACACAAAAAAAAATAAAAAAAACAAACTTGAAGTCGAACATAGAACCTCCTCCTTTTTGGGAAGTCGTTTAAATAGATCACAAATAAGAACCATCTATTCTTAAAAGGACAGACTTTATGCTTTATATTTAAAAATAAGCTTCTGTTACAGAAAGCGTTCGTATATGTTTTTCAAATAGAATATATTTTTCTATAGTTCTCTCTATCCATAGAATGCTGGACGACAGCTAATCCGAAGTTCAAAAAAAAACTAGTTTATCGAAAAAAATACTTTTTAATTCAGTTAAAAACCTATCACAATGAGCACTGAGCTCAAAATTGCACGACCGTATGTCCACATTGACTCATTTTTATAAATTACTAGCACTTCGCCTACGACTTTATTCGCGTGATCCGTATTTTATCATACCGATGACTTTTTATGAGCAGTTAGTTGAAGCAGCCAGAAATAAGCTATAGTTAAAAAATAAAAAATGGGGTATCGTTGCATTCGAGCGAAGCCAGGGGGGGGGGGGGTTACTTAGTCTAGATATATATATCAGAATCAATAATAAAATAGATATCAAATAATAACCAGCATGAAGCCGATATGGTAATATATTAAGTTAACAAAACTGACATCGTTACTAATGGAATATTTTCTCAGAAATAAATAATAGACCTAGGAATTCTCAGAAGCATCGATCATACACTGTCTAGCCACAATTTATCACAAAGTTAATAGTCAGTCATATTTCTTCAGGCCTACAGTAAAAAAAGGTTGTAATATTTTTATAGGGAACCTGGTCGAGGCTATTCAATTTCTGCTTTTAATAATTTATTACTATTCGATTATATTCATTGAAGATTTCAAGAACATTCAATATTTTTATTTGTGGCGTGGTTTGTTACAAAAGGGTATGGAATAATGGTTATACCTACATATTACTTTTTTGTCTGTCATTCGGTATGTCTGTTTATCTGGCACAGTAGCTTATATCAGAAACTACTGATTTATTTGCACTTTTAATTTTGAATAAATAAATAATTCTTGTCCTGGCTTACATGCGTACATAAACTCACGCCCTTTTTCCGTGAGAGTAAGCAGAAACTACACAATGCTACCTGTATAATCTTTACGTACTTACACATTTTTTGACCACTGACATAAAAAGTGATTCTTTCTCTGCCAGTATTTGTTTTAGTAGCTACGATAGAGTTTATGATTTTAATACTGTTTGTTATTTATTGTTTATAATTTCGGTTAAAGAACTTATTTTCTCCAATATATTGTTACATTTTAATTGCTACTCCGAACTATTTTACGATGTTCTAAATATTTTTTGCCTATGTAAGTTTGGTTGTCATAATAACTTTCATACTCTTTTTCACAGCAGTAATTTGTTTTTCTATTGGTTTTAATATACAGCGTTAATATTTAATTTTATAACGTCATTTTGACATAGGATAATGTCGCCCACCATTTATTTTCCACTAGAAAAAGTTTTATCTCTCCTTTATCAACAACAATTCAAATAATTTAGCATAAATATGTTTATCCTCCACATCGACGCAACGATAAAAACTTTGTTTGCTTGTTAAATAAAATAATATTTATATTACGTTGCCGTGCAGACGACAGTCGTTTGTAAATTTTGTTTCAGCAAATAATTTTAATATAATAAATTAAAATTACTGTGTTTGTTAGTTTCAGCGAAAATGAAGCTTATTTACCTACAATTTGATAAACCAAACTCTCAAAATTCTGTGAAAATATTCAAAGTTTAGATCGTGTATTCTTCATCGAAGTTTAGATCAACAACTTTTATTTTTACTGACTTCAAAAAGAAGGAGGTGAATAATTCGACACGTATGTTTATGTATATTGTTGGCATTACAGAATATTTACATATGTTACTCTGTATGGCAGAGTGCAGTTGTAGGTCGTGGCACAGATAATATAATACTAGCATACAGATGCCTCATACCATACAAATAAACCGTGCCGACGTAACTAGCGTTTTCCTCTGTTTATGATGCAGATAATTTTTTATAAGTACTTTGATCACGTTCGGTTCCGTTCCACGGCTGAAGATGGTGCTAGCAGCGACTTGCAAGTAAAAGGGTTTAGTCGGTTCGTGACAATATTTTTCTTTAAATATAGTGACATTTGTTTTATAGTATTTTTTGCACGTTTTTACAGGCAGTTTAATTATACCAAAATGTGTTACAATACGAATTTCAAAAATCAAGTGGCATGCCTCAGAAATTTAAAACCGCGCCATCTATTAGAATCAATAGTAAAATGATCCGTTAAAAAATCTTTGAAATGAGAGCGCAATATTACATAATTTTGTGCTGAGGTGAGTTGATTTAACAAGAACATATTATTTATATGATCAATTCTAGAAAATGTTAATTTTACAAACAATTCAATATCATTTCGCACCATCAACGATGCATAAAGCGCCATCTAGTGACATTTATTTGAACCAAATTTTCTTTGTTAGCGTTGAGACCCCGTAGTCGGGTTCAAACCCAGGCAGGCGCTTTACTTTGAGTAAATTATTTCATCACCACTGCTCTCAAATTATTATTTTATTAATTTCATAAGTGTATGTTTGTATGTGTGAATCTCTCAACTAAGGGAACAGTGCAAGTTGCATCAAAATCGGTTTAGCAGTTTTCAAGATATGGAACATACAACCGAACTCCTTAGCGATAAACAGCACGAATGTGTAAATTAAGTTATTATGGGTATTTTGTCAATCCTTCAGGTACCTTACTACAGAAATTGCTAACTTTTTAGTGATAGGGTACTAAAACTAAAAAGAGAGAAATGAAAACTTTTTCTCAAAAATAAACCGAATTTTAAAGAAAAACACTAAAAAGTGCATAAATAAGAAGTTGGTTTATTTTTTGTGAAAAGTTATTTCGCGTTTCATATTTCACATAAAATTTGAATCTGCAAAAAGTAATTCTAGCTTGAACCACCTTTTTGAAGGACACTTAACATAAAAATTATGATAAAAACACAGACGTAAGAACTTGTAAAAATTATGACGATACTACTAACAACCACAGAGCATCGAGACGCCTTGTTGGGGACTGCTAGAGACGGCATTGTCAAAACTTTTCATACAAACCAAGCGTGTCAATGAGTGTCACCGTTTACTTATATAAATTATCGGACCATGACAATAGGGAATAAGTGTATGTCATCTTTTTATTTACTCAATAAAATATAGCTCTAGCAAAACATTCATGAAAGTTTTTTTTTTATAATATCTTCATCAGTGACAAAGTTATAAAACTTCAGAGTTGACAATTAGGAAAAACGTTCGACGTGGCATTAGACGTCAGAAATGCCTTAACGAACTGCCATTCGTTAATAAAAAAACAATATCTTGTTGTTTTTCGATCAATTTTGATTCGGTTTTCACAGTATTCTTTAACTGTATATTTATTGATAAATTGATTACAGAAAAAAAACACGCATGTTCCCTTTTTAATATGGCTATGACTCCCAAAACTTGTACATAATATTATTGTATTTTGACATGGCATATCTAGTCACTGTCGACGCGACGTTCCGTGCTCTGTGGTAACAACAGTCGACAATACCCTTAATTCATATTGTTTGAAACCAAACTTCAACAGTATACTTTTTTAGTTTTCTTTGAAAACTTAAAGTGTTAGCCAAAAGAAAACTCACACAACCAACAATCAACTTAACTCGCTACGGATTAGAGTTTAAAATAACATTTTTATCATTTAATACTTTAAGAGAACGTACAGTCAGAATTGCCTGCGGATGTACTTTTAATGACTTTCCCGTTATTTATTTTTGTATAAAAAAAGTTACTTGAACTTTGAGTAAAATGAGAATTAATGGGTATAAATTACAATTCTTTCAGATTTTTTTGAAGCTATCTGGGAAGTAACGGCAGTTGGGGATGTTATGGATGCTAAAGATCTTTGTGGGGTGTTTGAGAGTTCTGCAAACTCAGTTACTGAGAACATTACATACAATAATGGTCATGAGGCTGTAAATAAAGAAATATCCTATTATCGATAGTGAAATCATTATGCCACGTGACATTTCGGTAGTGCTTGTCAATCTCATAAATTTTGGACTTCTTGAATTATCACTGGTTAATCTAATACTAGGTAGTAGGTCAAAACGCCTCTAATGCATTTCATTTAAGTAATAAGGTCGGAAACTTGAATTTAATTAAAAACAAAAACATCCGAAAAAAACAACACTGATTAAGTGAAAATTTACATGTTTCTTATCTGTGGGAGACAGATAAGAAACATGTAAATTTTCACTGGTCAATCTGATACAGTATGGACTTTCTCAATTGTCATTAGTCAATCTAATTCATTTGGGACATTGTGAATGGTCAAAAGACCCCAAATGTTTGAGACGAACAATTGCTATGTCACGTGGTTGATTCCTTATATTTTGACTTTGCGACAATCTTTATCGCTGATAGGATGCCAATTTGTCTAAAGCCGCTGGAACAAGTACATACTGCATACAAACGAAACATACGTTTCGTGTATATAGAGTTTAAAAATAGACAAACCCAACACACTTCTCGGCATACCAAATCCACAATCACAATAAAATCTCATAGAATTTGAATACATGATATTTGGATTCGATTACCTTTCATACCAATTTCAAAGAAACCTCTCTACACTCGATACCACGAATTGTAAAATGTTAGGGCAAACTCTGATTGGAATACTCGTATATTCCACGATTTTGATTGCACAATACTAAATCAATTCACGCTGTATTTCACATGAAAACAAGTAGCTATCTGTGTGAAAATGATTGGCCATTTCGACTTCAATAAACATGCAAGTATTTTTTCTATTCATCACAATTTTTAAGTTAACTTATTCAAACGGGACCCCAGTAATTTCATTCTGTCTATCTGGCGTGCTGACGTCACGAAACATTCAGTTTGAGGTGACTCCTCATACATGTATATATTTGGGGATGAAAATGCTCCATACCCATATGTATTCGGGGTATCGTTGGATCCTATTTTTCAAAAGATAATGATTGAAAGTGAGTTTTATATTAATGTCACTATTTAAAGAGATATTCACTTCTGTTTTCTATAAAACACCGTCAAACGATAAAATAATGATTTAATTAAACGAGCCCCAATTTTGAAGTAGGTGTGTAAGTACTTCGAAAATAAAGCAAATACGTAAATCAAAACTGTTATCTAGGAAAAAATGACACATTATATAGGCCCATAAATTCAAACTTACCTACGAGCATACACACTAAACATACGATCGACAAATCACATTAGATAACCCAATTTTTATGGGCGATAAATAAAATTTGACAAGTCATTACTTTGATGAAACTTGCGGGCGAAATGAAGCGTGTGGAAACCTTTAATATGCGATGCATGGATGCGTGCGTGAAAGCGATGGCCCATAAAAGAGCTATAAAGATTCCCCAGTTACCGGCTCAGGCCATAAACTGTAAGAATCTTGAAACTGCGTCGACAGACGACGAGTGCCTTTGAATACTTTTTTACGACTAAGACTTGTTGTCAATGTCAACGGTCATAATTCTCTCCTACAAGTGATTTTTCTGAGGCTTCTTGATAAACTACTTATAGAAGAAATAAATTCCGCAAATATATCCTTCAAATTAGACCTGGCGTCGTGAAATCCTTCTGTGAAAATGGTAAAATCTAGAGAAGTGTGTTGGAATCGTATTGGTTTGACCTCAATTCGTGCTCTCGTAACAATTTTCCTTCTACGAAGGAGCAAAAAGGTAAGGTTGTCCTTTTTGGTCGTCTTAATTTTCAAATTTTATATACGAATAATCAAACACCCGCAAAAGATTTAATAGAGGGTTAATTAAAGAGGAAAGTCTCATGTACACAAATACAACCGCAAGGAAACCAGACTGAGAAAGATTACTCTAGCGTTTACGAACGTAGTAATTGTGGCTAAAGTTTACACAGTGTTGCGCGTCCATGACGCGCTGGCCAAGTGTCAGCTGATGAACGCGACGAATATAGCCAGCAATGAATCGGAGCAGCCCGCTGCACTGCCTCGTTGCATCGCTAGCGGGTTTTCACCTGCAAAAGAAAAACATTTTAGTATTTAAGTCATCATAAATTGTCAGAAGACAAAACGAGATTGTCCAAAACTTTTCTCATCTATATTGAAGTCATCTTTAAATCTAACCGAATCCAGCTGAATTCGTGAATCTACTATTTGGTCTTCACAACCAAGTTACTGGAAAACACTAGGTAGTATTATGTTCTATAACCTTTGGTAAGACTGGTTGCCCGACGATAGATTTTCAGTAGTGACATTACAAAAGCCGTGTTTACGACAACCTTATTTTTCGTGCTAATTAATTTGACATTTAACTTTTTTTTACATTTTTATGTTAATGTTTTCCCTAGTCGTCGTTTTATTTCGGCATTTGGTATAAATGAAAATTTGGTTTGAAAATACCTCAAAGGGTGACAAAAAGTACAGAAAAACTAAATAGTCCAGTTTTACAAAGCTTTGAACAGAACGCAGGAATTTTATAGACATTTAGGTCTTCCGTCATTCCGTGAAAGAATTAAAAACATCCATCCTCACAAACTATCGGGCTTGTAGGAAGTAGGATTCTTCTTCTTCGTTTCGTTCTTGTCAAAGTGGTCAGTGGTCACGATGAATTTTGTACCTTTGTTCTTGTAACTCACCACACGATCTCTCTCTATTTTGTTCAGTTAGATAAAACTTTAGAGCATTCACTTACAGGACCTCCAACCGCTAATTTAATTTGATCGGTCCACATCATCAGTGACCGCCCGCATGCCCTGTTACCTTCCACTCTACCCTGCACCACCAGGCGCTCAATGGAGTCGTTATTCCGCCTCGAAAAGTATGATATAGATGGACTTGATACAGAACTGGAACTTTCCACTTCACCAAATATACCGGTAAATATTTTCTAATAGAGTGGACATTATTTCTAACATCAAATGCATGAATCAGTGGACCAATAATCCTTTGGAATGAAAAATTTATGGAAGCGACGCGAGAAGAAAATACCAACAGACGATCATGAGCACAAATTGCAACTAAGAGAAATAGACGACGAATCGTAGCATTCGTAGCCAACATTTTTGATAAGGTGATTTTACACACTCGGGATCGACGTTGTATGTGGCTCGCGTAGTATAAACACCTAAAAAATTGCCTTGATGGCGGTGAATGATGATAAAGACTTTTTTTATTATAGATAGGCTAACGCAAGCGTTGACCAGTGACCACTGATACACCTGATGGTAAGTAATGATGTGGTCGACGATAAAGCATGCTTCCCTAGAAGTAACCTATTCACTCATGACTTATAGACCCCTAGATCAAGATATCGGAAAAAAAGACTCCGGTAGGTAATGCCACTACTTTGCTGTATGCTTAATGAAAGTATTTCCAAAACGTTTAGTGAGTATGGGTGGAATGTCTACCATGTACGGATGGCCATCGACGTAAATTATCGGAGTGTTGCAAATTAACAAGTCAAGTGATGCGGTTAGCTGGTGAAAACACATTCACGTGATCACAGCCAACGCAACGTAATGCAACGCATGTTTGACAGTTTGTCTTATCAATTTTGCTTCCTTTTCGATTCAGGCCTAAGGTTTTTTGAACGAGTGATGAGCTTGGCGCTACTTCGACGATCGAATCAAAGGAATCAAGCAGAAGATATTATTAAAAATGGAAATATAAAATAAAAGCGAATTCAGAACCTCCTCCTTTTTTTGAAGTTGCTTAAAAATCGAGTTAGCGTCTTTATCAATGTCTCCACTCAATTAATCAATGAAAAACTGTGTTTTCTTAAACGAAATACCCAATATCAATTTGCCAGACCTGCCCGAGGCCAATGGAGTAGTAGCACATGACGATCGACATATAACGGTGAACAGTGCCACTGATCGATTTCTAACATTAATTCCAGCAATCAACGTCAAATAGGAAAGTGTAATACCACTCCTAGAGAAACCGATGACGTAGTAATTCTCATAGCTAACGTTTTCTTTAGACACGTCCTGCGTCCCGGAAACTAGAAGTTGTTGGTTTTATCCGGTGTAAGACACGACACTTTGATATTTGCGGTTAACACCGTCACCGCGTCGTTTCTTTAGTATTAATAGCTGTTGCCTGCGACTTCGTCTGCATTAGTACTTTTAATAGCCTATTTTTATATCGCGCAATAATATTGAAGGTGTTTGAGCCGACTTATTTGAGAAATTATTATTTCATCATACAAACTTCCAGCCCCCATGCCGTCCCCTCAAGGATGATTGCCGGATCATATGTCCTTCCCAGGGTCTTAAACTATCTCCCTACCAAATTTTATCTAAATCTGTTCAGCGGTTTAAGCGTCAAATGGTTACAGACAGACAGAGTTACTTTCGCATTTATAGCATGTAATAATATATAGCATGGAATCGACACCTGTGCTATCAGTTTGAATATGAATTACTTATACTGATTAGAAAAGCATTTAAAATCTTAAATGGAAGTTATTTTAACACAAAACACACTACAGAAAAGATAAGGCACAGTAAATTATAATAAAAATGTCAGTTAACGGCGAAGCTGTACGGGTTTTGAAATTAAGAATAACATGAATATCACTATATATGTCTTGACGTTATACCTACTACATAACGCCATAATTACTTCGCGCCATTAAAACAATGACGTCAAAGTGGCGACCCTTAGAGGAGGCCTATGATGTTTAGCAGTTAATGCAGCAAAATTTAGCAGTTATGATGATGATTCAGTTCAAACAAGGTTTTGTTTGAACTGATGGTACAAATACTTTAAATCGCGGTAATTTCTCCATTTTTTGACCGTGACCGAAACACGTTTGATTGCTACCGAGAGTAAAAGTTTGCTATATCCTAATCTAGGTCATGGTCTACCCATGTGTAAAGTTTCATTTTAATACTCTGAGCCATTATGATGTGAATGACTCTTACATTTATCTATATATAGGCTGTAAACATTCCTTGCAGAAACACAAACAATATCGAATATTGACTCAATTACGTTTACATAAATATTTACTATCGGTACATTAATAATTATTATACAGTACCTGGCCGACCGAGCTCTGCTCGGGAGAAAAAAAAAAAAAACAACGTTTTCTAAAAATGAAACCTAGCTAGATCGATATATCGCCCCCGCAGGGGGTCTGCATACAAAATTTCATGAAAATCTTTGGAGCCCATTCCGAGATTCAGATTATATATATACATACATATATACAAGAATTGCTCGTTTAAAGGTATTAGATAGATAGATTTCACACAACGCTAACTTCAAATGGAACTTTATTTCGTCAATCCTTGTCACTTCGAAGACGCATTACGAATATAAAAGCTTCGATCAATCTTCTACAAATTCTTTCGAATGAAGAAAATTCAGTTAAAATCGATTCGGTAACAAGATATATTAGATTCTAATTTCACTCGCTTCATTTGGTAGTTCGATTTGTGGATGTTAAAAAATTTAATTGGGTGCCATTAAATGCCCCTCAAGTTAAAGGGAAAAACTACAAGTTAGTGATTAAACCTGTCGTACTGCATCTAGCAGCGAATGTTGAGATGGCAGTGACGAGAATGGATAAAGTGAGAAATGAGTATATTAGAGGAAGTTTAAAAGTGGCGCCAGTGACAGAAAACTCGAAAAGAAATCGTTTTTCCTTGGATGGTCATGTAATGAGGATGAAATTGATGACTAAAAGAGTTATGAATATAAATGTGGATGGATGAAGAGGGAGAGGATGGCCGAAGAAAAGATGCATGGACTGTGCGTGGAGTGGTATAAAAAAGGGAATCAGTGAAAGCGTGATGGGAGACAGGACGGTATGGAAGAAGAAAACACCCCCAAGTAACTTGGGACAAGGGCAGGAATATGATGATGAGATATAGTCAAAGTAAAAATACAGTCCTATGTTATATTCAACCGCTGTATTCCACACGAGGAACTTGTGGCTAAATAATTTAACAGCGGGTCAATCTTCAAGGTTAAGCAAAGCTGATGCGTTATTGTTTAGCCACGACTGGCCACGAGCTACTCAAATATACCTATGACAATAAATTGTTCAATGTTACCTTTAGAAATTGTTGAGCACTCGGCCCAGATAAAATACTGTTCGGTTGCATCTTACACGCATAGGACAAAGATAAATTTATATTTATAAAAGCTGTAAAATATTGTTAACAAATCAGATTTGAATTCATATTCTTGTCTCATTACTCCTCACTGTGACCAAGACACCTTTAGCCATCTCTGATTTGTCTCGTGAGTCTGCTGGACTGGCAGTGAGTATACCCTTCCCGAACCTGGTATTCCTGCCTACTATCCGTCTGTAACCTTAGGTCGCATAGTGCAGACATCCTGAACTTAACTATATATTTATTTATCACACACTAGTTATATGATAGTTTAGGGCTGTAGGGCTTATAGGTCTTAGGGTCGTAGAGACTGTTAGGCTGTAAGGTCTTAGTAGGTCCTTTAACTTATCATATATTTTCATGTACTGTCACACCCATAACATTACTGCGGCCTTACGTGAAGTATGTTAGGGAGGGCGTACAACAATGATATATGACAATGAAATAAAAATAAAACTATTCTTAAAATCGCCAGTCCATTATAAAGGCTTTGATGTTAACTAGACTTTGCTAAAATGTTGATTCTAATTTGAATTCTGTGTTCCTTTCCAAGTCATTAAATATATTTTTATGCTGTAGTCTTCTTAGAACCGAAGCTTCAAAAGGTAGGATGTGAATAAGAAGAAAAAGGTACTATGTGTCCTGACACTTGGTAAAAAGAAGAATTTGATAACTGTTGATGGTATTAACGACGAGACTATAAGTACATTAAAATTAAATTTTGGATACGAAATTACATTTTATTTTGAGTCAAGTTTATTCATTTGAATTAAATAAGAAAAAACGTTAAATTTATGGAGGTCGTTTTCGCTTTATGCTGAAGGAACTTGAAAAATTTAAAATCGATAAGGAATTCGAAAATTATTTTCATTGAAACGAAATGGTGTTTTCACTATTATTGTGACTCCAATAAAAATATTATTCTAGTTGTTACTGAACCTGAGGCTAGATAAGTGTCATTCGACGGTTTTGGTATTTCGACCATGGCCTCATGAAAATGTCAAAATGTAAGAGTAAATCGATAGCGTTTGACAATCCCAAACGTTTTTTTATGTTTTTCCAATAGCAATCGCCACTCTTTCGATGATAGAATGTCACTTGTCTATAGGCATTGGATTCACTTCATCATCATCATCAGCCTATTAATGTTCCCACTGCTGAGATACAGGCCTGCTCTCTGTGAGAGGGAATAGACCGTAATGCACCACGCGGGCCCTGTGCGGGTTGGTGGATGCCATGTCTTCAAATTTTTGGTTTTAAGTCATGCCGGTTCTCACGATGTTTTCCTTCACTGTTTTGAGAGCAGTGGTGATTAAATAATTTACACAAAGTAAAGCACCTCCCTGGGTATGAAACCACGAACCACAACTTGTAAGTCGCGGCCGATACGACTGGACTCACTTAGGCGATTTGTAATATACCTACTCTAATGTAGAACTTGACGTACCTACTCAAACATACCACAACTTACATATTATAATTACACAATCTCACCACATCACCTTGTTACGCAAATTTGTAAAGCAAAGTTGTAAATGATTCACCGAATCGAACTTTTAAGCGTTCGTTCTATGGATCGTTCTATGTTAACAGAATTTGGGAATACATAGGAACAACAACTAATAACAACTACAACTATTTTCTTAATGTCCCTCGGCAATCATCGCATTGCCGAATACAAAGGAAAGCTTATTTCGATGTCCTTCAATTATTAGATTTATTGTGTATAATAATTTGAATTCAGAACTAATTACTATAATGCTGTTTTGTTTTGTTGCCGTGTGAAATATATAGAGCTGTATAAATGATTTAGTAGCTTTTCTCCCATTTTAAACTAAATAACATTATGTTACTATATACTTCAAGTTGATTGAGAGCGTCCGGTCTGCACATATGACTATCCTCTATGGTCTGCACCAAGTGCAAAGGGTAGAGAACCGACGACTGAAGAAACACGAAGTTTGCCGAGGTACAATAAGAAAAGAATTGTACTGTATACGTATAGATTATACGTTATCGATCAAGGAAAACGGTATATAAAACATGGTTTTGTAACGGTTTGAACAATGAAATAATAACAGGAAAAAGGCATAATTTTGTAATTATATAACCGTCAAGTTATCACTAGCGGCCGCAAACATCTCTATGAGGCGGGCGACCGGTAGCAGAGTGGCGGCGGTCGCAGAGGGGGCGCTCGAGCACTGCGTCATTCACCACCGTCCTGAGCGCGCGCTTTACTTTTTACTACTTTGATTTACTTTAACTGTCGACCGTTTGTTTTCTATGTTAACATACAATCCTGTAAAAACCAACTTACTGTGTTCATACTATTACCACCATAGGGCACAACTACTCCTTTCCATAACAATTATTTGCTTAATAATCTGTCCAAAGCACAGCGCTACGAAATTCAGTGTGGACTCATATCGACGCTACTCATTAGGTCGAAACATATATGATTTGGAATCATTGATGCAACGAAGAAGAAGCGTGCAGGATTATGCATAAAATGCTTACCATGGCCGACAATGACACCAGTACATACAACAACAGTATAAAGGACACTATTGCACAAAACACCAGTGCATATACCATCAGTGGACACAGCCCCAGTGCATATGACATCATTGGACACAACATTAGTGCATACAACAGTAGTAAATATAACATCAGTGCATATAACACCAGTGGATACCAGAATAGCAGCGATTTCAGTAACTCATCTTCATTTTCTTTAACGATGCTCGTTATTGAAATTTCAATGTATGTTCTGTTTGTGTTGTCTATAGCTGCGCTTACATACGGAGTGACATCGTGGTGCATCATCAATAAATTTCGTCACTTCAGAAACTATGTGTACCTCAACGTGATCCTTGCAAATGTGTTACGTTTATTATTTTCTGCGATATACATGTCTTATATACATAAAGAGGTAGTACCGATAGTGATAAGTTTTCCAATTGCTTTATTTGATCGGTCTTTCAATTTGTGGTTAATTGTATTGAGTTATATTTTTTATATTGATTTCGTAAAGGTTTTTGATACTCGTATTAATATTCGTAGGAAGTACCTAAAAAGTAGTATATTTGCCTGGGGTATGCCTTTTGTGATAGTGCTTATAATACTTATTCTTTTAGCGCTGAGTCGAATGTATATTAGAATTACTGCATATATAATTACTTGCATTATGATTATGGTAATTTATATTCCTCCGATAGCTAATTTAGTTCTTTACATATCCGTTTTATTTGCTCTGTTTCGCCGTAGTAAATCTGACGCGAGTACACCTTCTAACAAACGGCGTCGTTTCTACATGGCCACGTTGATATTTGTACTCTGTAATAATTCATCGTTATCTTGTTTAATATTTGGTAGCGCTGATATACCATATGGTTATATTTTTGTAGGAATAGCTTTATTAGGAGAACTATTGAATATAATAGCATTAGATTTGTATATAGTTATAGTGAAGAGCAATCGGGAATTATGGGCAGAATATTTCAAAAGGAGATCGATGTAAACATTCCTAGAAATTATATGATATCATAGATATACCCCAATGTACAAAATCAAAATCAAAACCAAATATTTTCTTTCAAATAAACCTTAGAGGTACTTTTGAATTGTCAAACCGAAAAAAAAAGATGACTCTAGTTGCAAATTCGCAAGCGTCAGTAGGTCTTAATGTAGAAGAATTTGCAAGAAACTCTACGGACAATCCTTTCCATCAGTTTTAATTACATTTTTTTGGGTACATCATTCTTGTTGAAAAAATACAAATATGTTAGAACAATGTAAAAAGACGTGCACGTAAAAGCTTCTAGAGTAACAAAAAATAAAATACAATAACAGACCAAGTCATGGCTTACAACTCGATTTTAGTTTCGAGCAAATCATCGCTTACCATCAGGTGAGATGGTGTTCAAATGCGAGTCTATCGGTAAATAATACAAAAAGAAAATTGAATCATCAAATTGAAAGTTTTAGTTTATTAGTCACTGCGACTAAGTCGAGTAAAAGTCCATCAAACAGAGTTTGAATAAGGGCTTTAATCTCATAATCGGACATCATGTCATTCCATCTGGACCTAAGATTTTATACTCCCACAATTTTACTACGGTTTTTATAATAACTATCTCAATTACATAGTCTTGGTTCCATACACCCGATTTCTGAATTAATTTGAAGTTGAGTTTTTGTTAAACTGTATTTTTGCCTGAAAACTTATCATTTGGCACTTTTTCAGGATTACTCCACAGTAAAAGTTCATAATGATGAGTATTCAGACATTGCGTTGTTTCTGATAAACCTAGTAAAAATAAGAAACAATGATATATATTTTTTTGTAATTTGTATACGTAACATAATCCCTAATCCATAATCCCTCACAAGATATTTTTCATTTCCGTATAATTGTTTAGTTTTTAATCTGATTTTGTACAACTTATTTTTAAGTAGTATACGTAGAGATAGAGTTAATTTTACTTTTATAATATTAGTTTTTTTTTGTTGATATCCGTCTCATTTCAATCTTAAGTCTTTGTTAATCTCAAATAATTACAAAAAGGTCAACAAAAAGTTTTTAATATAAAAGTAATACTTAACTTGAAATAATTAAAAAATAAGTTAAAAAATGCCCGAATACGAAAAATGCCACCTACAATACATTCTGCAAAGTAGCATACGACCGCGGTTGTACTCTGAACACCACTATGAATATGTATGAAATACAATAAATTATTTATTGCATGTAAGTTGTTTATTTAATACCCGCTACATATCGAATAGTGCTGCCCGCTACATAACAATTTCAGATGTCGGGTCGGGTTTTAGTTTTTGAACTTATATTTATTTAATCAAAGTATTTTCCCGTCAAAGCCTTCATGTTAGGTTTCTTTAGACTCTGCAGACAGAAAAAGTACGTAGAAGAAATCGTACTTACCAATTCTATATTAAAACCAATGTCAAAAACCACAACTTTTTATCACCCGGCCCAATAAGTATTGGGCATTATTCAGAAAACCCGGTCAATTTAATTATTTCCAGTTTTTATCATATTGCCTACATAAGTAGGCAATATGATAAAAACTGGAAATTGGGCATTTTTCAAATTGCCCGCAGATTATGAATAATGCAGTATTAATCATTTGGTCCATAACATATTCATGCATACATACTTACATACAAATCAACAAACACTGCGACACCGTAGTCTGTAAAAAAATAGTTTTCTGACTGACGGGATATGGCCGAGTTTCTCACCTTTAAATTATTGCGGAATTAATGTGGCAAATTGTCAAGCACGCTTTATTTGCTGTGATTGGTTGAATGAGTTTTCATCAGATAATCACAGCAGACAACGCGTGCTTGCAAACGGTACGCTTGACAAAAATATAATGCACAAAACCGTACCTTCATTTTGAAATCCCTGTTCAACGATATTACACAAGAACGGAAGGAGCGTAAAAAAATTTCGTTGTTGATTTCGAGCTATTTTATATACAAAATATACAGGGCACCTTTTTCAATTTAAATTGTCATATAGCCTATTACCAGCGGACAAACAAGACGCTTCCAACGAAACCTCATTTGTCAAGTTATGATAAGTAGTTTAGAAGTTATGAGGGAACAGATGAACGTATACGTAAGGCACAAGCTCCAGTGCCAGCGATCGGCGATCACTCGCGAACGCGCCTCACTCATCATCAGAGGCCGTTCACATAAACGGGGCTAGATTACTTCGGCCCACTATCAGTAACCGTCGGTCGCCAGCATCACAAGAGATATGTAGCCTTGTTCACATGTCTCACCACACGAGATGTCCACCTCGAGATAGCGGCTAGCCTCAGCGCAGACAGCGCTATACTAGCGCTGCGCCGATTCACTTGGCGCTTCATCACCCCATCGGCGCCCTTCATGGGAGGCGCATGGGAGCGCCCAGTTCGTTGTTCGTTGTTATACAAACATACATACACACACAGTTTTTTTCAGGAATTAATCCTTAAAAAAAACAGTGGGTAAATAAAGTACTATAAATAAATGACTTCTTTGCAATATCTTTTTATGTTCTAACCCGACTACGGGGAAGCAAAAGGAAGGGTTATGTTTTTGACCAGTATTAATTTATTTAAGTCCTACCTAAATATTTGGCGCACGGTTCGCGCATTGGTTGAGCGATTGACTGCTGCGCTGCGTGTCGCGGGTTCGATTCCCGCACGGAACAAATATTTGTATGACCTACAGATAATTGTTCCGGCTCTGGGTGTTTGTGTATGTGAGTTTATATATTTGTAAACGCACCCACGATACAGAAAGAAATTCCTAGTATGGGGCAACGTTGTGTACATACATCGCAGTACATATCCTATTTGCTAAATATATAGCATTCGGGAAGCTCTTGTGCTCTAAGCCATTCTGCTACATTAACGTCCATAGCACTAAGTTCAAAGGTCTTTATAAAATTGATGCAGGTCTTCCCTGTTCATACGACATTTTTACACTTGTATTCTGACCGCTTGTGATACCAAATTGGTTTTGGTTTCTGGAAATTAGTCACTGTGCGCGATGATTTAACATTCTTGCTCAGATTTTCAGGGTATGGGATGTAAGTTGAATGCCTCTATAACTTGCGCATTATGTGTCATCTACTTTGTTCTTTTAGAATGGCACAAAATGACTGAGCCACCATGATGCCGGCATTTTTTTATTTTGGAGGATGATATTGAGGAGTTTAGCCATGCATTCTGTGCCAAGGTGGCTTAGCATTTCCATATTGCCTAAGGTACATCGTCTGGCTTAACTTCTTTGCCATTTTTCATCCCAATATCTTAGCCAATTTTATACACTGTCCCTTCAACAGGCTCTAAAAGTATCTGATTTTGGCTGGGAAATTCTTCATTCATGATGCGAGACGCATAGGACCGGTCAATGTACCGACACTCGGAGGCGGCCAATATCCAGCAGTGAACGTCTTTTGGCTGAAATGGTGATGATGATGATGCTCATTGTAGAATTGGTTCCATCTTTAAATTTCGGCTATTTTAAAATGTCTGTCTGTTTCTGCTTTTTCAATTTAGCATCTAGCTTGTAGACCACGGTCGATAATTTTTGAAACCAAATGAAATAATAATAGGATGAAACCCCCTTGGAAAAGGAAGATAATATAACAAAAATTAAAGGAAAAATAATTTACGTGCAATCTGAGGTCGGGATGTGGAAGGGGGGTGAGTTTTTAAGGTTAACAACGGTTTATCTCGATTTCCGGTAAAACTAAAAGAATTATGAAAAAACGAATGGCAAAGTTGTAGGTAATACAAATATCTACTTTTTTATTCACACCTTTTTGACATAACCTCAAAATATATGTGAAATATTCAAATAACCAAGTTTTTGGTTTTTATTTTTACCATTTAAAAAACAAAAAAAGTTCACTATATTTATTGAAAACTTACATTTTTATGACCCAAACATACTGTAATTTTTTTTGGAATATTTTTTTATTTTGATTTAATATCGAAAAAAGCATCCTAATTTTTAATCGAAAATTCTCACGTCTAAATATCTGCTTTTTTAAAAAGTCGGTGGGCTTTTTGTTCGTTGGAATCTCTAAATCTGATTTTGGTAAATGGTAAATTTTCTCAGAAAAGGGGGAGTTTGATTTATTTACATAGATAAAAGTATATACAGTGTATAAAATACTTAAATAACTAAGACTACAAACATATACACTTTAACCAAAAACTACTTACTAACTAAAACTAAAAATATACTAAAACTAGCTTTTGCCCGCGGCTTTGCACGCGTAGACTACATGCTTCTCCTAACCATATTTTAACAAAAACCTTTTAAACTAACAAAACTAAGCTACAAAACCAATGAAGAAAAAAAACTGTCAAAAGCTCAAAATTCCGTTTTCGCATACAACTTTTAACGACGTCGGTCCTGTAGCGAGTGCCCGCTTCAGGGCTCTGCACTCATACTGGTGCCCCCCTCGCCTCTTGTACCTTTGTTGCACCTCTCACTCCGCGTTGCAGCCGTGTGGATGGAACGTATACCTAATACCCGCCACGTGTCTTGACCCTAGGGTACCATACCGAAAGTATGACAATCAGGGCTGGGCTCAAGTTACTCGCCTGTCTGTCTGTGATTGTTGATTATTAATATATTATTTCTTTAATTATTGTTATCATGTAGTGTAGTGGTAAGTACCTAATTCTGTTATATAAATAAAGAGGATGAGTGCGCCTTATTAGTAGGTATTGCAATAATTTCAGTTACTATCTAGTCTACCTGTAGTTTCATCATCATCATCAGCCTATAGCAGTCCACTGCTGGACATAGGCCTCTCCAATTGCACGCCATTTGCTTCGATTTTCGGCAACTCTTAGCCAGCTGCTACCAGCCACCCCGCGAAGATCGTCACTCCACCTAGCCTGAGGGCGTCCCACCTTACGTTTACCAATTCGCGGTCTCCACTCAAGAACACATCTACCCCAACGGTCATCGGTTCTACGACTTATATGGCCGGCCCATTGCCACTTCAGCTTACTTATTCTGTGAGCTATGTCGACAACTTTGGTTCTCTGCCGGATCACCTCGTTTCGGATTCGATCCCTTAGAGAGATCCGAGCATAGCTCTTTCCATAGCTCGCTGAGCAACTTTGAACCGATGAACCAGCCGTATTGTGAGTGTCCACGTCTCGGCGCCGGAGGTCATAACAGGTAGGACGCACTGGTTGAAGACTTTGGTCTTCAGGCTCTGTGGGATACGTGACCAGAAGACTCGACGAAGTTTCCCAAACGCCGCCCAGCCCAGCTGTATTCTTCTATTAGCCTCCTTATCAAAGTTGTTCTTACCAAACTGCAGAGTTTGCCCGAGGTAAATGTATTCTCGAACAACTTTGAGAGCACCGCCATTGACCACAATGGGTCCCGGAGTAACGTGTGAATTGAACATAACCTGGGTTTTGTCCAAGTTCATCCGGAGCCCGATGCGTGCAGAAGAAGCAGCTAAGCCGTTCAGCATCAGCTGCAAGTCATGCAGTGACTCTGCTATTACGACGATGTCATCCGCAAATCGCAGGTGTGAGATGTACTTGCCGTTTATATTAATGCCGCGTCCTTCCCAGTCCAGCGTCTTAAACATATCCTCCACCGCGTTGCTAAACAATTTCGGGGAAATAACGTCCCCTTGTCTAACCCCTCGACGCAGTGAGATATGCTTAGTTTGCCGGTCCTGACTTTGGACGGTCATTGTGGCGTTTGCATAAAGACATCTCAGCACTTGGATGTATCGCCAGTCCACTTGGCACCGCTGCATAGACTCTAAAACAGACCAGGTTTCGTAGTCCACAAAAGCAAAACACAGGGGCCGATTATATTCTTCGGACTTCTGTATAATTTGCCGCACTGTGTGGATGTGGTCTATGGTGCTGTATCCACCTCGGAACCCGGCCTGCTCCGGTGGTTGAAACTCGTCGAACCTTCGCGCTAGACGATTCGTGACGACTCTCGAAAACAACTTATATACGTGGCTAAGAAGCGAAATGGGTCTATAATTCTTCAAAAGGCTACCTGTAGTTTACCTGCTGAAAATCAGTAGGCAGGGTGCTTGTAGGCTATGCGTTGCATTGGTAGGTAGGTACCTTTTTAGTGCTCACCTACACCACTAAAGGAACCTACGTGCCAAATTTCATGATTGTAGCTTCAGCCGTTTGGGCTGTGCGTTGATGGTCAGTGAATCAGTCAGTCACTTTCTTATTTTATTTAGCTATATGTTTAGATATGGATTATGGCTTGATAGCATCTTCGCTCGTCTGAGCCGCTGTGCCTTTAGCGTTTCCTTCCCACACACTTCACAATAGCTCCATTTGGGAGCTAGGATGTGTTTGCATATATGACACCTCTCTAGTTCTCCCAGGAGCTCGTCGTATGACTGACTACATAGCCTACATTTATCTGACAAAACAAATAAACCGTTAAGAATTGCCGTACTTACGATGATAATAATACCGAAAGAAAAACAAATAGGTTCTTATGACGTCCAAGCAGAGTTTCTTATTGAATGTGGTCAATTTAGCATCTTGTAGTTATATAACTTGATCATTTAAGTAACTGCTTTATAAAATTATAGGTATGTACCTAACTATAATAAGTTTATACCTAACTATCACAACATTTTTAAAGAGAAACCTAAATCTTACCAGTTACTCTTAAACCATACTGCCCGCAAGACGGGCAAAATTTGGCTTTTTTTGAATCTGAAATATGTGTCTTCAGGCTGCAACATCATTAATACATGATTATAAAAAAAAAATGCAGTCGGTAGTTTGAATATCAATGTAATGTATCAAATATATTAATGGTATGTACATATACATAACCAAATTACACTATTATTTATTACTTACGATTTTTTGCATGTTCCTAATCATGTCAATATTTATGTAAGTTCACTGCATACTCCGTTATAATACGTCCTTGTGGCGTAATCACTGCCGATTAACTGAAGCAGTCACAATTGTCATTGCATCTAAGAGTAATGCATCCGCAATGCATCTAACTGATAGTATGGTAGCCAGACCTCACGTTAGGGTTGCCGCGGATTATATCTAGGTACACTTATTTCCTATCACTGATTCATTTATTATGTAGTTAGAAATTAATTGCCTACCTACAGAAGTAATTATTAGGTACAACATTATTTACAGAATACCTATTTTTATTTTGCTACACTGCTGACCCCTAATGCAACAGCTTAAAAGAAATTAAAACGAAATAAACTGCAAATTATTTTAATACAATTGTTACAGGTAAATGTTTAACATTGATAAGTTAGCTTAGATAATAGTTCTATCCCTATCCCGTCTCTATTTAATTCCTATATTTATGCGTTGAGCCCTTTTATAGTTACCAACAGACTTTAAAGACTTGAAAGTATTTTTAATAATGTTTCCTTTGTAAAAGAAGGACTTTTGTACAAATCATTTCATCCCCCATGATCCGCTCCCCAAGGACGGAATTCCCAAAAAAACCTTAAGTTGCGCTAGATTTTAATCTTCACCTCAAATCCAAAATTCGAAGATCCTAAATTAAAACTGACCGACTTTCATACAAACTTTCATCCCCTATTTCACGCCCTTAGGGGTGGAATTTCCAAATAGCCTTTCTTAGTGCTCACCTACGCTACCAAAGGAACCTACGTGCCAAGTTTCATGATTGAAGCTTCAGCCGTTTGGGCTTTGCGTTGATGGTCAGTGAGTGAGTCAGTCAGTCAGTCACTTTCTTCTTTTATATGTTTAAAGATAAAATAAAAATAAATAAAAAAAGAGATATAGTTTTAGTAGTTAGTTTTATGGGACAACAAACGTGATTGTTTTGCCGTTTTTTCGACAATGGTATGGAACCCTTCATGCGCGAGTCCGACTCGCACTTGGCCGGTTTTATTTGATATCCCAAAGCCATTAATTAGAATTTTTGGAACGAATATAAGATATTGATCAAGGACGTAATGGTTTGAACAACGAAATAGTAACAGGAAAATAAAATATATTTTTAATTACATACCGTTACGTTGGGATAACATGAAAATATAACAGTTATATCCTCTCCAAACCACTGTGCTAAGTAATTCATTGTAGTGTCATGTCGACACATATATTATTTGGCATCATTGATACGACGAATAAGAAGCGTGAAGAAACAGTGCATAAGATGCTTACCATAGTAAGCAACGACACCAGTATATATAAGAACACGATACTAGTGTACAAAACACCAGTGCGTACAATGTCAGCGGAGACAAAGTCAGTGCTTTATATCTACTATCTGCTGCAGTTTTTGTTTGCATTGGATACAAAAACTGCAGCCGTATTAAGGACTCGACAGTTACAGCTAGTGTTAGTTTACCAGTTGCAGTTTACATGTATGTTTTGCTTGTGGTGTCTATAGTTGCATATACGGAGTGACGTATTGGTGCATCATCATAAAGTTTTGTAATTTCAGAAACTATGTATTCCTCAAAGTGATTCTTGCGAATTTGATTCGTTTCTTATTTTTTGCGATTTTATTTTCTTATTTCCAGCTAGAGATGATGTTTCTAAGTTGAGTATGTATGGCGTTCTTCAGTTTTTGGTTATTTTTATTAGATATATTTTTTATATTGATTTTGTAAAGGTTTTAAGTACTAATATTTGCAGGCACTACCTTAAAAATAGAATTTTTCCTGGAGTTGCCTTATATGATAATGGTCCTAACGCTTATTTTTTATGCGCTGTTTTTCAAAAAGAAAACTTTAGAATTTATTAGTTTACCACTATGGATAAATATCACATTTCTCCAATAGCAATTTTAGTTATTTACGTATTAGTTTTATTTTCTCTGTTTGCCGTAGTAAAGCTACCGCGAGTACATCCATTAACAAATGACGTCGCTTCTACATATCCACGATGATATTTGTACTCTGTAATATTTTATCCATATCGTTTATATTAGAAGTACTTAAAGTGACTCATCATCATCATAAGCCTTTTAATGTTCCCACTGCTGGGACTTAGGCCTCCTCTCTGTGAGAGGGAATAATGGGTATTTTTTGGAGAAATACAAACATTAGGAGAACTTTTGAATACAATAGCATTAGAAGTGTATATAGTTGTTTGTATGATTGTATGTTTGTATGTTCGTATGTGTGTATGTTTGTGTATTTGTATGTTCGTATGTGTGTATGTTTGTGTATTTGTACGTTTGTATGTTTTTATGTTTGTATCATTGTATGTTACCTCAGTACAATGCTCGATGACCTCAGTAGAGCTTCCAAAAGAGTGGGTCTTAGGATGAACATGGACAAAACCAAGGTGATGCGGAATGCCCATGTTACACCCACTCCTATTAAGGTCGGAGACTCTACACTCGAAGTTGTGGGCGACTATGTCTACCTGGGACAAACGATCCAGTTGGGTAGGTCCAACTTCGCGAAAATGAAACAAGATAACATTAACATCAGGCGAGATGGCGGTCAGCCTACAGATTATAAAAAAAAGATTTCAACCGTCGAATCCGACTCGGCTGGGCAGCGTTCGGGAAGTTGCGCGGTATCTTCTCCAACTTACCACAGTGTCTCAAGACGAAAGTCTATGACCAATCTGTGTTGCCAGTGATGACATATGGCTCTGAAACGTGGTCGCTTACAATGGGCCTCTTCAGAAAGCTTACAGTCACTCAAAGGGCAATGGAGAGGGTTATGCTCGCAGTTTCCTTTCGTGATTTAATCAGAAATGTAGAGATCCGAGTGAGAACCAGGATTACCGACATAACACGAAGAATTGCCAAACTTAAGTGGCAGTGGGCAGGGCATATTGCTCGCAGAACGGATGACCGATGGGACAAAAAGATTCTGGAGTGGCGACCGCGAACCGGTAAACGTTGCGTTGGAAGGCCTCCCACCAGGTGGACCGATGACCTGGTGAAGGTTGCAGGTATACGCTGGTTGCGAGACGAGCAGGACTGGTCAAAGTAGCGACGCTTGGGGGAGGCCTATGTCCAGCAGTGGACGTCTTTCGGCTGATATGATGATAATGTTTGTATGTTTGAATGTTAGTATGTTTGTATGTGTACGGTGAAACCATACACTAATAATAATGCACTAACGCTTGCACGACATGTTTACCTCATTTCACTTATTGATATTAGTAGAGCATTCATTACTCGATTAGCGGTCATCGCGTGTGCTCCCTCGCCCTTTTTATTACTAAACCTTTGGTCCAGATAATATATTTAATTTGACTTTATAAGCAGCAGTATCATTTAGCCATCTTCCTAGCTTTCACATTGATCCTTCGAGCCATCAGGCGGGACCTTGCGATTGTTAGTATTCGTTTTTCTTTGGGAAGTAACGTGTATTGAGTAACTTGTGAGTGAACTCGTCCAGGAATCAGCATATTAGATTGCAGTGATACGTGTGAACTGTGGACATATTTTCGTAACCGCAGTAATTTAGTAAAGCGTTTGTAGCAAAACCCTAGCAGCACTGGGTGGCGTTGCAAAATTGGTTAGCAAGAGCACCGTCCTTAAGCAACGGGAGATCAGCGTCTCTAAAACGGGGCATCTTGAGCAGCAAGCAGCACATCGGTATTTAAGCAGCAGCAGCAGCACTCGGTATCTGCAGCAGCAGGGCGACAGAGCCAAGCTATATCAGAGCAGCAGCGTTTGGAGTGCAAAAGCAAACCAGCGGCAGTCGAAAGCCAGTTCCGAACAAGTAAGATCTCAACAATCATTTAGCTATCTGTCAACATGGCGACTAAGATCATTCATATTTTGTAAATTCCGAGCATGAACAGGTTAGCAAACTTTATACAGCAGCCAAGTCTCTCATTAATGAACAACGCCAACAGATGTCAAGCAAGCTAACGCCTATGAAATCCGTTAGGGGAAATCAACCTATACAGGAGCAGCAAGAGGACGCCGAACTAGCAGAAGCAGGACCAACAGGTTATAAGCAGCCAGCAAAAGCCAGCATGTTACGTACAATGGAGTCAAATGGCTCTACCAGCAAATTAGATGACACGCTGCGTAAGCAAACAGCAATTTCAAAGCATTCAAGAGATCAGCAGGGTTTATTGACCTAGACTCCATGTCAGAAAAATGGGAGATGGTGGACGCCTTGAGAACACTTCAAGCGCGCTGGTCGCAAATTGATTCCCTCCATTGGGAGATAGATAGCGAGACAGGTGGAGAGGAACAGGATTATGAAGAAGTGTATATTCAGCACGAGCGATCATATATTCTGTTAAAGAAAATTATAAATAAAAAGCTATGGAGTGTATCGCATAGAGAGCACTCCACACCAAAATGGATATACCAGTATTTTCAGGCAGCTACCAACAATGGACGTCATTCTAGGACCTTTTTAGCGAAGCTATTCATAACAACCCTACCTTGTCGCAAGCGCTAAAAATGCAATTTCTAAAAGGGAAGGTCAGGGGCGAAGCATGTTGGGAAATTTTAAACAATCGGTATAATAATAAAAAGTTAATATTTACGAATGTTATCAATACTTTACTAGGCCTACCGAGTACGCAGCATCAAACGCTTGGTTATATTAAGAAACTGCATGACGTAGCACTAGAAAGCTTGCATGCAATACGGAACTTAGGAATCGATATCAGCACCTGGGTTCCACATCTTATGCATATATTAGCGCAGAAGCTGGATAGCGAAACGTACGGAGATTATATAGATTCCCTTAAAAATTCTAGGGAGCTACCGGTACTTCAGGAATTCTTAGACTACTTAGAAAGCAAGTTTACGAGCCTGGCAACTTCTCGCAGGAAGCTAGATCAAGTAACACCAAAATCAACTAATCATACAAATAGCGAAGATTTAAACGTACTTACTCCAGCCAATTTCTTGACTGGGCGGTCTGGAACTACTATAATAGAAACGGAAACAGATGTTCGAACTAGATGGCATTTATCAGCTATGATAGTAAATGACATATGGAAGAAATGGAGATTGGAATATTTAACGCAGTTCTCTGTAAGAAGCAAATGCTGAAGCACTGAGCAAAATATCAACATTGATGATTTAGTGACCATCCAGGACGATAATGTGCCACCTGGAAAATGGATGATGGGTAGAGTAGTAGAAAATCACCCAGGTCAAGATGAATTAGTTCGGGTAGTAACATTAAAAACAAAAAGCGGAATACTCAAAATGCCGGTTGTGAAACTCTCAATCTTGCCGATATCGCCTGCTGCAAGCAAAATGAAGGATGATAGAAAGGTTAATCAAGAAATCAACATCAGCTTAAAGGAACCGGACGAGCGGAAGACAAGCAATAATATCAAATCTAAGCGCAGCTTTTAACATACAAACGATGCCAAATAACAATTCACTGTATTTCGAAACAGTGGGCAATTAGCAAGTAATTCGAGATAAATGGAATCTTATTGTCTACTATGACATGAACCCTTACTGGGAAGGGAATACAGCTGCCAAAAAGTTTTTGGATTATTTACAAAGACTCTGCGCATCCCTAAATGATACTAGCCAATGTAATACAATAACGCTTCAATTAAATCACGACTGCAAAGAAATACAGCACTATAATCAACTTATGATTAATCAGCACTTTGACGCGCGCACCAGACAGCGTCGCAACGTTTCGCAGAACAGTACTAGAAGGACATACAGATTGTTAAAAAAAAAGCGTCATCTTGATAACTTGTTAAGAAATCAGACTTCCATCATCGAAGCTGATTATAACGTATTAAAAAGAACAGAGCAATCTATGCAATTACAACATAAAACTATAAACAAACACTTGAATCAATTAGACAGTGCAGCCATTGTTATTAAGCAAGAAGTCGAAGGCGTAGCTAAAACACAAGACCTAAAAAGGATTCAAGATACTCTGTTAGATATCATCACGGATGTCTACCATGGGAAATTCAATACTCACCTGTTAACACCGGATCAGTAACAACGTGAGTTACAGTTTATTTCAGGACAGTTAACAAAGAATACTTCATTGCCCGTGGACAACCTACAGTCTGATCTAAAATATATTTATAGTATGCTGAAAGTAAAAGCTAGCATGATGCAAGAATACTTCATATTTGAGATTACCTTTCCATTGACCAGCAGAGATAGCTACAAAATCTATAAAATCATACCAGTTCCACAACAAGTTCAAAATTATATGATTAGCGTTCTACCAGCCGCAGACTTCGTAGCTATTCGCTTGAAAAAGGATGCTTTCTTTACAATGTCGTTTATAGAGCTCCAGTTATGTCAGCACAATGATATCTCATATTTTTGCCAAGCTAACAAACCGATTGATGAAAAATTCTGTAAACTGGATAGCAATTTAAAACAATGTTTTTTAATTAAATCCCCTTGTCAAGACAGATGGCTCGAATTAAATGAGCCAGTTAGGTTCATGTACTTTTGCTGCAATACCTGCGCGGTGAGGATTATATGTCAAGATCAAGTTGCCTTTAAACAGGTGACAGGAGTCGGAATCATTGACCTAGATTCGAAATGCATGATAAAAAGTAACGACTTTACTTTGTATCCTCTTGCCCATGCATCAGCTAATACAATTAAATCTAACTCTGAAATTGTGACCCCTCAGATAGCAGAATTAAATCATTTCGTAAATATATCTTTATCACATTACACAGCATACGAAGATCCAATAAACAGCTCATTAATCGATCTGGGAGAACGGATAAAACAACTGAAATCTGCCAATACTAACTCACCAGATTACACTCTGTCTTAATTCTTCTTAATTCTTTATTGTACACCAAAAACAACATTGCATACAGTGTGATAATAAAGTACATGTACAAAGGCGAGCTACTACGCATTCTGTCTACGCATGACATTCATCAGTATACTATTTGTTACTGCTAAGTGTAGCCGTTTTGGTGGCAGTGTACTTCATATGGAGGAGGTGTCGAGCAATTTCTTCAGTGGAACTATCCCAAAGTGTGGCAAATAGTGTTATGTTTTCGCGAAAGCAGAGTAGGGCTGACCGTCAGCCAAGTGAAGTGAACATAACTAGTGCGAACACTGATTGTACACGGGACATAGCTACGTCACCTATATCTAAAAGATGTCGCTTTAGATTAGAAGACGTGTAACATTTTTGTATCTTTTTGGCCCGGGAGCATGTACGGTGAAACCATACACTAATAATAATGCACTAACGCTTATTCGTGCATGTTTACCTCATTTCAATAATTGATATTAGTAGAGCATTCAGTAATCGATTAGCGGTCATCGCGTGTGCTTCCTCGCTCCTTTGTATTACTAAACCTTTGGTCCAGATAATATATTTAATTTGACTTTATAAGCAGCAGTATCATTAAGCTATCTTCCTAGCTTTCACAGTATGTTTGTATGTCTGTATGCTTGTATGTTTGTATCTAAACATTATTATTTTTTATTTCTTTAACTTTTCCCCACCCTATGAATTTCTTCTTGTTTCGTGTGTGCGCATTGAAAATGGTATAGCATTGCCTCGGGTCGCGGCGTAAAGTTGCAAGTACAACGCGCGACCGCGAAGCGAGACCAGGACGCGCGACCAAGGCACCGAGGCAGCCCGAGCCAATCTTTGTTTATTTTTATTACAATAATATAATTAATTTATTTCTTTCTTCCTCCAATAGTAACTAGATAACTTGGCTTTGCATTACAATATGGAATAATAATTTTAAAATTATAACTGACTTTAGCGACGCAAAAACAAAACAAAGGTAGGATTCGGTTCGTAGCGACCGCGACGCGCGACCGTGACTCGCGACCACAATTGGGTCGCGCGACATACTGCTTAGTATGGATTTATATGGAGTACTAAACTAAAGGTAGGATTCGGTTCTCAGAGACCGCGACGCGCGACTGCGACCATTCTACTACGCGACCATGGTCGCCAGTCGCGGCGCTACTCCTAGCTTTCCGATGACATCGCCATGCTGCCCGCAGTTTTGCCCGGTGGCCGTGGCTAGAGAGCGGCGTGGCGACCGCGACTCGGTCGCTTCGGGAGCAGTGCCATCACGCGATGCAGGCGAGGAACACCTCAAAATACAATATTTTCTGAATATTTCTTCTTTATAATCTAAATGACGTTTTATGAGTATTTGAATGCAACCCTCTTTTTCTCGTAATGTGAAAATTTAGTCAAACTTCATCCTTTTTTCTTGAAGCATAGATAATCACATAAGAATATCATCATCTTCTTCATCCTCCAATAGCTGCTGAATAACTTTTTTCCTAGCTGCGGACAAAATGTGCAACATATCGTACTACAATAGAACACAACCGATACCCATAAAACTACGGGAAGACTGGCGATGTCGCCGTCGCTGACATCAGAAATCTAGGGGTCGCCCCGTTACAGGCGACCATGGTCGCGTAGTTGAATGGTCGCAGTCGCGCGTCGCGGTCGCTAAGAACCGAATCCTACCTCAAGACAGGGAGCCTCGGTTGCGCGGTGCACTCGCACGTTTAAGCTTGCACGCCCCAAACGCGGTATATAGTGTTAAAACTCGCGGTTTTTAGACTACGTTGATAATAAATTATTCGGTCATTAAAGTTAATGTTGTTCAATAATTTACCTCTTTTCATTATTACTGCTTGTGGAAAATATTATATATAAATAGTGAAACAAAATAAAAATTAAACTTGTCTATATTCTCACAGTAACAAATCAAAAAAAAAATCATAGCTTCTTAGATTGTCATCATATTTTCAGTATAGATTTATCGGCATCTACAAAAATAATATTATAGCTAACAATTTTTTTTTGCTTGCTTTTGTCTTGGATTTCAAATCCTGTTTTTAAAGATCCATGACTGGATATCAGATTGTTTTTATTATTTTGTGTGATGTGACATCGATATCATTGCAATAATATTTGACAAGTATGCTTGCGGCCACTAGAGTAATCTTCTACTGCTATCGATATAATAATCACACCACATCCTAGTAAAACAATCACATTAAGGGGCTGAGGACAAACAGTTGACAATCGACATCTGAGGTTCTAAGCCAAGCCCACTGTCATCGATAGTTTAGGGGCAAACATAAATTGGAGCGAAAAGTATTTGAAAATTAAATACACAAGGCCGACCTCAGAGGCCCGCATAATAAACGGACTCTTCCGATGGTTTTTACAAAAATATAACCGCGCAAGTTCTTATTTCAAACTGGCGGCTAGCATCTGACATCAGATCGTTCACTATTATTTTGCCTATGAATGCAACCTTATTGCTACGAAAATAAAGATCACTAAAATAGGTAATCTGGCTAGTGTCATACGAGTCTTTGCCGTGCAAATTTAATAAATATTATAATTATGTCTATACTATGCTACTGCCACATATAAGAACACAGTACGTGACATTTTTTTTATAATAGTTTTATAGCCAGATAATTTTATTAATATTATTTTAATGAGTTCTACTATACTGAAATGGACTGTGTAATGGAAACTTTAAATATGAATTGTGATTTCGTGCTTTCATTAATCAATTTAATAATTATTTACAATAGGAAAGTCCCATCAAATTGTAAAACACCTTAAACTTACAAATATCCTGAACTTACTAGGTTCGGCATTGTATTTTTTAGGCATATTTAAAATATCTAATAGAATTTAGGACACTATTAATATCATTTGTACAATTCATAGGTTCATATTCCTTGTTTAGTATTCTCTTAAAATATTAAGATGTCATTTAGTTACTAGTACAACATGACTTTCCATAGCCTACTTTAAATCATAATATATTTTTGCGCTATCCTGGAATATAATAGTTTCAAAGCACCTACTGGGTTTTGATATACACCAGCCCTCTGGGGCGAGGAGGTCACGTGGTGCCGTTTTTAAGATAACATGAATTCTATTTTGAAAGAGGTTTAAATACTTTTTAGTTATCGACTTAGTAAGTAAACTAAACGACATGAGTCGTTTATAATACAACAAAAATGTAGGTGCTAGTGACAGCGTTAGTGCCAGAGAATAACAATAATACAGAGTTTGACAATATTCCTTGTGATTTCGTTAGTTCCAATTAAAGCCACCAGGCTACAAGATCTGGCTGCATTATACCTGTTTTTTTTGGAAAGATTGAATTGACGAGAAATAAATCGAATATGTTTTTTGCAAAAAAAAAAGCGACATACGTCCTCCTAGCAACGCCATAAAGCGATCACTGTCGAATTGCACTGGATGGAAAGAGAAGCACGATGGAATTCGTATGGATTTTGATTATAAACTATAATAATATGAATTACTTAAAAATAATGAATGAAACTTCAAAATATACGACAGTAAAGTTTTGCGTCCTGTTATGATACGTTATTGTTGTTAATTGTACAAATGTACGCTGGTCAGTATTACCGGAATTTTTTTTTTGAAGATCACGGTAAGAGGTTACTTTGCCATTCAATTGTATCGAGGTTTTTGTGCGTAAACGTGTTTCGGCCACAACAAAGTTTTCGGAAATATGATCAAGATTAACATATCTTTTTTCCGCTGCCACATCTTCAACAGATGTGGCAAAAAAATAATTAAAAGAATGCCTATTTATTTTTTTATTTTGGTAATTCAGCCCCTTAAGTAAAGACTTGCTCAAATACACATCGTCGTTTTTAGTCTTTCTTTTTTTAGGAACATGATTGAAAGATATAAAGAAAGAACAGAAGGAAAGAATGAAAAGAAAGAAAAAATATAACAAAGAAAAAAAGGAAAGCTAGTAAAGGGAGAAAGAAAGAAAAGAAAGAATGAAAAGAAAGATAGAAAAGAAAGAAATATACATCTCACCTCTCAGCACGTGAACAGATACGGCGGAGGCCGCGACATCCGCTAATGAACACGTGTAGTTCCCAGAATCGTTTCTGTTGGCGTTCGCTATGTAAAGGCGAGAGAGAGCACCGTTGGCCGTCGCTTCTGTCTTCACGCTGCGGAAAAGAGAAAATATACTTTTTAAATCATCATCATCGTTTCAGCCGAAAGACGTCCACGGCTGGACATAAAGCTTCTCCAAGTGTCGCCACACTGATCGGTCTTGTGCGTCACGCATCTATCGGATTCCTGCAGCCTTAACCAAGTCGTCGGTCCACTTAGAGAGAGGCTAGAATGCCTTTGCATCTTCCTGTTTGCGGTCACCACTGTAAAACTTTTCAGCACTATCAACCATCCGTCCTGCCCACAGCCATGAGTTTGGCAATTATTGAAAAATAATGTAATTTGCTGTAAGTCGTATGATAGAAAAAAATATACAGAAAGTGAGAGAGTGATGGCAGTGTGCAGGACGGATGAATGTCAATTTTATTTTACGACCATCAATAATCGCAGGTAGAATTTAACCAGAGGCCCTAAGCAAAGTGTCATTCTATTACCGTAAGCGATAAACGTAAACTTAATAACAACACTAATCTTAAATAACACACTAATCTTAAATAACAGATGGTCACGGACAAAAGACTGTTGACTGTCAAAGATGGTGTTGATAAAAGTATGCCCGCGTCTAACTAAAAAAATTGACAACCTGAGTAGAAATAACCTAAAAATTATTATAAGGACAATAACGGGCCAAACCCTTCTTAAAAAATATCTTTTCAACATAGGCGCCACGGACAGCCCAATTTGCAGGGGCTGTTTTAACGCCGAAGAATCAAACGCCCACTTAATCCTGGAATGCGAGGCCGTAGCATCTCAACGCGAAGAAATCTTCGAAAAGTGAGGTCACTCCGTGAAGGCTGTGAAGCCCCAATAAAGCTTCTATGCTTTTGGACGGAGCAAGGCTGGCTATATTAGCCAGAGTCCCCAATGGACCGAATTGGAGTGTAAGTGCGGCAACAGACTTCCCTACCACTAATACCGTAAGCGATGGTCGAAATACCAAAATGTAAGGGATTGATCACGTGATTAGACAGCGTTAGTTATTCCCATTTGTCTTTTTTCCAATCGCTGTCACGATACTTTCGTTTATAGAATATGACTTGTCTAGAGCCTTATGAGGGGGATCATTCGAAATTTTACAGGTGTTAAAAGGACTCAAGAATATAAACAACTTTAACTATAGAACCAACAACGAAATTGTAAAAAAAAAACATCCAGACCTCAAAAAAAAAGGAGTCGGCTCGTCGCGTGCTAGTCACGCTGAACTTTTCTTCGACTGGACAATCGACATTGATAGCCAACTTGGCAATGCTGCCAGCATTCTGGGCTCATTTCCCATTAACAGTGATTTGGGCGAATTGTTTGATGTCCAATGAGCCCCTTGCCCTCTCCCTTTTTTACACTCTTGTACATAGTTTGTATATAGGTACGTTATTTATTAGTCTCTGTTTAAATAATAAAGTTCTCAGACCACTTTATTTCGTTAAGGTACACGAAGTATGTAAACTGCAGTAGCACCAATAGAATGTAAAATCGTTAACTCAGGAATAAACAAAATGTCGAAACACCTAACCAAACAAGATTCTGCAGTCGTACTCGTACACAATTTAGAGCTCCACCCTCTCTGTGAAACAATTAAGAACAGACACAATCGATATTTGATTAAACGAGTACTTGGTCCAGTCTGTTCAGATAGATGCTACTGTCGATCCACCTGATTGGAAAGAGGAATCCTGATCTATTTTGGAATAGAGTTCAGTTTTATCGACGATCCGCTTTTCGAACGATTTTTTACTTTGGAAATGTACTGGAAAACATTCGGGTTTGAAATGCAGTTTGATGTTGTTTAAATTTTACTGCAATACTGGGTAAATTTTCATAAAATACAATTATTTTCTTAACCCTAGAACCGTAGCATTTCTGTGCTTATGTTAAGACATATTCTTTTAGCCATTATTTAAGACGAGCCCTTCCTCCGAGACTTCGTTTGCATAGATTGCTCGAAAATGTATACCTAAAAGTCCCTGTCACGTGAAGCTATATATTTTGTAAATAAAGAATTCTACTAAGTTACGTAGCGACAATTGAATCAACAACAAATATTCCCAAATTCAATCATCTCAAAGTAACGTACGTGTAATACGAAACTAACAAGCAATTTCACTTGTTCGAGTTATATTTTAGTGATATATAGCGCTGTCATTTAATGTGTTGTGGTACTGGAGCGCGACTGCCACAAAACATTAGATGGCAGTGCTTTAATATAGCCTGGCCAAGTGTTCAATTGTCACTACCTAACTTTGTAGTATTCTTTATTAGCAAAACTTATAGCTTCTCGGTGACGGGGATATATTTCTAAATAGAAGAAATGAGATTTTTCATACAAACGATTGACGATCCCCCTTTACCCCTCCCCTCAGAGGTTAAATTTCCCAATTCCTTTCTTAGTACGCAACTACGCATCAGCCACGTATTAAACTACAAATTTAAGATTGTCCAAAATTCAGGCTACGGTAAAGGCTGACAGGCTCAAATGAAATTGGGCGGGTCACGTCAGCCGCATTCACAGTGACCACTGGGCATGTGTCTCCATGCAGTAGTTTCCTGAAAATGGAAGGCGCCGTCGAGGCTGGCCCAGGAAAAGTAGCGAAGTGATATGGGTACACAATTATTATACTGAGGGCTGGTTTTAGATAGTGCGGGAGATTAATGTCTGGAGAATTTAGGGCAGGCCTTTGGATTGCCGAAATGTCAAAATGACTTTTTTTAAAGATAAAATGTCACTTGAACATGTACATCTGCGAAGGCATCGACATGTACAAGACGATGGGATTACCAATCTTCGTGACGACCCCTCCTTTCCTAAAGACGTGTAGGTTTAAAAACTTAATGAATTATAATCGCAAGCTTAACATACATACATAATTAATTTAGCGACACCGCCACACACTTTAAGAAGGGATTATGTGTAAAGCCACTAAAGGGTAGCTAACGACTTAAATATGTTTTGTGTGCCCCAAGGGTAAGTAACGTATGGTAACAATAGTTTTCCTTAATATGTTCATTGTTCTTTTGTTATTAGTTTTCTCTGTTGGAAGCAATTTTTCGCATATTTACATGATAAAACACCACGCTTGAACTCTTCGAGAGGTTAGCTACAGGTACACCTATAGTACACCCATACTTCGCCAGTTATGTTTTTAGGGTTCCGTACCGCAAAAAAAACGGAACCCATCTATTAGGGACCACTATATAACCACACCAATTTCTTCTTTGATCACTTTGTTGTTCGTCTGTCTGTCAAGACCCATTATCTCGGGATCGTGTGGAGGTATCAAGTTGAAATTAATATTGTATACTCAAGTTTGTAATCTCTTGCAGCTGTGAAAAAATCAAACTTGTAGATCAACGCTATCAAGAGATACAGCCGTTAATGACACATATTTTACACTTGCAAGGAAATCAAAATCTACAGAGTACTTCCCGTTGACCTAGAATCATGAAATTTGGCAAGAAGCAATGACTTATAGCACAAGTAAAGAAAGAATCCGAAATCCGTAAATTTTGAAAAAAAAAATTGCAGTTAGAAAACTGACCGCAACTTTTGTATGGAACCCTCAGTGTGCGAGTCCGAGTCGCACTTCGTAATTTTTTTATGTTTCTTGTAAGAGGGGGTGAGCCGTCTGGTAGTGAAATAGAGATGGTGGGATTCGACTTTCACAGCCAAAAACCAGATTTCACACTGTATTAAATAATAGTAATTTATGAAACTGTTGCATAATGAGGGGTATTAAAACATGAGTGTGTGTTTAATAGTTTTAACATGAATGTTTTAATACCTAGTTATGTGCAGTTTCATACACTACTTTATCTACACTCATAAATTGGGATTGAACCTACTAAATACCTCTTATAAAAAATAAAATCGTGATAGCATTTGTCATATACTTTTCTCGACTTTGCTGGTAATAAATTAAGAGTAATTTCCTTCGCTGCATCTAAAATATCGGGCGGAGTCAAATTTTCTTCACATTCACTGATATCAGACATTTTTAAACAATAATTTAAATAACTCATGAAATTCAGTACAGCAAAACTTGCAAAACGTATGAATGGCGCCAAAACCCAGCACATCACCGCAATAACCTTAGGCTTAGCACGTACTGCGATCTTTATTCGCGCGATTTTTTCCGCACATTAGTCGACCTATGGAATTGTATGAAGTTGTTTGCATTGTGGTAAAGAAATCGTGCGGGAATAATACCGTAAGAAATCCGTGTTTTGCCACAGAATCCACCGCACCACGGCGTGAATTTTATTCGCCCGAATATTTTGAGCTCTATGAACAGGTAGAAGGAAACAAAATTCGCGCGAATAAAAATCGCAGTGCGTGCTAAGTCTAAAGCGGGTATTGTCATAGACAATTTAAAATTGGAATCAAATCTTTTTATAATAGGTACTATAAAATGGCATACCAAAAAAAAAAATATGGAAACTCCTTAGTGATTAACTTCTTGGATTTGTCCTGTATCGTAATAGAAAAAAAAATGTTTTATAGCATTATTTTGTTAGAGAAATAGTGTTATAATAAGATTCTATTTTTAAATTTCGATATTGTGTTTATAAATTATGCCAATATAAACTCGTTTTGAATTTTATAATACGAATATTAAGATATGAAAGTAGATAAACATTATTAAAGCTCTCACCCTCAATAACAATCCATAATCCCTTTTACCGGAAAACAAGGCTTAATTGTAAGCCACGGACCTAACATCCCAAAACAACATATAAAATAATGAAAACAAAAGATTTATCCTTCCAAGTACCCTTTCTGCTTATCCCTTATCGGACTTAATTAAAATGTTTAGTCAAGCAAGGCGATTAGTGTGGTCCAGAGAGCAATAAGGCGACTCAGCGGCCAATGTTAGAGGTGGCATTGTCAAAACAAACCAAATCAAGCGTGTCAGTGAGTGCCGTGACAATTCGTCATAATATAGCACTTTATATACTTTTTCTCAAAAATGGTATGTAATGTTGCCATAACATCTCTAAAAAGTTTCCAGAAAGTGAATTCTACCGGCGACTTATTCACAACTGTCCAGTAAGAAGCGAGATTTTAAATTTGGAATCTCCTACTGTCCAGTAAGTAAGTATGTAATTTACTTACTGGACAGTAGTAGGGATGGGTCCGATATATCAAAACGTAACTTATATCGGATATGTGTTAGATATCATATCATATCGATATCTATATCAAAATAACCGATATTACAAAAGCTGTATCTAATAAAAACCTTACTTAATTCTTTATTGTACACCAAAAACAATATTTAATACAATGTGATAATAAAGTACATGTACAAAGGCGAGCTTAACTCAATGTTGAGTTCTCTTACAGCAAACCCTAGAGTGACACACACACAAAAACGTAAAAACTACGAACAAAACGCAAACTTTACAAACGATATAAGGAGCCATATACGCAACCACTCTTTCTAAGTATTATTTCGCGTTCTTTGTTAGTATGCTCATCTAAATAACATGTTAATATTTGCAAACTGTACTACTAATACCGATGTCTGAAAACCGTTTTTGATATCGATATGAAACTTTACATCGGTTTCATTACAGTACCATACACAAATTAGAGTTTAGCCATTATAACATGTTTAAAGGAGGGAGGCTCCAAATATATATCTATCTCTCTTTGTGGTATGACATTTTATGAGATAGATATATTTTCGAGTCCATTAATCAAGATGTACAACAAACAATAGTACATTACTGCAGCGGCCAGCAAAAGAGGCTTTGATGGACGAACGTATAAATGTAGGCCGAGGCGAAGCCGAGTCACACATACGTGAGTCCATCAATGCCTAGTTGTGGCCAAGACTTGTATGCATATAATAATGCGCGGAAATTAAAACTAACTAGTACATAGAACTCATTTTGTCAAATACAATTACTTTTCAAAATCAATGACGAACAAAAATAATTATGCCCGCGTTAGGCCTTAGCACGCACTGCGATTTTTATTCGCGCAATTATTTTTTCGCCCATTCTGCGGCCTATAGAATTGTATGAAACTGCACGCATTGCGGTAAAAACTACATAAATCCGCGCAAATAAAAATCACAGTGCGTGCTAAGCCTTAAAGTGCCCTTTTTTTTTAATAAACTTTTCTTAATAATTTTTTTTTAATAGCTTTCTGTTTGCAAGCTAGTTCGAAATTTAAATAAAACCTTTGATAAGTTACCTCCTTGGTTGCCATTTTTCGGTAAAAAGGATCGTTCCATTTTTAAATTACACGACAGATATGAGTTTACTATATAATTTATTTGGCCGATACACACGACAGATATGGATTTTTATACAACTTTTGCCGGCCGCTGCTCTCATGTATTTGGCCTGTACTGCAATTTTGATTTATCTCGAAGAAGGTTGTCAAAATAATGCTCAAATTTTCAAGCATGATTGAGAAAATATAAACAAATGCCCCCGGTAAATCGATCACAATATCTATCAGTAATTGCCCTAATATGAATGTAACCTAAAATATTAATTATACGAAATTTGTTGTTAAACTTTCTTTAATTTTTGAGAAAAGCATTATACAACCTCAACCAGTAAGAAAGCCATCGTGGCCTCGTATATAACCGGATCTCACCTGCGGTTGGGTCCGTTTAACTCATACTTGGCCAGGAAGGCTTACTTACTGGATTCTGCAGTAATGTTCTATTTATTGCTATAATTAGTTTACTTTCTATTTATTATATAGTATCTATTGTACGTGTTTTTATTATTCATTAGTTTAGCACATACATATTAACATTGACAACGATATTTTTTGGCGTCAAGTGGTATATAATTCGTTGATAGCCAATCTTTGTTTATTTTTATAATAATAATATCATATCATATTGGTGGTAGACCGAATCGAGAGGCGTGCAATGATTGTTGACATAACTGTCCCGCATAACGGGCACCTCGTGAAAGTCGAGAAAGATAAGCAAATCAAGTATCTTGACTTGGCTCGCGAGGTTGTCGACATGTGGGATGTGGACACAGCGATCATTGTACCGATAGTCGCGTCAGCCCATGACTTAATAGCCACGAGATTCGACCAACACCTTAGGAGGCTCTCGTTAGCCCGCTGGGTCAAGGGCCTGATCCAGAAAGCAGTAATGCTGGACACGGCTCGTATTGTTAGAAGGTTCCTCTCTCTGGAGCCCTGACCGCCGGTAGCTTGGACCCTGTTCGCAATACCGGTGGGCCTCTATTTTTTATATTTTTTAATGTTTTTGCTTTTTAATTCATTTTATAAAAAAAAAATTTTTTGAATAAGAAAACAGATAAATAAAGGATATAATATCATATCATCGTATTCTTCTTCCTCCAATAGTTACTTGATAAATTGGCTTTCCGTTGCAATATGGAATAATAATTTTAAACAATAAAACTGACATTAACGAGTAAAATCGACAAGAGTTTGTGTGCGACACCTGTCGCCATCTCGTTCTACGAGATCGCTACGCGCGATTGCGGCAGGGAGCCTCGGTCACAAGTCTCGGTTTCGCGTCGCGGTCGCGCGGTGTCCTCGCACCTTTGGACTCGGAACTGACCCCAACAAAGTTGAAAAATGCTAATCAGATTGATTAACTGATTGGGTACTCTAGTCGACGCTAGTTCTATGGTGTAGTCTAACAAAAGGGAACTTAAGTTTAAGTGAAATACTTTAACTATAGTATATAGTAAGTAGGTGTTTAAGTGTATTGATTTGAGGATAGTTTCTAGTTGGTAGTCAATCATTTTGAAGATTATTGTGAAGATATACAAGGATGTAATATTTTGAGAGCTCTTGGTTAAATAATTACAGCCGTACGAGTCTATCTTCAAGGTTAGTCAATACTTGCCGAGGTTGGTCCGTGGATGGGTTCCATTCATTGTATTATTATGGTGTCCCGGCAAGCATTTGTATATTTTTTGAAATCGTAATAGGCTAGCCATAAAAATTTTACACCAATCTTGCTGAGGGGTATAATGTTACCCCGTTACTGACACACACACAACACAGGTGCATCTGGTTAAATTGCAAAAAAATAGATGAGAAAAGGCTATGCAGATTGATTGAGTACTTTGAGTTTCACCCAGACAAATGATAGTGACACCATTATCTTAATAAAATTACCCACTTTTTTTTTAAATCAAGCTTTTTTCGTGTTCTTCTTAGCAAAACCTTTCATTTGATACTCATATCATGGCAGTGAACAAAAAATAACTAGTCCGCCATCTTGGGCCGCCTGCCATATTGGAATTAGAATGACGCTAATTGTGCACGATTTGTCATCTAAAGTAAACGTTTATGTAAAATTTCATCTTAACTAATTGAGCATAACTACTTTAAAATTCAGTTGCAAAATTTGATAAGACCCGAACACACATACATCAACTCAACTTAAATAAAAGCTTTTAAAACCAGAATATAATAAATATATTTGGACTCAAAATTGCATAGTACGCGATTATCTAAAAAAAAAATAATGAAGTTTAAACAACCAGCAATTCAGACCTTTTTTATAAGCCAAAATCCTGTATAAAGACAACGTAATTTAAAAAGAAAGCATATAATATTATAATGAAGTCATTGTACGGCATGAACATTTTTTATACGAGTATATAATTTCGACAGACAAAAAAGTATGTTTTCTGAGGAAAATGAATAAATCTAAACATAAGGAGGAACTTGTAAAGAACAAAAGATTCGGCAAAGTTGATTGCGAATCAAAAGAAAACATAGAATGTATAATCTTGGCCAAATCAGAGAAATCAATGAAAGCGGATATTTTTATTTTATCTTTATATCAGACGATTCTTCGAATAAGGAATACTCGTTACTGTTAGGTATTTCTTTCATCTGTATTCCCCGACGAATTTGTCAGATAATAGTTCGTTCACATTTCTCCAGTTATGTCCGTGTCTCAAGTAATTAGGACAAATCTAGAATGTATGCCTTCAAACAGGCATAAATCAAAATTCCAAATTGCTACTCAAAAATTCCAGGTGGAAAAACCCAAAAACTCTTTTCCTTACCACGGGAATAGAATCCAGGACCTCGTCAGTACGTGCGACGCCACTTGAATCTTTGAGACATGAATTAGAATGTATGACATTTTACAGGATATTAATAATGATATTATGACATTGTATAGGGAATTAATTGAAATTTATGACATTGTATAAGGAATTAATTAGAATTTATGACATTGTGTAGGGAATTAATTTAATTTTTTGACATTGTACAGGGAATTAATTGGAATTTATGACATCATATAATTTTAATGAAAATTTTCCTGCCCGAATTTGAGCAAGACAATGGACTGCACATTCACTTGACATCTGGAAATGTATAATTATGTACTGTGTTAATAAGCAATGAACATTTGAATTTGAAATGAAAAAGGTTTTAGCTATTCAAAGTGACATTCTATCAGCAATAACGATATATTTGGAACTAATCGCATGAAAGCCCTTATATTTCGGCCTCCTTTCACAATGGCGATCGGGACCACATAATGGTTAAAAAAAAACCCTGGTTAAGTTCTTCCACTCGCTCCTACTTTCAGCAACATAGCTTCTGAGGTTTTAATGTTCAACGACGAATGAATTTGGTCTGACCAGCGCATAGGACTTCTTCCTCTAGGTGGTTTGCTTTCAACTATTACCTTCAGTAGGTTGTAACCAGGTTTGCAGGCGGTATGGCCATGAAATCAAAAATTTTGCGGCTACAAATATTAAATTATCTTTGCCTTTTTGGCTTTTTTGATAGATTGACTTTCCAAAAACATTTTACAATCACGATTTCAAACGACGCCAAGATCAGCATCTTCCAAACTTTACTAACAAGCGAAATCAAATTCACTTGCTTCAAAATCTTTGTAACAATCAAAATTTCTTGTTAAATGTGTATTTAAAGGGATTTGATACTGGCTTTTTAATCCAATTCTTGAAAAACACCCTGATTTATTACAAAAAATATCAATCTGAATTCGTGAACTTTGATGATAGGGATAGGCTAATTGACTTTTCATTTTAAACTCTTTTATTTTATCACTCGACTTGTTCTTTTGAAGGATGTCTTATTTTTTTTAGTTAATCTCATTTGGGTGATGGTAACCAGCCAAATGATTAACAAGCTATCTCAATATTCGAGGTGATTTGCGGTCATCAAATAAAAGAGTTTGCATCTTAGAAATACTTCTTAAAATTCTCAACATAATGTAAGGACGTTAAGGAAGTTAAAAAAAATAGATCCAACCCTTTGTAACATAGGACAAGGGCAGGAAGATGATGATTGTAAGGAACCGAGAAGATGCACTTGAACACAAACAATATGCGAGGATAATTAATCATCATCATCATATCAGCCGAAAGACGTCCACTGCTGGACATAGGCCTGGCATATCCTGTCCGAGATTATATAGTCCAAGGATATTTGCAATATTTTTGAGTTTATGAAGGGGAATAGAGATTCTCTTTATTTGCGAAGACAGCTTATATAGCTGGTTAATTACTCTCCTTTTATATAGATTTATTCTCTTATTTGAGGTCGGCTTTCCTACAGCCTTATTGCGTAATGAATTCGGCAATTTAAAGGACAAATAGTATGAAAAATCAATATATAAGTATGTATTTCAGTTATATATTATATAGAATGTTTTTGTTTATGCATTGTGCTGTACACGTATTTGTTTAGTGTATTTAGTTAGTAAGAATTGAAATTTTCATTTGTTTTTTTTTTGTTGTGCGCTTTTGTTAACTGTCCTAATGGTGTAAATCTCTCTATAACACTGAGGTTTGCTGTAAGATAAGCTGTAAGCTCGCCTTTGTACATAAGTTGTCCCTTTGTATTTGTATATTATTAGTATACAGTTATGGGTCAAAAGTGCAGTCACACTCTACCAAAAACGGCAGCGGCAATTTTTTTTTAGGCATCGGAATTTCAACTTATTACGGTTAGTAGGTATACTCTGTACTCAAAATTTCTATACAACATATTAAATTTGTTGTGATTAGTTTAACTTCTTCTACAAAAACCTAGCCATTTAAGTTTTGGGAGAGGACTGCACTTTTGACCCTTGAATGTACAATAAATAATATGAACAATCGACCAGTCACATGCGAGATAAAAGACGTGATGTGGATTTTCGTCTATGTGATTTGTCGATTGTTTATACTCTTTGCCCTTTGACTTGTCGAATTCATCACGCAATAAGGCTACTGGTCATTCTGCGCCAGACGTGTTTGTACTGGGTCGTCGATATATCTAAGTTTGCTGCCTTTGGAGGCCTAGACCAAGTGTTATTCTTCATTAATGGTGAATGTCGAAATGCCAAAGTGTAAGGAATTGGTCACATGACATTTTGACAGGGCTTGGCAATCCTTTACTTTTTTGACATTTTACAAATCGGTATCGAATTGTCTTCGTTGATAGAATGGTAGTGATGCATCGGAAGTACCTTAACAGATGCAGAACCGCCTGCCCGACACCCCGGCGTAATGTTTCGTTTAAACTGTTTTAAAAATGGCGTAAAAAGAAGTAGAAACGGATGTATGTACTTAATGTGTGCGGAAAATCCCCAGTTGCGGAATCAGAAGCAGAGATCTGATTCGTCACTATAGAATGTCACTTGTCTTTGAACCTCAGGTCAAAGTTAATTTAAATTTTCGCTTTTAGATTTCTCGTCCCAAAAATATTAACACTACCTCCCTACTCATCCAATTAAGAAGACAACAGCCGTAGTAATTCCAACTAAATCAATGTACTTATAATTAGAAACTCTACGTCGACTTTATAAATTTATATTATTTGACTTTCTCAGCTTAACTTCTACCTATCCGCCTAATTAAATATTACCCTACTAAATCAGGGAGGTAGCGCTGTACAAAACAAATACACCAATTTAACACCCCATAAATTTTGGGAGGCTGAATTACGATGCCATTGATCTGAGAGAAATATTTATTTGTGGAACGTTTTAGAACGGTTGTAATTGGGTCACTTAACAGCGCAACCAACCTTGTTTTAGGCTCTGGCATCGACGACGGCGTGATGAGCTTAACTCCTTCGTCATCATCATCAAGCCAACGTCTTCAGGTGTGGCCTGCCCATTAGTGTGGCAATCGCACACGACCAGGGTAGATTAGTCGCAGGACTAACGACATTCCAAAGCATGGGAGTATTATACCGTCAACTTCCAAACTCCAACATGCTATTAAAAAAAAAACAAATATAATTTTGCTCTACCTAGAAATTGATCCTAGATCCTTACTTTCTGCATATGCGTTTGGAACCGCAAGACCAATGCATGGGACAGTAATCTTTTACTGCCCATACCAAGCAACAACTATCTGAAATTGAAATACCAACCCATCACGGAATAGTCTGATATTTAGAAAATCATCCGAACATAAATTATTATAGCTAATAAAATTAAATTCCATGAAGCACTCTAAAAGATTTAGAATCTTTCCACATTACCGGATATATCACAGTCGGCTAAACTTCTCATTTGCAAAACCACTTAAAATTAAACTATTTCGAAATCGAGCTCATCTAATATTCAGCACTGTTGATTGAGAATCAGCCTTTTGAGTACGGCGAACATTCCATGATGGTAAATAATTAATTTTGGTGGAATTCCTTAGAGCATAGCTTCGGAAGATTATTGTATTAAGGCAAGTTTACAGTTGCCTTAGAAGATATTACTCGGTGCTATTCTCGGTACAATATTTAGGGTGTAAAGTTTGGGATATACGGGAAGTGGAGTGGAGTTAAGCTTGCTGATTAGAGAATAAGGATAATACATGTTACACGTGTTATCAATGTTGTTTTTATTATTTTTGACCTTTACCAAGTTAACTTTATTATATTTTTTTTATTTGTGATTGGTTTGCTCTTGTCTCTAGTCTAGATAAGAGGTGACAGAGACAAAGTCAACGATGGAGTGAGCTTACGAAGCTTATGAATTATTCATGAAGAAATAAAGTAATTTTACAACAATGGCACAATTTTATTCCGCCAAGCTCGTTCCATATTCCAACAACAAAACTAACTGCGATGTGTCATAGTTACATGGTGGGCATTCCAGACTTACGCAGAAAACGTTCTAGAATTACTTCCCTTTTGTGTACAGCTAAGAAGTTGAATTCCCTCGTAGAGTTTGTTTTATGAATATGTTACATCTATTTCTTACTCTTTCTACCATCGCATAACTTACTATAAGTTGATGTAATAGTCGAGCGACCATAATACAATTTGGCTAAACTAGTCTGTACAGACAGAGCTTGTCCTGAAGACTTAGCTTCTTAAAAAACTGGTGCCCAATAAACAAAATTCAGTCTTATGTATATTAAAATAGAGCTCACCTCACACCGCCTCTCTTCGTATCATAATTCAGTAGCCTAACCCCATGCTTCCAGTTGACTTGTCTCGTAGGCTGTGGCACTTCACTGACCACGCATCGCAATTCTATGATTGAGCCTTCTTTGTAGAACTTGTCCTGGAGAGGTCTTCCTCGTTCGTCTACTATCTCCACCTTTGGCACTGTGAAAGAAATTGGTAGAATTAGTATGGAGAATTATCGAAGAAGAAGGAAGATGTTGCCGTGATCTCAAGTAAGTTCTAAGTTGGGAAAAGGGCAAGCGAATTATCACGAGACGAAAACTCGGCTGGTTCTTATATTAAGTAATGGGTCGTTTAAATAACTAAACGTTAATATCGGTCATATCAAACGATCTTTTGAAAATATTGGAGCAATATATAAATAGGTTCTTCCAAAATAAGCCAAAACTTACAAAAGTCCAAAATAACATTCATTAACATTAATTAATTAACAACATGTCGTGGTGGCGCATCAGCCTCGTCTCTCATGATTGAGTTTGCGGGTTCAAATCCAGACAAGTACTAATGTGACTTTTTTCAAATTCATATGTATTTTCTAAGTTTTTCTTGGACATCACAGGTAACGGTGAAAGAAAACATCGTGAGGAAACCTGGATTTATATTGTTGTAATAAATCTGAAATAGCCAAGACAGAGGCCTTTGGGGTTCTCAGAGGCGGCTTAATTAACTCTGACATCAGAGGTGGCCACATCCTCACACAAAAAACGCAAAGAAGATTACCAACAAATATTTTGAAGAAATAAATCTTTTATACCAATTTAAACTAAAAAAAGTTTAAAATATAATTCATTAATATAGATACATGTTGGGAGCAGTGGTGGCCCAGTGGTAACATCCCCGACTTACGTGTCGCAGGTCGTGGGTTCGGACCCAGGCAGGCGCTTTACTTTGTGTAAATTATTTCATCACCACTGCTCCCAAAAGGTAAAGAAAAACATCGTGAGGAAACCGGCATGTCCTAAAACCAAAAATTTGAACCCGCACCTGGCCCTTGTGGGGAATTATGGCCCATTCCCTCTCACAGAGAAATCTGTGTCCCTGCATTGGGATCATTAAAGAAAGGACGGTGAGGAACATGTTGCAGTGACGTCAAGAAAATTGGGATAAGGATAAGTGAAGCATGATGAGTTCGGAGAAGTACATAAAATTCGTGTTGGTGTATTTGATGATGTTGACGGCTTTCTATATTAAGTAGCGAGTCGTTTGAATACCCAAGCGTAAATATAGGTAATGTCAAACTGCCTGATGAAAATATTGTAAGCAAAAATATAAGGTGCTCCTCGCAAATAATTAAACAACTGACAAAAGTTCAAAAATTAATTCATTAAGATGAATATTTTGAAGAAATAAATATTTGCTGGCACGTCTTAAACAAATTTAATCTAATAATAACAGTCCGAAATATAATTCATTAATTTAGATTCATTCACGCTACAAATGGTTTAATAAAATCAAAATGAATACAATTCTACTTTGAATAATTTCTTGTGATTTATTTATACCGAAAAATATGGGTGTTATAAGTTTGAAATGTGTTGCTGTGTATTTGTGTGTCTTTCTGTGGCATCGTAGCTCCAAACGGATAATGCGTTTTTTTTTTTAAAGATGTCTTGATCGAGAGTACTCTAAGCTATGTTTGATGAAAATCGGTTTAGCCGTTCAAAAGTAATGCGTGTTTTACTCTCATCAGTTTTATAATGTTCCCACTGCTGGGACACAGGCCTCCCCTCTGTGAGAAGCAATGGGCCTTAATCCACCACGCAGGCCCTGTTCGGGTTGGTGGATGTCACATGTCTTCAAATTTTTGGTTCTCAGACAGTTTCCTCACGATATTTTCCTTTATTGTTTTGAGAGCAGTGGTGATGAAACAATTTACAAAAAGGAAAGCGCCTGCCTGGGTTCGAACCCACGACCTGCGACACATAATTCAAGGCCGTTATCACTGGGCCACCACTGCTCTCGCAAGATCATCATCATCATCATTTCAGCCAAAAGACGTACACTGCTGGACATAGGCAGCAGCTGTGGCTGCAGGCGTCGCCACGTTGACCGATCCCGTGCGTCTCGCATCCAGCGCATTCCCGCAAACTTAAAAGAAAGGAAGGCCTTCTCCTAGATGGACCGATAACCTGGTTAGGTTATCGGTCCATCTAGGAGAAGGCCTTCCAACGCATTGTCTTCCGGTTCGCGGTCACCATTCAAGTAATTTCGGCCCCATCGGCCATCCATTAATGCCCTGCCCACTGCCACTTAAGTTTTGCAATTATTCGGGCTATTTCGGTAACTTTGGTCTCGCAAGATTTCGTGTTGTAATTACGTGTTTCGATGGATTGTCGATTGAAGCGTGTCTACTACTAGTGCTATGTACTGTGTAGTTTAAAAAACATGAGTTAAGGTTCCCCTAGTCAACGGCACGAACTATTTTGTGCGCGGGGTTAAAATGCATACTGTCTCATCCGACAACACGTGCGAAAAAGATTGATGCTGTGATGAGCAGTAAGAAGCTAGTTCTCGTACGAATTAGCACTTTTGCAAATTTGTAGTGAAATGGATGATGATTTAGGACGAAAACGAGCGCGCGAAATTTTATAAACAGACCTTTGGGAGTCTAGATATCATGAAAAATCTACTAAATTTAAATTTTCAAAATAAAATTATTTGCATTGTTGAATTACTAATCTATCTCTGTATGCAGGCCGTTTTGCAATTTTCCTTCTTCTTATGGTAGTTATTTCCGCCCTAACATGCGTTAAAATAAGTGTTGAAATATGGAACTTTCGACGCTCATAACTTTCAAATATTGTATATTTTTACTTTTCTGTTTTCATACAGGGTTAGATAATGATGAGACAAATTGATATATTTTTTTTTTTTAAACGCACACCGTCAAACAGTGCAGTAATCGCCAGACTACGTTTGTATGGAAGAATTGTCGACTAGTGTAACCTTAATAAGCCTCGGGAGATATTTTTTTTTAATTTATACTTGTAGGTTTTAGTCAATAGTATGGACGTCAAAACAAATCGCAAGCACGCCATCTGGCGGCAAAGCAAGAACAACTACGCATTGGCGCGCTTTTTCTAACCACTTTTGTGGTAGGGATAGCAGTATAGAGCAGTTGAGTACTGACAGCCTTAGAGCTAAGACGTCGTAGAATCAGTGTCGATCCGTAATATTAGTAAGCAAGATTGTAACTGTGACTACTTAAAATAAACCCAGTGTATCGAATAATTTCTGTGATTTCATTTGCACGATTGAACCCACCGACCTGCCCACACACGATGTCTTAACCTAAGGTAATTCATCCAGACTGCCCGATGGTTTGCATCTATCGGCCAGCCTTGATGCGAATACTTATGTATCGAGGCCTCGGGAAGCAATAAGTTGGTGGTCCCGGATGTCATTTGAAGATTTTTGACGGTTATAACGAGTAGAGATCCGAAAGTCTGGCAACCAATTTCACCAAAGGGGTTTCGTGTAACCAGTAACTGGGTTGGGTAGGTTAGATAACCGGTTGCTCTGTTTTAAATACTGGTAGTCAGCTGCATCCGGTTAGATTGGAAGCCGAACCCAACATAATTGAGAAAAGACTAGACTCTTTCTGGTCTAATGTAGGTAATTTAAGACACCTAATTTTATTATTAACACCACAGAGTTTGGAAACGACACTATCAAAGCAATGAAGCAAATTTTTTTTTAGCTTTGTAGTGTTTTTTTTCGGCAGTCGGTATAAACTTTTGTTATTTTTTTGTTATTTCTCTTTTTAGTTTTGGTACCTTACATTACTTCCCTCGTCAGAGCACTCGGATCGTCTTTTCTCGTGACATTTTGATCAAATTTAAATGGGATTACATGAAAAGACAACTTGGGGAAGCGTCACCCAAACGTCCTGGCAAGCCAGCTTGTGAATGGTACAGGGGCCAGAAGGCTTGAGTACAAAATACCTCAATACTTCTTCAGACAAACATCCTATTTTACTTATGAAGCATATTATGCTACATACGTAAATATGGTGTGTCACACGCCAAAAAAAGATTACATGATGTCCAATAGTACTGCGACAGATTGTAAGAAAAAAGAGACAAAAGAAAAACTTGCTATGACAGCCAATATACTGGTGCTTAATCAGCACTCTTAGCATCTAAACTCCATTTGAAATAACATTAGACATGTTTCCAAATTTTTTACAGTCCGTTCAACCGATTTTGAGTTCTATCCCGTACACATAAGGATGACATAAAAAGCATAATCTTGTTACCAAAACCAAGTGTTTACTACAGCTACCATTTGTCGTATCATTAACGCAATAGAAGTCAAAATCGGTTGAACGGGCTGTAAAATGGGCTAATTTAAACGTCTAATGTTATCGCAAATGGAATATAGTTCCTATAAATTGGCCGACGACCGATGTGACCAGGTGTGCATAGGTTCGATGTAAAACACTAACATCAACTTATTAAGAAGTATAAAACGTATTGAGGCTCTGGGATCTTTCTCTATAATCGAAGTAACTCTTGAATACGCTTGGTTTGTATATGATAGTGTTCACAATGCCGTACTTGGCGTTTCCATGCTCTGCATGTAACACTATCACTTATCCTTAGGCACAATATTCTCCACACGTTGCTTTTAGGTCCCAAGTATAAACTAATAAAAGCCATGTGTGGCTTAATAGATATTTAGTTGCGGCGAAAAACGTGACCGTTATTTATGTAGGTCCAAGATTCAAGGTTACATTTATTTATGAAGACCATCTTACACGAAAATTTCTGGATAGAAAAAAAAACAAGTGTATTTTAAGTTTGTCTATTTTTGGCAGTTAAGATTATTATCAAACAATCAAATCTACAGTACTTTGGATCTGTGTAAAAATCAAACTTCTAATCCGAAATCCAAAGATAAGGTTCAATTTTTTTTTTTGCGGTTTTGAACTTTTTGCAATTGGTAAACTGTCCGCAACCTATGTCTCAGTTAAGTTTGTCCCTCAATTCAGTTTATTTTCGAATCGAATCCCGGACTAACTATTTACATACCTACAAGTTTGTGCGGAACCTACAGGGCACGAAGCCGACTCTTGCCGTTTTTTTAATTTATCGCTATTTTAGAAGCATCCCAATTGCGTAACACAAATTTTATTATTATAATATATTTAAAAATGACGCAATACATTTAGTTACATTACAGATAATCGACAAATTTTCAATTTTACAAGCACTTAGGCAATCCTAACGAAATAAAGCAGCTTATTTCGGTTCCTACAAACACAAGAATTCAGCCTAAACAAAATTAACGTCCACACTTTCCAAATTGGATTCTATTACCTAGTAATCTCTAGGTTCCATTTAATCCGAACGCTTTTTCAATTCCACGGCTTTTACTTGATAATTCATTTATTCTAAGTTTCTATGTGTGGTCAATTCATATTGGATGAAAATAATCGTTAATTTGATTCTAATTACCACTTTGGTGGGTTAAACGACTGTAAAAGACCTTTTTCCTAAATAGGTATTTGACGCCCTGATCACGGCCTTGGGCAATGTGACTTGCGTTAAGTGACACGTGACTTTATACCCTGACATAAGGCTGTAGATAAAATGTTATTTTATCGGTGCTAAGGATTAATAAAATAGTTAGCTAAAAAAATCAAAAATCCCGACTGCTTAAGAAGCGAACCAAAAATTCGTAAACAACAAGGAACCTATGCTGTACCGTCGGAGAATACATAATCGCGAGCTGATCAGCTGACTGACCAAAACTATAATTATGTATCCTCCGACTGCACTTACACACTGATCAGTGGCGAAAGTGAGTTGACACCAAAGTCACTCCTGGCACCCTCTGAACCAACTTTTCAGTCACTGTCGAAAGTCACTGCCGTTTAAACGTGCAAGGGCCGATCAGGAGTACAGGCGGGCGTGAAGTCAGTCCACCTGGAAGGAGGCCTTCCGATGCTGCGTCTTCCAGTACGCGGTTGCCACTTCAGAACTCGTGATGGACTGTGGCCACCTATGGCTCTCGTTATCGCGCCCACACACGCCCTAGTCATTGTGACACTCTGGACAAGGCCTTAGCTCGTAGCCAAGGAGGTAAATAAATGAACAATGAATATTGGGTTACTAAGGTTCAATTACCTTTGAAGAAACACAGTTGATACAAGGTTATTCATTCATTCATTCAATTCTTGGAATACATCGGCTTATTCTTCTAGTATATTACGGTAACAGAAAGCTAGGTCACCCAAAGGGCAATGGAGTGGGCTATGCTCGGCATTTTCTTGCGTGATCGAATCAGAAATTTAGAGATCCGCAAAACAACCAGGGATACCTACAAAGCCAGAAGAATTGTCAAACTTTAGTGCCATTCATCACTGCCAAGTGAGCAGGTCAAATTGCTCGCAGAACGGATGTTCGTAGGGACCGAAAAATTCTGGAGTGGCGACCGCGAACCGGAAGACGCTTCGTTGGAAGGCCTGCCACCAAGTGGACAGATGACCTGGTGAGGTTGGCTGGAGTCCACTGGGTGCAAGACGCACGGGACTGGTCAATGTGGCGACGCTTGGGAGAAGCCTATGTCCAGCAGTGGACGTCTTTCGGCTGATATGATGATGATGATTATGGTAACAACAAGGTTGAAACTATTGGTTGAAAAAAACTGGTTAAATAATATTAGTTTCAAGCGTCGATCTTCAAGGTCAAGCAACGCTTGCCGAGGGCCCGTGGATGAGTGACGAAGATTTATCAGTGCCTTGAAAAGCTCGGTAAGCTGTTGATCCCAGCTGTCATTAGTAAATATTTGACAGTCGTTACGGATAGTAAGTAATCAGGCAAGCTGACACCAGTCTTGGCAAAGGGTTATCGTTTTACTTAGTTATTGGGCTGTGGAGGCTAATGGCAGTTTTGTTGCTTTAGGTAAAAAACCATTTTAACAAAAAAAAATAAACGACTTTCAAAACAAACATTAAAAAGCGAAAAATAACTTTCTTTTCGAAAGTCGGTTTCTTTGGTTGGTATTTTTTTTCGTTTTCGACACCGACTTCCGACAAGAAAGTAATGTTTCGCTATCTAGTTGGTGTCGTGTTTTGGAAGTCGGTTTAACTTTTTTGTTACAAAGTTTATTATTATTCTCTTTTTAGTTTTGGTACTCTATATTAGCATAAAAATCATTAAAATCATTCATAGGCAGAGGGCTTCTCATAACAATTCAAACAAGCCTAAACACGACTGGGATACATTGTTTTATTACGGAGTACTGTTTCCTACCCACCAGCTTCATCAACAGATCAGTTCAAAAGCACCATTTACATTGGAACCATTTTTGAAAATTTGCTTCATCACAGTCCTTTAACTATTCGAGATATCTTATACCCAAAACATACGTATCATTGAGAAGTTCCAGTGGCCATCTGTGGTCTTCTTCATCAGTTCAACTTCACCAAATGATACTTTCTGGATGCAAATGCTTGCCATGTTGATAGAAATACAAAAATCGCTATGTGTATGCTTATAAAATTCGAGGAGTTCCCTCGTCCGATCCCATCATCAGATCCTGTCGTGATGGTAAGTAATATCCTTTCAAACAAAGGAAGAATTTGCCAAATCGGTCCAGACGTCTTTGAGTAATCGGAGAACATACATAAAAACAAAAAAGAAACCGACGAATTGAGAACCTTCTTCTTTTTTTGAAGTCGGTTATTAATGCTGGTACTCAGCTGCAAACGGTTTGATTGGAAGCCGACTCTAACATAGTTATTTAAAGGATGTTTTGAATGAAAAAAAAATGCTTTGAATTTTGAATCAGGTTTGATACAACGTGGGTCAGGAGTACTCAAAAGTGCTTGGGTGAAGTTTTAGCCCAGCAGTGGGATAAATGGATTGATAAAGAAAAATTTGCGATTTGAAGTATATTGAAGAAATTCACGAGCATACGATTTAATCAAAGCTTTATTTTCTTATTTTATATTGAACATTTCTCATAAAAAACTATTTGGGAGTTTGCTTGTCTGCCAACAAACATTTCACAACATTCATTTAGAAACCATCCTTCTTTTAGTATCAATTTAGATAAATTCTGACGGATGCCATAAAATATCATCTAGATAGATTTAGATATAACTTTAAACCTTGAGACCCCGTTATTAGACTTTTGATTAAAACAATTTACTTTCATATTGATTGTATCTCATTATAAATACCGAAAAAATGGATAGCAGATTCACGCGAATAAAAATTATAAGTAATCGTTTATTTGACGAAAACCAAAAAGCAAGTCAAGATTGTAAGATTTTTTTAGGTTAGGACATGTATTATGATTAAGAGAAGACTGACCTGAATAATGTTATAATTAAATACTGTCTAACTAAAGTCGTGACAATCTAAGAAGTCAGATTTGACAGCTATAAAAATCTTTATGAATGATACTCGTTGTTAGTGTGTGTGGGTAATATAGTAATTACCTAATTAGGATTATGAATTTGATTTTTCGTAGACGTCCATACAAAGTTATCGCGGCATGTAAAATCAGAAACGTCATCGGACTTCTTAGATTGTCACGATTATAGTATTATTAACGGTATTTACCGGGATACGATGCAGCTTATTACTTAGAACACAATAGAGTACGTATCTATCATCATCATCAGCATTTTAATGTTCCCACTGCTGGGACACAGGCCGCCTCTCTATGAGAGGGAATGGGCCGCAATCCACCACGCGGGCTCAGTGCAGGTGGGTGGATGTCACATGTCTTCGAATTCGTATCTATTAATGAAAGAATTTTCAGAACCGGATTAATACTTCCAAGTATTAGGTACCTATTACAAACAAACAAAATAGTTTTCCTCTTTGTTTAGATATCTCTAGAGATAAAACTTTTCGGTCCTAACTAGATTTCTCAGAAAAGACATGTAACTATTTTTATCTAACACAGCTTCAACCTTGGCAAAAACATCTATTCAAAATCTACACGTGCTTCTTTTTAGGGTTCCGTTCCTTAAAAGGAAAAAGCAATCCTATAGGATAACTTCGTTGTCTGTCTCACTGTCTGTCAAGACCTTTTTACTCAGGAATGCGTGGAGGTGTCAAGTTGAAATTAGTGGCAACTACTCATGTCTACGTTCATTTGGAGCTGTGAAAAAATCTATATCAACGCAATCAAAAGACAAGTGCGTTTTTGCCAATTAATTGACACTCGCAAGGAATCAAAAGGATAAATCTCTGTATACGGAGGGTACTACCCGCAGTTGTGCTTCAGTCATGGAACAGCAAGAAGCAATGCTTATAGCAAAGGAAAAACCCAAAAAAAAAAAAATTGAAGCTACATCAGAAAAAAATTTGATTGCTGGCTTCACTAAAAATACCGAACATAGCATTTGGAACCCTTATCCACATACATATCGCTTCATTTGTAAACAGTTCCCCTCATTAGTATTCGCAAAGTGTCCAATACAAATAAATAATACAGTTTCTGTTTAAACGAACCAAAAATTGGCGAAAAGTAGCTGTGACGTATATTTTGCAAACGAATATGGCGGTCGCTTGCGTGAATCGCAAACAGGACGGGAGCATTGGAACAGTGTTATTAATATTTAGTGGCCATTCATGTGGTACTGTTGACGATAAAATTTATGTTTTTATCAGTACGTTATGCTAAAAATTACTTTGTAATTTTAGCTTTACGAATCGATGAGAATCGTGTCCCTTTTTACGAATGATGATAATTTGATTTGCGCATTCTAGATTTTATTTTTTAAACATATATTTTATTCTTACACCATTTGAAGTTGAAATTCGCCCTCAAATATCAATAGCCACAACTGTCAATTTGATTGAAGGAGGCTGAATCGAGGTTGTGTCGAGTGGAGACAGAGCTGTTACTTATAATAGTCTCGCTACGCACATTTTTAACTGCCTATTAAATATTCTAATATAAATAAGAGAATATTCTATGTTCGGCTGTTTATATGTTTTATTTTGGGTGTTCTCCGATTACTCTTTGTTTGTTTTAAAGGGTATACTTTCGAGGTGGTCCTATTGTCACTAAGTCAGGATCTGATGAGAGCATCCCATGGCAATCGAGGCAACATCTCAAATTTTATAGACATACGATTTTGGTATTATCATCAACGTGGTAAGCACTTGCATTCAGAAAGTATCATTTAGTGAAGTGGAGCTGATGAAGATGACCACAGATGGCCACTGGAACTTCTCAATATTAAGTATGTTTTGGGTATGACATATCTCGCATAGTTATATATTCTTATGATATAAATGACTATGATGGAGCAAATTTAAATAAATGGTTCTAATGAAAACGGCACCATTGAACTGATCTGGTGATGAAGCCGGGTAGGTAGGAACCGGAACGCCGTAATAAAACAATGTATCCCAGTCGTATTTAGGCTTGTTTGAATTGTAATGAGGAGCCCTCAAGCTGCAAAGGTACCAAAACTAAAAAAACTTTTTAAAAGTAATATATATTTGCAGTCTTAGTTAATTAAGTATTATATATACACTGTATATACTTTTATCTATGTAAATAAAAAGCTTGTACTTAAAAACCGACTTCTAAAACAAAACACTAGAAAGCGAAAAATAACATTCTTTTCGGAAGTCGGTGTAAAAACGAAAAAAAATTGGTACCAAATACACCGACTGCCGAAAAAAAAGTTATTTTTCGCTTTGCAGTGTTTTGTTTTGAAAGCCGGTTTAATTATTTTGCTATAAAGTTTTTTGTCCATTCAATCTTCCGTAAACACCTCTACTAAGTCAACTCACCGAGAAGAATAAAAGGGTTTAGGTGAAATCTTTTTCGGGTGGTGGGACAGTACAGACAGTATGCTGTGTTGCTTGTTCTGTGAGCCTCCCGTGTGTTTTGCCTGGTACTAGATAAATAAAAAACACTGGCCTTTTTTTGTACCTGTCGTTCCTCGGGACAGTGCAATCACTCAAACTGGCATGTACTATTGCAGTACATACGGTATCACCATAGTTCTCTCAATCACAACTCATTCACTCTTCGAAAGGTACATGGATCACCGGAGACCTTACAGTAGTATTTTTGTTCATTCTATGAAAGCATGAAAGTAGATCTATTTATAGAATAATACTCAACCAAGACCTAAATATCAAACTTAACCCTATGTTTATTGTTATAACCCTTTCCTTGTGGGATGATCTCCTCTTTAAGTTTTATGACACGTTCAGACCAAAAATAGACCTACTCCCACGGGCATATCAATAGTTATTAACTACCTATTCAGATTCAAACGTTGTATCTGCTGTCTAACCTTATAGATCAAGATGCCAGACCTCTCAAATTGCGATTAAATTTCAGCGTTGTGAATAGAACCTCACTCGAGGTGGCAAATAGCTCTTAGACTATTATATTTACTAATTAAACGTGACATATTATTATTTAGGTACGTGTAGATAATGTAGGTCAGAGACACAATAAAAGTCATATGAGGGTACTCACTATTTGTATTCTCCGGTACACACAAGATACGTAAAATAACAGTTTAGAAGGAGAATTGACGATAGATTCACAATGATTAAGAAATCCACAGCAGAATACACACAGAACAGAAACACTGATATTTACATATAGTTCTAGCACAGGTCTCGTAAAGACCCAGTGATTGCAGATGCAGACTGGGACGGCATGCGTTTCTTTGCATGCTATCCTTGGCTATGCATGCTACTCTTTTTCGTGCGTGGACGCCGTGACGGATGTGTTGCGTCAGGAATTGGAGTACTACTTTCCGTTCTCTGACGTAACAATGACCAGCGTTGATCGGTTATGGTTTGGCGCCGAATGTTATCGCGCCGACGCGTTTATATATGAGGCGTATTTGACATGGGTCGCGCTAGATCGCGCAAAGCGTGTGACGTGGGTCAGAAGAAGAGGGCCTTCAACAGGGCTTGTGCAGGGATGGGATTCGGCCAATTTGATCGAACCGCGCCCTTCGCAATGGTGTTGCGAAGGGCGCGGTTCGATCAAATTGGCCGAATAGGGACCAAACTTGTTTCTTACCCAGCAGGTAGTAAAGGGTTTTAGTCCCTGGCTAAGTCGGTCAAGTCGAACTTAGAAAGAAAGAAAGAAAACTAATTTATTTGGCACACACAGATACACACAATGTAGGTATAAGTAAAAGGGAACTTAAGCGAACTTCTGCTGTCCCTCGCCACCACCACTGCTGAAACTTTGACTGCTGAAGGCAAATTTACTAGCCCCTCTTTTTGCGAATTTTTCCTTTATTGGTGCTGTAAGACTTTACTTTTTGCCAAATTTCGTGATTCTAGGTCAACGGGAACTACTTTATAGGTTTTCAACCCAAAATCTATAGGGTACTTCCGGTTACAATTAACAATTTTGGTTAAAAACAAAGATTTAAAATAAGTTGAAAATTAAGGTAAATTTTGGTACTTACTAGGTCTCGCGAATCTTAATTTTGTTTATATATTTTATCGTGTTAACTTTTATACACCTAATAGGGACTATAGACCTCAGTATCTGGTATTAATTTCAACTTGCTAGGTCCACCCGTTGCTGAGAAAATCAGTGGTGACACACGGACAGACGGACAGACGGACCAGAAACGATGTAGCTGAGTCTCGCGGTGCAGTGTCACACCAGTTGTTTGAGCCAACTATAGTAGCGTTCCACCAGAAATCAGCCGACACTGTATTGTAAACAATATACAATGCCGTGAATGTCTGTCGAGCGTGTGTTACTGTTATAATATGATAGTACCTGGTCGACTGAGCTCTGTTCGGGTGAAAATAGAGAAAACGACGTTTTCTAAAAATGAAACCTAGCTAAATCGATTTATCTTCCCCGAAACCTACTGCATACTAAATTTCATGAAAATCGTTGGAGCCGTTTCCGTGATTCAGATACAAGAACACAAGACATAAAACAAAACAAAGACATATATACAAGAATTGCTCGTTTAAAGGTATTAGTATACAATAAGGTATTAGTTTATAATTAGATTTAAATAAATATAACAACGAAGACGCCTGGGGGAGGCCTATGTCCAGCAGAGGACGTCTTTCGGCTGAAATGATGAGGATGAAATATAACAATATTGTTTGTATGCACACAAAACACTTAACAGAGAAAAGTAGTGCTTATTTCAATAGAAATTTCTTCTAGCAGACCTGTGGCAACTGAAAAGTTGGATGATAAGACGAAGACACAGTATGTAGAAAGAAATAAGGGAACAGTGTCATGTATGTTTGTGAAATAAATAAACTATGTGGGTAGATAGTGTACCCTACAATTACATTAATTATCAATATTCTGTTAAACATACATAAAAATAAGTAGCTAGGCTGAAGGAAAGTGAGTAATATTTTTGCGTACCCTTAACACCTATAAATTGGCCGTCGACTAAAGCTAGCAAGTTTGCGTACGTTCGAATTACATACTAACACTACTCAATCCCACACATTTTGTGTATAAAGATCTCAGTAACGTCTGGAGGATCTGGGATCTTGGACCATTAAACCTAAAATAACGAATGCTAAAAATCCAGTCCCTATGAGCCCGATGCTATTAAGTATGTGATTCACGTTTGTGGCCTATATGTAGGGCGCATGAATTGTAATCAGCTTTTATAGATACTCCACGTCGAGAATATAAAATATCCCGATACATTTTGCTTTAAGGTTTTTATTAAACAGATTTATTCTGGGTTTTGGAGTTGAAAAGAAAATTTTCGCACGCGTTTTCGGTTTGCGTTTTGTATATAAATTCGGGCTGAGATTTCGTGGAGTGTTAAAAGGTTGAATATTTTTATGACATGTCTGCAACATTTTTGAAATATCTTTGTAAATGGTGAAGGTTAGGCAAAGAAAGAGAGAAACAATTTTTATTATTATCATTCAGAAGACTGATTTCATACAAATAAAACAAAAAAACATCCTTTTGAAAAAAAAACGTCCTCCACTTTACTCGAAAAAAGTTGAGGTTAAGTTGTGTGAAGAATAGCTATTTATGCAACTGTTACGTTATGGACGGCCTTTTAATACGAGTGCCATTTTTCGGTACAAGCGTAGCGCGTACCGAAATAGGTGGGCACGAGTTATTAAAAGAACAATAACGTACAGTTGCATACAAGATTTTGTCTACGAAGGTAGGAATAAAACACAGATATATTGTTACGTGCCCGCCATATCAGGAAACCTTCATAACATTTCTCATATACATGTCTTGATTTTTCTGGTAGTAAATTATTTGTAGCCGCAACTGCTTTATTTGTTATATTTGGTGAAGTATTTTCAATATCACTTGATGTTGAAGACATTTTTAATAAAATTTGGAATAAAATTTCACACAGAAATTTTTTCCCGTGTCCACTTTTTTTTTAGTCTTTATTAGGTTTAAGGCAAAGATCTTTTAGCCGCAACAGCCAAATAGTATACGATACTTTTGTTCTAAACTTGTTCCATTTTTAAAAATATCATTCACATTGTCTCGATTTCTAAGTAATATTATAGGTACCTGGCTGTATGTTCAGAATGTCTTTGCATGTGTTTTAGAATTTATGACGATTCGCATAATGCAACCTGATGTCGTTATGGGTATCATAGTGAAACCGCTGTCAATTTGGTAATTCGAATATAACGAAACCGAAGTAGATAAAATATATTAGAATATGTTTAACAGTTACACTACGCATTGAACAACAAACAAAAGAAAGATAAAAATGCACTAGCAATTGCTGAAAATAAGGTTGGACAGAAAGAAGTTGACAAAAATAGACAACTGCGGAACTTCTACAGCAAAAGTAGCTACAATGTATTTTTCTTCATTCCCCGAATACCATTGTCAACTCGCTTTAGCAACTTGAAAATACGAAGCAAAAATATGAAGTAAAAATATTTTTGACAATCCAATTTTCGTTCTAGAATTTCATAATTTTCTGCATTGCAAAACGACAATTCCTGATTTGGATATTGCAATAATAAACAGAGCATTTGGCAACCGATTCGGCGTTGTTACACCAAATTGCTGTGACCTAATTTCTCTGTTCTTAGGTAACGTCGTGGCTGTTTTTCTTTTTTATTTGCAGCTTAAGTCCAAATGTCATAAATATGAAATACAAATTGAATTAAAATTTATTGCAAGTAGGAGAATGGTGTGGACACAATAAATTGTTTTCTTCTGTGGCACTATGTATTGCTATTGTCTTTTTTATAATAATTAGATCTATCTGTCTTTTAGAAAAGGTTTTTTCAACTTTTCCCAAATATGTTGGCGATGTTATCTTCCAGTCTAACTGGATCCAGTTAAATAGATTAATATTTTCATGATTTCAACATATCATTGTTTAGCAGTAAATTTGAAATTGTAAACCCGCACTAAGCAAGCGTAGTGATTAATGCTCGTGAGTTCTTTGAATGAGAAAAGTTTTTTGGCCTGCAGTGAGAAGGTACAGTATTCACAGTGGATCTTTGTGTCTCTGAAGTAGGCTCTGTCAACTATTGCGCAAGAAACAATTTTTCAACGAAAACTTTTTAATAGTAGTAAGTATTTCAATCAATGCGAGAGAATCGACGACGAGAATCAACCAGTTTCCAAAGTCTAACAATCATTCTTGGCATACGGTATTGTGTTTCACAGTTACTACTTAGTTGTGGAATGGAAATCAGACTGCCTTCGCGCCAGTTGCTCCTTGATTCAGCTACATTCGGTTAGACTGGAAGCCGACTCCAAAATAATTAGGCAATGGCTAGACAGATTGATTTGAATCTAGCGTGAAATGACTCGCGTCGTGCCCTCATCTCAGAAGTAGGCAGGAACCTGTCGCTGCCAGCCATAGTCAAGCAGCGAGCAGTCCTAGGAAGCGGTGGTATCCTTCTGCGGAACAGTCGTCTCGCAGAGGCTGCGGAAAGGTAGAGGGAGATCTTGCCCAGACAGACTCGGAGACGTCCGTCACCCCCCACACATCAGGACCCGAGGTGGCGGCGCATAGCGTCACGCGCGCTCCTCTCTCTCCCGACCCGAGGTCGAGGCCGGCGCTAGCCGGGGGTTGCGGAAGGATCGTACGTGCCTGTGACCCCCGGCGTAGGTGTGAGGTGGAACAACGTGATGGTTTTTATTCAGTAGGAGTTTGACAGACTCCTCCACCTCCAATTAGGCTTTTCCACACCGGAACAAAAAAAAAGTGTACCATTTCCCATTTACTAATGTTGTGGAATGGAATTGAGACGGACAGTCGCTCCTCCGCTCCATTCAGACAACCGTCACCTCCGACAGATAGACAGATTGATTTTAATATATGTCTCTTGCATGAGATGACTATCGCATAATCTTAATCTCACAAACACATTAATTTAGTCATCGAATATTACTCTACAAAGCCAAATATCTTCATATATAGTAAGCCACCAATATTAGATTACTCGAGTCAGATCCAAACTCAAGAAACTTTCGATCATTAGTTGAAACTTTGAATTTCATCACAGCTTGATTAGCGTCTTCTGACATTATGTATGATGTTGATGAGCATCTAACTATTTACATAAATACATAAATTATATGGTATTTAGTCTCTGTCAGCGGATTTGCCCGAAGATTTTTCCGGGGGTATTTTAAAAATAATTGGCTTTTACAATTCAAACTCAAATGAACCATTTAAAGGTACTTTTAAATTCTCAAGCAGCCGGTCAATCCAAAAGATGACTTCGTCCCGGACTTACAAATCCTGTCAGCCTCAAAAATGCCTAACCAAACATATAAGTTTCACTCTTAAAATATTATTATAGCAGTTTCTAGTGGATTCGCTTGGAGAGAGTCAAAAAGTAATGCAATATTACCTAGATTAAAAGAACCTTAAATATGCAGACCAATTTAAATTCGCTCAGCTGTTGAGGCATAATTTGATTACAAACCTGTCTTTTCCTCACATTTGTAATATTATAAGGCCATTTTCTTATATTATAATGAGGGTATGTGTGTCTAACATAATTATTGTAATGTCAAAGGGGTTGTTTGTATCATACAAAAGACAGCAGCGTGGAATTTTCTTTGTTTCAGTTGTACACCGAATTAACAAAATTATTTGACTAGCGTTGTCTGCGGCTTCACTACCATGGCTTATTCCACAAGAATCCAAACATTTTTCGGAATGAATACTAGCCTATATATAGCACTGCACTATAGTCTAGCTATCATTAAAGATCTTTTCCTTGCAGTCTTCCCTGTAATACCAGCCGGTATTATAGGGAAGAGCTGTCTATATTGTACCAAGATTTTTATCGTACTCTTGATTTCCCATAAAAATATTTATTTCTTCCACACTTCCAACAACAAAATATGCTTTCTCTATTTATTGGTGCCTCGAGTTATATTGAAAATTTGTAATTGCGTTTATTATAAACTGTGAAAATGAGTGAAAAAATGTTTATCTACTTCGGTTTCGTTATATTCAAATTAAAAAATTGACAGCGGTTTCATTATGATACCCATAACGACACCGGGTTGCATTATGCTAATCGTCATAAATTCTAAAACACAAGCAAAGACATTCTGAACATACAGCCAGGTACCTATAATATTACTTCGAAATCGAGACAAAATAAATTATGTTTTTAAAAATGGAACAAGTTTAGAACAAAAGTATCGTATACTATTTGGCTGTTGCGGCTACAAGATCTTTGCCTTATACCTAATAAAGACTAAATAAAAAAAAAGTGGACGCATGAAAAAAAAAACTGAGTGAAATTTTATTCCAAATTTTATTAAAAATGTCTTCAACATCAAGTGATATTGAAAATACTCCACCAGATATAACAAATAGAGCAGTTGCGGCTACAAATAATTTACTACCAGAAAAATCAAGACATGTATATGAGAAATGAAATACATAAACACATTTCCTGAAATACTTATTTATAGATATAGAATCTGTGTTTTATTCCTTCCTTCGTAGATAAAATCTTGTATGCAACTGTACGTTATTGGTCTTTTAATAACTCGTGCCCACCTATTTCGGTACGCGCTACCCTTGTACCGAAAAACGGCACTCGTATTAAAAGACCGTCCATAACGTAACAGTTGCATAAATAGCTATTAGGAGGTTTAAAATCTTTTGATCCTAAAATTGTGTAAGGAGATAAAGTCACGATTGAGGTGACTTAAAATAACGCAATGTACAGTTTTGAATAACAAAAGTAAAATAAATTTGAATTATACTAAGCATTTTCCCTGAATCATTTATTTTAACCAAGAAAGCTTGAACTATTTGTACTAAGCGCGAACTAAAGCCTAGTCACCTACTAATCCGCATACTGTGACACCGTTTTCTCTCTATTTTTCTCAAACGACAATTGCTAACGAGTCGTCTTGGGCATAGAATACAACTAGAATAGATATGAAACTGCTGCACCAGACTTATAAGGAAAGGTACCCACCTTTTCAGCTCCGAATTGATTTACTTATTTTGATGTAGACACGTATTTTTTATTAGCTGCCCAATCTCAACCTCTTGGGAGAAAATGTCCTCCAAATTACTGATAAGTGACTGACAGTGACCCACCCCGCTGTTAAAAATATTTATAAACATTAGTGTAGGAGGACTCAAAACATTTTACAATTCCTAGCATAATGTAACAATTCCTAACATATTATGTTCGTAAAAGTATTAGTGTTAGAAAATGTTTGTAAACATTTTTAACAGCGGTGTGGAGCCACCAAACTTTTGCTACCACACCGCTGTAAAAAAATATGGAATACCTCAGTAGCAGCTGAGGACCTGGTTCTATACTAATGATAGTCAACTTTTCCCCTTTTATAAATGCAATCTAAGTACATTTCTGTCCTCTTACCCTTCCAGGAAAGATTTTATGTTATGTTTCGACACACGACCAAAGGAATGGTATGGTGTTTCTCATCTGCACGGATTTCTTAATCTTTGGCGTGGGTCGTTCGGTCAGGCGAATGAGTTCAGAGGGTGATGCTCACCGCATTAGTAGCAATGAAAATCGATAAGAAGCTTACAGAAGCGTGACCTGTGGGTATATGAAATTCTTTTAAATTAAATAACCCTCTAATATTATAAACCATCTGTAACCCGGGCTTCGCCTGCGTATCATTAGTAGGTACTTCGAATAGCCCATTTTCATATTGCGCAATAATATTGCGTGATTTAAAAACAAACAATAAAAAAACATTTTATAAATGTTAGTCCTGTAATTTTTATGTGGTGTACAAAAAAAAAATGTTGGTGTGTGGGCCTTACTTGAGAAATTTTTAGTTCACCATACAAACTTACACCCCTCTTGCCCTCCCTTAAGGATGGTCGCCGAGCTGAAAACTATCCTAAATATCCTTCCTAGGGTCTCAAACTATGACCATACCAAATCTCATCTAAATCGGTTCAAGACATACGAACGGACAGCCAGAAAGAGTTACTTTCGCATTTATAATATTAACTAGCACTTCACCCGCAACTTCGTTCGCGTGATCCGTATTTTGTCCTACTGATGACTTTTTAGTTTCACCCCCTTAATGTTTGAATTTCTAAAAATCCCTTCTTATTGCTTCCCTACATCATAAAAAAACCCCTGTCCAAAAAAATCTTTAACACCCTCTAATTCGTATTTTAAAGGAGTTTTGAAAAACTAATAATGAAAACCTTTACTATTTACTTAGGTTAGTATTTATGCCAAGTTTCAAATATACTAACCCAATAAGTTTCCACCATAGTACCAGATCCATAGTACCATGTTATTTCAATATTTCCAAAGTTGCATAAGTACGCCAAGTTTCAGCTTAATCGGATGCCAGGAAGTGCTTGGAAAATCCATCACTAGTTGTCGGATACAAATACAAGCAAGCAAATAATATACAAGCAAGCAGCAAGGTAATATACAGCTTGTAATTAAAAACGCAAATGTTTAATTTTATTGACAATATTTTGTTCCACGTTTGGCGTTGTGATTTGTGTGGGTTAATTAATTTTGGGAATAATTTACTACAAAGACTTACAATTTATATTTATTAATGTTCACACTCTTAAGTCTTTAATCTTTATCATCATCATCATATCAGCCGAAAGACGTCAATTGCTGGACATAGGCATCCCCGCAACCTTCACCAGTTCATCGGTCCATCTGGTGGGAGGCCTTCATACGCAACGTCTACTGGTTCGCGATCGCCACTCCAGAACTTTTCTGGAGACCGAAATTTATTTACATTATGACCGTGTTCAGGTTTGGTAATGATTTTTTCATCACACTTGCACGTAAACAGTATCAAAACATACAGGTTAACTTGGCCGTAATGCCCCATATAAAACCGTCGGGCTTTTTTGTTTGTCATGAAACCCAAGGGCGGTAAGTAATATTTTTTTAATTTACAGCACAGCACACAAACGCAAGTTCAAGCAAGGAGTTCACACGCAATTGAAAAATTGTCTTAAAATGTTATTATAAACAGGAATTTCTTTGCAATCTCGCTACATTTTACTTAAATACTCAACTAATGTTCTTAATAATCGATTTTAATAGTTATAGTATGAAAACGTCGAAATTATTTAATTGGCTGTATACCTACGTAAGTATTTGCCCTTAAAGTTTCTGAACGAAACACTGTATAATCTGTGGTGTGGGCAAATATTCGCCAACCGCTTAAAAAAAAGATTAACGTATTTCGTAATAACAGCTGTGCTGACTTGTGTATTAAAGCTATAATTCATAATTATTACTCGCAAATGTGATGAAAAACATTGTGTGTATCACGGGCGGTACGGGAATTACGAACCTCGACTCAGAAAGCCCTCAGTCTTCGACTTCGGGCTTCTACTAGAGTCTCGATCGTAATTCCTTACCTACCGCCCTTAACACACAATGTACTATTTCTTTCTTTGTTTGTCAGAAATCTTCACAAGCAAACGTAACACCCCGGGCACACCTTGATATCACGACAAAACTGCTCTCAAATTACTATATTTACACGTTATAAAAACTAGATACGTACACACAGTGACGCCAGTAATCCATCAAACTATTCCTTAAAAGATTTTATTCGCCAATTTATATTACAATCGAGACGATCTATCAAAATGATGTACACAATGGCTCAAAGCTGCTATCTTTTCCCAGACACGCTTGAAAGATTCTACTATGACAAGATACTGCCCGAAATCATAAAAAAAGGACTAGGTAGATACTAAAAAGGTAACTGAAGACTACCTGTGTAATACTTGCCTAAAAAAATATGAGAAAAATCTTTTTCCATTACCCTAAGTTGACATAGGCCTTTGGCTTATCATTCGCTCAATTTATTTTTCGACTTAAAATAATCTTGGCATATTTACGGCTAAGTGAGGGTAAGTAGCGTATCTTGGTTTAGTTAGTTATTTTATAATGGATACCGAGAAAGTCCCATTTTAAGATAAGTAAAGGAGTTTATTTTAATAAACATTTTTGCAGGGGCTTCTTTAACGCTGAGGAATAAGCCGCCCACGTTATCCTGGAATGCGAGGCCGTGGCTATTCAAAGTGCAGAAATCCTCGGAACAGTGAACGCTCCGGGAAGGCTGTAAAGCCCCTTGGTAGCTTCTTAGCTTTTGGGCTGAGCAAGGCTGACTATGTTAGCCAGTGCCCCCACGCACAACTGACCAAATAAGAGTTTAAGTGCGGAAAAGCGAGTCCCATCATAATCATTATCAAACATTTTGGAAAACATAAATACGAAACTACGGAGGAAAAAGTTCCTGGTTATTTCTAACCTTATTTCCTACTTGATGAAAGTGGCTATTAGTACAGTATGTAGGGAACTTCTGTTTTTTTTTCACGATTGGTCCTAAAGTTGTTTATAATGATGAATATGTACAGTAAAGGTTGTTTGTTATAATAAACCTTATTGAAGCGTGCATACTGGCAGTAAATACTTTTCTCTACTTTTGAAGCGTCTTGCGAGTTTAGAATAAGATTTAAAATCTATACGGAATAGAATTATTAAGCCCAAAAGGCCCAAAGCCGATACCCGCGTCTTTTATATGTAAATGTAAAATGATATTAAATTTTAGAGGAATAAATTCCCTCATGTGCGAATAAGCCTATTTTATTAACTTCGGTCCCGGTATAATTGTAGTACTATTACTACAATGGCCCAATGGAATGAGGTTTTCAGTTATTTCAATTACATCTTTTAGGCGCGATGTAACAATCCTGCCGACCATTTCGAATAAAATAGGCGTGATGGTATGTCGTAAAAATCCTGACAAATTCAGGTCACAAAGTAGGTAAGAGGAATGCTTAAAATCTCCGTCTCAAGACCCGTTTGAACAAACTGCTTTGGTAGGAGTAGGAATAAATGGAATACTAATGCGTAGGTGGAGGCATATTCAAATATTTTTTTCCCTTCCCAACTACCTATTATGTTGAGGTTGGCTTTTATTTTCTTCCTCATAGGGAACAACTTTAAGAAACACTTTCACAGCATACAATATCAGACATCTTATAAGCATAATTATATTATTATAAATAAACATCAAAACGTTGAAGGAAGGTCCTGGCAGCCACCGTTAAGCATCAGTTAGCTTTAACGTTAAAAAAAATCGTAAACAAACAGGATAAGCCCTTATTGTTTTGTAGGTAGGTTAGCAGTTTAATCAACCTGCCCGGTCTTTTAAAAATAATGTGGGCCAATCTTCCTGGATGCAGCCTGCTGGATACAATTACCTTTTATACAAAAAAGTACAACCGACTTCCAAATAAAACACTAAAAGTGAAATATAACTTCAATTTCGGAAGTCGGTGTTCCTGTTTTCTTTTCTCCGCCTTCCAAAATTGAAGTTATTTTTCACTTTGTTTTTTTTTATTTGGAATTAGGTTGTATTTTTTTGTAAAAAAAGCTGTTTATTTTTCACTTTTTAGTGGTACATAATGGACAAGTTCTATAGTAAGAAAATATATTACCCAAATAAAATGTAACTTGAACATAACCAGTGGAATGAGAGTGTACCAGGGTGAACTGTACGCATCGGCGTACCCGTTCAGAGTATACTGGCGTGATGGTTTGTTATGAAATGGAGTAAACAATAAACAGACTTGCGATTGCAGCAATCCCGAGATATTTGCCGTCATTTATTGAAAAGTTCTGATGTATATCTCCGAAGTTCTTTAATATATCTTCACCAAATTTAAATGGGCCCATTTCAGAATAAACTTTTTTCGAACAAAAAAATAATTTTGCAAATCCATATCTCAATTTATACATGACGGAATTATGCTCGAACAAACACAAAAAAAGCAAATTTATAAACATCCGAATTGAGAACCTCCTTCTTTTTGAGCAGACGGTAAAAAAGCAGTTGTCTGATCTTCAAAACCCAGTAACTGGGTAATACAAAACCTCTTAATAAGACTAGGCTGATGATGATTGTGACTGACTACAACTACTTAGCCTCTCACTAGCAAAATTCCCTTTAACATCGAACCTCTATTCACCTATACTCCGTGGCCTACCCTCCGTTGACATCGGAACGTGTAATTGAACGCGAGGAAGGGATTATCTCAAGAAGACTGCCGTATCAATTCCACTGTACCTACACTGAGAAATTGTCTTTTGTAAATGTCTTCGAGTTACGCAGGTTTGGTATTTGCATGTTTGAAGACTCTGATCGGAATAAAATGGAATGTATTGGCTTTGATCTTGGAGGGATTTGTTCAAGGGTAAAAGGATCTTTGAACTTCGGGTGTTCGGGTATTAAATTGTTGGTAAAATTACTAAGGAGATTGTTGATTGGTATCCACTAATTGTTTAGTGAAGACAGGCACTTTGTGGTCGCTTTATGTCGTGTTAGTAATTTGTAATGACCTTTTTAACCGACTTCAAAAAGGAGGAGGTTATCAATTTGACTGTATATTTTGTTATGTGTTTGCCCCAGAACTTTTTACTAGGTGAACCGATTTTGATTATTCTATTTTTTATTTGAAAGCTGGTGCTTCTCATTTTTGATCAAGATCTGATGAGTAGTTTTTGAGTCATCTTTGATAATACGTATTTTCATGCTAATGAAAATAAAATAAATAAATATTTTAAAACTAATCCCATGTTTGTGGATGAAGGTTACTTTTAAGAACGGACGACATAATATGGAGGTACTTTAAATCGTCATATAATATTCGCGAGCTGGCTGACTAAAACCAGACGTATCCTCCAACTGCACACCATGATTTTCTTCTTGTTCACGTCTTTTTAGTTCGCTTCTTAAGCAGTCGGGTCTTTTGATTTTTATAAGTTATCTTTTTATTTTTTTTTTCTTATTAGGTACATTCAAACATATAAATGTCATAGATTTTTGAAATCACCTCATAAAGTCCTTTATTTTGATACCACACACGCAGGTTTTGGAAGAAAAATAAGTAGGGCCCCCACAATATGGCACCCAAAATCCGCCATTTTTCTATTTTCCTATTTTGATGAAGCCAGTGCACTCGCAAGGTTAAGACAAATCGATTGACCTAAGAATCATCAAAATCGGCCAACGCTTTTGGTCTCTAGAACGCCACATAGGAACAAACATACATACATACATTTACTGACAAACACATTACCATTACCCTCCTTTGGCAGTCGGATATAAAATTTCTCAACTCGGAAATCAAACCCGGGACCTCATACTGAACACATCTCACACAGCTCACAAAAACAACAAAGCTTATCTAAAGATATTTATTTATTTACCAAAAATATTCGTGTATAAGTTGTAGTACAAGCCAAAGACAGCCTTAAACACACCCAGACACATTTCACGTAAAGATCATATTTCATCTCTCAGGATATTTGCTAAAGTTACCACAGAGTATAACCCTTGTTTACGAACACCAGTCTACCCCTGTGGTTCGTTGACAGTGTTTATTAATATAACCTTTTACTCATAAACGTGTTATTAAAGAGGGTAAGGATTGAGACACTGGTCGAAATATTTGTGTGCATATCCTACTGATTTCAAAATAATTATAAAATGTTTTTTTTTTTGTTTGTAAAATGTTTCTGGATGTACAGATTCGATTCTAAAAAAATCTTTGATAGACAGCTTGTTGAATGTCATATGGCCACTTTTTGTCCATCAAAAAGTAAGGGCTATGTAGCTTACGGGAGCGAGTCCATGGGATACAAGCTAGAAAATTTTAAATTTATTAGGACCCGCGTCCTAACATTTAAGTAATCTACTAATGAGGTGACTCTAGTCTGTGCGATCTCTAGAATTAATTTCTTAATCCATAAGGAATTATTTCTTTGAATCTAGTTGTTAGGTAGTCTATGGATATCCGACTTTTATTATTGTTCATATTTTTTTATTTTATACACCTACCACTGTTGTGCCCTTTTTAACCCAAAGGTTGACTGCTAGAGAATGCCTTGCTGCATGAAGTCCGCCTATGTATAACTATTGTAGAATTTATTGAAGTTTAAATAAACAAATCAAATCGCTTCAAAATCCACGGAGCACTTAGAATGAACTAAGCTGTCACTTACACAGACACGAAAACTAAAAATTCTTTCAAAATTTTGGAAAAAAGATGTTTTTATGTTCTATTGGATTTTTTTATGAACTCAGGGACAGGTCAGTCTTTGTAAGTTTAGGATAAAAAGCACGGGTTTTGACATCTGAGGTGTAGCAGACAGGGTTAAATATTTAAGCCAATATTTTGATGATCTGGTTAGGCAAACATCTCTAAAGCTGGGGCTATATTAGCGGACAAATATTCGTGTCGCGTTGCGCTATAACATCGTATACCCGATATTGTTGTCTACATTAGATCCATATGTCGCGTTGGCGCGCACATCGCATCGGGTGGAGTTCGACGCCTGTTGCTTGATCAATTTCTTAATTTTATTGAGATTATTGTTTTTAATACCATTTCTTCTACCGCAATAGGCCGACTGAGCTTATTTTTTTAATTTTGACCCACGCATCATTTATTGTACCAAATTTTTCTTTTTGTGGTCGGGATTACTAGGATTCCATAAAATACTCTCCGTGTCATAAAATTTAATCATTTCCAAAACCGTTTTCGTTGAAGTGACGTGACGCAGATGTAGCCACGCAAGCAAATATTGTCGCGACAACACCCTTTGATACGCGCCAGTTTACCAACAGTGCGTTTACTACGCGATGCTACGGGTTGCGACCTACCCGGCCACACTTATCACTATAACTCGAATATTCGCCATAGTCCGCTAATGTAGCCCCAGCATAACAGGAGCGCAACGATAAAAATATCTTTCTGCAAACAAAACAAATACTATCATTACTACCAACGTTATTATTTTACTACAACACCCAACACACGAAGACACATTTCACGTAGAGATCATATTTCATATCTCAGGGTATTTGCTAGTATAACCACCACAGAGTATATATATCAGAACGAACGTGCCCGTTAGATGTGGCAACATTCTCATGCATAGAAAATATGAAAAACAATGAATAGTTAATACATGCAGTTGTTGTAACTGAACGTGTTAGCGTTGGCAACATTGAAACAATGGAATGGTTTTTTTTTAAAGGAATTTTTGTATTTTTCTTGGAAAAGATTGAGTATGAAGGGCGTTATTTAATATTGAATGCGTGCTTTGCACAGAGCGCGGAGTCACCCGCTTGGTCTTCTTCTTTTGTGACGATCAACTTAAATATAGTCTCAATTATTCAGATTATATCTGAGCAGTATCTAAATACTGCTCAGAACCAAGTAGCTACCTACTTGGACAGCTCTGTCTTTCACCACGTTTGTTTATAATTTTCGCTTAAGCATGAAAAGCAGACAAGGACGGCGACACTCACTGACAAGTGACACGCCGTATTCCGGATGCTCATACTCGACTTAGACTTAAAATTGGCGACACCAACCAATCACAACTCTCGAGTTTGGCATATGATTCTTCACCTTCACATATTGGTACTCAATAGAGCAAGAGCCCAGACGCCCCAGACGTTACTGTATTCTTTCTACACAAAATGTGTGGTAGGTATTAAATGACAATGAAAGTGTAAATGAGCAAGTACGAGTACGTTTCAAGTACTTGCTAACACTATTCAATTCCACTGATTTTATGTAAAAAGAGTTTGGTGACGTTTGGGTAATCAAGGATCTTGGACTTGAGCAAGTTAATGTAAAAAAAAAACCATCCAACCAATCACTACTGTCCATTGCCAGTTTGAGTTTAGTTGAGCATGAGCATCTGGAATAACGGCCTTAGTTTGAATGGATAGTTTCAATAGTGCCGTCTCTAGCAGTGACCACCGAGGCGACCTCGTGCTCTGTGGTGCTATTTTGCAATGTACTTCAGTCAGTGCGTGCTTTTTATGCAAAGTTGGAGCGAGCTCAACGTGTTTGCTCCAACTTTTGTAGTAAAACAAAACGATATATGTATAAGATCAAATATTAATACTAGTAAAATTGTTATTTACTTTGTTGTTATATTTGTAACTAGCTGACCCCCGCGGCTTCGCTCCTGTCAACTGGCTACCTATATAAAAACCAAGCAAAAAAAGCTAAAAATTATAAAACAAGAAAATATTACCGTAAATTTACCGTGGTCGTATGATACTTTGCAGAATTGATTATTTTGTTACGGTAGGTGGCATATGACCACGGTAACTTAAGGGGATATTTTCTTGTTTCATACTTTTTAAAGCGTGATTTTGCATTAGTCGGGTTTTAGTTTTTGAAGTTATAATATGATTATAGTGTAGGAAGTTTGAACTCTGGAAGTATCTACAGATCTGTATAGATAATTATTTCACTTATTGAAAGCTGCATTAAGTGCCATAGCTTGTAATGTTATATATTACATATGTAAGTATTTTATCTTGTATATACATATATGTAGTTAAGGTATATGTGTAATTTATACATTGGGCCACCAAGACACAGGCAGTGTCTAGTTTAGGGCCCAATAAGTTAGTTAGAGTACTTATATGAACTACAATTTATTTGAAACTTATACTGATAGGCCAAATAGCAGAACACGGCATAAAGATAGACTTCAGATGCCATTAATAAAATTAGAATAATTTAAGAAAAATGTATGCTGCATGTCGATTATTCTTTAAAATCGATTACCTAATAGCTTTCAAGACCTAGCGCTGACCATGTTTAAAAAAATACATTTCATACTATTATTAGTTAAACAATATTATAGCATTAAGGACTATTTGGAAGACAAGTCAATAGAGTCTGTAATTTGTAAGTTAGATTAAGTGAGATCACTGATTTTCACTACATTTGCACGTCATCTTATGGCAGGATATGTTGAAATAAATTAACTGTAATCTTATGATATTCTAGCAAAAAACATTTTTGATTTGATTGTTTTATTTTTATTTTATTCAATTTTGTAAATTGCTTTTGTAATAACTTGCGTGTGAAAAGAAATTGAATTGAAATTTATTATTACTACACACAGTTTCTTCGGCTATCATCCAAGTTTCCTGTCGCAGGTCTGCTGGAAGAAATTTATATTGTAATAAGTAGTACATTTGTGCTCTTCTATCTGAATTCATTATTTTCTCAGTTAAGTGTTTTCTGGGTACACAAATAAATAAATACTTTTGCCTGGCAAAAGCAGAGTTCCTGTAAATAGGTTCTGATTTCATCAGAGGAAAGCCACGGGAAAGAGCTAGTTATTTATATTGTTAGCTGCGTCACCAACCTACACCCCTCCAGAAAGCCCGGAGCATGTGATCGAGCCTATATAAGCCAACGCGTACTCCAAAAAGTATTGTGATAATTTATTTTTAACGTTAAGAGCAACGTTATATAAATTGTATTTAGTTTAGTTTTTAAGGTAAGAAAAAATCAAGGCATATTGTTTTCAATTTTCAAGTAGAAGTTTTCACCCATATTTTTCAGGTCACTTTTTCCACTCGACTCAACCTCGACTCAGCTTTCCTCAAAAAATTTGACAGTTAAAGATAGTTATTTTTTGAGATTAACGACCCACATTCGTGAGTTTTTTCTAAAAGAACTAGTATGTAGGTGTTAGACATGTTTTCTTGAATCTATTCGTAGTTATCCCAGCTATAAACCCAATTGCAGTCTACATCCAACGCTACAGCACATGGGCTTCAATCCGTGCCTGTGAGACGAATAAGGCGATTTCGCGCAGCAGAAACAGGAATATTGATTATGTGTACACATTGCTTGTAACCTAGAGCTATCTTAGCTATTGTATGCACTAACTTCGAAAGGGAAGTAAAGATGATAGATATATAAGATAGATCTATCCCCTTTTCCGCACTTAGACACCCATTTGGTCCGTTAGGCGTGCAAGCCTCCTCTCTGTGAGAGTGAATGGGCCGTGATCTACTACCAGTATAGCCCGTGCCCAGTGCGGGTTGGTGGAAGTTACATAATTTCGAATTTCTGGTTGTAAGACGGTTTCCTCACGATGTTTTTCTGCACCGTCAGCAGTGGTGATGAAATAATTTAGACAAAGTAAAGCGCCTACCTGGGTTCGAACTCACGACCTACAACTTGTAAGTAGCGGTCGTTACCACTGGGCCATCACTGCTCCCGTTGGTAAAAGTAATTACCTCATCAATATGCCAAGACATTTCCCACCTATGTTGTGGTCAGTTTCCAGTCAAACTGGATGTAGGTGAATACCATTATTTTATCTGGAGTGACTTACTATTCTGACCTCCACATACCATTAGGTATGTGGAGGTCGGAATATGGGGTAACATGGTACCCTTGGGTAAGATCGGTGTCAGACATCCTGGCTTCTGACTACATAGTCAACACGGATGACTACGAGTATTAACGATCCAAAAAATAAGATCAAAACTAAAACCCGACTACTGAAAATCACGTTTTAAAAAGTATGAAAGAAGAAAATATTCTCATTTGAAATTGTTATGTACAATGTATGTTATGTCTCCGTAGAGTATAACCGTGGTCGTATGTCACCTACCGTAACAAAACTAAATATTGTGCAATATGGCATACGTCATCAAACAAGACGCTGCCAAAGACACCTCAATTGTCAAATAATGATAAGTAATTTAAAAATTATGAGGGAACAGATTAACATACATACACACATACCAATCAAAAATATAACCCTCCATTTTGCTTCGCCATAGTCGGGTAAAATATGATAGCCGAGACGAACTTCACTATTTTCCCAGGCAAATAGGCATCTTGGAACGCGAAAGTACTGTAGTATTATATTATCTGTGGCGAAAGTCACACATCTACGGACCAATCTCGGCAGCTCCCTACCAATAATAAAGTACAATGATAACGTTTATTTTCGTCTCCAATCAGGTTTCGTGATCATTCTCATAAAAGAAGATTTGATTATGTTTGCCAAACAATTTACTTTGCTTTAAAAATACAACATTATTTTTACAAAGAAATGTTCCTTTGCAAATTGTATGGCACTTTTATAGCCCGCATTACGTCTGCTTTGGCTCTTATTTACATTGACGTAAATGTTCTCGTAATGTTTTGATGATGGTTGCTGTATGGGAAAGAAATTGGCATATAGCATGTCATGGTGCTTTAAAATACTCTCGTAACGTTAGGCAGCCTTAGTTCAGCCGTGGACAGTGACACATTATGATCTGCCTTTTTAGGGTTCCGTAGCCAACTAGGAACCCTTATGTGTAGTTTCGCCATGTCCGTCTGTCCGTCCGTCTGTCCATCTGCAGCTTAGCTCAGAGAAAAGAAAACTATAATTTGGCGGATATACATATTAATAACGCCGAAAAGTGTTAAAATAAAATGAATGATATTTTTTTTTTGCTGCTATACACGTAAAGTGGGGATGTTTTTAGGGTTCCGTACCCAAAGGGTAAAAACGGAACCCTATTACTAAGACCCCGCGGTCCGTCTGTCTGTCTGTCTGTCACCAGGCTATCTCATGAACCGTGATAGCTAGACAGTTGAAATTTTCAGAGATGATGTATTTCTGTTGCCGCTATAACAGCAAATACTAAAAACAGAATAAAATAAATATTTGAGTGAGGCTCCCATATGACAAACGTGATTTGTTTGCTATAATTGTACGGAACCCTTCGTGCGCGGGACTGACTCGCACTTGCGCGGCTACTATTTTTCGTAGGTCACTCAGGTATATAATTTATCTTAAAATAGTTATAAATAGACATCTACGCATATAATTTAAAGAAGATTCGAAAACTTTCTCCAAATATTGTAGATGTCTTATTAAATATTAATTTTATTAACTTATTTGTTTGTTAATTATAGTAGTATATTTTTATTTGCATTTTTTTTTATCAATGTAACATGTAATCCAACGTTTTCGAGTAATTAAAGTGTTAATTTTAACAAATAGCTCAATTTTTTTTATAATAATTAAAAAAAAAAAAAAAAAACGAGTTTTTTTCGATTTTTTGCATTTTCTAGGAAGATTTACATAACGTAACATATAATTTTTTTTTCACCATCGGAAAGTAGAGATTTCAACGAACAGAAAACATACCAACTTTTTGAAAAAAGCTGATATTTTGACGGGTGAGTTTTCGATTGAAAATTAGGGTGTTTTTTCGATATTAATCAGCAAATTTCGTTAAAAAAAAATTTTTTGTAAAAGATAAAAATAAAAAACTTGGTTTTTTGAATTTTTCACATAAATTTTGAGGTTATGTGAAAAAAGTGTAAATACAAAAGTTTTAGATCTTTTTATTACCTACAACTTTGCGATTTGAACTTTTTTCGATAGGACTTTTAGTTTTTCCGGAAATCGAGAAAAACCGTTTTTTACCCTTAAAAACTCACCCCCATCCCCTTCCCGACCTCAGATCGCCCGTAAATTATTTTTCCTTTCATTTTTATAAAATTCCCCTCCTTTTCTAATGGGTTTCATCCTACTATTATTTTTTTTGGTTTTAAAAATTATCGACCCTGGTCTATTTTGTTAAAAAGGGATTAAAATAGATTTTTAACTGATATCAATCAATCTGCCTAGCCTTTTCCCAACTATATTGGGGTCGGCTTCCAGTCTTACCGGATTCAGCTGTGTACCAGAGTTTTACATAGAGCGACTGCCTATCTGACCTCCACAACCCAGTAACTGGGTAACACGGTACCCCTTGGCAAGACTGGTGTCAGACCTCAAGCTTCTGACTACCCGTAACGACTGTCAAAGATCTTCAAATGACAGCCGGGACCAACGGCTTAACGTGCTTTCCGAGGCACGGAGGAAACTCGGTATGTTGAAATGGTCACCCATCCACGGACCGACCTCGTCAAGCGTTACTTAACCTTGATGATCGACCAGTGCGGCTGTTATTATTTAGCCACGAGCTTCTCTTTTCGACGTTTAACTGATATGCTGAATAGGAAATCCTACTGCAGATAAGCCTACAGTAGTAGAATGCAAGAAACACGGCATTGATGTGACCACTCCCGAAAATAACGATTGCGTGGCCAGTTAGTTTCGGTACAGATTGTATCGTCGGCAAATTGCGCCGACCGCCCAGTCTTTACTAAGCATAAACATCAGTCTACCCTTAGCCCAACTTATTTAAGATCAAAGCAGTGAAATCTTCTTCTTCAATATTCACCATCATCTTAGTAGTTACCCCCTTTACCATCCTAAAACTTTTCATACAACCCATCCACCGTGTCTTTGGTCTAGCTCTATGCAGATATCCACGTATATAAGTAACATACACGCACACGTCACACACCCTCCATCCGTAGGTGTCATCGGCAACAAAGGAATTTCGACAAAAGGTAGCTTCGTCCTTTCACATACCTTAGATGCCTTTGAACAGAATTACGGATCTAAAATGGCTCACGGTGTGTGTGCTGTGACCCAAACGAATTTGTAAAGGTACATATATGATCAGACTAGTTTCAGGCCTGTAGACTCACAAGTCTGTACCTGGTGCGGATGTCACGACCTTTAAGGGCCAAGACAAGGTGAGGAGCTTGCGTGGGTGCTAAGGTGGGCTGAAGTATCATACATAATATGAAACCACACTAGCTTCCTTACTGAATTGAATATGGAGGACGCCTTTGCCATACAAGAAACACGGAATTTTAATGCCTCATACATATTATGATCGCTCCCGAAGATAACCGATCGCGTGGCCTTTCGCTTCGGTAAAGATTGTATCGTCAGAAAATGTGCTGTCCACCCAGTACTTAATAAGTATATTTCAATTGAAGAGAACCACATTTACAGTAGGTTTCAGCCGCATTTATCTGTTAAAAATAGCTATTATGTATGAAGTTGCCTAGGTACACATGCGAAAATGAGAATTAATGCGGTAAATTGCTTTTCAATTACTTTTTCAATCAATCAATTATAAATACATGTCAATTGCCATTAAAAATGTTATTGTCTAATAGTTAATAGGTGGGCTTTAAATCAGAATTTATCAGCCTAGTAGCCATGCTGAACACTGCTCAACATTTGCTGAGCTACTCCTATAGCCATACTGAAATATATTGCGCTTTAGAACAGGTTTTTGTATTGTGATTTCTTTCTTAAAAATAATTATCTCAATTTAACATTGATTTACTTTGAATTGCCAAGATGCTAAAAACGATTAAGTTAAGTATGCCTTGAGGTTTGAGAAATCTTTTATTTTAAGATGAAAAGTCGTTTAAAATTCAATAATCTCGTCGTTTTATGTTTTATGCAAGCATTTGATCAAAAGGATCGATTCGGCAAATGAATATTTGCAGAGATTGCAACTTGAAAGTGAAAAATAAAATAACTTTTTATTTGATAAATCCTTCACGAAGTGAAATACCTCGTTGAGATTTAGAAGTCTGTTGAAAAAAAAATAAGCAAAAATAAAGAAGAAGGAACTAATTTGTAAAACTTAAATTTTTCACAATATAATGATTCTTGAAGCGTGTTTCATTATATGGTTAAGAATTAGAATTATTGCATCATCACTAGCGTTGAAAATAACATGTATTTTTCAAACGCCCCTTAATTTTTTTATAAAATACAGAAACTGCGGATCTTCGGTTGAATCTTTCGCAAGTTTAAGATTTTAACATGTATTCTACGGTGTATTTTTCGCATTAATATATTATATTAAGATGGTATTTTGAGGGTAAATGTTCAATTAATATTAATAAGCATAATTCTTTGCTTTTGATTGTTAGATATTAAAAATTCATGATATAAAATAAATATTATACGTGTATGATCACAGATTTAAATCTAACTAGATAACGGAAGTCCCTCAATTTGTATGAAAACCAAGCGTGCTACTTTTTCACAAACAATTTAAAAACAAATTTATTTACCAATGAAATAAAACATTTTCAATGCCTCGGCCAATTTTTCCTATACATTCTTTACAGCTCAATGTGGCATTTTTCTAGGTTTTGGTGAGTGCCGATATTTCTAAATGAAAAGCTCAGATTACGATCATGAATCGTAAATTTTCTCCGTTTTCTGGCAAGCGAAGTACATACAAATGCGTCATCTAGTTAGATTTATATCAGTCTGATTGTATTTTTCAGACAAAATAACAAATTGTTTTTTTTCAAAAATTATATGTATTTAAAAGGAAAGATACAAAGTTTCGAAAAATCAAAATTGTAACGATTATCTAGATAAAGCAAGGATTCATGAAGTATATAAAAATACATAAAATATCCCACGAATTTTTTTTTCTACCTGTGACCTAGAAACATTCAACTAAGCTATAAAATTATTTAGTGCTCATAAACAATCTCAGTTCAGATTTATTAGTTTTAGTTTACAGGTTGTATATACTGTCGAAAGTTTTAGTAATTAACTTGAAGGCTTGAAATAATATTGTCTATAAAATTTGGTTTAGTTTGTCGACCATCAATAATATAAACTTTAGAGGTTTACCACAAAGCAATATTATGTTTTTTAATCGCATAGAACTAGGAATCTCCGTGCCGACAGCGACTGGTGAGACTTCATCATCATTATCATTTCAGCCGAAAGACGTCCACTGCTGGACATAGGCCTCCCCCAGGCGTCGCCACACTGACCTATCCCATGCATCTCTCATCCAATGGATTCTCGCAACCTTAACCAGGTCATCGATCCACCTAGCGGGAAATCTTCAAACGCATCGTCTTCCGTTTAGCGGTCGCCATTCCAGAACTTGTTGGCCGCATCGGCCATCCATTCTGCGAGCAATGTGCCCTGCCCACTGCTACTTAATTCCTCGGGCTATGTCGGTAACTGTGGTTCTCCTGCGGATATCCTCATTTATGATGCAATCACGCAAGGAAAATCCGAGCATGGCCCTTTCCGTTGCCCTTTGGGTGACTTTAAGCTTTCTGATGAGGCCTATTGTGAACTACCACATCTCGACCGCATTGTTAATGATTACTGGTAACACACACTGGTTATAGACTTTTGTCTTGCGGTAAATTGGACGAGAAGATACCGCGCGATTTCCCGCACACTGCCCAGCCGAGTCGGATTCGACGGTTGACCTCTTTCTCGAAATTAAAAGCTACCCAACTGGACTGTTTGTCCCAGGTAGACATAATCGTCTAGAACTTCGATTGTAGAGTCTCATATCTTGATAGGAGTGGGTGTTACATGGGCATTCACCATAATTATAAGGCCATCTTTTTCGGAAGCTCTACTAAAGTGTTCGAGCACTGTACTGAGGCCCTCCATGGTATGATCTGACTATGATCTTGCCAAACTTAAGTCGCAGTGGTCAGGGCACATTGCTCGCAGAACGGATTGCCGATGGTGCCCGAAAAGTTCTGGAGTGACGATCGCGAACCGGAAAACATTGCGTTGGAAGGTCTCTCACTAGGTGGACCGATGTCCTGGTGAAGGTTTAGGGGATACGCTGGATGCGAAACGCAAGGGCGTCAAGGTCAATGTGGCGACATTTGGGGGTGGCCTATGACCACAATGTCGTGACTATGTCCTTGAAGACATCCTCCAGTGAAAAGTTTCGGAGAAATTACATGTCCCTGTCTAACACCGCACTGAAGAAAGGATAGGTTCCTGGTGTGACTAATAAAAACATACGACCGCGCTTGTCGCACTTATTGCTAGTTTTAGACGTCACAGGCTTAGTATGTACTATCTTCTGTCCGCGTGAAAAAGTGTTTTATTATTACAAAAGTATTCTATGTGTTACTCCAGGTTATAAACTATCTATATGTAAAATTTCATCCAAATCTGTTGAGCAATTATTCCGTGATTAAAATTCAAACATACCGGTTGTAACGAAAAGGAATGATCATATTTTAATAACTGCAGCTACTGCCAGAGGCGGTATTGTAAAAACCTTCCATATAAACCAACCGTGTCAGTGAGTGTCACCAATTACCCATTGAAACTTTTACTATGTGACAATCCTACTAATACCGTAGCGTAGGTATAGAGTGTTTAACGAAAAGACGTGATCATATTTTAAGAACTGCTTTTGCCCATGTAAATGGACAATTTTCTCCAAGGAAGTCTCAGAAATTTTCCAAAAAATAAATTGGGTTTTTCATACAAAATTGTCTTCAGCTGAACAAAATTTATCCACAGACAACTGTATCCTGGCAAAATGTGTGACTCCTGGAGTGTTAGTGAAAGGAGCGAAGCAAGCAATCAAGTTTTGTTTTCAGGGGCTTTCGGTCTCCTTTATTCAGCGAACCCATATAGTCCTCACAAAATCATCATTATCACTTATAGGCAGGCCTCCTTCGAGCGTCGCCACACTGATAGGTTATATTTGTCTCGCATCCACCGGATTCTTGCAGTCTTACCCAGGTCGTCACAAAATATTTACTTTTTTTTTATTTTGATTATTCATACCACCTTAAAAAGCCAAAACATTCAGATGTTTTTCTTCGACCCCCAAAATCAGTGCCGTACCAAAAAGCTTATAACTCTACCTTTAGTTAGAAGAACTGACTCCAGACTCCAGAGATAAAGTTTATTATCCAATAAGCTTTAGTTTTACTAGTGAATTAGCTTAACTTCCCCTTCTGTTATTCGAATAATTGGACTCAAGTTATTGTGTTGTTTTGATTCTCGATTAGTTAATGGTATTAAAACTTTCATTTATAGTTGTAATGAAGAGAAAGTCTTGTAACACTAAGTCGATAACTTACTCGTACTATGTTTACACTTCAATATCAGATGTGGTGATAAAAAAAAACACACTGGAAAGATTGAAGGGGATGTGAAAAGGAGAGTGAATGCAATTAATAAAGTGAATGGTGCTATACATCCGGTTGGGACCCGCAAGTCGATGTCTCTGGAGACTCGACTCGCCGTTCACAACAGCATGCTGGTGCCTACACTTATGTATGGAAGTGAAGGTTGCGTATGGCAAAAAAGACATGAAAGTAGGATTAATGCAGTAGAAATGCGTTCCTTGCGAACTATGTGTGGTGTGACTTTAAATGATAGATTGAGGAATGAGGTAATAAGACAACGTTGTGCTTTAAATAAGATGTTGTGACTAAGATTGAAAAGAGTATGTTAAGATGGTTTGGCCATGTTGAGAGGATGAATGAAAGGCAACTAATGAAAGGTATTTACAACGCAGACGTGAATGGAAACGCCGGTAGGGGATGCCCTAGAAAGCCATAAATAGACCTTATAGGTGATGTTGAAGGCTAGGTGCGCAGTACTCATAACCGGCGTGTGTGTATGACTAGATGTATGAATGTGAGTGAAGCAAAAGAAGTATGTAAAGATCGTAGCAGGGGGCGTTCTGTAGTTTCTGCCTATCCCCATGGAAAAAGGCGTGGCTTTATGTATGTATATATGAAGAGAAAGTCTTGTAACACTAAGTCGATTACTTAATGGTACTATGTTTACGCTTCAATATCAGATGTGGTGATAAAAAACCTATGGCTCAAAAATTACTTAAGCAAAGTTTATAGATTAGAACCAAGATATGCCATAATCTAACAAATGAGAAGAATATGTCAATCGGGTGAGTAAATATGGAGAGATTGGTAGCAGTCATTAAACCAATAGATTAGTAAAGCCAATTTTCTTACAGCATACCTATAATCTTTAACCCCCGATGAAAAAAGAGGGGTGTTATAAGTTTAAAGTGTGTACTTCTGTGTTTTTTTATTTGCTTGTGGCATCATAGCTCCTATAAATCGAATTTGATTTAGTTTTCTTTGTTTGAAAGGTGACTTTATCGAGAGTGTTCTTAGCTATGTTTGATGAAAGTCGGTTCAGCGGTTACAAATTATGGACGTTTTACTGTTTGAATCGGGGTGTTTGCACAAGATATCGTGTCATAATTACATATTTAATAGATTGCCAATCGAAGCGTGTCTACTACTAGATAAATTATGTAGCATGAAATAAAAATGTGTCGGGTTTTTTTTTTACTTGTTTACAATTCATAAACGACTAAAGCCCTCATTCATGGCTTAAGACCAAGTTTCAAGCAAGACATATTTTGATCGATAACGATTTTCATATAGTCCAGAAAAGAAACGTGGGATTTCAGTAATGCACGTCAATCCCACACATTTTAGGCCTTTCGAATAGCAATCACCGATATAATGTAACTTCGTCTCGAGCCTCAGAACACACCACACGCAATTCCAAACGCGATTTACCCACTGTCTTCACCTAAATCCTACCTAACAACTCAGACACAATACAACAACTATTTTGGCAGCAAATTGAGAACAGTTAACATACACGTCGGCCACATCTTGTAATGCTGAGACAGGACTGACGATACTGTTATTACTAGGCAGACAACTAGGTCTGATATAGTGTAGTGTGTTACTGCCCTAAATTATGTGAAAGGTTGGCTAAGGTTTTAGGTATTCTGTTGTGTGAGTTCTTGACAATATAGTCTAGGAATGGATCGTTTGGATTTTTATTTTTAACGTTGGTATTTTGGTAAAGTCTGGTCTTTTATTTATTTGAATCACTTTGAATAAATAAGTTTTTATCCAAGTTAAGATGTGTTTATCAGTCTATGTATATATGTAAGTAGGTTTGTTCCTACAAACGCGTTGGCTGACATTGATGAATCTTACGTCAATCGATTCGTCTTAGCCTTGCGGTTGTCACTGGCTATATTAAATTTGGAAAGTAGAAAAATGGCGGATTTTGGGCGCCATATTGTGAGATCCCAAATGTTTTCTTTCACTCCCGTTTTGTGGGGTATCAAAATAAAGGGGTTTAAAGGTTATTTCAAATATATGTATTACTTATATGTTTAAATACACCTAATTCAAAAAACAAATGGTTAACTAAAATATATAAGTAAAAAAAAACGCTTTTCAAGCAGGTTTTTTGATTTTTTGTATTAACACTTTTATAGTGGCGAAATGCTCGTAAGTAATAAAAGCCGTACGGGTCGATTCAATTTAGCTAAGCTACGCGTGCCAAGTTCTTTCCGTGGATAACTCTCTCTTATGATAAATTATTTTATTTCTGCAAGTTGATTAATCAGTTGGTCGGACCCTCATGTCTGAGGAACGTGGTCAGCATCAGAGTCAGAGATAATCTGTCTCCACAGGTTTCTGTCCAGTGCGTCCCTTACGACCGTGTAGGATTTGGAGGACGACGAGTCTTTCACTTGATCAGTCCATCTTGTTGGTGAACGATCGCGCGATTTTTTGCCTTCGGTGTTCTCAAACACAATCTTCTCCAAATTTCCGTCGCCTCTGCGCATTGTGTGGCCGTGGATAGATAACTACCCATTATACAACGAAAACCTTTTGTGGGTTAAAGAGTACTCTGTTCCCCTTTTAGGTCTTTAGTTCCGGGTAGTTAGAAACTCTAAAGTAAGCCTGAGAATGGAAGCTGTCACCTTCTTCTGAAAAGCAGTAATGCTCGCAGAGGAGCCCGATGCCGTCTGGCTCGCGGTTACATTTGAAAGAGAGTTACCGCGGCCCTGACAGAAGCAACTTAATCCTTAAGTTGTGTGTGTTAAGTGGGTGAAGTCATTGGATGATAAACCACAACATAATAAACCGACAACATGTTCAGTAAGCCAAAGCGTATCATGTTATGCTGTGTGTCATAAAATACAGGAACACAATAGCTCCATGTAAAATTCTGACTGCATCCATTTATTACAGAAACAGTTTGGTAAAGGCTAAGCAGATTATGATGATTAGTGCAGATTACAAATAACATGAGCAAGAAAAACTTAGATATTTCAATTGGCCCTACGTTTTCCTATGTTATATCCATTGTCATTAGCCCAAATGAATATCCTGATGTACTAGATACATAAAAAAAAAACTCTAATATCAACACGGTCAAATTTTAGCCAGAAATCAAAATCAATTTTATATTTATATAAAACGTCGACAAAAGGTGCACGGTTCGGGTTGGTCGTTTCCTATGGAGAAGAACCGGCAAGAAACTCCATGGTTACTCTTTTAAAAATGGTTTGGTTTTACAATATTTCCATGTTACAGCATTAGTACTTAGATATGGGGGGACAACGCAGGCCCGACTTATGACAATAAGTCGTAAGAAGCTAAAAAAAATAAAATAAAAAGATTATATATTAAATAAAAAAGTTAACAAATGTTAACTAGCATCAAGAAGGCCTACAATGTTCACACATTCCCAAAACAATCGGTAAAAGAATCTATACAAAGGTTAAAAAAAAAATAAGTATAACAAGACTAAATTTAACGTGTGGCACAAATGTTGTTATCAGTGCTGTAACTATTCTTAGCAAAGGGCTATAAAGATGATTGAAAACCATTGTAAAAAGTCTAATTAAAAGAAGGAAAGAAAAAATGAGATTGAGAATAGTTAGAGACATCCACTTATTTGTGCCGTTTACAAGTTACCAGGGAAGCTGCATGTGCAGAAGGAGCTAAGGCCAAATGTTTTTATCTTTAACGTAGTCCTTGATTTTATAATATGCTTTGTTAATAAGAATACGTTTGATGTAGTTTTTGAACCTTCCGTCGGTCAGTTCTATAACTGACTTTGGCAACTTGTTATAAAAGCGTATACTGTTTATAAGAAAAGACTTGCTAGTTTTCGTTAATCTGAATTTGGGTATTACAATTTCGTGCTTACTGCGTGTATTTAAATTATGGAAGTCGCTTCTAGTTTTGAAAAGCCCCCGATTTTTAGGGACATACAAAATACATTCCAAAATATAAAGTGAAGGTAGAGTCAGTATATCGATCTCTTTAAATTTTTCTCTGAGGGACTCGCGAGGACCCATTTTATAGATTGCGCGGATTGCCCTCTTTTGTAGGATGACAATTGAGTCAACGTCTGCTGCTGATCCCCACAGCAGAATGCCATAAGACATAATACTGTGGAAATAAGCATAGTATACTAACCTAGCTGTAGCTACATCGGTTAGCTGCCTTATTATCCTTACTGCATATGCAGCCGAACTTAACCTACCCGAAAGAGTTCTAATGTGCGCGCCCCACTGCCATTTTGAATCGATAGTAATCCCTAAGAATACAGTTTCCGTTATAACTTCAAGATTTTTGCCGTCAAGATTTAGGTTTAGGTCATGTTGTGGTACATTTGGTAAAGAGAACTTTAGACATTTTGTTTTTTTCGCATTCAGTAAAAGATTGTTAGCTGCGAACCATTTTGAGAGAACAATCAGACTTTCGTTGACATTTAAGACATCCGTATCTTGCCTATCTATTTTAAAAATTAGCGAAGTATCATCAGCAAATAGAATTATATCCGATAATTTGGCCATCATAAAAGGGAGATCATTAATGTAAACAAGAAAAAGGAAAGGGCCGAGAATTGAACCTTGGGGCACGCCCATCTTGACTAGAGACCCGGAGGACGTCGCCCCATTAACATTTACTTTTTGCTGTCTGTTTGATAAATAGGTAAGCACGAGATCAGCAGATTTTCCACGAATTCCGTAGTGGTGTAATTTACAGATCAGTGTGTTGTGGTCGACGCAGTCGAAAGCTTTTGAGAGATCACAGAAAATGCCAATGGCTTCCTGGGACCTCTCACAAGCCTCCAAGATGTGACTGATGAGTTTTACTCCCGCGTCCGTTGTCGACCTACCTTTCGTGAAACCAAACTGTTGACTATGCAGGATCCCATTTGAATTGAAGTGAGACAACATCTGTTCCAGCATGATTTTTTCAAAGATTTTACTCAATGCTGGAAGCACGGATATAGGTCTATAATTAGAAGGATCACTCTTACAGCCTGATTTGAAAATTAGTACTACTTTACTGTGTTTCATTAAGTCAGGAAAAGTGCCGCTGTCCAAACATTGATTGAAGATGCCTGTTAGGACAGGAGCAATTGAGTCAATAATATCTCCAAGAACCCTAACGGATATCCCCCACAAGTCTTCAGTATTCTTTATATTGAGACTTTTGAACGCGTTTTTAATTGTATCAATACATATTGGTTTAAATTTAAAGATTGGTATGTCTTTAGTAAAGTTTTCTTTAAGAAGAGCTTCAGCTAATTTAGATGAGGAAGGAAGAGACTTCGTAACCTCTAACGGAATGTTGGTAAAGAAATTTTCTAATGTCTCAGCGACTTCTTGCCTATCAGAAATGGTTTGATTAGTTATTTTCAAAGACAACTCATTCTGATCGCGTTGTTGTATCTTTCCAGTTTCTCTATTAATTAATTGCCACACAGTTTTTATTTTATTATTAGAAGCACCAATTTTGTTAATTATTATTAGAGATTTTGCTTGAGCGCAGACTCTTTTGAATATTTTGGAATAGTTTCTAACATAAGTGTGAAAAACTTGATCGGAAGTCAAAGATTTTTAGTAATATAAATTATATAAGATATCTCGGCTTTTTCTTATGCCCACAGTGGCCCATTCACTAAATTTCGATTTGGAATTGTTGACTTTAACTGTTTTTACAGGACACGTTTTATTGAATTCTTGGCAAACTGTTGAAAACAACGTGCCGTAATTTATATTGGGGTCGTTTGAATCAAAACTTTAAATTGGGAGTTCAAGCTAGGCTTTCCAGGTCATTTAACGATTTCAAACCTACTAATGGCCTTTCAACGTAAGCAGTGAATTCATGCTTCCAATTTGGGACATTTTTTACCTGCCAGATATTTCTGGCTATTACGATACGAATGTAAGTAGTAGTGTTATTTAGAAATTACACAGAATTAAAGTGAAGACAAGAGAGAAACAAGCTTCATAAAGAAAATGTGAAATGTATAAGCTTGACGGCACGGAAAAATTACGACACACATAACACGTTTTAGATAAAATTCTCGATTTAAATGAACAGTAAACATACCTCTTACTTTGACCTTCTTAAAAATTATATCTATACAGAAACCTTAATGATACCAAGGAATAATCCTACAATGTAGCGTTATTACATGTTCACAAGTGTACTGTATATATGTGTGCAGTCATCATAACATCCGTCTGCCCTTGTCTCAATCATTTGAGGTATTCTTCTTTATAAATATTTACCATCACCTCAATAAATTAGTCATCTCTTTTGTAACCTTATAATTTTCCACACAATAATCCATCGATTCTTTGGTCTTCTTCCTTAACCTTTATAACTATCCAAAACCATACTGGGTTGTACAAGTCAGTTTGTAGTCATTTCTTCTATAAAAACTGCATCCGGTTAAAGTGACAGTTGGCCCCAACGTAGTTGGAAAATGTCTAAGCACCCAAATTTATCAACACGTTGGTATATATACGTATGATATTATAAAATCAAACTAAGAGGTAAATTTGTTCTTTTGTACAGAGATTTTATTTCTCAAGCATGTTTTGGAAAAAATAACCAAGTTCATAGAAACATGTACAAGATTAGGTAACATTAATATTTTTCCGGTACTCCAAAAGCTTAAACTCAAACCGAGCATTTGCCTTAATGATACCATGTCATCCTACAATAGATGGCTGACTGTGTAATATGTATGCTATTAAAATTAAATAATACTCACCAACAACACTAAGATGTACCCTCCTAACCAAAGGAGGATGAGCAGAGATCTGGCACTCGTAGAAGCCCTCATCTCTTTCGCTGACATATTGGATCAGGAGACGCCAATCGTTGGGGTGTTCGAAAGCCAGAGAGTAGCGGGAGTCTGCAGAGTAGGTGTGGCGACCGAAGGAGAGGAGGTGCAGTTCTTCACCTCGACGACGGACCCATGATATCTGGGGAACGAGATGGTTTAATCATAAGAAACAAGGCAATATATTAAAAATATTTTATTATTTTAAAAATTTGGAACTCAATTTTATATTCCGCGTTTGGTGGATGGAAGCTACTGGAGTATAATCTGACCGACACTATTGTTATAGTAAGTTATTTCATGATAGTTAGATATTTATAAGTGTAGTTTTTATACATAAGCCCAGTGTTTTTAAAATTCTTGATAGAGTGATGGCAGATATTTTCGTTCACTTAACCAACGTTCTTAGACGAACAAGAATATCATCCATCAGTTTTAATGGTCTTTATTTTTTATTTTGTGCCTGTTATTATATAGCGAAAGGAACTTCGTTTCAACTAGGTGTCTGATACACACCTGTCGTTTTTATATGTTAAAAAATTGCATTATCTCAAAAAACAAATGCGTCTGCAATATACGTAAGCTATTTGAAAAAAAGCAGCTCTATCGAACACCGGAAAGTGGGTCAAATTAAACTTCCAAGCCTTGATTACAGGAACACCGGGTCAGGTGAAACTAAATAAAAACTCGTTCAAAAAAAGAATTGCCTACTAGCACTCATAACGGAGAAGTAGAGTAGACGAAATAAATATAACAATACAAAACATACTCGTATTACCTGTTTTCTTATCACACTTCTAAATTACACTTCTAATTCAATTATAATTTGAAACATTGGGAATCAAAGATACGAATTATGAAAAAACCAACTCTCAAAAAATTTAAAAGTTTGCTATGCCCATATTTTGCCAAGTTGTTCGAGCAAAAATGTACAAAACAGCTCATTTTTATTTATTTTTTATCAACCTTTGACGTTTTGCTATGAAGAAGAAAGTTTACACTTGACTATGTGGTGAAATGGAAGGATAGTGTTTTGAGAAATATATTATTAAAGTGTATAGTTTATTATTGTCATAGCAAAAAGCACTCTCAACAACAAAGAACAAAAGCATAAAAACATACGCTAGAAGAAACATGGGTACTAGTTTTTATAGCCTTTTTGCTCATAATATCATAATTCTAATGCATGAAGTACATATAAGCATTAATAAAATACCACACTCTCGACACTATACACACAGAACAGAAGGCCAGCTTCATAAAACGAGCGCGAACACCCACACACACATAATATATAGATGAGTACGTACGGCGCTCACAAAAAAGTGGTTGCTCGCTGTTCGTAAAAGGTGTCTATGTGTGAGTGCGTTTTACACGTTGTGTTGATTCGACCTTCTGTACTTATTTATTCTATGCTCTCGCGGTGTTTGCAGCATAAAATGAGGCTGAACAGATGTTTAACTTTGCGTCTCGCAGTGCGTAATGGGATTTTGTGGTTCTTCGCTGCATAATAATGTTCACATGAAAGGATTTAATATTATAATACTCTGCATGTCTCATGTGTGTGTGTCTCATTTATTCGACATTAAGTCATGATGTGGCTAAAAGTTTGCCAGTTAGAAAGGTTGGATGTACGGTTAATTATCCACCCACCTACCTGCAATACTACGTATCTTTTTATTAGCTATTTAGGTCTCTGCCGATTCTTGGTCGAAAAAATAAATGTGACTAAGTAATTCAGACATAGTAGTGATACGTCTGAACATTGCAGCTAGTTATTCTGATATGACTGTTTTTTTTTATTTTTTTATATACCTCCAGAGTCTCTCACAATGTGATATTCTATCAAAACGATGACATGCTCTACCAAAATTCTACGTTGTAAATCCCAATAATTTTAGCATTTCGAGAATCGCTATAGCCGCCGATAGAATCCGAATAAAGTTTCTTCATAATAATTTTTTTCGTTAATTTTTCCAATTTACTAATGGTTATTCTGCTCTGTCGCAATTGTTTACTGCAGTACTGGAGGAAGTCTTCAGACAATTCAATTGGGAGGGGTGGGGTCTAAGAATCAACGGCGAGTATCTAACTAACTTAAGATTTGCTGATGACATTATTCTGTTCGCAAAGTCCGCTAATGAGCTTCAAAATATGCTGACAGATCTAGACACGCACAGCAAAGCAGTAGGCTTAAGCAATAACACAAAAAACGAAGGCAATGACTAACAGAGAGAAAGAAGTAATCATAGTTAACAATATTCCTATTGATAATGTGGATGAGTAAACATATTTGGGTCAGATAATCAAAATAAACAATATGTCAAACAAAGAGATTGAAACACGCATAGGACATGCATGGAAAAAATACTGGGCACACAGAGAAATAATGAAAGACAAAACAATACACACCTCGGTTAAAGAAAAGCTTTTTATCACTTGCATACTCCCGATACTAAAATATGGATGCCAGACTTGGGCACTTACAAAATCTCAGCAAACCAAACTAAAAACTTGCCAGCAAAGCATGGAACGAAGCATGATGGGGAAAGGAAAAATAGATAAAATAAACCACAGCAAAATTAGGAAAGCTACAAAAACCCAAGATGTTGTGTTGAAATTAAGAACGCTAAAGTGGAAATGGGCTTGCCACGTAATCCGAGGAGAAGAGAAATGGAACAAAGTACCATTGTGGTACCCAAGAGAGGGAAAGAGAAAAAAGGGGAAGCCTTTCAGAAGATGGGAAGATGATATGGGTAAAATAGCTGGAAAAACCTGGACTAGACTGGCGCGGGAGAGAGAAGATTGGAAGGGGTTGGAGGAGGCCTTTGCCAAAGGGCACACATAATAAAAATACTACTATATTTAGGAACAAATAAATATATATAACAAATTATGTAAACGTCTGAAGGAGGCTATAAATAAATAATAAATCAATAAAAATTCTGCTCTCTACTCACCGTCTTCTCCCCCAAGTCATGCACTCGACAGTGCAGATGCACGCGACTGCCGAGTTGGGCCGTCACATTATTAGTAGAAGCGTCATCTTCGAAGAAAGGTAGGGGTTCAGAAGTAGTGGTAGATGGGTCGTCTTCGTGATCTTCATATGTTTCTGTGAAGACCTCGTGCCAGAAGGGACCGTTGATGATTTTCTTGTCACCGGTTTTGAAATCTGTTGGAGAAAATTTGAGGTTAGTTTTCGTCAACAAATTAGGTGGTTGATGAAATATGGTGGGAAGGTTTTGAGTATAATTGTGGATGATTATTAGAGTAAGGGAAATCCTAAGAAACGATGGATCGGTTATGTAAAAAAGAAAGAAAGAAAACAAATTGATTTGACACAAGCCAGAGCACACAACATTAACATAAAAAAAGAAAACTAAACTATAATATAAAAAAAAAACTATTAAAAATAACATTGTGTGTCCCACGGCTGCGCCAAATAGGACCAGTTCAGCAAAATTCGAGCAACTAGTGCCCGATGCTGGTTTTCAACTGGACCTGTGAAAGGTGATATGGCTAGAAAGGGGGTGACATTTATGATTACGGCAAATATGGACGTATGAAGAATGTATATGTCATGGACCAGGTGATTAATCAGTGCACTATGTATAATGGCCGGGCATGATGGATCATGTCAAGACAAATCGGGAAATGTAATGAATACTGATTTAAACTTTAATATTTATCACATTGTTTGGTCATTATGAATATTGCTATGTAGCGGTTGGTTATTCGAAAATTATGGTCAGTGAATTAGTCCGCGAGACCGGACCTTACGGCACCGGACGCGGGACCTTAGGGCACCCCGTCACGGATAGGTTAGGTTCGAAGGGAATGACGGGAGCTGAAGTGAGCAAACTCAGCTCCCTTCATCTCCTTCATGTTAAGTTACTTTAGACCCTGCAGACAGATATAGTTATATCAATAGTTTTTAGCATATTGTCTGCTCATATTTTTCAAATTGTCTGGGCATTATGAATAATGCCGTATTAATCACTTGATCCATAACATATGTAAACAGGGTGGGCAATAAATCGTGGATGAAACGAAACAGGGAGATAGTTGGGGTAAAGAAAAAAAAAAAAACAGGATAACGATGGATAATTCTTAATTCAGAATTTTAAGTAAATAACTGAACTACCAGTGGTTGTTAACCCAGTACTCCCGTATTCAGCTGTAGTTTCTTAAAAATAAGAATGTATACTTTTTATCGTCGTTAGCACTGCGGGGTTTCATTTCATTTAATATAATTCGACCATGTAGATTAAGCTCAAGAAGATTCTCGTTTAGGCCAAATAAATCTAAAAAAGAATGATTAAGACCACCCAGTAATAAATTTGAAAACTGCCAAGCATAATGTAATTACTTAGCAAAATAAATGGCCATTGATGACAACGCTCGATTACTTTGGGCCATTAAATCCAGGTTTCCACGAGATGTTTTCCTCTAATAAAAGCCCGTATCTCAAATGAGCAAAGAATATACAAATGACAGTAAAAAAGTGACATAGCTAGAAACCAGAAAGATTTTTAAAACAAACCTTTGAGCTTACATATTATCCTTAGTCTTCATTAAAATAATTATCTATGTTATATAGAAACAAAAAAGTTGGCCTATTGATGGGTTGGCTCATTGTTCTATAAGTTTTTAGTGCTAATGCTAAACACGAGCTCAATTCCCGTGCTGAAAAGACGTTGTTACGTTTTTCCATCTGCAATTTCTCGTGAGAAAGAAAAAGAAAGAAAGAAAAATTGTTTATTTGCGCCAGGCAGTCGTACCATAAAAATAACAAAAAAAAACTCAAATACAATAATTACAAAGTATGAGAAGCTCTGGGTCTAGATTTGTGCCCAGTTGATGGCATTGACTGAAACAGGATGAGGTTGGCACAGAAGCGAGGGGATAAAAAAAATTAAAGAGAAGACTGTGCCTAACAGTGGTCATAGTCAGGCTGTGGAGTCATCCTGATGACATTAGACACGCCTCCAATCACAAAGGATCAAACTGAACTAGTGAAATTTGAGTATACTATTTATGTGCTATGCCTATCCTCTGGAGAATACAGGGATGATTTATAAAACAGAAGCAATAACAGGGATTGTTTGATATCTGACCCAAATATAGCTGATGACAAAAATCTCATCGTAGTACTAGGTGTTGAAACCAACAATATGTATGGCATAAAATTGATTACTCCGACTACAAAGGAAGCAGACAGCCGTCCTTACGTGATCCAAAAGGCTCACGTAAGGACAATAGAAATAATACTAATATTACATAAAGGATATTAATATAATCCCAGACATGCCCAAATTGCAGATATAATATTTTGTAGGTTGAAGATGCTTCAAGGTGCCTTTTGTGCTTTGACGATTTAGAAGGATTCCAAGTAAAAAAATTGCTATTTTGAGATATATCGTTGTCATTTGAAGTATTACACAGTATGGGCCAAAAATAGTGGATCAAACGATACAGGTTGATTTTTGGGGTTATTCAGGGTCATAAAGTATTTTTTTTTTTTCAATTCTATCTTTTTTCCTCCTTAAAACCCCAACTATCACCCTGTTTAGTTTGATCCATTTTTTGCCCACCCTATATACTACTTATCGGAATAACGGCACAGCAGCGATCAAAGACTCCTATTCTAAAACTCACAGGCAACCACTGAAAATCAGCACTGTATTGTGTGAACACCATACTGAAACGGAGTCTTCTTTTCACGACACCTAGTTTCAGTTCCATCCTTTATCTTTAATTTTTTTGTGTTTAATGTTTGTATAATATCATACTTTAATATTTATTTACATAATGTAATAATGTAGAGGCTTTTATTTTAAGTATATTTTTTAAGCTTTTCGATTTCTGTAGCAAGATATACTAATTCTATTAAAAGTATTTATGGCCACTCAATGTGTGCCATGCAAAAGTTTCGGCAGACTTAAGTCTTAACTATAGTAAAACACTGTCACGTGCCATCAATCTCCATTAAATATATAATTTAAATACGGGTTATATTTATTACCATACCAATTTAATTTACATCTGTAACGATTGTCATTATTTACCAATTTACTAAATATAAAAAAAACATAATTAGGATAACTACGCTATATACCCGAAACATTATAATACATATAAATGGTAGAATGTGTAATTGCTATTTACTTGCCTTCAAGAATCGATATGTAATATAGTACACTCTTAATCTTTTTCTTTTTACCCACAACAGTAAAAAATTGTGTATCTACTAACTAACTTACTTATTTACGAGTACCTTCTTCTTAAGTAATTCTTATATTTAGTTTTATGATTATCTTATATTTTTCATATTAAGTGAATTGTATTCTTTTTGAGAAATAATGTATTAGTAAATGGTGACAGTCACTGACACACTTGATTTGCATGGCATTTTTTGACAATGCCATCACTAGCGATAGCCGAAGCGTCTCGGTGCTCTAGTCTGTATATCTGCCACAAAGCAACACGTTATCCTCGCCCAGACTTATATAGCAACAGCTTTAAGCTGATACTATTTGTTATATCATTATTCATAGCAGAGCATAGTTTTAGCTACGCATTTTTACCCGACTGCCGAAGGAGGGTGATGTGATGTATTCTAAATACCAAACGCGTTGGCCGATTTTGATGATTGTTAAGTCAATCGATTCGTCTTAACCTTGCGAGTTACTTCACTGGCTACATTAAAATTGCTGCTTTTTGGCGGCGTATTGAAGAGGCCCAATTTTTCATTTTCCAAAACCATCGTTTGGGGTCAAAATAAAGGGTTTTAAGAGTTGATTTCTAAAATATATAACTCTTATATGTTTAAATATACGCAATTCAAAAAAAGTTATCTATAAAGTTATTAATAAAAACAGGTTAATTCAAAAAATCAAAAACCCGATTGCTTAAGAAGCGAACTAAACACCTACATATTCGCTAGTTGGCTGACCAAAACCAGATGTATCCTCCGATTGCACAGCATGATTTTCTTCTTGTTTACGACTTTTAAGTTCGCTTCTTAAGGTTACACTAGTCGAAAATTCTTCCATACAAACGTAGTCTGGCGATTACTCCACTGTTTGGCGGTGTATGTTCAAAATAAAAAATGATATCAATTTGTCTCATCATTATCTAGCCCTGTATGGAAACAGAAAAGTAAATAAATACAATATTTGAAAGTTATGAGCGTCGAAAGTTCCATATTTCAAAATTAATTTAACGCATCTTTGGGTGGAAATAAATACCTACGAATAAGGCAAATTGCAAAACGGCCTCCATACAGGGATATATTAGTAATTCAACAATGCAACTAATTTTATTTTGAAAATATACATTTAGTAGTTTTCTCATGATATCTAGACTCCCAAAGGTCTATTTATAAAATTTCGCGCTCGTTTTCATCCTAAATCATCATCCATTTCGCTAAAAATTTGCAAAAGTGCTAATTGGTACAAGAACTAGCTTCTTTCTCCTCATCACAGCATCAGTCTCTTTCGCAAGTGTTGTCAGATGAGACAGCATGCGTTTTAACCCTGCGCACAAAATAGTTCGTGCCGTTGACTAGGGGAACCTTATGCAGTATGAGTCTTTAGATTTTTTGAATTAACCTTTTTTTAGAAACAAAGTTATAGAATTTGATTCCACTTTTCTCTTGTCTTTAAATAGTACCTAAAGATACCCATTTTCCTTAGCTCTAATTTAAACTTACTGTGACCAATAATCTCTTTTTTATTAATATTAATAACTACAATATTTAATAAGTACAATATTTTCAGCAAAGCATTTAAAACGATTAATCAATTATAAAATTTGTTTTCTCAACATTTGAAACCAAAATTCCAAAACACACTTTTGTCCAACGTTAAGTCTTATCTACAGCGAACCAAATTGCCTAAACAAAGCTTCCAAATTGGACAATATTTACCCGCAAAAGCAACACGAAAAATTTGCCTTGGAATGATCACAAATTAAGGGAGCCAACCGATGAAAGCTTAAAAGAAAGCCGGCTAATTACCAAATTAGGGTGACTTTTTCTCCAAAGGAACTCTGGGGCACATTGAGGAGAGAATTAGGAGCTACCATAATACAGTTTTGTACGTACTGGACCAGAAACCCAGCTGTTGCCAAGACTTGTACTTAATGTCACAGAAGATTTTGCAAAAAAAGGTAAAATGTGCGGGTATATCAGTTGGTGGCGTTTGGAAGTAGTGTAGGATTTCAAAATTTAGAAAAATGTGGACTAAATATTGAATTCTGTCTCATATTTTATGAAACATATACTGGAGTAAAACAGAATAAACGATTAATAGAATAGAATAGAATAGAATTTCTCTTTATTCAAGTAACCATGACTCAAAAGATGGTTAGTAAAACTTACAACTACTTTAGTAATACATATATTAGCAAACTGACACTACAAAACAACAGTGAATCACCGCTGCGACAAGCCATGTGAGATGGCACAACAGCGACCCACGAAAACACAGTCTAGGCGACACGAAATCATACTTAGGATACTGTTGGAGCTGCCCCACACCCTGTGCACCATGGATGCGCACCTTTTGCGCATGGTTGTGTAGAAACAATCTACATGCGCATCCGCAAACATCCCCGACGCACTACAGAAGCGAGGCAGCCCCACCAGCATCCTAAACGCATTATTGTACTGAACGCGGAGAGCGCTGTACGATCTTTGCGTATATCTAGCCCACAGGCTGCTCGTGTAAAAGGACGTACAGTAGGCTCGAAAGAGCGTTATTTTGACCGAAAGTGAGCATCTTGCGAACCTGCGAGCCAGCATGTTCGCTCTAACCGACAATGCTCTCCGCTCCCGTTCAATGTCATCATCATCTTTGAGATTGGGGGTTAATATATGACCTAGATATTTAAACTTATGGACTCTTTTTAAAGGCGTGCCATAAAGTAAAACAGGTGGCACCTTATTAGGGCTCTTTCCCCCAGCCTCAAATACCATGATCTCCGACTTCTTGATGTTATATGCCAGGCCATGTAACCTAGCATACGCCTCACACTGGGCAACCAGTTTTCTCAACCCACAGATTGACGCGCTCAGCAGCACCATGTCGTCCGCGTAACTGATATTATTAACGCTGATACCGTCTACGTAACATCCAACCCTGGTACTACTGAGCTCGGCAATGAGTTCGTTCACATACAGGTTGAAGAGCGTAGGTGAGCTCAACCCCCCCTGCCTCACCCCACACTCCAACCCATACGGATGAGACAACGCCCCAGCCCATCGTACAGTGTTGACTTGGCCTCCATACCAAAACTTAAAAATGTTTATTAGTTCTGTGGGTAAATCAATCCGCTCTAACTTACTCCATAACACATCATAGGAAACCAGATCAAAAGCCTTAGATAGGTCGAGAAAGCAGGCATAAACAGACGTCTCACGCTTCGCATAGTATGTGACAGCATGCTTAAGACACAATACTGCACTCTCAGTTGACAATCCAGCCCTGCAACCAAACTGGTTGTCATGTAAGGTTGTTCTTTTATTCAATTGTGCATTAAGCATGCTGTCGAAAACCTTTGATATCACAGTAGCCAGGGAAATGGGCCTATAGTTACAGCTATCAGCGAGGTCACCAGTTTTATTTTTAGCGATTGGTACAACCACTGTTCGCATCATCTCACTAGGCATGTAACTATGACTCATACAGAAACTATACAGCATAGCAAGTACCCTAGGTAAGTGAGGGCCAGCATATCGGAGGTGCTCGATGCTAAGCCCGTCATGGCCGGGGGACTTACCCCTTGACATACATCTAATCGTTCGAGTAATCTCTGCGGCCTTAAATGTAACCCCTATTTCCTTCCCGAGCATAACATCAGGCACCGACCGCGATGGGCCCAGAGGAGATTTGACAAAGAACGCCTCTTTAAAAAGATTTGCAATGTCTTCTGGCTCACTCATGCCACCGACGCTCACAGGGATGCCTGGCCTGGCCTTCAATTTATTTGTGTGTTTCCAGAAACTACGAAAATCATTCTTAGCGTGGTGTGATGCTAGAATATCCATTTTAACTTGGTCTTCATGGTCTTGGCACCACTTTAACCTTGACTTGAAGACTCTTCTAGACCCACACATTTCGTTATAAACTAACCCACTAGTAGGTTTACCATATGACGCCCACAACAAAAATTTCTGCCTAGCCACACTGTGAGCCTCGGCAACATGCTTGTTCCAGCCTACTATTCGCCGCTTTGAGCGCCTGTTGCCGCCTCCCCGACCCACCAAAGCAGCCGCACTCAAGGCGTGTATAATTTCTGCATACAACTTGTCAATAACAATTCTGTGATTGGAATCGTTACACATACTATCACAACATTCACCAAGTTCGTGTGGGAAGTCGATAAGCTTTAATCTTTCATGACATTTACGCTGATAATTTTCTATCTGATTTTGACTTCTCTCCCCCCACACAACCTTGTTCACATATACAAAATTGGCACATTTCTTTGGCAGAATCACATTCAAATCACATTCGATAACCAGTGGCAGATGGTCAGACCAAAGTACATCATAAATTACATACACATTCCTGACGGAGGGCACCGCCGCCTCCGTCACTACACAGTGATCGAGCCACCTCTTTGAGCCATGCGCCTCACTCAAGAATGTGTATGTGCTCGAACGTAATCCTAACATTTCAGTATCGATACAGGTCCATGTTTGGTCACTACAATAACCGGCGAGTTCTAAATAAAACAGTTCAGATGGGTGCGCATTAAAATCCCCTAACATGTACACATAATCTATATTACAGTTATCAATAATCGCACTCACCGAGCTCAAAATATCCGTAAAATCCATTAAATTCGACGCCGTGTCCGTGGGCATGATAATGGGTTGTAAGAAGAATAATAGGGATTGAAAGGAAATAACTATTGAAATGATGTCATATAATATAAAGAAGCAGACATGCTGCGCGACTCCACAAAATTAGTATACGGGTTGCATGATAAAAACAAAATCAAGCGCGTGTGTAATATTCACAGTGGATCTTTGTGTCTCTGAAGTTGGTTCTGTCAATTAATGCGCAAGAAACAGTTTAACTGCATAGAGTAAGCGAGATAGGATGATGCGACAAACATAAGCGAGTGAAAGAGACAGTTATACAATGATAACTTCACTTTCAATATTGACACAAAAATAACTTCTGCGCAGGCTCTTGCAGCCAATTCAGAGACACAAAGATCCGTTGTGAGTATTATAAGATCACGTACAGTAGAGGATCCCGAAGTGAAATGAGCAACACTTGTATTTAATTTTCATATACAATGAAATACAACTCCAAAACAATTTTATAAATGCGTTTGTAATAACTTATGAAGCACACATTTCACCAAATACTGCCTTTGAGTAAAATGGTTGTGAAACATCCGGACTGACGGACATTGCGAAATTAGGGTTCTTATTATATTTATAATAATAAAAATCCAGAAAGATTTTTCGTCTGGCATTTTCGTTATAATACTGTAAGCTGAAATATTACTAGAACTTATATCTGGGACATTTCTAAAGAGAGAAAAAATATTTATTGAGAAAATAAAAATGGTAACAATGAATTATTTTGACAGATTAAACGGTTTATCAAATGTTATGATAATTCATTCGTGTGTTAGTATTGGGAGTTGAGAAGACATACAAATTATTTGTTTGGATAAATATTTTAAGTCGCTTACATGCATACATGTTTTTGATAGGTTTTTATTTTAGGATTATTTTGAGTAAGTAAGCACGTATTTTTTTTATCGCGTAGGTATGTTTTTCTAGTTAGAAAATAATTTCAGTTACAGAATTTATGAGACTTATCCTATAAAATACGTTTTAATTAAATAATGTTCACGTTTATATTTGTTTATTTGCGTTCCTCGAGCTTCAAAAGATGATTAAAGAAAGGCTTAAAGCTTTGAGCCTTAACGCACATAAAACGTATTATTGTTTTGAAGCCATTTAGAAAATTTCAATCAACGAGCAAATAATAGTTCATTACTGCCGCGGCCAGCAAAAGAGGCATTGATGGACGAACGTGTTAATGTGGATCTAAGCGAAGCCGAGGCACACATACGTAAGTCCATCAATGCCTAGTTGTGGCCAAGGCTTGGAAATTAAAACTAAGTAGTACCTAGAACTCATTTTGTCAAATACAATTAGGTAGTTTTTAAAATCGAAAAGTTCGAAATTTAAATAAAACTTTTGATAAGTTTCCTCCTTGGTTGCCATGTTTCGGAGTAAAAGATCGTTCCATATTTAAATATACGACAGATATGAGTTTACTATGTAATTTAAATGGCCGCTAAACACGACAGATATGGATTTTCATACAACTTTTGCTGGCCGCTGCTCGCATGTATATCAAAGAGATAATAAAACAACGTTAATGTATATGACCCGGACAGCAATTGCGATTTATCTCGAAGAAGTTTGTCAAAAAAATGCTCAAATTTGCAAGCATGCAAAAAATAGTACATTACTGCAGCGGCCAGCAAAAGAGGTATTGATGGACGAACGTGTAAATGTGGGCCGAGGCGAAGCCGAGGCACACATACGTAAGTCCATCAATGCCTAGTTGTGGCCAAGGCTTGTATAGTACTTTTCTCAAATATGCGCGGCAATTTAAACTAAGTAGTACCTAGAACTCATTTTGTCAAAATCAATGACGAACAACAATAATTGTTCCCGCGTTAGTGTTCATTTGATTTTTTTTCAATAAACAGCGTTCTATTTGCAAGCCAGTTCGAAATTAAAAAAAATCCTTTAATAAGTTACCTCCTTGGTGGCCATGCTTCGGCGAAAAAGATCGTTCCATTTTTAAATTACACGACAGATATGAGTTTACTATGGAATTTATTTGGCCGCTACACACGACAGATATGGATTTTCATACAACTTTTGCCGGCCGCTGCGCGCATGTATTTGGCCAGTACAGCAATTGCGATTTATCTCGAAGAAGGTTGTCAAAATAATGCTCAAATTTCCAAGCATGTTTGAGAAAACATAATTAACTTTCAGAATATCAGCGCAGCGTTATTTCCTTTTTGGATATCGCTGCACATGCTGAAAAAAAGAAGCATTTTTGGTTTCACCGGAATCACTATAGTAGCAACCCTAGTGAATCTGTTAAGTTTAGCTGTAAATTTTCGAAACGGCAGGAGTGGCCCTTCTGTATACTTTCTATTTTGTGCTAATATTGTTAAAGAGCTATAAATGAAAGCCAGGACCAACGGCTTAAGATGACGACAGTCGCCAACGACCTTGAAGGAACAAAACACGCACTCGTTTCACACCCGCGCTATTCAAAATTCAGTAGTTTTTTACTTTCCTTATTATTCGGTGACTTAAAAAAAAAATCTTAGATGAATATGTAGATAATGTAACTGTCTTTGAGATGGCGAAAATTTCATTTAAATACACCCGGTGGTTTTGGTACGATTGTTGTTGTCCATGTTCGACATAACTTTATAAATTAACTACTCTATAGTGTACGAATAAAACTCAAAATTTTCATAGATCACATTATTAAGAAAATGGTCTAATCTATACTAATACTAGCTGACCCGGCAAACTTTGTTTTGCCATAAAAACACCAAACATTCATCTACCCTACCTAACACTATCTACCCAACTCTACCTACCCTACCCTACCCTACCTACCCTACTCTACCTACCCTACCCTACCCTACCTACCCTACCCTACCCTACCTACCCTAACCTACGTACCCTACCCTACCTACCCTACCCTACCTACCCTACCCTACCTACCCTACCCTACCTACCCTACCCTACCTACCCTACCCTACCTACCCTACCCTACCTACTCTACCCTACCTACCCTACCCTACCTACCCTACCCTACCTACCCTACCCTACCTACCCTACCCTACCTACCCTACCCTACCTACCCTACCCTACCTACCCTACCCTACCTACCCTACCCTACCTACCCTACCCTACCTACCCTACCCTACCTACCCTACCCTACCTACCCTACCCTACCTACCCTACCTACCCTACCCTACTTACCCTATAAACCTCACGGAGCCCGAGACCTTTCCAACGAATGCAAAACCGTGGAAATCGGTTCGTGCGTTCTGTAGTTATAGCGTCAGGTTATTGTCACTGTCAAATAATAACAGACAAATAATTAGCAATAAATTAAAATTGCGACTATAATTTGAGATTTAAACTATCCTATCTCTCAAGTTGGATCGAACTGCACATGGTGTGCGAATTTTATTATAATCGGTTAAGTGGTTTAGGAGTCCATTGAGGACAAACATTGTGACACGAGATTTATATATATTAAGATTATAAAGCTAAAGAGATTGTTTTAACGCGCTAATATCAGGTACTACTGGATGGTATTTTTTTTTTTGGTGTTTTATAGTCCATTTATTGAGGAAGGTTATAGGCTATATAAAATTACGGTACGACCAATAGGAGCGGAGCATAAATGAAAAATGTTACAAAAACGAGAAAAAATTATTGCTTTTTGAGAGCTTCCGTTGCGAGCGCATCGTAAATGGTTAAAATTACGCAAACTTCATGTATGTAGGGTAGGTAAGGTAGGGTAGGTAGGTAGCCAGTTGACGGGAGCGAAGCCGCGTGGGACAGCTAATGTAACATGTTTTTCCAAAAAATTACGACAAGCACTCCAACTTTTGCATAATACTAGCTTCTGCCAACGGCTTCGCCCGCGTAAAAAGTGTTTTATCATCCCAAAGAAGCATTATACCGGGATATAAAGTCTAAGCTTATGTGCTATTCCAGACTATGATTTATCTCTGTGCCAAATGTTATCCAGCTCTGTTGAGCCGCTCTGGCGCGATTGAGTAACAAACACTCCACACATCCTGACTCTCACATTTATAATATTATTAAGATGCCACAAGGTCGTCTGAAGGTCAATTCAAATTCATTTAGCACCAAGAAATTCATTTCCAACATTGCTGATTTTCCGAAACAATAAATAAAAATCGCATAAATCTTTCTCCTTGTTTCACAGAGAGGATAAAATATAGATATAGATGTGGCTTTAATATCGACAATCGTTAAGAGAAGCCAGTAGCCCGAAAATCGGACAACCAGTCTTGCCAAGAGGTATTGAGTTACCCAGTTACTGGTTTGTAGAGGATATGTTGGCAGTCGCTTTACGGATAGTAAGATATTCAAGTGCATTCGTTACTAGAATGTTAAATTCTTATTAAGTTTATTTCTTCTTTTTCAACTCCATCCGGTTAGACCGAAACCGATACAAAAATAGTTTTGTAAAGGGAGATTGATTGATACAATTTTATATCACGGGTTCGCTCTCGTCAACTTGCTACCTACCTACCTACTCATCTAACCTACCTACCCAACATACATGATTGATGCGTAACTTAAACCGTTTTTTTTTTCCCGTTTTTGCAACATTTTTTATTTATGCTCCGCTCTTATTGGTCGTAGCGTGGATATAGCCTATAACCTTCCTCGATAAAAGGACTATCCAACACAAAAATATTTTTTTATTCCAACTGGTAGTTCCTGAGATTAGCGCGTTCAAACAAACAAACTCTTCAGCTTTATAATATTAGTATAGATAATCTACAACTATTTTCTTACTATCCCTCGGCCATCATCGCAATGCCGAATACAAACGAATGCTAATTTCCATGTCCATCAATTATTAGATTTATTTTGTTTTGTTTTCCGTGTGAAATATATAGAGCTGCAAAATTAGCAGCTTTCGTCCCATTTTTTAAATACATTACATTATTTATTTATTGGTTTACCCTCGCACTGGAACGCCTTGCAGCAATTACAACAATGGAGTACAAACTTACAAATACTGACTATATATATAAGTCCAGGTTTCCTCACGATGTTACCTTCACCGTTGTCAGTAATGTCCAAGATAAACTTAGAAAGTACGTAAGAATTGAAAAAGTCACATTGGTACTTGCCCGGATTTGAACCCACGACCTCAAGCGCGTAAGACCTCAAAAACTCTATATACTCCCGTTGATTGAGATCATCCGGTCTGCACCAAGTGCAAAGGCAATTGATAGAAATCTGACGATTGACGAAAAATACACTTCTTCGAGGGACATTAAGAACATACTGTTCGTTGCAGATTGTAACTACTCTCTAAATAATCTAATAGTTTCTTCTCTGTCTTATGGGCGATTTTTCAATGGTCTGATAACCTTTAACTGAGGAATAAAAATGCCCGTTTGACATATTTTCTATACAAAAGCTGTAAAACCACCACTTTTATTCCTCAGTTAAAAGTTATCAGACCATTGGAAAATCGACCCTAAGACCAACAAAAGATAGAAAGACTTTATAAATATGTGGATAAATATTATATTATGCAACTAGTGAATAAAGGACGGATTTTGAGCAAGGGCAATAGATGAATCACGAGCAAGTGAAGGATTCTAACAACTGATCAAGTGTTAGAATCCTGAGTGACACGAGTGATTCATGGCCCTCGATATAAATCCGTTTTATACAAAAGTTGCATACTATATTTTATACCATGACTACGAAAAAAAGTAAGATTTAAGCGAAAAGCACAAGGAATAATATTAAATAAATGGTTTATTTCCTTTTTATTTCTTTATTTACCTTCAAAATTTACATGAAATGTGAAACCCTGACCCCTGAGCTAGGTAACAGCACTTGTATTTCAGGGGCCAGTAACCACCTCCGTTACGTTACATAATTATAATTTACACCAATGCAATTAATATTAGAATTAAAATCCAAATAAGTATACACTAAACATCGTAGACTAAAATAAAATCATTATTAAAAACCTAATATAAAAAAAAACTCAAAATTAAATCGATGAAGGAGTGTGCATCGAGTATTTTATGCGCAAAAAGGTTGTATAGCATTGAAATGGAGGTGGGTGTTTGAATTTAGAACTCTAAATGGTGTGCTCTAAATTCAAACATCAAAACAGTGATTAAAAGTTTATTTTATTCACTGTTTCCAATGAATAAAATAAGCTTTTAAGAGGGGGAATGGTATACAATTATTTTTAATTTGATAATGATCAATTTTTTATGTAATTTTTGTCTGCTATTTTAATATATAAAATTATTATGTTTTGATTGTTGAATATTCAACTCCTATTTTATTTGCCCATTGAATTAATTAATAAAACTTTTTAAAAAAAATAATAAAAACACTACAAAGTCGGGTGCCTGTTTTCGTTCCTTTATTTTTTGACACCGACTGCCTGATGTTATTTTTCAATTTGTACTGTTTTTATTTAGTGTAGTGGGTTGATTTTTTCTGTAAATAAGATTATAATTTTCACTTTATGTTGTGGTACTTAATGGATAAGTTCCATAGTAAGTATAATGCCAGAATAGATTATCCGAATATCATAAAACTTGAACAAGACCGGTGGAATGAGATTGTAGAAGTAAAATAAATCTATCTATAAAATACTAGCGGACGTCTCGCGGTTTCACCCGCGAAGTTTCCGTTCCCGTGGTAATACAGGGATAAAAAGCAGCGGTGAAAGAATTTTTGAAATCGGTCCAGTAATTTTAAGTTTATTCGTTACATACAAAAATACGAACATACAAATATTTCCTCTTTATAATATTATATAGAAATATAGTATAGACTAGCAAATTCTTAAACCCTAATCTAACCTATTTCTTAAGTATGTGGCTAAACCAATCTCAGCCAGCAAGAACGAAGAAAATAGTCCCAAGAAAACCTTAGTTGCTAAGCAATAAATAATAAAATAAGGCCAGTAATAAATCTGAGCAAGCTGTCTGTAGACCAAGGAATTTATGAGATAGGTAATAATTTCACTAAAGGTACAAACAGTGAGGCTAATTAGAGAACAATTATATAAATGTAATTTATTCCGATTGAGAATTTTGGGTAAAATTACCTGGGAAATCGAATATAGATATTTTGAGGCTTTAAAATAAATAATTTATTTATAACAGTCAAATTAACAATCTTAAAATGGATTAAAATTGCTTTCTGATGTTCGAATTTGAATCGTATTTGATACTTGACTGTTGAACTGAAGATAATCTTACCACTCTCACTCCTCGTTCGGGGAAGAAAATATTAACGCGTCACGAAATAAACCCAAGTGGTGCTATTGGATGTTGAAAATGTATTGATTTAAACCGTCATGAACACCAGAGTTAGGCGTTCTCTACCAGGGAGGTGAAACATACCATTTGCATTGTTTTAGGCATTTAACCAAATACATTTGCTATCGCTCGTTCAACAAATTTACACATTTATTTATCGATTATTTTCGGTCCAGAAATTGAGCTTCAAAATACTGTCAACTAATATTGTTTGAGAAGAGAAAAAGTTATGAAAAAAAAATGTTAAAAAAAAGTTAATTCAAAAATGAAAAAACCCCGACTGCTTAAGAAGCGAACTAAAAATATGTAAACAAGAAGATAATCATGCTGTATAGTTGGAGGATACATATTCGCGAGCTGGCTGACCAACTCGTTGATCTTAAGGTCTACCAAAGATTGACGTAATCATCAAAATCGGCCAACAGGTTTGGATTCTAGAACGCCATATAGGAACAAACAAACACATAGACTGATAAAGCATTACTATCCTTCGGCAGTCGGGTAAAAACAGATGAAGTTAAGCATGGCGGCCAATGTATAAATGAGTTCATCTTGGCTCTTTGAACAAGAGTGGGTCCCTTGTACTCGTATGAAGAATATAAGAGAGATCAAGATCATGATCATCCTTTGTCTGTGAGATCAATGATCTAGTCAAATCAGTCTCAATCTTCACAAGTCAAACCTTAGCGTGGCGTAGTTACTGGGCAGCAAAAGGCAAATGAAAGTCGCTCCAAGTTTAATTAAAGTTTTGTCAGCGAAGCCTAGAATTCGAGAACTTGGAAAGAATTTAGCCGGCGGGAGTGTAGTAAAGAAAACTCGTGGCTAAATTATAACAGCCTCACGGGTCGATCTACAAGGTCAAAAGAAAAAGAAAGTAAAAGCATTTATTTGCCGCAAAACGACATTCGAACATACGTAGATTTTGCTTAAACTAAACCCTTAACGATCCCTTAACATAAAGAAAGAAAGAAAATAAAGAAATAAGTTTATTTGGCACACACAGATACACACAATGTTGGTACAAATAAAAGGGAACGTGCACCTAGACGCACCGCAACAGACGCACGCGCCGAAATATTCATCATCATCATCATCATATCAGCCGCAAGACGTCCACTGCTGGACATAGGCCTCCCCCAAGCGTCGCCACATGGACCGGTCCCGTGGATCCCGCGTCCAGCGGATCCCTGCAACCTTCACCAGGTCATCGGTCCACCTGGTGGGAGGCCTTCCAACGCAACGTCTTCCGGTTCGCGGTCGCCACTCCAGAACCTTTCTGCCCCATCGGCCATCCGTTCTGCGAACAATGTGCCCTGCCCACTGCCACTTAAGTTTGGCAATTCTTCGGGCTATGTCGGTAACCCTGGTTCTCTTGCGGATCTCTACATTTCTGATTCGATCACGTAAGGAAATTCCGAGTATAGCCCTCTCCATTGCCCTTTGGGTGACTGTAAGCTTTCTGATGAGGCCCATTGTGAGCGACCACGTCTCAGAGCCATAGGTCATAACTGGCAACACACACTGGTCATGGACTTTCGTCTTGAGACACTGTGGTAAGTTGGACGTGAAGATACCGCGCAACTTCCCGAACGCTGCCCAGCCGAGTCGGATTCGACGGTTGACCTCTTTCTCGAAGTTGGCCCTACCCAACTGGATCGTTTGTCCCAGGTAGTCATAGTCATCCAAAACATCGAGTGTAGAGTCTCCGACCCTGATAGGAGTGGGTGTGACATGGGCATTCAACATCACCTTGGTTTTGTCCATGTTCATCCTAAGACCCACTCTTTCGGAAGCTCTACTGAGGTCATCGAGCATTGTATTGAGGTCCTCCATATTCTCAGCCATGACCACTATATCGTCGGCAAACCGAAGGTGAATGATGTACTCGCCATTGACGTTGATGCCTAGTCCTTTCCAGTCCAGAACCTTGAAGACATCCTCCAGTGCAGCGGTGAACAGTTTCGGAGATATGACATCTCCCTGCCTCACACCTCGCTGCAGAAAGACAGGTTCCGAGGTCTGATCCTGAAGTCGAACTGACACATTTTGTACAAACACTTCAACACCTCGATGTACCGGTAGTCAATTTGGCACCGTTGGAGAGACTGCAGCACAGCCCAAGTCTCGATCGAATCAAAAGCTTTCTCGTAGTTCACAAACGCTAGCAGAGAGGCAGGTTGTACTCTTCGGTCTTCTGTATAACCTGCCGCAGCGTATGTATGTGGTCTACGGTGTTAAAGCCTTTACGGAAACCGGCTTGTTCAGGAGGCTGGAAATCGTCAAACCTGCGCGCGAGACGATTCGTGCCGGAATATTCGCATTTTATAAATCTATTATATGAAATCGTATGCAGCCTTGCGCAACTAACCACGCCACACGACCCGCATTTCAGCAAAATGCTGTAGGTATACGGATTCCACAAGCGCGTGCGGATGACGTCAGCAGAGTCAGCGCGTTCGTGTTTGTGGCGAGTGCGGTGCGTGCGGCGTGGAGTCGTCATCCATATCCGCATAGAAAATATTGATATAAAATCAAAATCAAAATTTCATTATTCAATTAGGCCATTAAGCGGCACTTTCGAACGTCAAAAAAAAAATTAAATGTAATAATAATTGATTCTACCGTACATTCGGAAATGTAGCTTGTTATGGAGAAGAACGGACAAGAAACTCCACACTTACTCTTTAAAAAAAAAAGTGTTTTACAAGTATTTGGTTACAATAATCTTGTAGGAAAAATACATATATGTGAGAAAGATGTAAAAAAAATACGCACTTAAAAGCGTCTAGAGTAAAACAAACAATTAAAAATACAATAAGTAGGTAATTAAAAACAGGCGGAGGCAGCTAAGATATGACCAATCCCAACTGATGGCGCCCGTTCACGAACATGACACATGGATCGGCACCACTCAGCTCAACCATCATGAAGGGAACCGAATGATCCAACAAATTTGCCACCATCAGAGAGACATTAGAGAGAGCATGACACACTCAACTGCCAGGGCACACTGAAGTCAACGAACGACACATGGGTACAGTAAATGGTAGATTTACAGTTGGTACATAGTACTCACATATGTGCTGTGCAGTTATATAATCCAAAAAATAAATTGAATTTATACAACACAAATATACATTATAATTATTCATACAGTCTTCAGCAGGTCCAACAATACTTCAGAACTTTTCTGCTTATCACTTGTTTTTGTGCCCTAGTGGCTGTGGAGCTGGAATAGCGTTGGGCCAAGCATTTTTATCAGCGATGTAATCCCCCAACCTATAATATGCCTGCCTGCATAGTGTGCGTTTTATAAAACTTTTAAATTTCGTCTCATTCAATTCTAGAATGTGTGGCGGTATTTTATTGTAACATTTTATACAGTACCCCATAAAAGACGACGCTACTTTAGCCAGCCTGAAACCTGTTTGAATTAATTGGTCCCTATTTCTAGTAACATAACTATGTCTATCGCTGTTTTTACTAAAAAGATGTAAATTCTTTCTAACGTACATGATGTTTTCGTAAATATATTGACAAGGTACCGTCATGATGTTAATGTCCTTAAACAGTTCTCTTAGAGAATCGCATCGGCGAAGATTGTATATCGCTCTGATGGCTCGTTTTTGCAGAACAAAAATTGACTGAATGTCTGCAGCCCTTCCCCATAGCAATATGCCTTAAGACATTATACTATGAAAGTAACTAAAATAGACCAGCCTCGCGGTATCTACATCAGTAAATTGACGAATTTTTCTAACAGCATAAGCCGCCGAACTTAACCGCCCCGCAAGTGATATTAAATGAGGACCCCATCATAACCTTGAGTCTAGCGTGATACCCAGGTAAACCGTCTTGTCGACGAATTCTAGCTTCTCGTTGTTTAATATAATGACACAATCATAACTTTTGACATTCGGCAAGGCAAATTTTACACACTTAGTTTTTTTAGCATTCAAAACTAAATTATTAGCAGTGAACCAATTTAGAACTTGCCGCAATGCATTATTTACGTCGGCAACGTTACTCGTACGTCTATTTATGTTAAAAATCAAAGAAGTGTCATCAGCAAATAACACCATGTTTAGTTTGTTTTTCAATAGATGGGGTAAATCGTTAATGTATACTAAAAATAAGAAAGGACCTAAAATGAGCCCTGGGGTACCCCCATTTTCACGTTCAACCCCGACGAATTGACACCGTTTATTTGAACTAATTGCTGTCTATCATTTAAATAGGATTTTACTAAACTTAATGCTGATTGGCCTAGCCCGTAATGCTCAAGTTTCAAAAGCAATGTTTCATGATCAACGCAATCAAACGCCTTCGACAGGTCGCAGAAGATACCTATGACATCTTGTCCCTCCTCCCACGCATCAAAGATGTGTTTTATTAAGGTGACACCAGCGTCGGTTGTACAACGTCCTTTGGTGAAACCATATTGTTTCTCGTGTAGGATGTTTTTCGTATTAAAATACAATAAGATGTACAGAGGTGGATCCGATGCGTGCGGCGCGTTCGGCGTGGATTGCATGGGGTCTTGAGAAAAAGCGACGACTGCAGCGCGTGCAGCTCCTGCGACGCGTATAGTTGCGCGTTCACTTTTAGTTCGGTCCGTGGATGGGCGACCATCTTATCATACCTAGATGCAATGACAGGTATTGGTACGAGCTGTCATTTGCAGATTTTTGACAGTCGAAAGAAACTAGAAATATGACTCCAGTCTTGCCAAAGGATATCGTGTAACCCAGTTACTGGGATGTGGAGGCCAAATAGGCAATCGCTCCATGTTAAGCACTGGTAGTCAGCTGCATCTGCTTAGACTGAACGCCGACCACAATATAGCTGGAAAAAGGCTAAGCAGAATGATACCTATATCATAAACAAGTGATGGGCAGCAAAGTTTTAAAGTATTGTTGGACCTGTTGAAGACTGTATGAATATATTTGTATTGTATAAACTCAATTTATTTTATAAACTTAATTTTACTTTTAGTATTATATAACTGCACAGCACTTGTGTGAGTACTATGTTCCGAATGTAAATCTACCATTCACTGTACCTGTGTCGTTCGTTGACTTCTCTGTGCCCTGGCAGTTGAGTGTGTCATGCTCTCTTTAATGTGTCTCTGATGGTGGCAAATGTGTTGGATCATACGGTTTCCTTCATGATGGTTGAGCTGAGTGGTGCCAATCCACGCGTCATGTTCGTGAACGGGCGTCATCAGTTGGGATTGGTTATAACTTAGCTGCCTCGGCCTGTTATTGTATTTTTTTATTGTTTGTATCAGTACTCTAGACGCTTTTACGTGCCAATCTTTTTACATCGTTCTCACATATATGTATTTTTCAATAAGAATGATTTAACCAAATACTTGCAATTAAAACTGATGGAAAAGAGTGTCCGTGGAGTTTTTGCAAATTCTTCTTCATAGAGACCTACCGACGCTTACAAATTTTGACAATTCAAAAGCACCTCTATGGTTTATATGAAACAAGCTATTTGATTTTGAATATATTAAATATTATCAACAGACTTTAAAAAAGGAGGAGGTTCTCAATTTGACTGTATGTTTTTTTTTGTATGTTTGTTACGCGATAACACCGCCAATAAGGACCAATTTTGAAATTTTTATGGGTTTAAAAGGGTATACTCTCGAGGTGGTCCCATTGTCACCAAGTCATCTATCCAGTTTCCATTGTCTATTGTTGGTCGAATCCCATGGCAATCGAGGGAACGCCTCAAAAATTATAGATACATATAGCAATATTTCTGGTATTTTCAATAACATGGCAAGCACTTGCACTCAAAAAAAGCTGATGAAGAAGACCAAAGGTAACCGCTGGAACACCTTAATAGATATGTCATGGGATAAGATATCTGGAATAGTTATTATAATGAACCGACTTCTAAAGAAAAACACTACGAAGCGAAAAATAAATTTGTTTTCCGAAGTCGGTGTCAGGTACAAAACACCGACTTTGGAAAACAAAGTTGTGTTTCACTTTGTAGTATTTTGCTTTATAAGTATTATTTTGTGTTTGTTTTAAAAAAGATTTACAATTTAAAAATACCTACTTACTTTTATACATCTAGGTACATCTCATAAACAAGGTTACTTATTAGCCTCTACAAACAAAAGAACACAATTTATCTTAAAATTATAACCACAATTAGCTTGTCTTGTTTTATCCGCACCACAGATGACAAAGCAACAAGATTTACTTGTCAACATTTCAGGTGCGGTTCCATTGAGAGCTATTTACAAATAGTATAGAAGCTATATTGTAGAAAATTGCTAAATTTGGATGTTTCCTGGATAAAAAAATTACAATTATATTTATTCCATCAGTGAGATTATAAAATAATATTGGACACATATTTTTGCTTGCCATATCAAGATAAAATTGACGTCACTATGTCAGTATAAAGTGTACTAACGGTGTGACGTCACACGATATTTCAACGCATTATATCGTTGTCGCTTTATGTTTACGTGTCAATAGAAAAAATACGTGTCAAATATGTTTTATTAGGGAGTGATATGATTAATCTACCTGATGGACAAAAACTAATTTTCAAATAACATCCCTATTGATCTATAAGGTTAGACAAAAATGGCAGTATAATAGTTATCTAGTTTTCGGGCCACACAACCATTGACCACTAAAATTCCAGGTCAGCTACTGTGACTCGTTTAGTATTTACTCGTTCGCGAGATTAGAAGTTTAGCAAGTTTGAGGACTAAAAATTATAGCTTCTTATGTGAATTAAGAGCTGATCAGCTAATAGCTTTCTTAGATGACCGAGCTAGCTCACCAATTCATTAATATAACTGCAGTTTACTTACAGTTTATTAAAAAACAATATAAAATATTTACAAACTATCTAATATATTCTATGTTCTATGTTAGGGGGTTTGGTTTCCGCACTTAGACCTTCAGGTGGACCATTGTGCGTGGGCCATGGCGGCCGTTTGGTGGTTATTCCAAGCAGCCCATCTCCCTCCAGAAGTTAATTAGAGCTCCTGGTTTTCTTAGAACATCTGTGTAAGATCGAGGTGACCCGAGGGTTCATGTTCTTATCTGGGTGACCCCGTCTAATATATTAACAAACTATCTAATTTATTTATTTATTTGGTTAACCAACAATTGTTTACACAGGACGTTTACAATTTATTTTTACATTCATTTGTAAGTGTAACAATTCATTATAAGCTAACAACACATGCACACTTTGTGGTTATACACATTATTTTACCGTATTATATTGCTTGACAGCATTATTTTTACTTAAAACTCAAGAACTAATTTGACAATAACAATTAACAATGAAAAATACAGCAATTTTATAAAAGATACCTAGTATTTAAACCTCTGGTTAATGAGTAAATACGCATAACAAGTAAAATTTCAAAACAACACATAACGTATATAATTAAAAACATTAAATTAGATAACAATACCAGATATTAAATTTAAACAATTGAAACAACATTAATACATTCATAAATTAGATCAAGTACATAATAGCACATAGCTAATTAATTTTAATTATAACTAAAATCAAATTAAAATAATAATAAAAGCAAGTAATATAATTTAATTCTATTGGATTGGAAGATAAAATATAAAAATTTTAATATCACATTCTTAATATCTAATACATATCATATCACTAAATACCGGTCTAATAGTGCTCTCTAATTATTTTGCAAAATTTGCTCAATTTGTCGTGGTGTGTTGTGTGTCTATTAGATCACTGCAACTATTAAGCATTTTACACAGGCGTGGAATCGGAGAGTTTGCACCCAGAACCGTTCTGCGTGAAGGTGGGTGCAACGGAGTGATGGGGTTTCGCGGATATCGAGATGGGGCACGAAACTAAAAAATAAATAAATAATAAAATGTATTCATCAAAAATGGCTACAATAAGGTACATTACATTACATAGGTACATTTTCCTTTTCCCTATCGTAAAAGCAAGATGCCAAAGAAACCGCTTTTGTACCGTAGTGCGGTCTCCATACAACACTGCAGTACTCCAAGACGCTTCATACAAGACTATTGTATAGCATTATTTTAGAGCTAACCAGTTTGAAACCTTTTGTGTTTCTTTGTACGAACCGTAACATTTTAGAGGCCTTTTTAATAATATTCTCGATGCATATTTTATCTTGTCGTCATAGTGACCGTTTATTGTTTTTTGACACCAACAATTTTGTTAGTAATTTGGTTTTGATTGGGAACCATATGTTTCTTCCCAAAAATAGTCGACATTTATTAGCTACATTGTTAGCTTTTAATATACACGCAGTTATTGATAATTTAACTGAGACTAGGTTTAGTGATTTAACAGTATTATCCAGTTTTTCTGATAATACTTTAAACCATGATTTTTTAAACGATTAGAGCCGACAAAAGAGAAGTTGAATAGTAATATTTTACTATATCATCAAAATATAAATCGCTTCTCCGGCAAAATTTTAGACGTGGAATTTTTAGTAGATAAATACCACATGGATATCTTATGTTTTTGTGAAACTTGGTTAAAACCAGATAGGATGTTGTTTAATGTAAATAATTTCTCAGTTGCCAGTGCGTACAACAGATCCACAGTGGGTGGTGGTACCATGATACTTTGTAATAGTCATTTAAAATATAAGGAAAGGAAGGATATCACTGCTTACTCTGTTGATCGCTTGTGTGAGGTAGCATGTGCAGAGGTCGAGGGGCATACTGTCTTGTGCGTTTACAGACCACCAGCATCAAACTTGTCATTGTTTTTGATAACAATGGAAGAATTATTAAGTAAACTTTTCAGAGATAATAAATTAGTTTTTGTTTGTGGTGACTTAAATATAGATCTGTTAGTCAACTCGCCTGAAAAATGTAAGCTCATTTCATTATTTAAATCATTTAACCTAACATATTTATTTAATGAACCAACAAGAATAACAGCAACTTCAGCTTCTTGCATAGATAATGTATTCACTAATTGTAAAGTAAAAGATTCGTTTTAAATTAGTGGCGTTAAGTCAGACCATACTGGTCAACTAGTATCTTTTGAGTCAGATAAAAAAAATAACCTAGCTAAATCAATTCGATTAAGACCACTTACTAAAAATAAATTAATCTCTTTTAATAATAATGTTTTAAGCAACCTTTGTAACGCCAGTTTTGATTCAAACGACCCCAATATAAATTACGGCACGTTGTTTTCAACAGTTTGCCAAGAATTCAATAAAACGTGTCCTGTAAAAACAGTAAAAGTCAACAATTCCAAATCGAAATTTAGTGAATGGGCCACTGTGGGCATAAGAAAAAGCCGAGACATCTTATATAATTTATATTACGAAAAATCTTTGACTTCCGATCAAGTTTTTCACACTTATGTTAGAAACTATTCCAAAATATTCAAAAGAGTCTGCGCTCAAGCAAAATCTCAAATAATAATTAACAAAATCGGTGTTTCTAATAATAAAATAAAAACTGTGTGGCAATTAATTAATAAAGAAACTGGAAAGATACAACAACGCGATCAGAATGAGTTGTCTTTGAAAATAACTAATCAAACCATTTCTGATAGGCAAGAAGTCGCTGAGACATTAGAAAATTTCTTTACCAACATTCCGTTAGAGGTTACGAAGTCTCTTCCTTCCTCTTCTAAATTAGCTGAAGCTCTTCTTAAAGAAAACTTTACTAAAGACATACCAATCTTTAAATTTAAACCAATATGTATTGATTCAATTAAAAACGCGTTCAAAAGTCTCAATAAAAAAAATACTGAAGACTTGTGGGGGATATCCGTTAGGGTTCTTGGAGATATTATTGACTCAATTGCTCCTGTCCTAACAGGCATATTCAATCAATGTTTGGACAGCGGCACTTTTCCTGACTTAATGAAACACAGTAAAGTAGTACCAATTTTCAAATCAGGCTGTAAGAGTGATCCTTCTAATTATAGACCTATATCCGTGCTTCCAGCATTGAGTAAAATCTTTGAAAAAATCATGCTGGAACAGATGTTGTCTCACTTCAATTCAAATGGGATACTGCATAGTCAACAGTTTGGTTTTACGAAAGGTAGGTCGACAACGGACGCGGGAGTAAAACTCATCAGCCACATCTTGGAGGCTTGGGAGAGGTCCCAGGATGCCATTGGCATTTTCTGTGATCTCTCAAAAGCTTTCGACTGCGTCGACCACAACACACTGATCTGTAAATTACACCACTACGGAATTCGTGGAAAATCTGCTGATCTCGTGCTTTCCTATTTATCAAACAGACAGCAAAAAGTAAATGTTAATGGGGCGACGTCCTCCGGGTCTCTAGTCAAGATGGGCGTGCCCCAAGGTTCAATTCTCGGCCCTTTCCTTTTTCTTGTTTACATTAATGATCTCCCTTTTATGATTGCCAAATTTTCGGATATAATTCTATTTGCTGATGATACTTCGCTAATTTTTAAAATAGATAAACAAGATACGGATGTCATAAATGTCAACGAAAGTCTAATTGTTCTCTCAAAATGGTTCGCAGCTAACAATCTTTTACTGAATGCGAAAAAAACAAAATGTCTAAAGTTCTCTTTACCAAATGTACCACAACATGACCTAAACTTAAATCTTGACGGCAAAAATCTTGAAGTTATAACGGAAACTGTATTCTTAGGGATTACTATCGATTCAAAATTGCAGTGGGGCGCGCACATTAGAACTCTTTCGGGTAGGTTAAGTTCGGCTGCATATGCAGTAAGGAAAATAAGGCAGCTAACCGATGTAGCTACAGCTAGGTTAGTATACTATGCTTATTTCCACAGTATTATGTCTTATGGCATTCTGCTGTGGGGATCAGCAGCATACGTTGACTCAATTTTCATCCTACAAAAGAGGGCAATCCGCGCAATCTATAAAATGGGTCCTCGCGAGTCCCTCAGAGAAAAATTTAAAGAGATCGATATACTGACTCTACCTTCACTTTATATTTTGGAATGTATTTTGTATGTCCGTAAAAATCGGGGGCTTTTCAAAACTAGAAGCGACTTCCATAATTTAAATACACGCAGTAAGCACGAAATTGTAATACCCAAATTCAGATTAACGAAAACTAGCAAGTCTTTTCTTATAAACAGTATACGCTTTTATAACAAGTTGCCAAAGTCAGTTATAGAACTGACCGATGGAAGGTTCAAAAACTACATCAAACGTATCCTTGTTAAAAAAGCATATTATAAAATCAAGGACTACGTTGAAGATAAAAACATTTGGCCTTAGCTCCTTCTGCGCATGCAGCTTCCCTGGTAACTTGTAAACGGCACAAATATGTGGATGTCTCTAACTATTCTCAATCTCATTTTTTCTTTCCTTCTTTTAATTAGACTTTTTAAAATGGTTTTCAATCATCTTTAAAGCCCTTTGCTAAGAATAGTTACAGCACTGATAACAAAAGTTGTGCAACATGTTAAATTTAGTCGTGTTATACTTATTTTTATTATTTTTTACCTTTGTATAGATTCTTTTACCGATTGTTTTGTGAATGTGTGAACATTGTAGGCCTTCTAGATGCTAGTTAACATTTGTTAACTTTTTTATATAATCTTTTTCTTTTTTTTTCGTTTCTTACGACTTATTGTCATAATTCGGGCCTACGTTGTCCCCCCATATCTAAGTACTAATGCTGTAACATGTAAATATTGTAAAACCAAACCATTTTTAAAAGAGTAACCATGGAGTTTCTTGCCGGTTCTTCTCCATAGGAAACGACCAACCCGAACCGTGCTCATTTTGTCGACGTTTTATAAGTGCCCATGTAGGCCTATGTGAAATAAAAAAATTGATTCTGATTCTGATTCTCGATGTGAGGGATAAAAGTAATTTTCTTATCAAAAAGTACTCCTAGATCTGTGATGTTATCGACGTGTTGTACTTTTGTGTTGTCTATAAGGTATTCTGAGTGTATAGGATGAGCCTTCCTTGACAATGACAGGTGGTAACATTTTTTCGAATTTAATTCCATTTTGTTATTTTTACACCATTCGACAACCTTATTTAAATCATCTTGCAAGAGAGCGATTTCACTAGATGAATCAATTGCTCTGGCAAACCTTAGGTTGTCGTCATATAAAAAGCACTCCGAGAAGTAAAAGCAGCTGGGAAGGTCATTGATGAATATAATAAATAATATGGCAGCAAGATGTGAACCCTGCGGAGCCCCGGAAGTCATACGATAATTGCCAGCAGATCGAAAACCGTTTACCACAATATAGAATTCCCGATCCAATAGATAAGACGTCAGCCATTTCAGCAAGGGCCCAGTAATGCCATACATTGCTAGTTTATGTACTAGTATGGAGTGAGAAATTTTATCGAAGGTCTTGCTGAAATCTGTGTACAAATTGAATCAACAGACTCTATGAGGGACTCCGAAAAGGATATCAAATTTGTGGCAGTCGACCTAGACGCAACAAAGCCGTGCTGGTGATCACTCAGATAAAGTCTGAAATGATGTAGAATGTAAGGGTAGACCACAGACTCAAATATCTTGGTGAAGGTGGAGAGAATCGCAATAGGCCTATCGTTGGATATGGGTATTTTTTGTCCGACTTGTAGACAAGAACAACTTTAGCCTTTTTCCATTCCGCAGGGAAGGTTCCAGTAGCCAAAGACACCCTACATATTTTTAGAAGCGGGGCAACCAACGCAGTAGCGCAGGCTGAAATAAATAATGGTGGGATTCCGTCTGGGCCTGCACCATTCCTGATATTAACTCATCATCATCTTCCTAGCCTTTTCCCAACTATATTGGGGTCGGCTTCCATTCCTGATATTAACTGATTGTAGCTATTTGAAGAGGGTATCACTGTCTAGTTCAGGGATTGTCAGGCACTGGTTATTAACTTCTAGAGTGTCCAGAAAATTTGAGTCGCTCTTAATTTCTGTGTCACGATCAGGGGTTATACACCGATTCGAAATAGTTGTCAAACATATCGCAGATAGTTGTGCCGTTTGATGAAATAGTTTTTCCGTCTGTCATTATTAGTAGATAGGTACTAGACCCACCACGCTTAGCCTTTACATGATTCCAGAATAGTTGGGATTTTCTTTAATTTCAGATTCTAGGTTTTCGATATAGTTGTTGTACAAAGATTTAGCTAGGTTTTGACAACGTTTTGTAACCAACTTCAGCTGCATTTTATCCATCGGGTCTTTATATTTTTAAAGCGCAACCTTAAGTTATTTTTCTCTTTCAGTGTCCTTTTAATTTCTCTATTAAAGCACGGGGGATAGCGACAGATCGCTGACTTACAATTTGGGACAAAATTGTCGATTGCTGAGTTCAATATTTCATAGAATTATTTTACCATGACGTCTATATCATTACTATCCGCAAAGTTTCGCTGCCATGTTCTTATATGTTCGTAGTTAGCCTTGTAAAAGTTTTTTCTCTGGTTAAGCTTTTTGTATGGAAGATTAGATTCTTTCAATAATGATAAAGCAAAATCAAGCGGGGGATGTAGTTTATCAACAACGGTGAAAGAGCAACTGGATTCCCTTACGGTGCATGATGGTATTGTAGATAAGATTAGATCCAATATCCGCTCCGAACAGTTTTTAACTAAATTGTACTGAGCAAGTCTACACATATTCATGAATTCTAATAACCTCAAACAAGTGCTGGGCAGTGAATTATTAACGGCACCTGGGTCCCAGCGATTATTCCCGATGTCCACCACTTGGTTGGCCACCACTGGGGGACAGCTGGAAAACTTTTAAAAATTATTCCCGCTGTCCACCACTGGGGGACAGTGACACGGATTTTTAATCACTTTTCCCGAAGTACAGCTGTGACGATTCTCATTTTTTTATTTAGGCATACATTGCACCTCAAGATTATTTGATCGGGATTGTTGCTCCAAGTTATTCATTCGCACACTAAGTTTCGCAATATCCGTCTTCAGTTCTGTATTTTCAAACTCTAATCTGTGTATTGTTTCGTTAGATTCTTTCTGATTACGCTAAAAGTCTTCAAATTGCTTGTTGATGAATTGCATGGATTTAACCATCTCCTTCATTTCTGCATTGACCTTTTCCAGTTGATTGTTCATCGTGCTGATCAAGTTTTTATTCAGTTCCATCAACATATCGCTGAATTCTGCTTTAATTATCTCTTGGATAATACAACGAATATCCCCTTTACTACACAAAGGTGAAGGCGGTGATGGAGGTCCAGTAGCGTGTCTTTTTTGCCTCTATTTTCAGACACATTACGAGTAGGTGTTTCGTCATCTTTATCCTCCATAGTAAATTGAACAGAACAATAAAAAAAAACAATCAATTGCCGTCCTCTCAGAGGCAACGTTAAGTAGGCGGATAGCAATGCACCGTCTCCGTTACTCAGTCTTTGGTGCCAGCGCTCGTATACGTCATTGAGCATAAACGCACGCAGATATGACACTTATGCGCGCCGCGTAACCGCGACAGTAGCTTGCACTGTGCGTAAAATGTCTTATCACTCACTCACCGTTTGACAAGCCGAAATTTAAAATTTTAAACGGTGCACAACAAAAATCGTTCCAATTACACACTTCCTGATACTATTTCACAAAACAACACTTGTTAGAACAATATTAAATCACTTGGGGCAGTTTTATTTGCGAATTGAGGCCAGAATTAAACTATTTTAGTATTTTGGCAAAGAGCAAAAACATACGTATAGTTAACCGTTCGACCGCTAGGGCAAAGATGTAGATCGTAATAGTTAATATCTCTCAATGGGACCGCACCCTAACTTTGTACACACGTTGCCTAACACAAACAAAATTTCCACGAACTCATTCCCCACAGAACATCTATTCCTGGAGATTATTCATGTAATACCTACAATGTTTTTATAGAACGTAGGCAGTCAGAAAAATATTTACTTCTTGTTGTCACGACATTTCCTTTGTTACCACATTTCGGCTTCGATTGGTATTGTAATGGCGATTGCCTGGTTCGTGGTCGTGTCTGACATGCTTTTCGGTCGTTCAGTCGAAAAACTTCCGTGAGAATATGGTTGTAGGTATTTGTTTTTACGTTTTGGCTTGGCAGTAGTGATTACTGGATTTCGATTTAAGGAGATATTATGGATAATGTAAGATGATGGCAAATGAAAAATATACTATATGTATCGTTTTACATGGTATCTTTACTTGAAATCGAATGACGTGAGAGCGAATAACACGAGCTCGAAAACGTTAACTCGATAGTACTTTAAATCGATAAATTATGAGTGCGACAGCTCATTACCAAGATGCATCAAAATCTCCATTAAGGGGCTGAATGCCCAAAATAGGCATTCATTTAAACATTTTTTTGCCAAATCTATTGAAGATGTGGCAGCGGAAAAAAGATATGATGTTACACAATGTTACTAATATATTGTTTTCTTTTTTTATATTATTGTTGTTTAGTCTAAGTTATCTTTTTTTTTTTTTTGTGTTTGTTGTGTACTCTGGCTTGTGTCAAATAAATGTGTTTTCTTTCTTCTTTATATGTTAATCTTGATCATATTTCCGAAAACATTGTTGTAGCCGAAACACGTTTACGCAAAAAAACCTCGATACAATTGAATCGCAAAGTAACCTCTTACCGTGATCTTCAATAAGTTTTTCCGGTAATACTGACCAGCGTACATTTGTACAATTAACAACAATAACGTATCATAACAGGATGCAAAACTTCATTGTCGTATATTTTGAAGTTTCATTCATTATTTTTAAGTAATTCATATTATTATATTTTATAAAAAAATCCATACGAATTTCATCGTGCTTCTCTTTCCATCCAGTGCAATTCGACAGTGATCGCTTTATGGCGTTGCTAGGAGGACGTATATCGCTTTTTTCGCAGAATGCAAATACATATTCGATTTATTTCTCGTCAATTCAATCTGACAAAAAAAAACAGGTATAATGCAGCCAGATCTTGTAGCCTAGTGGCTTTAATTGAAACTAACGAAATAACAAGGAATATTATCAAACGCTGTATCATTTTTATTCTCTGCCACTAACGCTGTCACTCGCATTTACATTTTTGCTGTATTATAAACGACTCATGTTGTTTAGTTTACTTACTAACTCCATAACTAAAAAGTAATTAAGCCTCTTTAAAAATAGAACTGGTGGAACGTGGTGCCGTTTTTGAGGTAACATGGAATGTTATCTCAAAAACGGCGCCACGTGACCTCCTCACCCCAGAGGGCTGGTGTATATCAAAACCCAGTATAGTATAGTATTATATTCCTATATAATAGTTTCAAAGCACCTATTGTAGGCTATGGAAAATCATGTTGTACTAGTAACTAAATGACATCTTAATATTTTAAGAGAATACTAAACAAGGAATATGAACCTATGAATTGTACAAATGATATTAATAGTGTCCTAAATTCTATTAGATATTTTAAATATGCCTAAAAAAGACAATGCCGAACCTAGTAAGTTCTGGATATTTGTAAATTTAAGGTGTTTTACAATTTAATGGGACTTTCCTATTGTAAATAATGATTAAATTGATTAAAGAAAGCACGAAATCTCAATTCAAATTTAAAGTTTCCATTACACAGTCCATTTCAGTATAGTAGAACTCATTAAAATAATGTAAATAAAATTATCTGGCTATAAAACCATTATAAAAAAAATGTCACGTACTGTGTTCTTATATGTGGAAGTCGCATTGAAGCAGACATAATTATAATATTTATTCAATTTGCACGGCAAAGACTCGTATGACACTAGCCAGATTACCTATTTTAGTGATCTTTATTTTCGTAGCAATAAGTTTGCATTCATAGGCAAAATAACAGTGAACGATCTAATGTCAGATGCTAGCCGCCAGTTTGAAATAAGAACTTGCGCGGTTATATTTTTGTAAAAACCATCGGAAGAGTCCGTTTATGATGCGGGCCTCTGTGGTCGGCCTTGTGTGTTTAATTTTCTAATACTTTTCGCTCTAATTTAAATTTGCCCCTAAACTATCTATGACAGTGGGCGTGACTTAGAACCTCAGATGTCGATTGTCAACTGTTCAACCTCAGCCCCTTAACTAGAAGCTCGAATCATAGGCAGCGCGAAGGCCCATTATCTTGAAAGTTCATTTCTCAACCGACCATCTAATCGATTTACTGAATAGTTTTTAACCGACTTCCCAAAAAGGAGGAGGTTCTATGTTTGACTTTATGTTTTTTTTTATGTATGCTGACTAAATTCTCCGCCAATTGTAGACCGATTATGAAAATTATTTTTGTGTTTGAAAGGGTAAACTCCCGAGGCTGTTTCATTGTCTCCAAGTGAGAATCCGATGACGGGATCCCATAGAAATCTAAGGAACTCGTCAAATATTATAGGCAAACATATAGCAATTTTGGTATTTTACTCAACAATGCAATCATTTGCACTCAAAAAGTATAATTTAGTGAAGTGGAACTGATGAAAAAGAGCACAGATGGCCACTGGAACTCTTAATAATAAGTAATGTCACGGGTCTAAGATATCTCGAATAGTTAACCGACTATGATGAAGCAAATATTTTTAAATAAATGGTACTGACGAAAATGGTACCATTGAACTGATCTGACGATCAAGCCGGAAGGCAGCGCACTGGATCGCCGTAGTAAAATAATTTATCCTAGTCTGGGCTTATTAGAATCGTCATGAAAATCTCATTTTTCTTTGGCTATCAATGATTTTCATGAAAAATTGAGGTGCCAAACCTAAAACGAGAAATATATTTTTTTTAACTAAATATTTGAACCGACTTCCAAACAAAAAAACACTACAAAGCGAAAAATAACTTTCTTTACCGAAGTTGGTGTCGAAAAACGTAAAATAATAGGTACCAAAAGTTGAGTCGACATGAGGGCCTAGACTAAGTGTTATTCTATCAGCGATGGTGATAGTCGAAATTCCAAAATGCCAATGATTGATCACGTATCATATCACGTATGTATCTATGTATCAATGTATCGGAATCTTTGAACGTGATTTGCACCCCCTTCAAAACGTCGCATTGATTTGAAACTTTGCACACTTATCAAGAACCGATGACAATGCAATAATTTAAATAGTTTGTGAAATTATCCTTACTAGGATCTACAGGATAACTGCCACACTCAGAGACGTTAACGGTTACTGAAAGCTCTCCTTAGTAGAGATTTTTAGTACAAAATCTCTACTAAGGAGCGCGTTAAGTAACCGTTAACTGTCTTTGAGTGCGGCAGTTAGCGACTTTTTAGTTCAATTTACCATTATAGCGTGTTTTTTAGTTTTTAGAACTACAATATCTTTTTAAGGTTCCGTACCCAAAGGATAAAAACGGGACCCTATTACTAAGACTCCGCGGTCCGTCTGTCTGTCTGTCACCAGTATGTATCTCATGAACCGTGATAGCTAGACAGTTGAAATTTTCACAGATGATGTATTTCTGTTGCCACTATAACAACAAATACTAAAAACAGAATAAAATAAATATTTAAGTGGGGCTCTCATAGAACATACGTGTTTTCAAAACCGCACTTTTTTCAGGTTTTTTCCCAATCTTAATCGTGACGCTTTCGTTGAATTAATAATACTTGTCTAGAGCTTCAAATGTATGAACGTATATGAGGCAAAAGGAGTATGTAAGGACCATGAGAAAAAGACGTGAGTTGTATGTGTAGTTTGAGTTTGAGTACAATTTCTTGACTTTGTTGAGCCCAAGGAGTATCTTCCACTTGGTTATGAATTGCAGTGGCCTATATGGAAGGCATTGACTCGGCTACGTACCCATGTATTCAATTATAATTTAGCAAAATTGTGGATTATTGATCCGTCCAACACCCGGTGCGAGTGTGGTGCCCCTGTACAGAATATATCCCACTTACTGGAGTGTCCTGGCTGTCCATTCACTTGCATCCTGGATGACCTATACAGTGCTTCTGACGCTGCAATAAGCGTGGCTACCTACTAGGCCTAGACAATCTGATTAAATGTGCCATCGAACCGGAAAGAACAAGAAGAATTACAAATTAAAGAGTCACCTGGTATCTGTGGAGCGATAACGCATAGCGTTCGTGTGAGCACGGAGCAGAAGACGAAAAGACCAGCCGACGTCATCATGTCAGCCCCTGGAGTTGGGAGCCATAGAGTTCATCGGGACAGCTGTCTCTGCATCTGGAAATAAAGAAAATTTTATTTTAATGGTTTGTTTGCAGAACACTGAAAGGAAAGGGATTCAATTGCCACGTGATAATTGACAGAATGAAATAATAAACCTAGGAAATCCCTGTGAAAAGAGTGTCCGTGGAGTTTCTTGCCCGTTCTTCTCCATAGAGACCCACTGACGCTTGCAAATGCGCTTGACAATTCAAAAGTACCTTTTAAGTGGTTAACTTGAAATACATGATTTTGAGTTTGAGTTCGAAATAAATATTTTGATTATACTTGAGAAAACGGGTGGCACCCAATTAAAATAGAACAAGAATAGAATAGAATAGAATATACTTTATTGTACACCAAAAAAAAGTTACTAAATCTCTTTTACAAGTAAATTTATTTCTATGGGTACAAAGGCGGCCTTATCGCTGACAGCGATATCTACCAGACAACCTTACCAACGAGGGCAGGAAGAGGATGATGATGAAAATAGCAATATTAATTTTAAAAAAATAAACTATAAACTAAACTAATTATAAACATAAATTAAAAAAAGCTCTTTCTGCGCATGCGGCTTCCCTGGTAGCTCATAAACGGCACAAATATGTGGATGTCTCTAACTATTCTCAATCTCATTTTGTCAACTTTTTTTTTTCTTCTTTTAATTGGACTTTTTACAATAGTTCGCAATCACCTTTATAGCCCTTTGCAAAGAATAGTTACAGCACTGATAACAACATTTGTGCCACATGTTAAATATAGTCTTGTTATATATATTTTTTTTTTACTTTTTATAGATTCTTTTACCGATTATTTTGTGAATGTGTGAACATTGTAGGCCTTCTAGATGTAAGTTAACATTTGTTAACTTTGTTATATATTATATAAACTTTTTTTTTTTTCGTTTCTTACGACTTATTGTCGGGCCTACGTTGTCCCCCCATAGTACTAATGCTGTAACATGGAAATATTGTAAAACCAAACCATTTTTTAAAAGAGTAACCATGGAGTTTCTTGCCTTGTCTTCTTGCCGGTTCTTCTCCACAGGAAACGACCAACCCGAACCGTGCACCTTTTGTCGACGTTTTATAAGTGCCCATGTAGCTTATGTAAAATAAAAAAAAATGATTTTGATTTTGTAATTATAAACTAGCTAACCCAAAAGTCCTTGTCCTGTCCAAATAATTCATAAAAAAACCATAGAACAAGCACTTTTATGTTCTCCTTAATTTATCAAATATTCGAGCATCTTTCCAATTTTCTTTCCCTAACAGTTTTTTGAACTATGGAACAAAAGAGATAAATCGGTCCAGCTGTTCTCAAGTAATGCCCTTACCAACGATCACAATTTAATTCTTATTTATATAAATTTTATGAGACTTATAAGTTAGGACATAAAGCTCATTCTATTGGTCAGAAAATGCATATTCCAAATATGAAAATCTATTTAAATATGGCCGCCAGTTCATACAAAGACAAAGACAAACAGTGTCAGAACGGGGTTTCAAATTTTAGGAACATATTCAGCTGAACTTTGGCTAGATTAAATTAGTTGCAAGTTCTACGGCTTTATTAGTCTTGTGGTTACCGCACTATGGAGCATTATGTTCCGAGGTTCAATTACGTATGCTGAACTGGTGTTTGTCTCAGACAACCGAGACGCCTCCGCGGCCAATTCTCGAACGGCATTGTCAAAACGTTCCAAACAAACCAAGCGTGTCAGTGAGTGCCGCCATTTACTTATAAAAATTTACTGCCAGTGACAACTCCAACATGCTATGTTATAGCTCCAATATGGTAATGACAGCTGAAACTTGCAATGGCATCTCGAGTCTTCCAAAAAATAAAAAAGATCATGAAAGAAGTTCACTACGAACCTCACTCAAGTGACCGCACAGAATTCGAAAGCAAACTCATTTGTTTTAAAAGTCAATCGTCGCAGATGAAACTGTTCGAATTTCGAAATCAATGTTTGGAGAAGTAAATACAAATTTGATTTTTGTTTTAGGGTTCCGTACCTGAAGGGTCTAAACGGAGCCCTATTGATGTCATTCACGTGCCCGTCTGTCTGTCCATCGTCGGTCACACATATGTTCTGAAGAATTTTTTAACTTCCCATTGAGCTATGAACTTGAAATTTCGTGATAATGTTTATTATTGTACTAAAAAATACCAATATATTGATATGAAGTCCGACACGCACTTGTCCGGTTTTTTAAATTATCATCATCGTCATCAGCTTTTAATGTTCCCACTGGTGGGCCTACTCTCTGTTATATATATGAATAGGCCGTAATAAACCACGCGGGTGGAGTGCGGGTTGGTGGATGTCATGTCATATGTCTTAGATTCTCTTTAAATAATTTTAGTAGGTTTGTCTTAACGTTTATGTTTTTCAAGAAGGTTCATGCAATTAAAAAGTACCTATATATACAATAGGTTGTTAGTTAGTACCTATATAAACAATTAACAATTTTGTACACTTTTCGACGACGTACCTGTACTTTTTAAAGAAAGCTTGATCTCTGCGACATATGTCAAACTGACATATATGTTATTGTTACGATAGTGTTATCCTGTCAAGCGCTATTGTTACTGTATTGATACTGACAGCTGTCGCAGTGATCAAACTATATTTTAGGAAGTATAAGTGGAACTTTTAATCAAATCATCAAATGTTCATTTTTCAAGGGGTATAATTACTCATGAATATGAAACAATTTTTACTGGAAGAAAGCCTTGAAATCATGAAAAACAAATCAGTTGTTTCTTTTTAAACCAATTAATTATGCATTATGGTTTATGTATGACTAAAAGCTTTTTTTTAAATATAGTGTTGATCCCAAAATTTTAGTTGTTCATATTCATAAGTTCTTTAGTAAGTCACAGTCAATCAAAAAGTGCCACAAACATTGAACTGCACAATTCCGTTGAACAACAAGATGTTTACAAAGACTGATTACATTGCAGAAGACGGGAAACATTCATTGTTACTATTGCCAACCACTTATCTTCAGCAACAGTAGTTAGAGTCACTGAGAGAAATAAATGGTTCTAAATAATTGTATTCCGAATGCAATGGAATGGTGCAATTGCTGTGTTACGGTGGAAACAAGTATTGTTTACAAAGGGTTTAGTAAAATACAGATGTTAACTTGCATCTTGTTAGTCTAGAAACTGATTATATTGAGTCTTATTTTGTAGGTCAGACAAGCGGTCAGTCCATGTAAAATAAAGATAAAAGGTAAGGCAAATTTATAGTATGTAGATGGAGAAAGACTTCAAAAAAATGACGTAATCAATTCGACACGTATGTATGTAATATTGTTGGAATTGCACAATATTCATATATGTTACTCTGTATGGACTTCTAAACACGTGTGCCAAATTTCACAAGTGTATGTATGTATGTTTGATTGTATTTTTGTTTGTTTGTATGTCTGTATGTTTGTTACCGAATTTCGCCGAAAAAACTTATCGGATCGTGATTATTCTTGGAATTATTGAATGAATATTTGTTTTGTGTTGAATTGAGTGTCCCTCAACTTAGGGAACAGTGCCAGTTTTATTATAATCAGTTCAGCAACTTTCTAGATATGGAACATACAACCGAACCCGTTAGCAACAAACACCACGAATGTGTAAATTAAGTTGTTATGAGTATTTTGTCAATCCTAATTAAGGTACCTTACTATAGACTTCGCTCACTTTTTAGGGATTAAAACTAAAAAGAGAAATAATTATTTTACAAAAAATAAACCGACTTCTAAAGCAAATCACTAAAAAGTACAAACATAACTTTCGTTTCGGAAGTCGGTATTGAAAAACGATAGAAACAAGACGCACAAAAGACACCGACTTCCGAAACTGTAGTTTTTTTTTCCATTTTTTCGTGATTGGCTTTAGAGGTACGATTTATTTTTTGTAAAGAAGTTTTTGTAAACTGTGTTTTTTTGTATCCATGTAAATATAACTAACTGCCTTGTTGTTCTAGTGGTTAAAATCGCTACGCTAAATGCTCACCGCATGAGGTCCTGGGTTGGATGCTCGGGTCGGGGAAAGTTTTGCTGTGTTTTTCCATCTGGTTTTTCTAAGTAGCTGACAGGTTTCTGGATTTGTGCCCGGTCAATGCAAAAGGCTCGCCGTTTATCACTTGGGACGTTAACACGTAAAAGGGGCGAATTTTTCAAACAGAGAATATTCAAAAATAAAATTCTGACCATAAACAACTGTAACTATCCAAGCAAAAATATTCTACCTAAAACATTGTTTGTTACTGGCAGTCACAAAGAAAATGATATCTAACAATAATTTCACAAAGCAGATGAAACAAAACCCGTACAATCAGTCAGAATCTCAGCCGTTTCATCTTTTATGAAACAAAAGCAAGCGACTTATTGGTCCAAATTTGAGATGACGAATTGCGTAATTTTGTGCCAAAGCAAACATAATTTAGGCAAAAAGACATGTTAATGGGACGGTCAACAAAAAAAAATAACTGACAGCCGCCGTCATTTTGATATTTCAATAACATCGAATAATTTTTCGAAAACAAATTAAAATAGGTACATACGATGCAAATGACGTAAATGATAGTCGTTATTAGGGTTCAACGTAATTAGGCAACAGATGGAACATATATATCGCACTCAGACGAACGATATCAAAAACTTGACTAGTCAGCCCACGCACAACATGTACCTATCTAATAAAAAGAACTTCGATATAGTTTTCTTTTTGTCTGTACATTCTCAGATTCGTTCCTTTCTACACCGTCCTGTAGTTCCAATTGCAAAATAAGCAGCCATTTTTTAGTTCATTGGTTTTATTTTAAATTGGAAGCTTTTGGTTTTAAATTGCAACGGCATCTTTGCATAGGTCCAATTTTGAAGAGAATGGAAGGAAATTTTATATTTCTGTTCTGTTCCAAATTGGGATACATAAAATGACGGACATTTTTCTACAATAAGCAGTTTGGAAGGTAGAAAAGAAATGTTTAGTGTGTCATGATGTCGCAAACGTTTGGATTAAGTCGTTCTTTTAAACTGGAAGACCAGAGAAATACCGAAAAAATAAACGTTTTAATATTCTGATAAATAAGTAGATAATCATGTTCTTTTTTTTTTTGAAACGGCATATAACATACATTTTATCAAGACGCATTTTATTGCATACTCATCTCTGGGACGGATCTGCCAAATATCAGCTAGATGCACTAGAGTCGATCGAAAAGCGGGCCAAGAGACTCATCGGCGATGAAGCACTGGTCAAATCAAAGCTCCAGAGCCTTCAACATCGTCGCCGAGTTGCCAGCTTGTCGGTATTTTATCGGTTACATTTCGGGGAGTGTGCGATGGAATTGCATTTAATTCCGCCCAGCCCGTTCCATCATCGGACAACCAGACGCACGGTGATGCGTCATCGGTACATGGTGGACATCCCACCCATACGCACAAAACGTATTGGGGACACTTTTATTATGCGTACAGCTAAGGAGTGGAATTCCCTGCCGGAGTCTGTGTTTCCCGATAGCTACAATCTAGGGGTCTTTAAGTCAAGAGTGAATGGGTTTTTTCTAGGCAAGCGTGCTTCACCGTCGACCACATCATCGCTTTCCATCAGGTGAGATAGTGGTCAAGCGCGAGCCTATTGATAATAATAAAAAAAAATAAAAAAAATATAAAACAAACTCAGTGTTCTCACGAAGGTTTTATTTGATGATTTTTTGCTCAATTTTTTTTTAAAGCTTGCCTTTTTATTCTAAATCTAAAATTCAATTTGCTTTCGTCAAGATTTGGAACCGCTACCTGAAAGCCAATTCTCAAAACTATCTCTAACAATTTCAACAATTTGTAAAAAATATAGGTTAAGTAAGACTTTTTTGTCAGATTGAGACATACATGTCATCAGTGCTCAAACATTTTCAAAATACGGGAATAACCTCCTGCCCAGAGCATACTGCATAGATTCTCAAAGTCTCACACACACAGAAACGTACTATCCTTTTGTCATTCTAAGACAGATCGTCGAATTTCTACGGCCATTCCATACGAAGGTAAGTAGCGTATTTGATTCCCGTAACGTTCCAGAACGCAGCGTGGATATTTATCACTTTCAAATTGCGAAGGCAACATTGGCGGGAAAGCCGTACGTCAGTTCGGGGAAAATGGCGGGCACTATCCTTAAATCTTTATATATTTACTGGGCGTATTATGTATGTTATTGAGGAATTTAGAATATATATATGTGTGCTGTGTGGGTATGTACGGGTTGGTATACGTGTGCTGTGTAATAATTTTAAAGAAGAATTTTGCCAGTAAAATTCATGTCTGAAAATCTAGGATTCATCGCAGCAATCATTGGAACAACAAAACTGCCGTCCGCGTTGGTCCAATGACCGTAAGTGCTACTATTAAGTATGATTTCTATCAAATCAAATAATTTTTTGCTTATTTCACATAGGCCTAAATGGGCACTTATAAAACGTTGACAAAAGGTACACGGTTCGGGTTTTCTATGGAGAAGAGCCGGCAAGAAACTCCACGGCTACTCTTTTAAAAAATTCTATGGTTTGATACAGTACGTGTTATAACGTTTGTCATCTGGAATTGAAGGGTACAGAGAAAGAACAGGGAATGTCACAATTATTATTTTTCTATTTTTTACTGGCAATCAAATCTCTATCTCTGGTAGTTTTATTCTCAATCACTAACTTTTTTTTAAAGTAAACTCACGGCGCCAAAAAGACGTTTTTGTTTTCGTGGCGTGGTGTGGCTTTCCAATACGCTATACAGCAATAGGGTAGTTGACAAAAAATATCTATTTAGTCCGTTAGTTAGATAATAACCTAAAAATATTGGACACGTATTTTTCTTTTGCCATGTAAACGGAAAATAACGACGATACAGTGCGTTGAATTATCGTGTGACGTCAAGGTGTGTTACACTTTATGCTGACATAGTGACGTCACAAGCCCTCACTCCTGAATTTTCATACGCTTGATCTTTTTCAATTTTATTTATTTGTTAAAGCAAAAAATACGGGTCTAATATTATTTGATAATCTCACTGACCGACTAAATTCTATTATTATTTTTCTACTCAGGAAAAATCGTTATTACACCACGGATCATAAATGACTTCATCTGCTGCTTTTCATTATCCTGTGCATGCTGGAGTGGTTAGCATGATATGGAGAATCCATTGAAATGTTTATATATTAATCCGGCGAAAATTAATCTAAGAACTGTGGGTTGCAATGATTAATTTAAAAAAAAGTTTAGGTATACAAAATACTGAGGTGATTATATGCTTGTATGTATGTATCTCACGTCTTCAATTAGGTTCGATTCAATAGCTCCTTAAAGAGTAAGCCAGTTACAGAGTTTACCCAAAACTTTTCTTTTGTCTCTAACACGATAAGGCGCCTACTTAACGAAAAAGTTCCTAATTACAACATACAACCTTTGTAGACACAATCATGTGAACATAAACATTATTTTCGTACATTTTTGGGCTTGTTTGGAAACAAGAAAATCGTTGTTTTCTTGTTATCAATGTAACTACGGTATTTTTCATTTCAACATAACCGTTTCCGAGCCTTGAAAAGTACGTTAAGCTGTTGGAAACAACTGTTAAAGGTAAATGAAAAATCTTTGGCGATCATTACGGGGAATCTGGAAAGCTAGGAAATCTGACATCAGTCTTGTCATGTTACCCAGATAATGGGGTTGAAGAGGTCAGATAGGTAGTCGCTTCATGTAATATACTGGTACTCAACTGAATTCAGTTAGTCTGGAAGCCAACCCCAATATAATTGGGGAAAGACAATGCAGATTGGTGGACTGATAAGAAGATTCCTAATTCAAATTCACAATAAAAAATTTGAATTTAGAATCTGCTAAAGAATTTTTAAAGTAACCATAAATGTTATTTTTTTTATAAATAAGCCTATTATACACTGACCTCTATTATACAAGTACGCTGGACTAAACATACTATATGAAATGACAGTTGATTTTTGTGCTGATTCAAAGCGCCACGCTCGAGCGTATTAGGAACTAAAATTTACACATTTAGAGATAGGTTAATACCGATATTTCTTAAAATTTGGTAATACTAATATATTCGCCTGGAAATATTATAATATTGTAACTAATATATCAGTATTAGTGATATTTTTAAATTACACTAATATCAAAATAGTAGACTTGGCAAGGCGTATCACTCATCTACTGTATTGACTTCTCGTAGTATGTTGGAACTAAATATCTCATATTGGTATTGGTGATGAATGTTATATGAATGCCTAATAATCAGTAATAATATGTTCAAAAGCAATGTGTAATACTAAATTCTGGAATCATCATCATGTTCATCCACAGCCCGACTTCGTCAACCGCTGAGCACAGGCCTCACTCTTGTACAAATCACCACGTTTCTGAGCATTGAGTTAAATATACTACGTACTAGAGGAGACTCCTCAACTCAATTGTTTGTAAAACGCGTTAGAGCGCGCGTACCCCAACTCACTTAGTCTGTGGCAAGCGCTCGCTGCAACGTGACACTTTTGAGTACAAGGTTTTGTTTCTTATAATATGCCTTCGTGTGTATTGAGATACTGTTCAAACAACTCGAGAAATATAAATAAAAGTCAAGGAATGAGTTTCCAACAGTAAGTTAAAAACACGCTTAATTTAATTATATTTTATCAATTTATTGTATCTCGTGACGTTGCGTCACCGCGGAGGCGGGAGGGCGGCCATGTTTGTGTAAATTTCAAAGAGTAAGATAAAGTTCATCTGCGCGCATTGATTGTCTACCTGTGAGAACATACCCCCCCCCCCTCCCCCCCCACCCTCCTGCTTGCCTCGCTGTCACCGAATTACGCGCAATCTTTTGTTTGAAATAGCTTCTATTCTTTTTTCTCGAAGTACATTTAACTCAATGTTCCTGAGCCTGGAATTAATTCAGGAATAATATCATGATAATTATAATTTTATTAACAAATGTTTTGAAGACAGACAATTTATTATCTGCATCTGAAACAGTTGAAAACTGATATAAGTCTTCACCTTGCTGGAATGCTATGTCACTATTATTTGCACTATAACACTACAGAGACAGGATCTCAGCGATGGGAGCGAGAAATACGACCGTTGTAAATGATTATCCATCTCATTTATTATAATTATTGTGTAAATGATGATCCCTTCACGAATCCGATGAGTGCCAACCGAGTGAATCTGAACGATTGTAAGTATTAATCTAACTTGAGCGCGAATTACTTGCTCAAATATACTAGTTTTAAGGATAAGTTGTTAGCCTATCCCCATATTTAAATCTCACTGATCTGGCAGTAATGCGCTAAAACTTTACTATCACCACTAGTTCATAGCTTGCAATCTGAATGAAAATATTTCCAGTTAACCTTTACAGCAATTATTCTATTTCTTAAAAATGAATCATAATAAAAATAACTGGGATGTTTTTTCTCTTACGTATTTAATTATTCTCACGATCGATAAAGCCCATAAAAGTATTTTTTTAACGAAAGCTGTGTCCCATCTCTAATATTAGTTCCATGTACTCTCACGTTAAGTCACGTTGCTATCAGCGCCAAAATGGCGAAAATCAAATGTCTTCATTTTGTCATCGATAATATGAAGTCCAGCATACTTGTATTATAGAGGTCAGTGCTATTATACCTTAATGGTAGTGATTAGGGTTCATCGCACTGTTATAGGATCAAACTGACACATTCTAATTTTATTTTCGTTTTAATATTCTTCTTCTTTTTGTGTGAGGATGTGACCACCTCTTGTGTCAGAGTAAATTTAGCCGCCTCTGTGAACCCTACTGGCCTCTGATTTGGCTATTTCAGAATTACATTAACTATATAAACACGTTTTAATAAGTACCGTAAAATGGAGTGAATAGACACAACTTTCAACTTTCACATTGATTTTCTCAGATATTTAGTATGCAAGCTGTTATTAAAGCATTGTGAAATTGTGAGTCGCGTTGTATTTTACCAAATACGAATGCTTAAAATTTGTGTAAACTTGTGAATTATTTGTAAAATACAAAAAAGAAGGCGATTTATATTTACCTTGAAACTGGGGTCAAACGATACGAGAGAGGGGTGAATAGAAAAAAAAAACAAATACAAGACTATAGCCAATGAGCCTAAATTTTACATTTTATTTGAAAACCGCCTAAACACTTTACATTTTTTAAATTAGTTTTCGATTGAAAATCCTGAAAATTATGTTACTATGGACCCCTTTCTCGTTTTTATTGAGCCCTCACTCGTATCTATTCACCCCTTTCTTCGTGTCTATTGACCCTAAAGGTGTTTCCATTAACTCCCCACGCGTATCTATACACCTCTAATACAGGCAAAAAGTACAAGTGTCCTGATTTTACCAGAAACACAAACAAAATCATTAAATATTTATACTTTCTTTGTATCACTAAAAGATGAGAAACTTTACTATCCAATTATATAAATTTTGAAGTAGATAAAACTGAAGAATGATATGTTTGATAAAAGTTTTAGACAGCCTAAAATCACTAGCACACGCAGTCGTCACTCTAACTGTTTTTTCCTTTAAGTCATTGAACTTGACGTAAATTTGGGTTTAGCCAGTATAATGGAAAATATTGCCGTTTAATAAATCGTAGAACTAAATGTTCGATAATCGACTAAAGACAAATTAGAGACAATAAAATAAACTCCCAGATTTGTTTCCATTCACGCCGCGATTTCTATTCACCCCATTTTACCAGTACTGATAAAAAAATACAATTTATTTTTATAATGTGAGTTTGCATGTTTAACAATTTCAATATCAAAATGCTGCTCCCAACGATTTCCAACGCGCCGTTTTCATGATATATTCCTCAGTAGAGCTAATGTTAGGCGAAACTTTCGACAACGTACAAGACGTCAAAATACTGTCTAAAGTTAGACATTGTTTTGTGTTTGTTCAATCTTTGCTTCAAACTTATACGCATAAAGATTGAAATAAGTTACATACGAAGTTTAGGGGCATACTGAAACGCAGCGTCGTAAGTAAGTAGATAACAATGGTGAATATTTTTTGGAAAATTCTGAAAATTATTTAGACTTAATGCACAAAGGTACTATAACGTACTTAATGCCTTAATCATACTACCAGTCAATCAAGGGTGGTGAAGAGGTAATATGGCAATTGCATTGTTTTATCTGTTGGAATTCAATAAGTAGATCAGATAGGTAATAAAAATATATCACTAATTAAAACTCTTTTAACAAAGTATTTCTTCTTCGTCGGTACACTCTTGGCAGAGCAGTCGTGGTCATCATGTTGCAGTGATACTTAGGGTTGCCATAATTTGCTTAACGATGCGACGCCATCCCTCTCTATCGGCTGTAATTCGTATACACTCATGCAATGAGCCACCCACTGTAGACTTAATCTGGTCGATCCATCGCGACCTCGTTCCTTTCACTCTACCCTGAACTACAAGCCGCTCGATAGAGTTGTTGCCTCCTCGGTCACAACAGCTCACAATGTTAGGATCCATTAATATTAATGCTAATTTTTATCCGTGGTGCTAGGCGACTGGGCTTATCCCAGTTGTAAACGACCCTTTGTGTGTATTGATCTTGTTCGTTCTGTCTCCTGCTTGATATGGAGGGAAGTGGAAATTTGTATTTTTCTTACTCTTCCATTATTCTTTTCTGATTAATTTTGTTGCGGGATCCAAGACAGTTAAATTCATTCTCCGGGACTTCGTCGAGCTTCATTGCTTCGGCGCTTTTCTGGTGGTTGCCACTGTTGATTCTGGCTTTCAGGAGTTGCAATGGTTTGGGAATAGTGCAGTGGGATTGTCCCAAAACAAAAAAAGACTGGCCATAGCCATGCGTCGCTTGATCTGATGATCTCGTCCCCAAACTACAAAGTACTATAATGGGTAAAATATTGTCATACCAGCCAAAAGAAGTACACTGTAGGACATAGGTATCCAAGTGTCATCACCTTGCGGGAACGTTCACGTTGAAAAGTGACCTCGTTTCGAGGTTATCGTTTTTATTCTTTCAGCCCCTTTTTCTGGTAAAAGCTACCCACATCACATTTGTAGTACATTCCTTTATTGTTTTACTATTACTAAATTATAATAGCAAATATACATAGATTATAATTAATTAATAACTCTAACAGAGACAAGGAAGCCCCAGCAGAAACTGCGATCAAAATTGTCCTTATATCCTAAATTGATCCCACTAGGCGTACATTCCGCTTCCACAATACGTTTCTAACTAAACTACAAATATTAATCAAACATAACGAGAAGTTCGCTTCTCTGTTCTGCAGTTAGGAGACATAATAAATATGTTTGCTACATCTTAAGCGTTATTAATGATGTTAGCGGAGCAAGCGTTCTATGTGAGCGGTGAATGCGATGAGAAAATATTTAGCAGTATAGTTTTTTGTACATCCTTTAAACTCAAACTATTTATTTCAATTAAATAATTTACAGGCGATTGTCAAGATTGGTGAAGTGAAAAGATGAAGCAGCTGGCTTCATATTTTTGCTTCCCCAATCTTGACAATTGCGCGTCCCAAAGCGTAGGTAGATCTCTATGGAGAAATAAAAATAAGTTCAAAAACTAAAACCTGACTACTGAAAAATCACGCTCAAAAAAGTAATATAATGCCTTAATAATTACCTACCGTAACAAAACGATTCATTCTGCAAAGTAGCATACGACCACGGTAAACTTAGGGTAATATTTTCTTGTTTCATACTTTTTAGAGCGTGCTTTTTCAGTAGTCGTCTTTTAGTTTTTGAACTTATTTTTCATTTATAGTATTTTAGGATTTTTGCAGAGCCTGAGCGAGCAAATTTACATCATAAATAGATACATGCATTCTTACATAACGATCAACAAACATTTTGCGACGCCGTAGTCGGGTAAAAAATAGTTTTCATGATTTTGACGGGATATGTCTCGCAAGCGGACCGCTTGACAAAAATATAATGTACTAAATCCTACCGTCATTTTAAAATCCCTGTTCAATGATGTCAAACATGATAGCGTGAGGCGCAAAAAAATATTATGTTCTTGACTTCGTGCCCCTAGAGAGTGCAATATTCAATGTAATGTTACGTCATATAGCCTATAACTAGCGGACAAACAAGATGCTTCTAACGAAACCTCATTTGTCAAATCATGTTAAGTAGTTTAGAAGTTATGAGGGAACAGATGATCATACATACACACATACCGGTCAAAAAAGGAAGGGTCCTTTTGCTTCGCCGTAGTCGGGTAAAAACATGGTAGAAAATCCACAGACACTCTTTTTAATCAATACGTAGTTTCTTAGTTCTCTTTTAAATCTTTATACAGTTACAAAGTACGTATTTGTTACATCATTTGTGTTGCTTCCTATGATTTTCAAAACCCATTAACTAGAAACTTACCCTTGAAAATGTAAAAATGATAGCAGTTCCAACAGTTTAACTGCTTTCCGAGGCACCGGGGGTTGATACGTAATTGATGGTCAAACATTCTTTGACTGGTGGCGAGGATGGATGGGATTGAATTAAAGTAAGGTTAGCAGCGTTAGAAGGTCTTCCACAAGGTGGACTGATGGCCTATTGAATGCTGCACCCCTGCAGTATTCAATAGGCCATCAGTCCAATGGGCGGTCGATTTGTAGTCTCTTGAAGGAGCCTATGTCCAAATGAAGTTAAAAGATGATACGACGATTTCCACTTTATATACCTTTCAAATAATAAATAGCCCGACCTCATCGCCTTGCGTGTGTCCTTCTCCTATGTCCCCATGACTTTGTCTCCCACATTAAATTGCTGTCCCGCAACCATCTCATATTTCGTTTGGAAACTTTCCAAGGCACTAAGGGACAGTTGAATCGTTGTCACAATGGGGAAAAATATTACTGTATAACTTTATGACATCACCGTCTTTTGTTTTCGCGGCTTTTCAACGAAATGGCCAGGACGTTTGTATTTGAATATTATTCCGTTTGTCCGTGCAATTCTGTGAATTGTTTGAAGCGTTCGAATTTAGTTTTTTAGTTTTGTCCTTTTAAAATGGCTTTGAAGAAAAAGGTGTGTTTTTATCACGTGAATAGATAAGATATTATAGTGTATTGGAACACCCTGTTTTTGGAAATAAATATCGACAAGTCACAAATTAAATGTAAATAAGTGATAGATCTTGATTGCACGGTTGACAAATGTCTCAGTCATTTTGATATAATTTTCATTTTAAAATTGAGCCTAACGTAGAAGAATGTAACTACATTGGACCATTAAATAAATTAAATTTGTTTCTTCGCAAAAACAACTTGGAATTCAAATAGTTTTCTGAATCTACAGCACCTTACTAGTTTCGTTTAAATTGTAAAACATTAAAATAGGTCCTATGAAATTGCCACTGCAGTACTGCCATTTCAAATCAAAATATTTTTTGGTTGGCTAAGAACTCTGAATTCAAATTAATTTTATTTAAATACATGGATTTCTTTTTTCAAAATTAGCCATTTGCTTATTGATTCGCGTTATGTTTTCATTACATTTGAATCTTTTTCGTCATCATGAATACGTTAATAATTCGAGTAATTATGGAATATGAGTACAGTCGTGGCAGTAGTAGCAGTAGTACGCGGCACAAGCGGCACGCAACAACAACGACGTTCACGGAGCGAACACTACAAATGAACACACCACCTGTTATTGCTTTGCCCACTTCCGTTCTGGAAGTTTCGACCTGAAAAAGGAATCCCGTGTTCATCCAAAAACTTTGGGATCAAAGGCGATTGTGGAAGCTGATGATACTCAATCTACGGCTGAATTAGCAGCAGCTTTCGACGTTAGCATCAAAACAATATTGGTAAATTTGCGTCAAATAGGCCAAGGTAAAAAACGTTGACAAATGGGTGCCCTATTAACTCAATGATCGCCAGCGCGAAGTACGCGTCGAGACGTGCCTTGCACTGCTCAACAGGCCACAAAAGTTTTGTTTCAACCGTATTGTTACCTGCGACGTGAAATTAATTCGTATTGACAATCGCAAGCGCTGAGCAAGTTGGTTGGACCCTGGTTCAGCACATAAAGAATGCCCTAAACGAAAACTTACCCCTAGAAAAGTAATGATCACTGTTTGGTGGTATAGGGCCGGTGCGATTCATCACAGCTTTTTCTAAGCGGGATGAGCATTACTGCAGATATATACTGTGATGAACTAAATGATGAAGAAGCTCACACATCTCCAACCAGCTTTGGTCAATCGATCGTTTCCAGAATTTGGATAACGTCTTGGCGGGAAAAAATTCAATACCCGACAGGCAGTACAAAATGCTTTTGAAGAATTTGTTGCTTTCCGTAAATAAACTGTCACTGCGTTGGCAAAGATATCATTGGTGTATCGATTGCATTGGTGAATAATAAGAAAAAATTACGATAACTTATTTCTTAAAAAAACGGCATTTAGGTTAAGACCTAAAATATAATATTTTTCCCAAATTTATTAGACGATCGAACAATGTTTATCAATTCCATAAAAAGGAACGCTACCACAAACTCAAGGCTCTCACCACACTATCATAACCAAACAAAATAGGTACCTCTACAAATGACAGCTTCCATAGACACAAAGACAAACTCTTCCGTCCTTCGCTTGACGTGACTTTGAACGCTCTTCTCCATCGCAAAGCTTTTAAACCAGTAGTGATATAACCGTGCTGCTATCCTATAATTTGAGTGTCACTATCTGACATTTAGCCCATTTTAAGTTTATAGTACCTCCGTAAACAGTAAAAATTCTCTATCGATCTCTCTAAGCAGTATTTTTGTACTATCAATAGATCCCGAATAAAAAATAAAAATGCCCCGAATTGCTATGTTTACAAACCTATTTTTAATAAATAAAAAAGCCTTTATTATTTCCCATCCTTAAAGTTTACAGTATCATGTATATATTTCCTTCTTCACTTTTGTTTTTGCACTATACACTTTTGAAATGTTAATTTTCTTGGGTAGGACCCCTAATCGGGTATGGCCTCCTCCAGTTTTTTTTTTCTTAGGTTGTTTTGTTGTATTTAGTTTTTCTTGAGTTTTTAATTTATTTTCATAAATTGTAATTTTTTAGTATGAATCTTAAAAAAAAACCTATTTTAATAAGATTAAGTAAATAATTACTTGAAATTAACAAAAGAAAGAAAGTAAAGATAATAATAAGATCTTTTTTTTGACACCAAAAACTATCGCATAATATGATTTACAGTTAGTGAAAAGCATCGTTTTATATTATTTCGCGGTTTTTATCTATAATTCAAAATATGATTTTGTCAGATAGTGACAACTTAGCTACAGGACAGCAGTGTGGTTCATTTTTCTAGCGCTCGCTCGGCTGGTGAATATGAGGTGGGATCGATTTATTTGCTCAGGCCAGCTTGGTCGGATATTGTTAGAAAATTCTTGGTTTAAAATTTTCAACTTTGAAGCGATAAGGCACGCTGGATGTTGTATTTGATTATTCATTTGTTGAAAATATTATATTATGTTGTTATGATGAAGCTCATGTAGTTTATACATATTTTTGACTTGCAGACGTGTTAAGGTATAAATAAAAAATTAAGAAATCCAAAAACCCGACTGCTTATGAAGTGAACTATAAAGACGTAAACATGAAGAAAATCATGCTGTGCAGTCGGAGGATTCATCCGGTTTTGGTCAGCCAGCTCGCGAATATATATCCTCCGACTGTACAGCATGATTTTCTTCTTGTTTACGTCTTTTTAGTTCGCTTCTTAAGCAGTCGTTTTTTTTTTGAAGTTTTTTTTTTTTTTTTTGACGTGAATACCTTTTAAGATACAAACACATTTTACAGAAAAAGCATAACGTTACGGCTATATCCATCAAAACGTAACGCAGAGGTGTAGCTTGTACCTACAAAATATAAAAATAGTACCCATACATTTTTTGGCTTAGCAAATAGATAGCCTCTAGGGGCGAGCCTATAATGCCATCAGCCAAGCACGAAGTCAAATTCAGGATTCTGCTACTAAACAGTTCTAGGCGGAATAAGCCAATAACAAACACCAAACGGTCACAAATCCAGATTCCGGACTGCTAATTAAAAATTCTGAATTTAAAAACCCAATAGCACTTTCAAAACCGGTAATCGAAAACAGAACCTCATGCTCAACTAGTCAGTCTGGATTTCCAAATACACTTCTGCCTATACCTTTACTGTATACAAGGGTTATATTACTCATAACCATTCATCACTATCTAAGCACTAAATATAATCTTGAGGCTTTACTAGTATTGATTTATGTATAGGTATTGTCTATAGTAACTAAGCTGTAGATTGCGTTATTGTTTTAGAAGAATTAGTATTAGGTGTGTCCTTACTAATACTATAAATGCGAAACTAACTCTGTCTGTCCGTCTGTCTGACTGTTTGTCTATTACCTTTACACGCTTAAACCGCTGAACCGACTAAGAGGAAATTTTGTATTTAAAAAAAACCGGCCAAGTGCGAGTCGGACTCGCGCTCGAAGGGTTCCGTACCATTATCGCCAAAAACGGCAAAAAAAATCACGTTTGTTGTTTGGGAGCCCGACTTAAATATTTATTTTATTCTGTTTTTAGTGTTTGTTGTTATAGCGGCAAGAAATACATCATCTGTGAAAATTTTAACTGTCTAGCTTATACGGTTCATGAGATTTAGCCTGGTAGACAGTGGTAGACAGAAGAGTGACAGACAGACAGACAGACAGACAGACGGATCGCGGAGTCCCGTTTTTACTTGGTTTCAAAATGAACTCCACGATCTTCCTAGAATTGAAGTCACGGAATAGCAAACACATTTTCCAGAATTGCACGTAATTTATTACTGAGTCTTTTATCAAACTGAACAGCAGTAGATATGAGTCCGGTAGAAAAATGAGGGATTCTAGTAGGGATGTAATTGAAGCCATCTTAACAATAGCGGAGGCGGAGGCGAAAATATTAACAGATATAGTTCAATTAACAGAGAATGATAAACATGTCGTAATGAAACTTAAAGTATGAATGTATATGATTATAGGGTTAAAACAGGTCAAAGAAACGATGGATAGATTGTTTGAACTATAATATGGCTAGTTAGGACATAAGATGCGGAGCAAACAAGGAAAATGGGCCCAAAATATTAACCTAGTAGAGACAGAGAGGGCGGCCCTGTCGAAGATGGAGCGACAATTTAAAAGACACCGCAGGAGAACTATGGTGTAGTGTGTCACACTCTAGGAGCCTGGGGGTGATCTATGCGAAAGCAAAACAATATGTGCCGATGTCGTAGGATTGATTTATAGTAAACTATAGAGGACGCCACGCGGTTTCACCCGCGTAGTTCCCGTTCCCGTGGGAATACAGGGATAAAACGTAGCCTATGTCACCCGGGGATAGAGTAGCTTCCCAACGGTGAACGAATTTTTGAAATCGGTCCAGTAGTTTTGGAGCCTATTCGGTACAAACAAACAAACAATAAAATATTTCCTCTTTATAATATTGGTATAGATTTAAAACAAATGTAAGATTGTTAATAAAGGCATAATCTATTCTATAGCTAGAAAGGTGAATATTGAGATAACGGCGAATAGAGATATATGGCATAAGAAGTTAAACTGATCCGACCCAAAATGAATAGAGGACAGTCGGATGCAATCAATTAACATGTTTCCAAAGACAAAAATCGACGTGTTGATCACAAATTTTGAGAAGGGCAATCATAATTCACAAACAAATATATTGTCTTGTAGCTTTGCAACTTCTAGGTGATTTCTTAGTGACAATAAAATCATGCATAAACTGACTCCACTAAACAGTTGCCAAATATAATTTTCTTTCTTTTTTTAGTTGCTCAACTGGTACAGCAAAAGCAACAACAGTTACAAGGGGCCGAAAAAAAATATGTGGTGGTACGATTTTATGCGGAAGATTCGCATTTGCGGAGATGATTATGAAGTTTCGTTACACAACCCTAGACTCCCAGTTAAAGTCACACACTAACACGCTCAAACCGCTATAACATACGGATAAAAAATGTTAAACATAAATCATGTGGAAATATAAAGCACAATGATCCTCTGTTTTTTGGTATTTCTACAAATGGATGACAATTTGGTCTTATTGTACGAATTGTGTTGCCACAAGGAAAATGATATGGCAGTTTTATTATGCACATAATGTTTCAGCAAAGTTTTTCTGGAGAACATGTTATAATATCATAAACTAGCTTTTTGCAGTGACTTTGCCCATTGTAGCGTTATAAAATTAAAATAAAACTTTTTTAACGCAACGGTAACGTTTAATTTTGAATTAAAAAGAAATAAAACTGAACATATTAAAAAGGTAAAACACATAATTTAAAAAAAGAACAGACGCTATAATATTTAGTAAAATAAACATATGAGTGAAATTATGGCAAGGTTTAAAAGTATAAAGGAAAATTCAAGTGCCTAATCTTTAACGCAGTTGCAACCGGTTTAATGATGGCTTAAGCATACAAATAAAGTATTAAACCAAAACGTGATTTAGCTACGGAATCTTAAAAGGTAAGATACATAAATACAAACTAAAATAAAAAAAAATATGATAAGAACCATTCGTTGGGTTTCCACGCTGGATGAACAAAACCGTCCTCCGTAGAACCCCTCCAAGAACTCAGGCCTCTTTTTTAAAGAAAATATGTACGGAACCCGTTGAAAGATGTTCGGAATCCCGAAGACTGCAAGTACTCCAGGGGTCATTCGTTCTGTCCCAAGGGTAAAAAGTCGAAGTCGGCTCAACTCAAGGAAACGGACAGTAAAAATTAAGGAACCAAAAGGGTCTGAAATACCAGAAGAGATCGATATTCAAAATAACAATTAGTAAGAATAGTCATTACGTACCAGTTTTGATTCATGATGTACAAACTTGTGAGCGACAAGTTTTTTTATGATTAGCTTGTTACCAGTCTTGGCAGAACTGCCCAGTCGTCCAGTCTGTCGCACGGCAACTGTGGCATGCTATGGTAGTGAAACAATAGTTGGTGTCTCTGACAGAATTCAGTCGCAGAGACATGTGGTCCCACGTACCCTCGGCCTAACGACAAGGAATGAGTTACTGCCGTTTTCGCAGAAGAATTGACATAGCCGTGGTCATACTGTTGCTGACCATTTTAAAACACACTTTTAAACAATTATAAAAAATAGCAATTATTAATTTAGCAGATGATTTCAGAGCCAAACATTTTTTATCAAATCCAATCTGTCAATACCAGAAAAATTGTCTTCTGTTCTCTTGAAAAAAAAAAAAAAAAAATTTGAAAAATTGTAACCGGTCTACTTTGACAAATTAAAAAAGGCTAAACCAAAGCGTCTTGTAGCGCTCACGCTACACCACGTAAAGGCCGCCTACGCTTGTTGCTATTATCAAACTGCAAATCCAGACTGAGCGTGAGGTACTGTGAGATCGATTCCCGTGATTAAAAATATTATATAATTATGTTATATTATACAGGGTGTCCCAGAAATCGACGTCAAGCCGTAAATGGGTGATAGACCAAGTTATAACAGTTCTCAGAAAAATACGAAAAAAAATCTATCTCATGTTTTTAAAAAATTATGTTCACTTTAAAAATTTACTAAAAAAATCAATCCCTGTAATGGTTCTTTAACTCCAATTGCTACAAATCCCATAATTTATCTAATTTTTTTATTATTATGTAATCTTGAATAATGCTTGTGTAGATTTTTGCCTAAAATTCAAAGCCAACTCCTCCTACTTAGAAGAAAATTAAACTTTTTCAAAACCAAATTATTCAAATTTACTATTTCGCCCAACTTTAACTGACTGTACTGAAAAAAAAATGTACTACGCTAGTTTGGCAAGTAACATGAAAAATTGGCGCATTTAATAAGGATTCAAAAATGGTGTAACACTTGCTAGATTACGTTTTCAATAATTGGTCAAATTTTTTTTTGTAAATAGTATCGGTTTTTACCCAAAATGTCCATACTTCCTTAAAATGACTTTAGCTTACCTAAAGCTTTGCTAAACTCCGTTTCTAATTCGATAGAGACAGACAGAGTCATTTTACGAAGTGTGAGCGAGATAAGAAATCGAAATTTTACGTAATTTAAGAGCAAAGTTATGATAGTGATTCAACCTTTTCAAGACGTAAATGGGTGATAGACCAAGTTATAACAGTTCTCAGAAAAATACGAAAAAAAATCTATCTCATGTTTTTAAAAATTTATGGTCACTTTAAAAATTTACTAAAAAAATCAATCCCTGTAATGGTTCTTTAACTCCAATTGCTACAAATCCCATAATGAGACTCTCTCCGTCTCTATCGAATTAGAAACGGAGTTTAGCAAAGCTTTAGGTAAGCTAAAGTCATTTTAAGGAAGTATGGACATTTTGGGTAAAAACCGATACTATTTACAAAAAAAAATTTGACCAATTATTGAAAACGTAATCTAGCAAGTGTTACACCATTTTTGAATCCTTATTAAATGCGCCAATTTTTCATGTTACTTGCCAAACTAGCGTAGTACATTTTTTTTTCAGTACAGTCAGTTAAAGTTGGGCGAAACAGTAAATTTGAATAATTTGGTTTTGAAAAAGTTTAATTTTCTTCTAAGTAGGAGGAGTTGGCTTTAAATTTTAGGCAAAAATCTACACAAGCATTATTCAAGATTACATAATAATAAAAAAATTTGATAAATTATGGGATTTGTAGCAATTGGAGTTAAAGAACCATTACAGGGATTGATTTTTTTAGTAAATTTTTAAAGTGAACATAATTTTTTAAAATCATGAGATAGATTTTTTTTCGTATTTTTCTGAGAACTGTTATAACTTGGTCTATCACCCATTTACGGCTTGACGTCGATTTCTGGGACACCCTGTATAAAATTTTAATAGAAAAAGATTAAGCTAAAAAGTAGAAAATTATTTTCAATAAATTTAAATTAAGAATAGTGTGACTGCCAAAAAAAATATTGTAAAAAAGCGAGGGGTGCTTTATAAGATATTTTCAAAATTACTCATTGACATCAAGCACCACACGCTTTTTTTAATAAAATATATTTTTTTGTTTATCTCACTATTCTTAATTTAATTTTATTGTAAATTATTTTCTATTTTTTAGTTTGGTTTTCTATTAAAGCGTGTTTTTTAGTTGTTATAACTATTTTTCTCATGGTTTCTGTTCGGGTAAAAAAAAGTTTTTTTTTTTTTCTCTTCCTGAATCACCGTTTCCCATAAATTGTTACCAAGAGTCTTAGACCCGTTGCAGTCAATGGCCCCATCAAATAGCAATTGGCTTTTCAAGTCAACCGTGCCAAAAATATTGTTATTACCGCACCGAGACAAAGAGTCGAAGGGTCGAGAACGTTTCAAAAAATAATTTATGATAATTTAAAATCACACCGCTGAGTTTTGGGACCATATTTCTCTTAGTTTTATGGGGAGTTCCGTAGATCTGTTTGGAAGTTTAAAACTTTTGATTTTATTAGTTTTGGGCAGATTTGTTTGTTCTAATTTTTGGCTTAAAGTTTTGCAACCTTATTGGACATATAAACAAGAGGTCTTAGCACACATCCACTTTTTTGGGACATCACCAGGCACTTTGTCGACTCTTGCTGTGATCAAAGGCCTGACCTACTGGCGTTTGATTGGTTATAGTACATTACTGCAGCGGCCAGCAAAAGAGGCATTGATGGACGAACGTATAAATGTGGGCAGAGGCGAAGCCGAGGCACACATACGTAAGTCTTTTTGGCTTGTATAGTACTTTTCTCAAATAATGCGAGGAAATTAAAACTAAGTACCTAGTACCTAGAACTCCTTTTGTCAAATACAATTATTACTTTTGAAAGTCGATGACGAACAAGGAACAACAATAATTTTGCCCGCGTTATAGTGTTCATTTGTTTTTTTTTTTTCAATAAACTGCTTTCTATTTGCAAGCCAGTTCAAAATTTAAATAAAACCTTTGATAAGTTACCTCCTTGGTTGTCATTGTTCGGAGTAAAAGATCGTTCCATTTTTAAATCACACGACAGATATGAGTTTACTATGTAATTTATTTGGCCGCTAAACACGACAGATATGGATTTTCATACAACTTTTGCCGGCCGCTGCTCGCATGTATATGGCCAGTACAGCAATTTCGTTTTATCTCGAAGAAGGTTGTCAAAATAATGCTCTAATTTCCAAGCATGTTTGAGAAAAGATTATTTTTTCTTATGCTTCCACAGTTCTTTTCTGATTAATTTCATTGCGGGATCCAACACAGCTGAATCCTTTTTTCCGGGACTCGTCGAGCTTCTTTGAATCGGTAGTCACCAAAGTTAATTAAATTGCAGTGGTTGGTAATATTGTGGCGTGCTTGACTTTTCTTTGGGTTAATTATGTCCCCCTTTTGAACTTTAATAATATAATGGTCGATAACCTTAACCTTCGAATAACCTATGTAGTGTGAGGTTGTTATCGACTTCGTCTGCGAAGCATTAGTTTTTGGAATAGCATATTTTTTATATCGCGCAATAATTTTGTACCTGTGGGCTGCCTTACTTGAGAAATTATTAGTTCACCATACAAACATCCAGCCCCTCTTCCCACACTCTTAAGTATGATTGCCGGGATAAAAGCTATTCTGTGTCCATTCCAGGGTGTCAAACTATTTCCATATCTGTAGTGCGTCGGGTATGTATACAAATATAGATGGTTTTGCGGCGAATATGCGCAAGAGAGTTGTGTTTCTGGTACGATGCATACATCAGTTCCAACAGCTACCAGCAGCTGTTTGTTCTGGAGGATGGATCTGGATCTGGATTGCCCAATAATGCGGTACTGGACCAGGCTGCATGTTGAGCACTCCGGATCCAAATCGAAATTTAGACTAAGATGAAACATAGTGTACCTACCTATTTGATATCTTTTTGTATTGTTAAATTGTAATTTATAATGTTTTTATTGATGACTTTTGTAATGTATTTCTAATTTATGCATCTAATATTTTTAATGCCGTTTGTGATTGTTCGGGGTTCATTTTATAAGTGGAGATAAAAAATAATCCCATTACAAAATATCATCTCTTCCTTGAATAAAAAGTGTTTGAGAAACAATATACCACGGGTATTTAACGCAATGATTTCGATTCATTTATTTACCTATTTCACCCGACGTTTCGGCCGTGTTAAAAAAGTGTGCCGTGTTTAAAGTTAATAAAAAGTGTATAACACATTTTGGTTGTTTAAGCTCATCCATACTATTATATCATATGTAAATGCGATAGTAACTCAGTCTGTTTGTTTCTAAATGACGCTAAATTTATTACTCATCATCATCATCATCATGATTTCAGCCAAAAGACGTCCACTGCTGGACACAGGCCTCCCCCAGACGTCGCCACATTGACCGATCCCGTGCGTCTCGAATCCAGCGCCTTCCAGCAACCTTAACCAGGTCATCGGTCCACCTAGGATGAGGCCTTCCAATGTATTGTCTTCCGGTTCGCGGTCGCCATTCCATAACTTTTCGGCCCCATCGGCCATCTGTTCTGCGAGCACTATGCCCTGCCCACTGCCACTTAAGTTTGGCAATTCTTTGAGCTATGTCAGTAACTTTAGTTCTCCTGCGTATATCCTCATTTCTGACGTGGTCACGCAAGGAAACGCCGAGCATAGCCCTCTCCATTGCCCTTTGGGTGACTTTAAGCTTTCTGATAAGGCCCATTGTGAGCGACCACGTCTCGGAACACACACTGGTTAGAGACTTTTGTCTTGAGACACTGCGATAAATTGGACGAGAAGATACCACGCAACTTCCCGAACGCCGTCCAGCCGATTCGGATTCGACGGTCTCTCACTAACGAACTAATCACTCATCAAAATCTTATGTGCTTGTTTATGACTGTCATAGGCTTTTTATTCTGAAAAAAGCCCCGGGAAAAGTAAGTTAATGTTAAATATAAAAAAAATAAACTTAACTTTCCAGTACCTTTGTTCCATAATGAACGTGCCACTAAGCCAAATCGATAAATACTTCGTATGGAAAAATCGGTCCATTGGTTGTCTATACGCAAGGAAAACACGTAAAAAATACACCTATACCTGTTTATTGAGCCTCTGTAACGTAATAAGCTTCTTTTTACAATTTAATAACAATTTAACTTAACAATTTAATTTATTGGTCCTTGCAGACATATTATTATTTTCGACAGTTACAACGTGCATTACGATGAAAACTCGGTTTTTTTTTTCCAAAAAGGTTAACCCGCGCGACGCTTTCTCTTAGTAGTTACGCAATAAAACAGTACCTGCCTATTTTTAGTTTTTACCCAGCTATTTAGGGTCAGCTTCTAGCCTTAGCAGATGCAACGGAGTACCCGTATTTTACATGGATTGACTGTCTATCTGACCAGATCGTCAGATAGGTCAGATGAACTCAACAACCCAATAACTTGGCAACACGATACCTCTTGCTAAATAAAACTGGTGTCAGCTTTTCCGACTTCTAACTGTCAAAGATGGGGCTTGCAGAGGCACGGAGGAGTCTGCGTATGTTATGGATGGTCACCCATCCACAGACTGACCTTGGCAAGAGCTGCTTAACTTCGAAGATCGACCCATGCAGCTGTTATTATTTAGCCACGACCTACCTATTTACCGGTAAACAATCAACACTCGGAACAATATAACTGGTTTCAAATTACTCTCAAATGGAACCGCAAATCAAAATGACTAATTGATTTTAACACTGACGTGTTTAATTATATTTCCTGTAACAATTGGCAATACAATTATTTGAATATAATATTATTATCGTGATGTGAAATGCACAGCGATTGTCGCATGCTAATCGCTGATGTTAATAACTCTAATATTATAAAGTCGAAAGAATGAAAAGAAAGAAAAAAATGTGTTTATTGGCATTAAAAACAAGCACACCTAAAAATTAAACAAAATAAATAATTTAAACTATTAATGGCAAAAGGGCCTCAGCTCAGCATAAAGTTAAGAAAGTTTGTGAGTAGGTATGTGTGTGTGTTCGTATGTTTGTTACTTCTTCATGCTCAATCGGCTGGACGGATCTTTATGAAATTTGTCACAGGGTGGGAGGGTTTGGTTCTAGGTGTTCGGTTGGTTGGTTAATAGCACATAGCTGAATATTTTTATCCCGGGAATATGTTCCATTGGGATGATAAAACACTTTTTACGCGGGCCAAGCCGCTGGCAGAAGCTAGTTTTTTTCTATATTGCCAAAACAATATATTTAATATAATTTTTACATATTTTTTTTGGGTTTCGTCAAAGATTTTAGACAAATACATTTTGCCTGTGCCCTTCTACACAAACTGCAGTGGTCAATCTGGAAATCACTTATCTGATTACGAACCCAGATTGGAAGCTATAGAAACACCCAGACCTGTCCCAAACACAGTGCCAATACTGAGTCCCTTCAAAGGATATTCACTATCTCCTTTTCTGCCCAGCATGCACGAAGCTAACGACAGAGCTATCTAAGTGATCGGACAAAATTTGAGTCTAATTGACATTTAAAGAAGAAGAAATAAAACTTTATGATTTTGTTGAGTCACAGATAAAGGACTGTTACTAAACACCAAAGCTTTTGGCACCTTCTGAATTTAATCAAGAAAATATTGTTTGAATCCAAGTTAAGTTGGTTTAGGTCTGATCCTTTCAAAATCTCACAGCCTTCTAATATCAGGAGGAGATCATAGCAGGAGGCAGGGCATTTTTATATTTTCTTTTAGGTAAGAATATTATTCAAAGAGTTTACTTCGATAAGTGTGCTCAAGAACTCCACGCCCACATCCCACCGGCCCCTAGTTACCATCCTTACCTGGTTGCCATTCCACCAATTCGCACCAAGCGCTTCCAAACATCGTTCATAATGCTCACAGCAAAAGAACTCACTACCTGCGTCTGTGTTTCCGAATGCATTCAACCCGAATCACTTCAAAGTTAGAGTGAACAGGCTTCTTCTCGGTAAACGTGCTCCAACGTTGACTTTGTCTCTGTCACCTCTGACCTAGACTAGAGTCAAGAGCAAACATATCAAAAATAAATAATAATTCAACATTTGGCAGAGATCAACCCTTAAAATCCAAGCCATTAAAAAAGATGACGATTATTAAAAACCTATCGTGACTGACCTACATACGTATGCCAAAGTAAAAAATAATGTGTCCAAAATAAAATTTTATGAACTTAATATACGAAGTGTTAAAATTTTGTTTCCCTACTAAAGAACATGTATTACATTTGGCTAGAAGCCATATCCAAAAAAATCTTCATTTCTAGTATGGCAAACTTGAACTGTATCGCCTTATTAGTAGTACAGATAGAGTAAGTAAGCAATTCAAGAACTAAAATAAAAAATAAAAAAATTACATAAGACTACCTAAATGTCATCTGATCTTCATAGATTTTTTTAGAGGCCTCCCTCCAGTCCATACATTGCATTGTACTGCAAAAAAAACATTATATTGTTGTTCATGCTTTATAAAAATGTAAGGAGGTTCCTATCTCTGAAGCGGGATAAGCCACGGTAGGAAAAGAGCAAAAAAAAATATACTCAAACGACATTCGGAATTTAAAACATCTTCTCAAACCATACGTGATGAAAAGGTGTAAAAGAAAATTTAATATATCCTTCCCTTTCCTCGAACCAAAAAACTTGAGCAATTCCTTCTTTTACTTTGAGAATACTAAAAACTTTTCGTAGATCTCCGGAAAAAAGTAAGCCGTAGAAAATCTATGAAGGCGGAATATAAAAGGACATTTTGAATTACATATGTAATAAATATTGTTAGAAAACTTACTCATTTTGGCATAAATAACATTCGAAGAATTTGGGTACAATATTTTCTTTTGCAGTAATAGTAATACGTTTTTAAAAGATTTCCATTCAAAGTCAGCTATTTCTGAAGACCTTTTTAACCTTTTCTCGACAAACCAGTCAAGCCCAAGTGCCTTTTAAAAGGTATTATTTTTATTGTTTTGGGTCTAGAATGAGAAAAACAACCTTATTCAAGCTTAATTTGGTCCTTCGATCCAAAAAGGACCAATTGAAAAAACATGTCAACCCACGGATGCCAAAAATAAATAAAGAAGAAAGTATAAATTGCTTTTGCAACTCAAATTTCGTGAATAAGCTTTTTAAAATTCAAAAAAGGAACATTCACACGATGTCGGCGTAATGCCGCATTGCGTACGAAACCACCGTTTGCTTGGAAAACCCGCCAAAATATATTATTCGTTATCTATCCCCCGGGTGCGGTCCATTTACTCTCGTGAACATGAAACACTATTGGCCCGCATACTATTATATTTAACACGTGGACCCAGTCCCTGATTCTTAATAAGAACAATTGTAGTTCCAAAACCCACCGCTGATTTATAATGGTGCCAGCAGTAAAGGTAAATTGCTTATTCGGCTTAAAATTATGCGAGATAATTCACAGTATTTTTAATTAACATATTTTGTAAGATAAGTTTATTTTCATAAAATTATGAGGCTTTATTTAGTGGTAAAAACGTTTTTAACCCTAAAATGCAAATGAGTTTTTGAGTTCAGCGAAATTGTTCATAACAAAATTATAATATGATTAACACTGAGAAGTTAATGCCGAATGTCAGAAGCAAGTGTTAGTAGGTTAATTGAGAAAGCAACGTTAATATTCTAGATTAATCTGTTCGTTAATTTGAAACCCAATTAATAGGGGTGCTCAGACACACTAAAGATAAGGGTTATTGATCTGTCATTTAGATTAAAAACGTCTAGTAATCAAAAGTCTAAAGCACCTGGTTCATTATGCATAAGATACTCTTTAGTAGTCGGTTGAAGACCTAATTACCTAACGAAAGGCCGTGAATACTCCTTATTTATCAAAGACTAGCGGATGCCTCGCGGTTTCACCCTTTTAGTTCCCGTACCCATAGGAATACGGGGATAAAAATTTGTAATTTATGTCACCCGGGGATAGTGTAGCTTTTCAACGGTGAAAGATTTTTTGAAATCGGTCCAGTAGTTTTTAAGTTTATTTGTTACATACAAAAATACAAATGTTTACTCTTTATAATATTAGTATAGAAAATCGATCACCACGTTTGTTAACTGAGTGTTGTTAATTTGAGACCCACGATGTATTATTTCATCCTTACACTGTGACACTAAATGTCACAATATTAAGATATTAAACAAATATTATAATAACTTTACATTTTGATGTGGGTGAACTAAAAGCGCACCTCTGCTTTACCTTTCGGGGAAAACAGGCGTATTGTAAACAATTTAAACTTTATAATAAATAATAACATAGATGCTTGTCTGACAGACGTAAACGTAAAAAGAAAAAGTTGGTCCTTCCAGCAGGATATAAGTAAGAAAGAAAAATTGTTTACTGGCATAGCAAAAAAGTCTGCATATTAAAGAAAACACAATAATTCTAAATATGCTTAAATAAAAGACTCATATTTTTAAAATACTTACTTCATCCTTCACTAGATCTAACACAGGTAACTTTACGATCGAAGTCACTAACAAAATCAAGTGAAACTCTAAAAGAAATACTTCACTAGCTAAATCCACTCGTTAGTAGTAAATCCTCGAATCAATCACTCCAGTGTTCGCAAACGCATTTGGCTTTTATTATGCCTCTCAATCATTTTCTACCAATCTTCAAGAGTGATGGATTGAGAAGGCTGCATACGTCAATTGGTACCCATCTGTCATTCGATGCAACGGATGCAGGGATGCAGAAGCGGATAAAACTTGGACGGGTGATCGATTGAAGTGGGTAGTAGAAGTTTTATGGGTTATTGAGACGTTAGTCGATGAAAAATTGGTTGGTTTTAGAGATTTTCGACATCATGTTTCATCGCTTTCTTAGACGCGATGTCTGAAATTTGATGGTGATGTATTCGCGGTCGAATAGAATATTATGTTAGTATGAAAATATGTGAGATGAGTGTATGAACATTGTTTAATAAAAATACAACCTATTTTTTATCTAAAAAAAAAACGAAAAATTCAGGGCGGTTTTTGTAAAAAAATATCCTAAATTCAAATTCTAGATGGAAAATTATAACAAAACATAAAAAAACAAGATGCATGTTTTCTCGAACGCAAACTAAAATTTCAAAATTTAAAAAACCCCCCCGACACATTTATCTTGCGAAAACATCCCGATTCAAACAGTAAAACGCCCATAACTTTTGAACGTCTGAACCGATTTCATTCAACCATAGCTAAAAACACTCTCGACACAATCACATTTCAAACAACAAAAACTAAATCAAAATCGGTTCATACGTTGAGGCGCTATAATGCCACAGACAGACCCACAGATACTCCGATACACAGATACACATATATACAGACCCACAGATACACAGATACACAGCAACACACTTCAAACTTATAACACCCCTGTTTTTTCCGTCGGGGGTTAATAAATAACACTTCGCCTCTCAATTTGAATAAAGAATCTGCTAAATCAGTGTATCTAAAATAAATAGGGCACTTATAAGTATCAGTAAAATACTCTATGAATGAAAAAAACAATTCTTGAAAAAACAATAATCTGTTGATACTAACTAACATTTTGTCGAGTTATGCGCACAAATATGTCGTAGTAAAAGATTGGTTAACCAGTGGCTAAAGACCTCGCCTCTCGTGCTTGAGGTCATGGGTTTGAATCCAGGCAAGTATGAATGTGGCTTTTTCAAATACATATATCATGTACTTGCCTATCTTGGATATCGCTGACAACGGTGAAGGAAAACACTGTGAGGAAACCTAGACTTATAGTTAATATGTGTCTGAAATCGCCAACCCGCATTGAGCAAGCGTGGTGATTAAAGCTCGTGCCTTCTCTGTATGAGTAGAAGCCTCTGTCCTGCAGTAAGACAGTTACAGGCTGGTATTATTATTATTATTCCATTTATTCATTTTATATACATATTTTTACATTTTTACAAATATTATTCTATAAAAAAATAAAATAAAAAAACATTTTAAAATACAAAAATAGTAGCCCACTGGTATCGGCAGCAGGGTCCAAGCTACCGGTGGTCAGGGCTCCTGAGAGAGGGACCGCCTAACGATACGCGCCGTGTCCAGGAGTACCGCTTTCTGGATCAAGCCCTTGATCCAGCTGCCCAACGAGAGCCTCCTCAGATATTCGTCGAGGCTCTTGGCTATTATGCCATTGGCCGTATCGACTATCGGCACAATGATCGCTGTATTGACGTCCCACATGTCGACAACCTCGCGAGACAGATCAAGATACTTGCTTTTCTTATCTATCTCAGCCTTCACGAGGTTCTCGTCATGGGAGACCGCTATATCAACAATCATTGCGCGACGCTCTAGTCGGTCTATCACGACGATTATTATTATATTTATTATAAAAGATTTCAAAGTAAAAATTGTTAATATTCATTAATATTTTCACTCACTGAAATATTTCAAATGTATTAGAGACACTATAATATAGTGTCTTTTTTAATACATTGACAATCTAATATCTACTTTATATTGGGTTTGACACAGTTTCTGATGTTGGTGACTTCAATTTGCTTTAGACCGCTAACTGAATCTTAGAATATTGACCTACTAGGTAATTGGGTTGCGGATCTCGGACTTTCGATAACCAGTCATGGAAATCTTTGGAAATACACTTACCTATAGATTACTTCTTGGGAAGTTTACACTAATATCGGAAAGATCGTGTCCTAAGTAGACTTGGTTAACTAGCATTGCTATTAACAGGCGGGCAGTGTCGTTAACCTTTAGAGCGCTTACCCTGTCGTCAGTTATAGCAAAATGTAATGATAAATCATTACATTTTACTATAACTGACGACTAACATTTTGCTATAACTAATAAATATAATTTTACATGATTACCAAGTTTAACTAATTATATCACAATTTTTTTCGCCTTTTGATTTATTTATTATACATATACTTTATTGTACACCACTTAAATAATTACAGAACAAAACATTTATAAAGATAAGTGTACAATGGGCGGTCTTATCGCACAGGGCAATCTCTTACAGACAACCTTTTGATTGTTGGTATATATACAAAAAACCCCTTTCTGCCTATTAAAAAGATTAATTAAGCAAATTGCCCACCTCTACTAAGTAGGTATTTCTGCAATTCATGATCAATCTTTGTATCAGATTTATTTCAGCACCATGTATAAGACCAATGTAGGTAACCCACTTTCACGCAATCATTAATCATGAAACAAGTACATAATTTAAAAAGTAAAACAAGCTTTTATATTAAATTGTTACGAGAAATAAACGTGTTTGCATAATTTTATTTTAATCGAACACCAGAAAGTTGATCAAAATTAACTTGCAAGTTTTGATTACAGACAGAGCGGGAAAGACAGAAAAAGTATTGAATTGACACAAAACGACGTACAAACATTGGTAGATTACAAGAACAAGTACAGTAGTAGTAAACTAAATAAAAGCTTATAAAAACAAATTATTATAAAAACAAAAAACCCAACTGGTACAAACTAAATAATTGAACAAAGAAACACAAGTGCTATTAAAATATACATTAAATATTATGAGGTGCAGCCAGCGGTGACAAACGAAGTTTTAGATAGGTTTCTCTATAAATTTTGTTTGTACCCGCCTGCAGCACCTCATATTAACTAATGTCTATTTTAATAGTACATGTTTTTTTCTTTTCAGTTATTTAGTTTTTAACAGTCGGGGTTTATAATAAATTGTTTTATTTCAGAATGTATAGTTTTATTAATGACCGAGTTCTCCAAATCAGTTATGTGGTGCGATATTGTTTATTTGGACAAAATATGATATTATTATTTTATATGTATATATATATAATTTATAGATTATATTGATTTTTTGCCAAAATATTAGCATAAAAGCATAATGATTATAAATTATATGGAATGGTACATTTAGTAGCTTTCATTTGCTGCCATTTTGTTATGATAAAGAAAAATTATCTTTAGGAGAGTGCCATATATAAAAATTGAATAACCTTTGTCACGGCCCCATTGAGAAGAATTCAACAACACCTCATATGACATAATCCGTGAAGCCGTAGTGGGCTGTAGAGGTGTTATAGCAATGGACAAACATACATACAACATTACGCTCGAAAAACATTATCCTCCTACAGTCGAGTAAAAAGCACACAAATCTATCACTGTTCCATATAAAATACAAACACCAAACTACATCTCATTAAAATAGAAGCCATCCGGACATAGATAGGAAAAATCTAGCCGGATGAACGTGTGAATAACGATCACCTATCGAAAGACGTGACCACATCAGTGAGGTTTACCGGTTCAGCTCGATCGATTTACGTGATAGAGACTAAGAAGCGAGCATTTTAAAGAATATGTTCCAGGTGATCAATCACTACTGGTCATTCATTTAAAAAATGTATGGTACCGTAAAGTTGAGTCAAAAATCATAAAACGCTATTGTACTGCGTCCGGCATGTTTGCGAAGGCGCGGGCGGACAGATTCCATGTGGCTATACGCAAGAGGGTAGCCTCCTTGTGGCAGCGAATGCGAGGCATTAGCAAAGGCATTCTGCAGATGATTGCGTCTCAAACGAATTGCCGAATCCAGAATAAATGGATGTGCATTGTTATGGGCGCTCACTAACATAGTTTATAAGCAATGTACTAACACGTTTTAAAGTTATTTTAATAATTTTAATGTTATTGCAGTGAATCTATTTCTCTATAAATCTAATTTATAATTATATGTTTTAATTTGTGATTTCTATTACTCAATGTTTTATTTTGTATTTATTGTGTATGGATTTGATATCTAAAATAAATGTATTAATAAAAGTAATAGTTGTATTGTACATTCATACTATGGCAGCCTATTTCCACACAACTAAAATAATTTTGGTATAAGAATAAAACATGCTACATTAAATTACCAAGCTTTAATTATATTCTCGTTAACTCACGTTTATTAAAATTAATTTCTTCAACGTAACACTTCATAATTGCTTTTAAATAAAACCCAATTAACCTTTGTAATTAAGATTTACCCTAAAAGAAAACAAGTACTCGACCCAACCAAAAGCCTTCCTAAGAACCACTAAGAGCGCCCAAAATAAAAGACAACATTCAATCCGTCTAGCCTTATTGGGGTCAGCATTCAGTCTAACCAGAGTCAGCTGGATACCAGTATTTTACACGAAGCGACCTCCACAACCCTTTAACTGGGGATCACGATACCCCTTGGCAATACTGGAGTCAGATCTCAGGCATCTGAATACCCGTAACGGCTGTCAAAGATCTTCAAATGACAGCCGGGACCAACGGCTTAACATGTTTTCCGAGACATGGAGGCGTCTTACTATGTCAAGAATGGTCACCCATCCAAGAAACGACCTCGGCAAGTGTTACTCAAGCTCGAAAATCGATCCGTGCGGCTGTTAGGAAGCCACGAGCGAAATAAAAGGCAACAATGTTTCTGAAAACCTTCTCAATACAATACAAGCGGTGTCCCTTTAGGTAATTACGAACATTTGTCACCGAATTGTTCTAATAAGTTGTCCTAAGCTAACAAACTGGGTACACAAGGTACAGTCATGCCGTAAATTTCAACACAATTAAGTCCCGGCCCCTTTGTTTTTGATTAAGTATCTGCGTGGACGGGTGTACAGGCTGGCTTATCCGATTAAACCGTGCTGACAGCAACGCTCGAGGCTATGGGTGATAGTTTGATGCAAGATTGTTGAAGATGGTCCTTTTCAGGGTTCCGTAGCCTAATGAGAAAAATGGAACCGAAGAAATGCTCTGTCTGAAATTTTCACAAATATTTTACTCATAGGTCGGATTCTTCATTCAAATAATTCTCCGTAAAAGAATTAAGAAAAAACAAAAGAATTAAATATAAACAGTGTTTAAACTAATAATATAGTTAAAAAGGTTTTATTATTAAGGCCATATATCGATGAAATTTGGAGACGTAGTTAATTAAGGGGCTGAAGTGGAACAGTTGACAATCGACATCTGAGGTTCTAAGCCACGCCCACTGTCATCGATAGCTTAGGGGCAAACTTTAAATTGGAGCGAAAACTTTTTGAAAACTAAATTCACAAGGCCGACCACAGAGGCCCACATCATAAACGGACTCTACCGATTGTTTTTACAAAAACATTACCGCGCAAATTATTATTTCAAACTGGCGGCTAGCATCTGACATCAGATCGTTCACTGTTATTTTGCCTATGATGCATTCACCTTATTGCTACGAAAATAAAGATCACTAAAATAGGTAATTTGGCTAGTGTCATACGAGTCTTTGCCGTGCAAATTGAATAAATATTAAAATTATGTCTGATTCTATGTGACTGCCACATATAAGAACACAGTACGTTACATTTTTTTTATATTGGTTTAATAGCCAGATAATTTTATTTATATTATTTTAATGAGTTTTACTATACTGAAATGGACTGTGCAATATTAAACTGGAAAATTTAAATTTGAATTGAGATTTGGTGCTTTCAGTAATAAATTTTATCATTATTTACAATAGGAAAGTCACATCAAATTGTAAAGACACCTTAAATTAGCAAATATCCAAAACTTATTAGGTTTGAAATTGTCTGTTTTAGGCATGTTTAAAATATGCAATAGAATATATGACGCTATTAATATCATTTGTAAAATTAGTAGGTTTATATTCCTTGTTTAGTATTCTCTTGAAATCTTAATATGTCATTTAGTTACTAATACAAGATGACTTTCCGCTATCCTGGAATATAATAATTACTAAGCACTTAATGGGTTTTGATATACATCAGCCCTCTGTGGTTACGTGGTGCCGTTTTTCTGTATATTAGAGTTTAAAAACAAATAGACAGGGCGCAAAAAACACGGTCATGTAAACTTTATCTATCTATATAAATAAAAAAACCGGCCAAATGCGAGTTGCACTCGCGCACGAAGGTTCCGTACCATTATCGAAAAAAACGGAAAGAAACACTTATGTTGTATGGGAGCCCCACTTATATATTGATTTTATTCTATTTTTAGTATTTGTTGTTATAGCGACAACAGAAATACACCATCTGTAAAAAATTTAATTGCCTAGCTATAACGGTTCATGAGATACAGCCTGGTGACAGACGGACAGACAGACAGGGAGATAGACAGAACCCTAAAAATGCTGTATGTGATTGTAAGCGTGTCACTAGAGAACGGCTGAAACTATTTCTTGCTATTGTTTGTTATATATAGAAAGAAAGAGAATGTTTATATGCGCCAGGCACGACGCATGCCATAAAAAAAACCGGCTACGTGCGAGTCGGACTCGCGCACGAAGGGTTCCGTACTTGTTAAATTGTGGTTTCCGATTAATGACGTATTTAAAAAAAAAACTATACTTATATATCTAAACGATCTCGTTCATACCAATTTTCGGTGGCAGTTTACATGGTAATATAGGTAATGTACATCATATATTTTTTTAATTTTTATCATTCTCTTATTTTAGAAGTTTCGGAGGGGGGGGGGGCACACATTTTACCACTTTGGAAGTGTCTCTCACGCAAACTATTCAGTTTAGAAAAAAAAATATTAGAAACCTCAATATCATTTTTGAAGACCTATCCATAGATACCCTACACGTATAGGTAGGATGGAAAAAAATGAGATTCAGTTTGTTTTCTATTTTTGTTTGAAAATCTTAATGCGGTTCACAAAATACAACTACTTACCAAGTTTCAACAGCATAGTTCTTATAGTTTCGGAAAAAGTGGCTGTGATATACGGACGGACAGACAGACAGACAGATATGACGAATCCATAAGGGTTCCGTTTTTTGCCTTTTGGCTACGGAACCCTAAAAAGGAAACCATAAATACTAAAAACAGTGTATGCCTCACAACGACGTATATGTTAATGTAAAAGCCGAACTGTTGTTTCAGTTTAAAAAAAAACTATGTTGAAACTTATTATTTATCGGTATAACAGATTTACTAAGTCTTACCGGTAAAAGTCCGAAATTATCATCATCATCATCTACCTGCCCTTGTCCCATGTTACTTGGGGTCGGCGCAACACGTTTTCTTCTTCCATATCGTTCTGTCCCGCACCACGCTATAATTGACTCCCTTTTCTTTCATATCACTCCTCACACAGTCCATCTATCTTTTCTTTGGCCGTCCCCTCCCTCTCCATTTAAATTCATAAGAGTACACCCAAGTCATTCCAAACATTCTTTTCCTGCACCGTCTAGAACCAGCCCTCAAGGTACGCGTCCAAATCATCTCGGCACCTATTTCTGGGCCGGCCTCAACTGTGCGTTCCATCTTTAAGATTGTGGAGGCTTGTCCAGCAGTCAATTTGCATGCAGCTAACGTGAGCCATAATGGCTTTGGCCCATTTGAGCCGAACAGCCTTTTTACCCACGTCTATTATGCCCGTTTGGGAACACAGCGTGGTTTTCCGTATTCGGTCTGTTCTTTTTACATCCAGAATGCTGCATAACTCTCTGGCAATCCCCAAGTGTAAGTCTTTGAGTGACCATGTCTGGGAACCGTAGGTTCGGATGAGCAGAATACGCATATCGATGAGTTTAGTCTTCAGGGCGATCGGCGGATTTATTGTTAATATATAAGAATTATCAGTGCTGATTTGGCAAAATGATAAGATCAATTAATAATTAGCTTAACAATATTAATAGACTAACAAACTATTATTGTAGCCCGTTATTGCAATTGGGATAGTTAATTGCGAGAAATACAGGACTGATCAATTTGGTGATTCTTGGTGAGCTTTATGTCCACATGTGGATTTTTTTTAGTCAGTTCTAGGTACCGTATGTTAGAAAGAAACAAAGATTGAAACAAATGGATACGGAGAATTTTATTAGTTCTGTCATTTCGAGACACTGTCAGCGCGGTTGGTACGACCATTCCATGTTCTGTGTTTTTTGCTTCTATTGTTTTCACATGAACGAAGAAGGTTAAAATCGTATTCGACCTCACCTATATTTTAAATATTGTTTAATTCAAATTGAGATAACATTCGTTGTATTTTCAAAGAGGTTCAAATAATTTTTAGTTATGGTCTTAGTAAGTAAACTAAACGACGTATGTCGTTTATAATACAACAAATATATGGATGCCAGTGACAGCGGTAGTGGCAGAAAATAAAAATAATACAGACTTTGACAATATTATTTGTGATTTTGTTAGTTCCAATTAAAGCCACCAGGCTACATGATCTGGCTGCATTATACCTGATATTTTTTTTGACAGATTGAATTGACGAGAAATAAATCGAATATTATTTTTGCTTTTTGCGGAATAAAGTGACATACGTCCACCTAGCAATGCCGCAAAGCGGTCACTGTCGAATTGCACTGGATGGAAAGAGAAGGACGATGGAATTTGTATAGACTTTTTTACAAAACATAATAATATGAATTACTTAAAAATAATGAATGAAACTTCAATATATAAGACAATGAAGTTTTGCGTCCTGTTATGATACGTTAATGTTGTTAATTGTACCAAAGTACGCTGGTCAATAATACCGGATTTTTTTTTTGAAGATCACGGTATGAGATTACTTTGCCATTCAATTGTAACGAGGTTTTTGTGCGTAAACGTGTTTCGGCCACAACAAAGTTTTCGGAAATATGATCAAGATTAACATATCTTTTTTCCGCTGCCACATCTTCAATAGATTTGGCTAAAAAAAAGTTTAAAAGAAAGCCTATTTTGAGTATTCAGTCCCTTAGATTGGAAAAAATGGGGATGTCACAGACATACATATCTTTAACAGAAGAATGATAAAAAAAATCTTCCAAGTGCGAGTCGGACTCGCGCACGAAGGGTTCCGTAGCATTATCGCAAAAAACGGCAAAAAAAATAACGTTTTTTGTATAGGAGCCCCACATAAATAATAATTTTATTCTGTTTTTAGTATTTGTTGTTATAGCGGCAATAGAAATACATCATCTGTGAAAATTTCAACTGTCGAGCTATCACGGTTCATTAGATACAGCCTGGTGACAGACAGACAGACACACAGATGGACCGCGGAGTCTTAGTAATAGGGTCCCGTTTTTACCCTTTGGTTATGGAACCCTAAAAACAAAATCTCAAAATAATAAGCAAATGGGGTCATTAGAAAGTGAAAATTATGTCAAAAGATGCTGATATTTCTTAATTACACTTTTATTTAAGTCTGTATTTGAAATATGCGCTTCTAAAGTTACAACACATTCATAACTTCGTCATTCATAGGCTCTTTGAAAAATGCTGTGAAAAATTTGTCATTCACACGCGTTTGACCAGTTTCTATCTTCGGTCCTTTGAACCCGACAACATTAACGAAGACAGTTAAGTGGGTAGTGTCACCTTTTATTTCAAGAGAAGTCAGACAAGTTTCCCTCAGCCATATTTCAGTTAAAAGCATTTCATTTCTACTTATATTATAAATACGACAGGTGTCTCTGTTTTATACGTTTCTGAGAATTTAAGTGAGGAATAGTTCCTGTTTAGAGACGGAATGATTTAAAGCAATTTTACAAGGGCTTGTACAGCCACACGGGTCGATGTGGTTTAGCAACGGTTCCCAAGTTCACCACGAAGATGAGTGGTCACACTCAGAGACATGATATTGAAATTTGTTACGGGTAGTCAAGAAGCTTGAAAGCCTTATCAAGAGTCTATAGTATTTTCCTTATTGTTTTGGGATTGGTTTCCAACCTAAAATAACTTACTTTTTCTTTTTTTTTGGGTGTCAAATCGTCCAATGAATTCTCCCGCTCTGGGTGAAGCGGGAGGGCGAGTCAGACTTTTACTGACTAAAACCCACCCGTGTTCCTTCAGTTGCTTGTGCCAGGGCCGCGGTAAACTCTCTTACAAATTTATTCGGCCCCAATCTAACATACCTGCATGCAGAAAAATACCTGTTTTACATAGAAGGACTATTCAATCCATAACCCGCTACTGGGAAAGGCCTACGGGACTGAATGGCAGAGGATTTTACCACCAATCAGTGCACACTAACCGTTAGATACTGTAGCACTCCGTCGGCCTACCAAGACATACCGCGTCGTGGTGATGCATGCCGCGTCACGTCGACGATTAAGCTAATAATATAAGATAGCAAATGTGGTCTGCATGTACTTCCGCTTGTACTGCCTCACCCCGCGGCATGTAACGACGTCCTTCGGCGTTCAGTTGCAAACACAGTGTGCCGCGGGATCCCTTACCGTAATCTGCCATGCCGTGTCAAGAAATTCCTATCGATGCCACAGAATCAATTTAAAACATTGGCATTTATGTCGTATTTTTACTAAATAAAATAGGTATTTTTCTGCATGCAGGGATGTTAGATCGGGTCGCGAATAAATTTGTAAGAGAGTTACCGCGGCCCTGACACAAGCGACTGAAGGCACACGGGTGGGTTTTAGTCAGTAAAAGTCTAACTCGCCCTCCCGCTTCACCCAGAGCGGGAGAAGTCATTGGACGGTTTACCAAACAAAAAAAGAAAAGAAAAATAAGGTATGTTAGATTGGAAGCCAATCCCAACACAATAAGGAAAAGACTATAGACAGTTGGAATCTTTCATGCGATCGAAAATTCTGCTAACAAATTAGCTGCTAGCAGAAGCTATAATAAATAAAGAAAATATCTGACAAATGTTTCCCCGCAGCCTCTTTCTTCGTACCAATCAAATGATTGTTCCAATTAATTCTACGATTTCTCATTCCTTCTCTTGATTGGAGCTATTTACGAGAGATAGCAAACGGCTGTTTTCTCTTATTTTTCTTCGGGAAGAATTGTTTGCGTTCGATGCGGTTTTTATAATGACTGCTATTTGTTATAAGAAATAAATAAAAGTGGACTAAGCATTCCGTGTCTAGCTGTCTAGTCCATTTTGGTCAGGAAAGTGTCAGAGAGACTAGAATTCTGATAAGTCAATAGCGACGAAGGAGTCACTCACAGACTGTGACGTCACATCCTGTCTTTGTCTTTTTCATTTATACTGATCACCACGATGTAAAGAAATGAGGTAGGTATTGGCCGCAGATTCACTTTGTCTATTTCTAAAGATTAGTCAATTTGGGGACGTTATTGCTCAGTCCAATTCTAGGTATATGGCTATATGTTTATAAGCGTGGATGGCAGAAGATGGACGATGCGTCAAAAAGCGATTCAGGCTGTCAAACTGGACATCAAACTTTATCTATAATTTAAAGCAAAATGATTTATAGGTTTGAACGTTATTTTAATAGAGGTTATTTTAGACCACAAAACTTGAAGACCGAATAAAATACTAAAACTCCCAAAATGTAGGCCAATTTCCTCTCCATCTTGTATTGATATTATAGGTATGTATTGTTATGTTTTATATAATTATTAAGTTAAGGTATATATGTAAATATATACAATGTGTCAGGACTTGTGGTAATAAAACTTAAAGGCTGCAAAATACACTTAATTTTATCGATAAAACACCTTACGTAAGGGATAAATTCTGCAAAAAATATAAGGCAAAAATGTGCAGTGGTTCTTTTTAGGCAATAATAAAAGTATAACTGATTGGCTAAGAGTTGTGATTGTCAATGTATAGACCTACTCAGAGACTAACTAAAAACCCCATAAAATATATGCGTAAATCCCTAAAAAATTTGCATTATTTTTGGAAATGCTATAAAAACTTGTGCAATTACGTTTAAAGTTTGTCTTTTATGGCTCAACACAAAAATATCTTTTATTTCAAGTGTTAGATGAATATTTTTTTAGATTATCTTTGCTATGGCCGTGAAACCAACATTAAATGTACGCCTCTGTGAGACCTAGTTCCAAAGTTATGGTTCTTAGACTATGTGGATATCGTAATAAGTAAGTTGGGTACCTCTTAAAATTGCTCTATCTTTGAGGGGGTGGTGATTTCACCCCCTCTGCGGGGTGTTTTTATGCATACAATTACCTATATTTTACGGCTTTAAGTATTATTACTACAAGTCCGGACACGTTGTATAACTATTTAAGTTATTATAGTCTATTTTAAGTTTATTTTTTTCCCTCAACAGACTTTGTCTTCGTCTATTATCCAAATTTTCTGCCACAGTCTGAAATAAATGTCTATCGAAATAAGTAGCACCTTTATGCTCTTCTATCTGTATTCTTTCTTTTCTCTGTAAAGTGTTTTGTATGTACATAAATATAATTATTTTTAATCCAAACAATAAATATAAGAGAAAACAGGCTGAACATAAAACATCTTCCAAATTAGAACAATAAATTACATTGTTGAAAGAATTAGTAGGTAGAAAATACCATCTCCTTTCTCATTTAATTTCTTTACTTTTGAGATAACTTTTCCTTCTTCTTCCACACTTCAATTCTTTTCCAAAACTAAACTACAGTCACAATACTCAGAATATTCCTCACAACTCGTCAACAAATTCATTCATCCCTCATTTTTCTCCCCCAAGATCCTGTTCTTAGATAAACTGAGGCACATAACATACCGTATTTTGTCGGTAGACCCATAGCCAAAGAATATATAAGTACAGAAGGCACTCTTCACGTACAGCGAGTGCAAACGTCCTTGCGATCGCCATTTGTTTGAGACCGCCATACGTTCGCGAATATGTGTGCGTGGGCGTGTTTTCCCTTGTTATTGACCGATAGACATGGAAAATGGACTATGAGTTCCTTTTTCTGATGATGAAGTGAATACGCGTGGAGTAGTGTGAGGTAGATGAAGCGGTCGCGTGCCCAAAGTTGTCTTTTCCTAGAATTGAGATTGGTAGGTCACCGGTTAGCAGACACCGACGTTTGGTTAGTAAAACAAAAGGTCGAAGGGGTACCGTGTGATCCAGTAACTTGGTTGTAGAGATCAGATAGGCAGTCGCTCAATTTTCTGTTAGACTGAAAGACGACCGAAACCGAGCTGGGAATGGACTAGACAGATTGATTTCATACATTGCTCATTTTATTCTCTATATCTGAGTACAAAACCGACCTTCTGTACCCATCTATTCTGTGCCAAAGCATAATCAACTCAATGAACGCCCCAATTACACGTTCCTCTATTTGATTGTAACAATTTGTTGGGTATAATAAACAATCGCGTTATTCTATTGTCTTCTTTCATTTCCACGTTATGTTTTTGTACCTATTGTTTTGATATCACTGTTCGGCTGCGGGAATATATTGTTGGTTGGACTAGTATTTTGCCTCGGTTCCTAATGGAAATGTGATACCTAGTCATTTCGGAATCTGACTACAGAATTGTTAAGCTTTTGTTGAATCCATTATTATTAAAATTGAAAACAGTAAGTACAGAGTTTCTGAGGCCCAAGATAAGTGACTTCTATTATAGAAATAATGAAGATAGAGATTGAAAAATTTAAATAAGTTATATCGACAATTCAATAGTGTTTCCTATAACTCTACGCGTTTACTATTTCTTTTACCGTTTTTGAAAATTTAAGGGATTGATCACGTGTCAATTCACGTGATCAATCCGTTAAATTTTGGCATTTCGACAATCACCATCGCTGACATCGAATGACATTTGTCTAGAGCCTCTGATCCATTTGAAACCTTTGCGAATGGATAAGTCATCACCATCATATCAGCCGAAAGAAGCCACATTGACCGGTCCCGTGCGCCCCGCATCCAGGTCGGTCCATCTGGTGGGAGGCCTTCCAACACAACGTCTTCCGATTCGCGGTCGCCACTCCAGAACTTTACAACCCCATCGGCCATCGGTTCTGCCAGCAATATGCCAGGCCCACTGCCATTTCAGTTTGGCAATTCTTCAGGCTATGCCGGTAACCCTGGTTTTCTTGCGGTTCTCTACATTTCTCTACATTCGATCGCGCAAGGAAGCTCCAAGCATAGCCCTCTCCATTGCCCTTTCGGTGACTGTAAGTTTTCTGATGAGGCCCATTGCGAGCGACCACGTCTCAGAGCCATAGGTTATCACTGGCAACACACACTGGTCATAGACTTTCGTCTTGAGACACTGTGGAAAGTTGGACGAGAAGATACTGCGCAACTTCCCGAATGGATAAGTAAAATCATTTGATTATCGAAACAAAGCCTAGTAAAAATCGTCACGTAACGAGACGTTTAGTTGCGTTCGGCGCGGTTCGGATAATATCGTCAAACGTCTAATCAAAACATAGAAGGAAGATAATCAATAAAAACCTTGCTGCCTCCAAAATAAATTATCGCTAGATAGTCATACTCGAAAACAGAAGCTCTTAGAAAAATCCTACAAAAGTTATAAACGCGAAAGATTGTGTATGTCATTGTTTGTTAATCTTTCACGCAGAAACCATTGAACGGATTTTGATGAAGTTTTACAGCAACGTAGCTTTCAGGTGCAGCAATTTGGCCCAAACAGGGGGGTAAAGTGAAGACATTACTAATTCCACACGGGTAGAGTCGCGGGCGGCACGTGATATTTTTTTTTTTCTAGTTATGCCTTATTTTTTATATTCCAAATATATAGATAACAAAATTTTATCTAAAGGGCAGATTCCAGTCCAAATTCGGGTAAAAAATCCAGGACTTTTGGAAAGCAGTACAAGGGTTGAATTTAATATTTGGCAACGGAACACTAAAAATTGAGTATTTCATTGCAGTGATCCTTATCTTGCGTCCCACTTAGAGCTAAATGAGATTTGTGGTAATACAATTTCTGCTTTGCGGTCGGAGTTCTCGTATGCGTTGCGGTCGCAGTTCTCGTATGCGTTGCGGTCATACACCACAGAATTGTGTATTCACCGTATTTGCACGCAGAACTTATGTCATTACGACAACTTATTGTCAAACTAATCATGCACGGCTCATATGGTGTATATGGAAACTGGGAGGAAAATGGCGGCAGAGTACATCAGGCAATCCTCGCGTCTTATTCGTTGACTTATATAGTAAGGACAGGGATCACGCCCTTTATTGAAGTCACAATTTTGTCTTACAAATTCAAATTCATTTTTCAAATACATTTATTTAACGTGCACAGTTATAACATGATGACGATAGACAGTGTGTTAAGAAATTAAAACTAACAATGACCATAACAATTTAGCAAAGGGTCCCAAACTAGGCACAACTTGTATCTTGGTAACCCAAACAAAACTTAGGTCACATACAGTTATCTTTGGTTACTTTGTCTACAGAGGTGCTAACAACATAGAACTTCTTGACTGTTGTTAGCACCTCCAAAGTGGTTAGTACCGCAATCCACCTTGGTGCTGGTCATAACAGATGCGGACGGAGTCACGATGCTCAGCAGTAAGAAGGCGATTTGTCACAGGTGTACGAGCATGCTCGACAATTTTATGCTGACGCTTGTGATCACAATGTACAAGTATCAATACAGTAACAATAGCGCTTGACAGGCTAATAAAAAAAACTATATTTCAGTTTGACATAATGTCGCCGAGATCAAACTATATTTTATGAAGTATAACGTTCATACATTATTATTTGCGAATTACTGTTATCAATTTCAGCTCATTATAGGTTCTAGGCGAATACAACAGGTCATTAAGAATGTTGTTTTTCAGGTACGGTGACCGTGTATAAAGAAACGATCGGCCGGCCGTATCTATACTAATATTATAATAAAGAGGTAAAGTTTGTGAGGTTGTAGGGGGATAATCTCTGGATCTACGGAACCGATTTATATGAAATTTGGCATGAAGATAGTTCGAGACCGGTTTTTATTTCCTTGGGATGATAAATACCTTTTACGCGGACGAAGTCGCGGGCAGAAACTAGTCTTTACTCTTTATTATTATTACTTTCAGTATTATGACCTGTTAATTTCCTTATGATTCCAATACGTGAGAGAGACGGAGCTAAATCACCGAAAGCATAATCACTTTTTCATAATACGGTTACTAATGTATTATATCATTTTCCACTCAGTTTCGGATCCAAGATTTCGAGAATATACTAAATAAAGCAATTATAGTCTGTAGTACATTCCCGTAATCGTACCTATATGGTAGCTTAGTACTAACGGCCTTCTTACTGGTTTAGATGGTATCCTAAAACCCTCTTTGCCCAACCAAAGAGCAGGGGAACCCATTAGGATCTCCACCCAAAAAAGGTAGCTACCAAAGTAGCAGTTAAACAGCATAAATTCAGAAACTCTTTCGTAAAACGACCGAGCCAATCGTTCCGTCCTTCTTAATGACCTCTTGGCAAGCCCAAAAACAAACAACGGTCCGACAAAATACGAGTAAAAATAACAGGACAATCCTATTTACTCTCCCAAAATATCCGCCACAGTACATGGCCAGGGTCGTATCTACCGTCGTTATCAGCCGTATCAATGATACGGGGCCTTAGAGCTACAGGGGCCCCGACATGCGAAATCAAAAATTCTTAAAACGTTATCTACAATCTCAAATTATTTTTATCTCTTTTGATCCCACTGACAGTTTAACCTATCCGATTAAGGATGCTCTAATTTTGTAAATCGTTGCGGTGTCTCTAACATTATTTTAGCAAAATCATAATGAAAACTTAACCTGCCCCAGTCAGGATTCCCTTAATGTTAAGCTCATGCCCCTCGTTCTTCATCCTCATTCCTCATGAGCGTTTAAGATTCCAAGTCGAGAATCCAACCTCCTGTTTTATTATATTTGTAAAAAAAACATCTTCTTTTTGAATTTGCTGCAGTCGATTAAAAAGGGCCTCCAAGAAATTTTGAAACGGGCTCCCTATGTGGTTTGCTACGCCACTGGTCCATACTATCAAAACATGGAACAATTTTGTCTATATTTGTAAAAAAAAACATCTTCTTTTTGGATTTGCTGCAGTCGATTAAAAAGGGCCTCCAAGAAATTTTGAAACGGGGTCCCTATGTGGTTTGCTACGCCACTGGTCCATACTATCAAAACATGGAACAATTTTGTCGCATCTTCTCGCATTTGTCACGAATAAGCACACTTAACAAACAATATTAGTATTCCAGTTGAGTGCGCTGTTTATCAAGCAAAATTGCAAGATGTACACTAACGTTATTGAGGGGGCAAACTGAGGGCAGTCGTTTGTTCGTAACAATGTACGGTGATTTATGTGGCCTTCTGCTTGGGGTATTAATTGAGTAATAGACCGCTGAAATTGTTGGGGCAGAAACTATTGTGGCAAGATGTGTCACAGATATGATTAAGTTTTGTTTATAAAACTTTTTAAGCACATTGATTTCTTTTTCTTCTTTTCTTTGAATATCTTGTCAAAATGTATCAATCTGAAAAAAAATATGAGGCATGTGCAACTGAATTGTTACGTGGTCAATCCCATAAATTCTGGATTTTCAACAATCGTTATCGCTGAAAGTGTGTAACTTTTTCTGAAGCCTAAAGTTATTAAAACAATAGTTAAGTTTATGTTAAGTATGCCACAACGTATGACGTGGTCGCTCACAATAGGCCTCATCAGAAGGCTTAAAGTCACCCAAAGAGCTATGCTCGAAGTTTCCTTGCGTGATTGAATCTGAAATGAAGAAAACCGAACCAGCTAAACGACATAGCCCGAAAAATTGCTTAGCTTATATGGTAGTGGGCAGGGCACATTGCTTGCAGAACGGATGGCCGTTGGGGCCGGAAAGTCCTGGCTGCGGGAGTCCGGTGAATGCTAGAGAGCAATGGAAGTCTTTTGGCTGAAATGATGATGATGATAATGAAAGTATGAAAGGTTTTCAGGCTGAAGTGTAGTTTTACAGGTTGGTTCATGATGGACTTAATTTCAAAAATAAAGTTAAATTGGGTTGGTCACTTTTAAAGTCCAAACTTATTATAGTATCATATAGACCATCCAAAAGTTTTGAGTTAACAGTTCCAGTTAGGGATCGCATCGTGTTATCGGTGATCGTGTAGCTCAACTCAAAACATTAAGTAGCACAACGGTTCGGTTCGGTTTTTCTCTCTTCTCAAATCTCCCACACCTCATTCTTATCTCATACCTCACTTTCAATATCTGTGTACTTCACACGCTAGGAATCTGCGTTCATCTAACGATCTACTCTTGCTTTTTCCGTCTCATACTTCTGATTTTATTCATTCTTCCTTTCACATCCAGTCCATTCTTCTCGGGAATGCGCTTCTTCTCGATATCAGGAAGGCCACCAGTCAGTATGCATTTAAGCGGAAGTTGCGGCATTATTTTCTGCACGATTAGCAGAGTCGTCTCAATAAAACGCCTTTCTATTACTTGATATATATCATATACATAATGGAATTTACTATAGTAAATATAAATATGTAAGTTTATTTTAGCGTTATATATCGACTGTGGTCCCTATTTTACTTTATTAACTTTTTTTATGCACATGCCACATGTTATCTCGCCACAACCCTTGGTTTACTGGTAGAGAATGCCTCAGGCATTAAGTCCGCCAATGTACCTTTATGTTGCATGACGTTATAATAAATAAATAAACAGTAACAAAGAAAGGACTTAGTACATTAAATATACTGTATTGAACTAAGCTGAATGTGTTACAATTTTGTATATTATAAAGCATGTCAAATCTATTTCTAGTATAGCTTTTCTCATTCATACAGCAACCCTCAGATTGAAGACAAAACTATTGTTCAAATGTTCAATGATTACAGAATCGGTATGCAAGATGTTCGGATGTAGTTTTTGCCTCCATCCAGAAGATATTCATCTTCCTACCCAAGACGGTTTTGCTTTGAATAGAATATGCATTTGATTTAGATTTTGTTTTCAAAGCAATTGTAGCTTGGAACTTGATCGGATAACGTTGCTATATTGCCAAATGTTTCCATGAAATTTGTTTGAATATGTTTTATTCTTTACATGTACAGTACTTACAACAAACAACGTTTCTGTAATAATGCGATTTGTATTTGAGTTTGAACGTTTTTGGATAAGTATCTCGCTTTGATAATCATCAAAGTAATATTTACTTTTCAACACACTTGCTCATAAAGTGGCTCTAATTTCACCGCAATTAGGCACAGAATGACACCTGTTATCAAACTGTGACTTTTTCATTACTATTATTCACAAGTGAGATAAAGAGTTTTCTTTTTTTTAATTTATTGGTTGAGTTGCTTTGTTCTTAAAAAAGTTTCGAAACAAAAAAGATCGTGCTCAATAGTACAAATGCAACACATTTCATGCAACTTCGTATTTAAATAGATAATTTCAACTTGTACGTGTTTAATAAATAAAACTTTCACTTAATTTGTTTTTGTCTGTAATAAAGAAAACTTGAAATTCCCCATTTTGTATGTGGCTAAAATGCTATCCGCGAAAAGCCAAAAATAAATAAATCATTATTTTTAGTCTATGGCCGATCGCCATTGTTAGATGCGCACGCATAGGAAAACTGATTAATTTTGCCCGCCATTGCGAAAAAAATTTCACAACTCGTTTTCACTGTTGGAAATGATTTTTTTGTATTATTTTCTTCACAAGTGTGTTGAAAAACGTCGTATGATACACGTGTATATTGATGATTACCGTCCTCGGCTCTCTTAAGACCCTCACCTAACGGCTCGGGTCTCAATGGCGCCTCAGCGGTAATCACCAACTTTACACACTTGTACCATACTGTACTATTTTATGGGCATTAAAGCTGAATTATACATAATATTATGTATTGTTTTTGAAGTGGTTGATTCAGTTTTTTTAGTAGGAATGATAACTATTTTTAAAGAGACGTGTGTTTTTTTGATAATAGAAAAAGCCTATATTGCCTTGATCTTACTGAAAGACGATTTTTGTAAAAGAGTTTACAAAAATCGTCTGTCTTTTTGCTTTCATAGCTACATATATGTATATTGTTATACATTTTAAAATAAAATTGCAATGGTGGAGCATTATTATTACAATTAATAAAACACCATTCAATTAATGTAAAACATGAAAATAAATTCTGGCTATTGATCTTCTAAAGAAAAATGTGAGAGGGAGAAGGAAAAAATCTTATAGTACTTACTAGAGTCTTTTGCATTGTCGTCTTGAATGAAAATTACTTCTTACTATTCATAAAAAATATTCAATTTTTTTTTTTTTAAACAAGCTTTTTTCGCTTTACCCATATTATGGCAGTGCACAAAAAATAATTAGTCCGCCATCTCAAGCTGTCCGCCATATTGAATTTAGAATAACGACACTTAGCTAACCATGAATTGTCATCCAAACTAAACGTGTATGCAAAATTTCATCTTAATTGGTGGAGGATAACTGCTTTAAAATTCAGTTGCAAAATTTGACCCGATCACACATAAATACATACATACATTGCAAGTTAAATAAAAGCATGTAAAAAATTCACAGACCGCAACACTGACACTTGAAACCGAATTTACTTAAAATTATTTTCGTGTTCAATATATTTAGTTCAACCACACAAGCTTTCAATCCACACCTTCTTAAATGCCCTAAATAATTCACCTAATACATTATTCTGGCACTTTAAAATACACGAGTTGCAAGAATGTAACAGCAAATCTGTATTTGGGAAGCTGAAGTACTATTTTAGAGCTCCTTCAATATGGTGACGTATTTTAAAGTTCTTTAGGTTGTTTTTCCACCAAAGATATGCGAGGTAGCAACGCGAAAATATTATAAGGTGGAAGGGAGGAATTTAATGCTTGAAAAAATTCTTAACAAAAAAAAATGACCTTCTTGTGATAATGACTTCCAAAGCAAAACACTAAAAAGTGAAAAATAATTTTCGGAAGTCGGTGGTATGCATTGTTTTTCGTTTTCGACACAGACTGCCGAAAAGAAAGTTATTTTTTGCCTTTTAGTGATGCTTTGGAAGTCAGTTTTTATTTTTTTATAAGTTTTTCTTTTCTCCTTTTAATTTTGGTTACTCATATTACCATGAAAATTATTTATGGCCTCATGACGATTCCATTAAGCCTAGAATCTGTCCTTATGCGAACAAAGGAAGGATTCGTTGTTTTATTACTCTCATTTTCGGTTTCGGTTAATTATGATGTCAGAACATAATTATATCGCATTCCTATACAGTTAAATCATTTAGAAATAATGTAACAGAGTATTTGCCACAAAAGGAAACAAACAGATATAATTTATTTTCTTACAATAAATCTGTTATAAGTGAGGACATAATATTTTAAAAGCCTAGTTTTACAAATAATTATATCAATAAAGGTTACCTTCTCTTGGTAACAATTGATTTTTCAAAGATTAACAATAACTACGTGTAACCCATATTTACACAAAATAAATGGATCTGAGAGCAGTTTACATAAAAAATTACAATAACTCGCTGCGAGTAAGTGTTCCTGGAAAATTCACTCCCACGACGGGTTTAAAGTCAAAATGGCAAAATAGTAATTTATGCAACGGTCATATAATAGGGGGTTATTAAAATTCTTCGCATCGACGATCGTCTTCAATCGATTCGATACGACGTTTTATAAGTGCCCATGTAGGCCTATGTGAAATAAAAAAAATGATTTTGATTTTTTTGATTTTATCTTTTTGCCAAATTTCATCCAGATCCGCTCTGTTGTTTTTGCGTGAAACAGTACCAAACATACAAAGACACTCACAAACTTTCGCCTATATAATATTAGTGTGATGTGATGTGATAAGTCCAGTTTTTCTCAAGATATTTTCCTTAACCGTTGTCAACGATGTCCAAGAGAAACATATATGCATTGAAAAAGTCACATTGGTTCTTACCCGGATTTGAACCCACGATAATTTCTTTGAAAATCGACTTATAAAATGGTAATCGGCAGTAGATACTGTCAGGTAAGATGTGCCCCTTTGGGATCAAACTCAGTCATTGTTGTACGAATAAGTTTCACTGGTTAAAGTGATATACTATTGATAACGTGTAAGATCTCCATATACAAAGTGTTGTTAGAGATTAAACTGTTTTTTCATGGCATGAACTGAAATCGTTTTAGTACGACCCCGTCGCTCTTATTTAAGTAGTTTTTAAAGCGGTGTTAGGCTCAAAGTACACTGAGACAGAGTCGATAAGAATATATTAAGCCTAATGACCCACAACGTAATGCACACATTTATTTTTATCTAAATCAAAAAGACGATCGCATTCCAAGGTTCGTAGGTTGTTATAAATTTGCTTCGGATCTGTATCACTATGCCGCAATCCTTAAACGTCAAAACAACATGGGTCTCCACAATCAAGATGGCAATAATACCAACATTTATAAAACACTTAATTATACACCCTACGACTTAAACCCCAATAAAAACAAGAAATTCACTCACTACAATAAACAAACGTATTAAAACGAGACCTCAATATTTTCTCAATTATTCAAATGGCTCATAATTCTATAGAAAATCAGGCATAACCATTCGTTCAGGCTTATCAGGCCATCTAACTTCGAAAGGAATTCAAGCCTAAAATATTTTAGTTCGAAAATCAAATCACATAAAAATAATTATTGGGCGCCATTTTGGTTTTAATGGCGGCTATTGAAATTTCTGAACGATTAGGTGACGATAAAATCTAAGATTAAACCTACTTATTTGTAGATTTATTGTGATAAAACTAGCGTATATTTTGGGTACTATAAAATAATTTCTTTGTTGAGGCAATAGTAATTTGACCAAATAGGTGATTTGGTTTGGTTTTGTCGAGAGCCTTTCGTTACTGTACAATTTATGACTTTACATAAAATTGTAGGTAACAACAAAATAAATATCTAGAATTGGGTAATTCGGGGTAATTGTCATGTTGGTCGTTCGGGACGGTACGCGGCGAGATGGAAGAAGATGACATTGTGGCCATTACGACTTATGTTTGACACAGGAGCATAAATGTCTGTGCCCAGTAAGCAAAGTCAGGCCTGGAGACTTGGAGATGGCCCTACAAATTATAATGAAGTATTTTGGCGCTCCTACGGTGATTAATTCAAGGGCAACTTCAAAAATTCACGATTGGCTTTGTGTGCCAGACTTCCCGGGAGTGATGGCCATTTACCTGTAGGGGTGATGGCCCTTAGTTTTTCTGTTAACCCTAGCTCTTACAAATTACCAGCTCAATTAATTATCAATAGAAACCTTATTAAACCACAAATGACCTTTTCTATTTAGCAACAAAACGAACTTGAAACCATCGTTTTACATGAATATAAATTAACACATTGAATATTCACTCTGTATTCTAATTTTGAAATCGTAGAGCGCGTTTGAAATATCGACGTATGAATATTTACATTTCCCATATTACACTATTCACAATTATCGTAGGCCTTAATTTTGCAACTAAACTGATATTTATTTTCTCAATCATTAAGAACCTTTAAGTATTGACACCGCTAGCTTCAGACATAAAACCATGAAACATTCATCATACTAATATTATAGGTAAAGGCACAAGTGTTTGTCTGTTTGTTTGTTACATTTTCACAGCGAAACAGCTGTATCGTTTTTGTGGAAATTTGGGACAGAGAAAGTAGACTTTAGCGTGAACCCATTGCAAGTCCCGGGCAATCTTAAATACTTTTTAACCATTTACCGAGTAACGTTTTATCGATTAACATGTTTCAATAATATTATTAGTAAGAAACATAATATTTTGTTTTTAATAAGAAAATATTTTTTTGTCATGTCAGATAATTAGGAACCCTTATGGTGCAAGAATTGCGATGTGCCTGTGGCTACTAGATACTAATATAGCTATCTAATCTAACTAGCCTATACCCTCCAACGCAAAGCAAAAGTTTCGCTTTTCCTATAACACATAAGGCTGGTTTTAGAGTCGCGCTGACCGACGCTGACGGTCGCCGCGAGCTCGTCATTGGTCAAGTCGCTCGGATCAACGCTGACGGCCAGCGTCGGTGAGCGTGACTCTAAAACCAGCCTTATTCTGTCTTCAGCTAAGTCAGGCAAGTCTTTTTAGTAGGAATCGAGCTCCTTACGCAATCTTTGCATAAGCCTGCCATTCAATATCGTCTGGCGTTTAATACTGGAATACCAATAATATTACAAAAGTCCCAAAATTGCTCCATAAGACGTTCTAGGAAAACACAATAAGAAAATACCAAAAATACTACGAAAGATTGATGTCACGGACACAGCGACTGTCAAGTAAATAAGAAACAAATTAAAATTCACGCCTGACTGGCTCTAGACTTATTATTCCTTTGAGCCACACGCCTTGGAGTTTGAATGGAATCGAATTACTGTCAATGTGACACTTATTTATCTCAAATGAAGGAGCTTGGTGTCACCAGTTGTAAGAATTCCATTCGATTATGTCTGGGTTAGGAGTTTTTAAAGCTGTGTGAATAGGTGACTTAGGTTGGCGACCTTGCCTCCCCGTGGCGCACCCTGGGCAACGTCGGCTCCAATTGTCCACCCGCGTTGGGTGGACAGTTGGCGCTGGCGGCAAATTTTCAACAAACGAGGAAAGGTCACGGTTCCAATCACAGATCATCTTTGATGGTTTGTGAAGGGAACCGGGCTAGTGTCAGGACGACTAGTCAGTCGCTTGGGTTGGCCGTCCACACTTACTCCCTCCTCTGCTTACAGAGGGTAGGTCGAGTGGGCTTAGAGTGGGCAGGAAAGAAAGAAGGAGTTAATTATAATATAGGGACCTTACCCTTTAAAGGAAAAAAAAAAAAACATTAATGGACCACGACTTTTGTGAAAAAACTCCCCAGGTGGGTCCCGACTGCTCAGCGGTCGGGGAGTCCCACCCCGCTTCGGCGGGCTGCCCTCCGTATTCTGGGGTGGGCAACAAACGTCTGCTGTCTGTCTCTATAGACAAAACCGACAACCACATGCGCGATATAAGGACACCGATTTTTCTCAGCGATACGGACGAAGAAGTGAGGAGTGATGCGGGGTCGGAGACCGGCGTCGCGTCTGGCGCAAAGGGCTCAAAGAGTTTGGAGCGCGAAGAGGCGGGGGCTTCTGCAAAGAACCTTCGGTTCTTCCGCAAGCGCCCCATATCAGGGGATGGCTTGGGGTCACTCTCCGATAACGAGTTGGCTTCGGCCCCAAAGATCCCCACCAATAGGCGGGGTGGGGGCCGAGACAGAGGTGCGGGGAGGGGAATCACCGCCCAGGAGGCTGCCCAGCGAGCCGAGAGGCTTGCCGCGGAGGGGTGCCACCCCGGATTGACCAGCTGCAGGTCTGTCCACTCAGGATCTTCTGGCGGTGAGCTAGACGCCACTGGTAGCTCAAATTCGGAGCGAGCGGCCAGGTTCGCAGAGGTCGTGGGAGCCGCAATTCGGGATGTGGCCTTGAAGAGGAATAAGTCCTCTAAAGACAAGGCCATATCCGCGGCCACGGCCTCTATTATGGCGGCAGCGGAGGCCAATCACGTCGGGCCTCCATCGTATGGAATATCCGAGATGCGGGCTGAGGTCGCCCGCTTGAAAGCCGACATGCAGCTTCTCCAAAAGGAGAATGAGAGGCTCCGAGCGGACCTGACCGGGCTCCAAGGAGCCAGCCCCCGCGAGATGCTGCAGGGGGGCGCGGAGCAAGGGCAAGGCCAGCCCGTGCCTGCAGAGGACCGGATACTGAACCTGGTGCGGCAGGAATTGGCTGCGTTCCGGAGTCAGTTTTCTGCACTGGAGGCCATCGTCCTGCGCCCCTCGCTAGCGGCAAGCCAGGCGGCCTTGGGCCAGCGAAAGGCGGCCTCGTATGCCGCCGCCGCAACTGCCGCAGCCAAACCCGGCTCGGCGGGACCGGTCCCGGCGAAACCGGACAAAACAGTACCTAAAAAGGGCGGAGGTGCTGCACTGGCGGTGTGGGCCCCAAACCAGGCGGCAAGTCGGCCGTCCCAATCTCTTCCGCCTTCTGAATATCTTGCGACCAATGCCGAATGGCAAGTGGCCGGGGAGAAGAAGAAGGCGAGCAGGGCAGCAAGGGCGGCCAAAAGGAAGGAAAGGCGAAAGCGGCGTAAGGAGCGAAGCGTCGCGGCTAGGCTCCGCGCCCCGAATTCCGCAGCTGTAGTGATTACATTACAGCCGGAAGCGGTAAAGAAGGGCGTGTCCTACCGCGAAGTGCTCGCTAGAGCGAGGACGGCGGTAAACCTGGAGGAGCTCGGCGTCACCGAGGGCATCCGGGTTAGGGTCACCGCAACTGGGGCCCGGATGCTAGAAGTCCCCGGTGCGGCCAGCGGCCCAACCGCCGACGCTCTGGCTGAAAGGCTCAGGGCGTCCCTAAATGCGGACGAGGCCCGAGTGTCCAGGCCCACCAAGTGCGCTGACATGCGCATTTTGGGCCTGGACGATTCTGTGACGGAGGGAGAGGTGGTGGCCGCCGTCGCCAGGACTGGGGGGTGCTCTGCCGAGAAGGTCAGGGCAGGCATCATACGTCCTGACGCTACGGGGATGCATGCCGTTACGGTGAGCTGTCCCGTCACGGCAGCCCAAAAAATAGCCGGGGAGGGCCGAAGGCTTTTGGTGGGCTGGGTTTCCGCGCAGGTGAAATTGTTGGAACCCAGACCTCTGAGGTGCTTCCGCTGCCATGTAGGCAACCACGTGGGAGCTCAATGCACCTCGGAGGTGGACCGCAGCGACCACTGCTTCCGCTGTGGTCAGCCCGGTCACAAGGCCGGCACGTGCAATGCCACGCCGCACTGCGTCATATGTGCGGCAGCTGGCAAGCCGGCCGATCACCGGGCCGGGAGCAAGACCTGCGCTCCACCCACCAAGGCCAGGCGCAGGGGCAAGCACTCCACCACCGCCGTCACCGCCGCAGCCGCCACTACCGCCGTCAGCGCCGCAGCCGCCGCCACTACCGCCGCAGCCGCCGCCACTACCGCCGCCGCTGCCGCCTCCACAGCCGTCATCGCCGCTGAAACAACAGCGGCAGGACCCTCACAGGGGGTTCCGGTGGTTTCTGAAATGGAGTGCCAATAATGGCCCCATTACGCCTCCTCCAGGCGAACATCAACCACTGCGCCGCAGCTCAGGATCTTTTGCTTCAGAGCATGGCGCAGTGGTCGATTAACATCGCCGTGGTCGCTGAGCCGTACTTTGTCCCGCCCAGGGACGACTGGGTGGAGGACCTGAGCGGCTCAGTGACCCTAATTTCGTCGGCCGCCGCTGGCACCCCGTCCCTCGAGGGTGTCAAGAGGGGACAGGGTTGCGTGGCAGCACGGTTCGGGGAGATTGCCGTTGTGGGGGTATACTTCTCCCCGAACCGAACTCTCGCCGAGTTCCACAACTCCCTTGCGGAGTTGAAAATCGTCGTCGTTGGGTACCGATCCATCCCTGTGCTCGTCCTCGGGGACTTCAATGCCAAGAATGTGGCTTGGGGTTCCCGGTATACGGACACACGGGGCAGGATGGTTGAGGACTGGGCTCTGGAGACAGGCTTGGTCTCCCTCAACCGGGGTTCTGTCCCCACGTGTGTGCGGATGCAGGGCGAATCAGTGGTGGATATTTCGTTCGCCAGCCCCGCTCTGTCACCGCGTGTCGTCGACTGGCGCGTCATGGAGGAGGTGGAGACCTATTCCGACCACCGGTATATCCGGTTTGACGTCTCCACCCAGATCCCATGCACGTCGGTCCGACAGACCCCGAATGGTCCGCGGTGGGCACTGAAACAGCTGGACCGGGAGCTCCTCCTGGAAGCCTCTATCGTGCAGGCCTGGGTGTCATCACCGGATAGGCCTGCTGACATCAACGACGAGGCGGAGTGGTTCCGGGAGGCCATGTCCGAGATATGTGACGTAGCAATGCCCCGGCTCCAGCCAGGACGCGCCCGGCGCCAGGTGTACTGGTGGTCGCCGGAGCTTACGGCTCTGCGCCAGGCGTGCGTTGCTGCGCGTCGCCGGTACACCAGGCACCGCAGGCTCCGTAACCGTCCTCCGGATACGGAAGCCATTGAGGTGGAGCTGTACGAGGGGTACAGAGTGGCGAGGACTGCCCTCCGAGAGGAGATCAAGCGGGCCAAGGGCTTGGCTCGCGAGGAGTCGCTGGGGACTCTGAACAGGGATCCGTGGGGGCGCCCCTACAAAATGGTGCGGGATAAGCTCCGCCCATGGGCGACCCCGCTGACGCAGAGTCTCCGGCCGCAGCTCGTGGAGAGCGTGGTGAGCACTCTGTTCCCTTCGCAGGGGGAACATACTTCCCCGCCCATGGCTCCACCTCTTGCGGTGCCCGATGCGGACCACACCACCAACGACGACGACGATGCTCCGGAGGTGACCGAAGTAGAAATGAGAGTGGCGGTACGTAGGCTGAATGCCAAAAATACCGCCCCAGGACCCGATGGCTTACCTGGGAAAGCGTGGGTCCTGGCCTTGGAGGCTCTCGGGCCTCGACTAAGGGGGCTCCTTAGCGCATGCTTGGAGAGGGGCCAGTTCCCGCTTCGTTGGAAGACGGGGAAACTGGTCCTCATTAAGAAGCCAGGGCGCCCTGCGGACTCTCCCTCCGCTTACCGGCCCATCGTGCTGCTCGATGAGGTGGGCAAACTCTTGGAAAGAGTCGTTGCAGACCGTCTCGTCAGGCAGCTGGTGCGGGTGGGGCCAGATCTGGCAGAGAGCCAGTTTGGTTTCCGCAGGGGGCGCGCTACGGTGGACGCCATCATGCGCGTGCGAGCCCTCACGACGGGGGATGCAGTGGCCCGGGGTGGGGTCGTCTTGGCGGTGTCTCTTGACATCGCCAATGCCTTCAACACCTTGCCGTGGAGCTGCATCAGGGAGGCACTCCGGTATCACCGGATGCCGCCCTACCTCTGTCGCGTAGTCGAGGCCTATATGACGGACAGGGCCGTCATCTACCCCGGTCACCAGGGAGAGTGGAACCGGCGAGAGATGTCGTGCGGTGTCCCACAGGGATCGGTCTTGGGGCCACATCTGTGGGACATCGGGTACGACTGGGTGCTGCGCGCCGATCTCCCTAGTGGCGTCAGCGTGGTTTGCTACGCTGACGACACGCTAGTCCTGGCGCAGGGGAGTTCGCACCAGGCGGCGGCTGAAAATGCGACACGCGGGGTTGCGACAATCGTCGAGAGGATCCAGCAATTGGGACTCGAGGTGGCCCTGCACAAGTCCGAGGCCATGTGTTTTCATGGTCCTCGGAACGCGCCACCGCCGGGATCCCAAATAACGGTAGGAGGGGTTCACATCGGCGTCGGGTCGACGATGAAGTACCTGGGACTCGTCCTCGACAGCCGGTGGAATTTCGTGGAGCATTTTCGACGTTTGGCTCCCAGACTGGAGCGGGCCGGGGCTGCACTTAAGCGGCTCCTGCCCAATCTAGGGGGTCCAAACGCCTCCTGCCGGAGGCTCTACGCGGGGGTCGTGCGGTCCATGGCCCTTTACGGGGCACCAGTATGGGCTCGTACCCTGAGGCGGCGACCAGCCCGCCGGTTGAACGCGTCCCAAAGGGTTATGGCCATCCGGCTGGTCCGGGGATACCGCACGGTCTCCGGTGAGGCGGCGAGCCTCCTTGCTGGATTGCCGCCATGGGATCTGGAGGCCAAAGTCCTCGCGCAAATATGGGAATGGCGCGAGGAGGTGAAATGCCGGGGCGAAACTCCGCTGCCGCGACAAATCACGGCTCGGCGGACAGAGCTCCGGCATGATCTCATGGCGACATGGAGAGGGCGACTGTCGCAACCCAGCGCTGGGCACGCCACAATTGTGGCGATAAGGCCCCTCTTTGAGGAGTGGCTTGAGAGGCGTCACGGCGTCCTCACCTTCCGCCTGACGCAGGTCCTCACCGGACATGGCTGCTTCGGGAGGTTCCTGTTCAGGATAAGGCGGGAGGAAACGCCCGGGTGTCACCATTGTGAGGATCGCCCGGAGGACACGGTAGAACATACGGTGGAGGCCTGCCCCACTTGGGCGGAGCAACGCCGTGTCCTCGTGGAGGCGATCGGCGGTGGCGACCTCTCGCGTCCGGCCCTGGTTCAGGCTATGGTACGGAGCGAGAGGGCATGGGAAGCTGTCACCTCCTTCTGCGAAGCAGTAATGCTCGCGAAGGAGGAGGCAGAACGCGTGAGGGAGACGCAACGGAGACGCCCTCACGCCCCTAGCCACCGCAGGAGACGCCCTGGGCGTCGGGAGTCGCAAGCCGATTCCCGGCCACCGTAGGCGCGGGTTTGCGGACGGCCAGTAATGGGTAGCTCGCCGTCCGATAAGGACCAGACCCGAGTCGACGGCGCGTAGTGTTCCACGCGCGCCTCAAAGAGATGTCAGCAATAAATGACGGGGTCCGCTAGGGCCGATGCCTGTCTGGGTCGCGGATAAATTTGAAAGAGAGTTACCGCGGCCCTGGCTCAAGCAACTGAAGGAACACGGGTGGGTTTTAGTCAGTAAAAGTCTGACACGCCCTCCCGCTTCACCCAAAGCGGGAGAAGTCATTGGATGATTTCCCACCCAAAAAAAAAAAAAAAAAAAAAAAAAAAAGGTTGGCGACCTTAATTCTGCACAGCACAGCTCGAAGTGTGCCTTGCGTGGGCGTCTGAGCGGCAGGTCTTGATCGCCAGGATCGGGTCAAACTTGTCTTTCCCAGTAGTTGTGAAGGCCATGCAGTCAAAGACAGAGAACTGGAAGATAATGGCCTCCTTAGTCCTTCTGGTCCAGGAGTGAAAGTGGCACGGTGATCACGTGCTGTCGTGCACAGCGAGGAGCGAGGGATGTGCTTTTTCAGTCTTCCCAAGGATCTGCCCTAACAGGCGTTGCACAGACGCGGACCTGGGTGGTATTTTAAGAGGTCACGGGGGTTCTATATGTTGATAGTGATCACCGCGTTGGTTTTAGTGAGGTAAAAATCCCACACTCCCTAGTCTTTTACCTAAAATTTCAGGCACCTTTGAAGGTTTTTGAACTTGGAATATTGTTGTGCACCTGGATGCACTGTCCTCATACGCAAATTTCCTTTAACAACTGAGGTCTGTTGTTAAAGAACCCAATAATGGGTTAAGCTTGCCTTTGTACATAAGCTGTCCATTGTATTTGTATCTTCATTAAATGTTTTGTGTGCAATAAAGAATAAGATTAAGGTTTCCTCCCGTTAACAAAAAAATAAAGGTTACTTAGGTTACTTGGAAGACCTCCCTCTAGACGGACCGATGACCTAGGTAAGGCTGCGCGGATCCGTTGGATGCGAGACACACAGGATTGATCGACTTGGGTGAGGCCTAAACTACAGTCTAGGTATTTCCGCTGAGATGACGAATAGGTTACTTCTATGCCAGCATGCTCCAACATCTACCACATCATCGCTTACCGTCAGATGAGATTGTAGACAAACATGAGCCTATTTGTTTTAAAAACTGCCTTTCCATGGCGTCTATCCCGAATCTAATTCCGTATTTTTGGTAGGAGATGGGGGGATGGGATGATGAATCTATGGTACTTGGGTAATAATGTAGTTTTCTATCATCGAAAAAATTATCCTGATTGGATTAAAACTTGCAAAAACAAACAATTTTTTTATCGTTTTGCATATAATATTGGTTTATATCGTCATCATTTAAGCCGAAAGACGCACTGCAGAAAATAATATATTGGTTTGCATAAGGTTAAAACCTAAATGACAGGAGGGATGATTATGTCCAGTAGTTAGTGAAGTAGGCCTTGGATACGGAAAGGAAGGCCAAAGAATGAACGTTTGGACTATGTGAATATGGAAGAGAGTGAAGAGTAGCTTGACGGTTGAAAGGGGATAGTCGTAGATGAAAACATATGGCGCCTTAAAAAAGTAACTTGATATAATAGAATAGGGCAGGCAAATACTGATGAAATTACATTATGTCTCGATGAACTTCGATTACTATAAAGTCTTGAAACTATCCTTTACATTTAAAACCAAATTTTGGCCAAACCAAATTCTAAAGCTCCCACTAAGTTTCGTCCTGTCCGTACATACTTAATAATGATTAAACCAACTACCAACCACAAACTTACCTGTTTTATTATTAAAATAACCAAAGAGGTATGAAAACAAGACATCTTCAAGATCCTCGCAAACTTGTTAACGAAAGATACTTTAGTAACTAAAGAATAAAGTATTTAATTACTTGGAAAGACTGATTAAAATGGCTACTGTGTTATATTCAACCTGTTAATGAGAGGAGTTTCATCCCACTACTAATATTAAAAATGTGAAAATCTGTATGTTTAGATGCTTGGATGTTTGTTAGCAAATGGGTTAACAATGACCCTAATTGCTTAACACACTATTTAAGAAATGAATGTTATGCCTGATCCATTGCTTTATAAGGTTACAAATGTATGTTGGAGCTTAAAACATTTAATGAATAATTTGAATTGGTGTGGTACACAATTACAAATTAGGATAATTATCATCTCAGTTGAACGTTCGGAGTTTCTTGTCCGTTATCCTTCATTACAAACTTACTTTGCGAATGGATAGTATATAGAATTTTTGACATTAAAAATGAGTTGGTTTTGTTCACGTTTAATATTTTTTGACCTTCACGCGGGCGCAGCCGTTGGAAATATCTAGTAACTACTTATTGTTGTTTCTGTTGAAACTAAAGTACACTTGGCATTTACCCTGCAACGATGTTCTATTGTAAGGAAACTTTTTTAGTTAAAGACTAATTAGAGACAAAAGGAAAGGCTCTGAAGGAAATAATAGAGTACTTTTGACTTGATAAAATATTACTATGTTAAAGTCTTAAAACAGAAAAAAGCCTCACAGTGTACAATCAGTGACTAAGCCATTTTCTAGAAATCTTCTCAAGTCTTCTGTCAAATTTGGAGTTCCTCATCATCATTTAAGTCGAAAGACTCTGGTTGACCATCGTGGTGAATGGATCGCAATTGGCGTAAACACTTACTGGGCCCAAGATATTTAAAGAGTTTACCATCTCAAAAAGTCGTCGATAGACATCGTCTACTAGACATAGGCTTCCCCAAGCGTTGCCAAATCGACCACACCTGTGCTTTTAGCATTCGGCAGTCCCCGTAGCCCTAATCAGATTCTAGGTAAACCTTGTGGGACGCCTTCCAACGCTGCGTCTTCCGATACGCGGTCGCCACTCTAAAACTTTTCGGTCTCTCCTTATTTGCCCTCTTTAATTGTGTCCCGACCAGAATTTGAACACAACAGAAATAGTAAACCAAGAAAAAACAAGCTTTATAAATAAATGGAATAGATACGAAATATACACTTCTTATCGTGCTTAAAAGCGGTGAGATAGGAGGCAGTTTTCGAGTGTGTTGAAAATATTATAACGATCTAATTTTACGTCGAACACGCATTTTCCTTCGTGTTCATTGACAATTATAATAAATAAACAGTAGACGAAAAAGCTCAAATACATTTCAGAATTTCTCAACCTTAAAGGAACGCCTGGTAAGCAGAATCTAGCGTCACAAATTCTCCGAAAGCTCCCAGAATACAAATAGGATTAGGTCCTGGAGTCCAAACTACGTTCACAAGTTTTTATTCCCGACTTTGCCTGTCTTTGTTTGAATTTCATTGTCTTCTTACTCTGCGGTGACAACAGTGAACGAAAGCTATGTGTGAGTTTTTTGAGCGTATGTCTGTGGATAAATTATTCTTTCACAACTCGAAATCTGGAACTTTATGATTGAATTTTCAATAAAGTGCGATGGTTTTTGGATGGTCACTTTTCGTTCTTATACCCAAAACAATAAGGTCGTGTCGGATTCACACTCCATCAGCATATAAAGGAGCAGAGAGTGTACCTGTGTTTGCACACACACTAAACTTGTTCACTATGATATCTCCTGTGTACTTGGCTAATCACCGTTGTGATTGGCCATCGAAAGGTTAAAAAAGGACTTTACCGGGATTATTTGCAGGTATGTATATTATAAGTACTTTTGGAACGAAGTTCCTTAACTCGGCTTGCGGTAGGAGTTGTCAGGTAGAAATCGTCACGTAACGAGACGATCGGTTCTGTTCGGCGCAGTTCGGTTATTAAGACGACGACAGTCGCCAACGATATTGAGGGACCAAAAAGTGCACTCGTTTACGCCCACGCGACCCAAATTCAGTAGTTTTTTGTACTTTCCTTATTATTGTATGACTTAATAAAAGCATAAATCAGAATGTGAATAATTAAATTTTCTTTGAAATGGTAAAAATTTCGTCGGAATGCGGCCGGCGATATTATTGCGACTGTCGTTTTTTTGTCTGTAAAGTTACAACACTTTATATATTAATTACAGAAAATGGTCTAATGTAACATATATTTGCCAAAAAAAAAACAAATAACCATTTAGAAGTGATTCTCATTTTAAAATTAGCTAATGAGGGGTATTTGCGGTCTTAATGTCAAGCATTGCCCGCCTCACTTAAACATCTCCTGCTTTTTTTTTTTCAAAAACTATCAATTTTATTTAAAAACTTTTTAACAAAAAATCAAACCGACTTCCAGAACAAAAAACTACAAAGCAAAAAATAACTTTTGCTTTGTAGTTTTTTTTTCGGGCTTTATTGAAAATTCAAACATAAAGTTCCAGATTTTGAGTTGTGAAAGAATAATTTATCCACAGACATACGCTCAAAAAACTCAAACATAGCTTTCGTTCACTATCGTCACCGCAGAGTAAGAAGACAATGAAATTCAAACAAAGACAGGCAAAGTCGGGAATAAAAACGAGTGAACGTAGTTTGGACTCCAGGACCTAATCCTATTTGTATTCTGGGAGCTTTCGGAGAATTTGTGACGCTAGATTCTGCTTACCAGGCGTTCCTTTAAGGTTGAGAAATTCTGAAATGTATTTGAGCTTTTTCGTCTACTGTTTATTTATTATAATTGTCAATGAACACGAAGGAAAATGCGTGTTTGACGTAAAATTAGATCGTTATAATATTTTCAACACACTCGAAAACTGCCTCCTATCTCACCGCTTTTAAGCACGATAAAAAGTGTATATTTCGTACTCGTGCGGATATGATGGCTGGCAGCCCCCATCTATTCAATTTATTTATAAAGCTTGTTTTTCTTGGTTTACTATTTCTGTTGTGTTCGAATTCTGGTCGGGACACAATTAAAGAGGGCAAATAAGGAGAGACCGAAAAGTTTTAGAGTGGCGACCGCGTATCGGAAGACGCAGCGTTGGAAGGCTTCCCACAAGGTTTACCTAGAATCTGATTAGGGCTACGGGGACTGCCGAATGCTAAAAGCACAGGTGTGGTCGATTTGGCAACGCTTGGGGAAGCCTATGTCTAGTAGAGGATGTCTATCGACTTCTTCTTCTAGTAGAGGATGTCTATCGACGACTTTTTGAGATGGTAAACTCTTTAAATATCTTGGGCCGAGTAAGTGTTTACGCCAATTGCGATCCTTTCACCACGATGGTCAACCAGAGTCTTTCGACTTAAATGATGATGAGGAACTTCAAATTAGACAGAAGACTTGAGAAGATTTCTAAAAAATGGCTTAGGTACCGATCATACGCTGTGTTTTAAGACTTTAACATAGTAATATTTTAGCAAATCAAAAGTACTCTATTATTCCCTTCAGAGCCTTTCCTTTTGTCTCTAATTAGTCTTTAACTAACAAATTTTCCTTACAATAGAACATCGTTGCAGGGCAAATGCCAAGTGTACTTTAGTTTCAACAGAAACAACAATAAGTAGTTACTAGATATTTCCAACGGCTGCGCCCGCGTGAAGGTCAAAAAATATTAAACATGAACAAAACCAACTCATTTATTTCAGTCTGGCCATTAAAAGGCAATTTTTAATGTCAAAAATTCTATATACTATCCATTCGCAAAGTAAGTTTGTAATTAAGGATAACGGACAAGAAACTCCGAACGTTCAACTGAGATGATAATTATCCTAATTTGTAATTGTGTACCACACCAATTCAAATTATTCATTTAATGTTTTAAGCTCCAACATACATTTGTAACCTTATAAAACAATGGATCAGGCATTACATTCATTTCTTAAATAGTGTGTTAAGCAATTAGGGTCATTGTTAACCCATTTGCTAACAAACATCCAAGCATCTAAACATACAGATTTTCACATTTTTAATATTAGTAGTGGGATGAAACTCCCCTCATTAACAGGTTTAATATAACAATAGCCATTTTAATCAGTCTTTCCAAGTAATTAAAGACTTTATTCTTTAGTTACTAAAGTATCTTTCGTTAACAAGTTTGCGAGGATCTTGAAGATGTCTTGTTTTCATACCTCTTTGGTTATTTTAATAATAAAACAGGTAAGTTTGTGGTTGGTAGTTGGTTTAATTATTATTAAGTATGTACGGACAGGACGAAACTTAGTGGGAGCACTGGGAGCTTTAGAATTTGTTTTAGCCAAAGTACACTTTATTGTATGTTCGTTTGAACTGTAAAGTTTTTTTTCAAGATTTTAGACTAGCCGAAGTTCATCGAGATATAATGTAATTTCATCATTATTTTCCTGCCTTATTCTCATGCTACTTTTGCTCGGCGCAATATGTTTTTAACGGTCAAGCTACTTTCGCTCTCTTCCATGTAATTTCTCACATAGTCCATCCGTTCTTTCTTTGGTCTTCCTTTCCGTATCCAAGGCTTACTTCACTAACTACTAGGCATAATCATCCCTTAAAGGTTTTATCCTCATGTAAACCAAGATTTTATTTTCAGCCGTTTACGTCTTTCGGTTATATTTGTATCGATGAGTGTAAACTACACTATACCCAAGTACCATAGATTACATCTCCTACAAAAAATAAGGAATAGGATTTGGGATCGACGCCATAAAAAGGCAGTTTTTAAACAAACAGACAGTTTTCAAAACAAAAGAAGATTTTTTGAAATCGGTCCAGGCGTCTTTGAGTAATCGGGGAACATACATAAAAAAAAAGATTCCGACGAATTGAGAACCTCCTCCTTTTTTTGAAGTCGGTTAATAAAAAAAAAAAGATTCCGACGAATTGAGAACCTCCTCCTTTTTTTGAAGTCTGTTAAAAAATCATTACCATACCTTTTTTGTCGTATATGATTTGGTCATTAAGTCAGAAAGTTGAAGCAATATCGTTCAATTAGATTTGTTTTTTTTTTAATCCATAGGCTCGTGCTTGACCACTATCTCACCAGATCGAATGCAATGAACTGGTCCATGAAAAAAAATGCCGATTCCCTTAGAGTATACGTGGTCATCATAAACTATACAGCTAGGTACATATGTAAGTATTTTAACATAGATTACCACGTACTTCGTGCAAGTAAATTACTAGACTTGGCTTTGTGCCTAACAATCTGATGCTGGAAATGGGTTAAGAGAATGGTCGCAACTAGAACCTGGTTACTAGAATTAAAATTAATACGTCTTATAAAGGAACATTACATGTCTCTGTGATCCTGTCCTTGTTTAAGCTGTATTGTTTTCTTGTTTGTATATTTAGATGTATGTAAGTATTTATGTATCTATTTTAGTAGTTTGTTTTTAGTACCTAATTGTATTTAGTAAAACTAATAGTATGATTTGAAATTTGCACCAAGTGTAACCCCATGTCGTGTCCAGGCTATCTCTATCCATTCAAGATTACCTGGAAGAGATTGCAGAACGCGATAAGGCCACCTGTTGTATGTTTCTTTAAATTTTAACGTTTCTTTTTGTGTTGTTTTATCTTGGTGTACAATAAAGTATATATAAATGAATATGTCTTTATTACTTATGTGATTTCTTTGTAACAAAAGGCGAAACTCTACAAGAGGGCTGTAGACAAGTGGCATTCTATCAATGATAACATAGCGACAGCAATTGGTTAAATTACAAAAATTTATGGGATTGTCAAACACTATCGAAATAACACTCAATAGGTATATCAATCCAACTGAGGGAACACGGGTGGGTTTTAATCAGTAAAAGTCTGACACGCCTACCCGCCCGCTTCACCCAGAGCAGGAGAAGTTATTGTATGATCAACCAAAAAAAAAACATCGACAATTATGTTCGAAAATGGAAAATATGTAAAGGAGTATTTTTAAGTAGTGCATCTCCCAAAAATTGTGTACTTAAAACTTTGACTCTGGAAACAATGCAGAACAACTGGCAAAAAAGTTGACGATGACGGATCAATACTTTTGAGGAAAGAACCACACAGATTTATGTGGACCTCCCCAGCACCAATACCATCTGCAGCATTACCACCTCTGCACCATTGTCTCTAGACAAGATTCCATTCCAAAAGCGATGGCGATGGTCTAAATGCCAATGTGTAAGGGATTGATCACGTGGCATTTCCCTAGCGCTTGATGATCCCATAATTTTTTGTCATTTTTAGGGTTCCGTACCTCAAAAGTTAAAAAAGGAACCCTTATAAGATCACTCTCTTGTCCGTCTGTCTGTCTGTATGTAGTGAGTAATCAGGATGCGACTCACATTTTCTCTTGAGTACCAGGGGCGAGTACTCTGGAGGCGTGACCTACCGCAGATGGTCCCAGACGCCTCGTAAGGGGTTGCCTGGTATAGTGTGCCGTCTTATATAACGTAAAGTTGGTGAAGGTGGCCACTATAGAAAATCTCAGTAGTTTAAAGGGGGGTGTCCGTCTGTCTGTCCGTGTGTCACCAACAACTTTCTCAGGAATGGGTGGACCTAGCAAGTTGAAATTTATACCAGATACTACAGTCCCTATTAGGTTTATAAAATCAAGGTCCTGGGTCAACACGATAAAAAGATATGGTCAAATTTAGATTTTCGCGAAAACTTGTTAGTATCAAATTTATCTTATTTTTCAACTTTTTTATTTTTTCTTCTTTTACTTGTGCTGTAAGACCTTGCTTTTAACCAAAATTTACAATTCTAAGTCAACCAACCGCAAGTACCCCTAGTGACCTAAAATCACGAAATTTGGCAAAAAGTAGGATCTTACAGCACACATAAAGGAAAAATTTCCAAAAATATAAAAATATTGAAAATTAAAGGGTTTCCCCATACATACATAGTTGACGCCAATTAACATAGTCCTCTGAGTTGTATGGGCGCTCATACAATTTAGAGGACTAGCTCGGGTAGGTACGGAACCCTCGTCGCACGAGTTCGACTCGCACTTGACCAGTTTTTTGGTTTTCACTGGATTAGGGCCTCTGAGTGACCATTGTTAATACGAAACCTCTTCAAACCCCAGAGGCTTCCATCTCATCAACCCTGTAAAATTAGAACTACCCTATTACCGCCAAATTAACTAACAAAGTTTAATCAAGAGAAGCCGGTTTAGAGCAGCTTCCTCATTAAAAGCAATTAACTAATTAATTTGATGTAATTTAACCTTATTGTGTAATTCAACTTAAAAGCAATCATAATAATAAAGACGTTGTTTACGGGAAATATTAAATAATTTATTATTTATTAATCGTTTAGTTTAGGGCGTAATGAAACGCTTTAGATCGTGGACCCCGGGCTGTAAATAAAATTACATTTTATCAGATTATAGCGTCCTCAAGCAAATTTCAGGCGGTTGTGATGGCGACTTTTGACCGGAATCGACGGAGGCAGATTGTCCGCTTAAAGGGGTACAGTGACCACGATCCCGGTAATGACGAACTGATTGAAGATGAATCATAATCTCCCTTTTGTCCCTGTTGGTGTTGGTGCAAGATGCTTTCTTTTTCCATTTCGTCCTATTACTGACTCACACATCTATTTCGTCCGTCAGTTAGATAACCTAAAAATATTGGGCACGTATTTTCCTTTTGCCACTTAAATAAAAAATTACGACGTTACAGTGCGTTGAAGTATCTGATGACGTCACAGTGTGCTACACTTCATACCGAAAAAGTGACGTCCAAGTTCCAACTCCTGAACTTTGATGCGCTTTATCTTTGATCAATTTTTATTTATTTGATTAGGAAAAAAATACGGGTCCAATATTATTTGATAATCTCACTGACGGACCAGGACCAGTACCCAGGAGACATCCCTATTCTGAATTTATAGCTCGCTCAAGAGAACTAAGCACACGAAAGACCCACACCCGCGTACCCACGCGGCACCCCGCGTTCGCCTCGTGAGCCAATAGCGAGATTCATTAGTCAGAGTGACATTAACATTTCGGGTGCTCAGTTATCTTGAGCGAGCTATAAATTCAGAATAGGGATCTTTCTTGGGTATAAAACTGATAATTATATTTAGTACGTCAGTGAGATTATCAAATAATATTGGACCCGTATTTTTTTCCTTATCAAATATTTTTTTCGTTATCTTGACCATGCTGAATTTCTTAATTCGACATTGCCTATATTATTCAAATCCCGTAGTCATTCATTTTTCAAGAGCAATTCGTAATGAATTCAAATCAAATTCTTTCATTTATTAACAATCTACTAACTTTAAAGTTGATCCAATCGATGTTGAGAACAGATTAACATCAAATCAAGAACCAATTTTGAAGTTAGCGTAACATTTTAACAAGTTCAATTGTACTTTAAATAATTGATCGTTACGATTTGGGAATAGACGTCTAAGGCTTGAAACACAATAAGTGGAAAACTTATTGACTTATACAGGGTTATTGGCCAACTTTGCTAGACCAACGAGCCAGTAATTTCTCTGGGAAACATGTCTTCTTCCCACTTCATCATTAATCATCATCATCATTGCAGCCAAAAGACGTCCACTGCTGGACATAGGCCTCCCCCAGGCGTCACCACATTGATCGATCCCGTGCGTCTCGCATCCAGCGCCTTCCCGCAACCTAAACCAGTTCACCGGTCCACCTAGTGGGAGGCCTTCCAACGCATCGTCTTCCGGTTCGAGGTCGCCATTCCAGAACATTTTGGCCTCATCGGCCATCCGTTCTGCGAGCAATATGCCCTGCCCACTGCCATTTAAGTTTCGCAATTCTTCAGGCTTATCGGTAACTTTGGTTCTCCTGCAGATATCCTCTTTCTGACGTCATCACGCAAGGAAACTCCGAGCATAGCCCTCTCCATTGCCCTTTGGGTGACTTTAAGCTATCTGATAAGCCCCACTGTGAGCGAACACGTCTCGATCACATAGGTGATCACTGGCAACACACACTGGTCATAGACTTTTGTCTTGAGACACTGCGGTAAATTGGACGAGAAGATACCGCGCAACTGCCCAAACGCAGCCCAGCCGAGTCGGATTCGACGGTTGACCTCTTTCTCGAAGCAACCCAACTAGCCAACTAACCAACTGGACTGTTTGTCCCAGGTAGACATAATCGTCTACAACTTCGAGAGTAGAGTCTTCGATCTTGATAGGAGTGGAAGTTACATGAGCATTTACCACGACCTTGGTTTTGTCCATGTTCATTTTAAGATCCGCTCTTTCGGAAACTATACTGAGGTCATCGAACATTGTACTGAGGCTCTCCATGGTCTCAGCCATGACCACTATGTCGTCGGCAAACCGAAGGTGAGTGATGTACTAGCCAGTAAAGTTGATGCCTAGCCCCCTCCAGTCCAGAACCTTGAAGAAATCCTCAGCGCAGCAGTGAACAGTTGTCTGTCTCACGCCGTGCTTGAGAAGGATTGGTTTCGAGGTATGATCCTGAAGACGGACTGACATGGTGGCGTTTTTGTAACACTTCAACACCTCAATGTACCGGTAGTTGATCTGGCACCGTTGGAGAGAATGCAGTACTGCCCAAGTCTCGATCGAAACGAAGGCTTTTTCGTAGTCCAGAAACGCTAAACCGAGAGGCAGATTAAAATCTTCGGTCTTCTGTATGCTTCTGCCGCAGCGTATGTATGTGGACTATGGTGCTAGAGCCTTTTAGGAATCCGGCTTGTTCGGGAGGCTGGAAATCATCAAGCCTGCGCGCGAGACGATTCCTGATGACTCTGGAAAACAACTTGTAGACAGGCTAAGAAGTGAGATGGGCATAAAGTTCTTCAGCCGGGCTTTGTCGGCCTTCTTGTAGAAGACTACCACCACACCCCTGCACCATGCCTGTGCCGTCTGTGTATCTCTGAAATTAACTCTTTATTGAAAATCTATTTTAATAATTATTCAAGCTAAATCAATATAAAAGTTGCTCAGAAGCGGTATTTACATGCTCAATAGTTTGAGCTGAATGCGTCACAGACCTTATTCCGACAATAGAAAAGTGTCTATTATTCATTTATAAACCGCTTGTTTAAGTCGTTTTAGCGCAACTATTTGTGGTACAGATTTATTTAATTACTAAGAACCAATTTGTTTTATTTGGAACAAATACTGCTATTGTAAAGTGATGCTCCAATGGTTTGTAGTAGGCCGTTAACAATTTGTAATTGAAGATTATGATTTTAAGCCTATTGCCAATTATCTGGTTCAATTTATACCAGAGCATTTTCAAAGGAGCTTCGAATAGGTAAGATCCAATAACACTCATTTAGGCTTGAGATTCTGAACTAGACCTTAACCTAAGTTAGCAAAATGATCTGCTTAAATGATTAGGATGGTAGGTACGGTAAATTAAGATTCAAATTTTAAACTATCGTTTAGAAAAAAGAGACGTAAAACATTTTAAAATAATCCTGTCCTAATTCCTTCATTGGTTTTGTTGGTTGGTTTAGTTTTTATTTTTATTTAACAACTAGCTTTTCGCGTGACTTCGTTCCCATGGTCTAGCGAGCTCATAGGAAAGGCAACAAAAAAACAACTGACACTTAGACTGAAAAATGACTGACTGACTGAAAAATAACACTCGGTATTAGTTCAGCTTAGTATCAGTGGAAATGTCATAAAACCAAGCACCAATTTAACCTCAAATACATCTGTTTACACCGGTTCTAACATATATTTGACACCAAAACATCTTGCCACAAAGTCTCAATCCAAATACAATTTTATCAAAATACATCGTCATCCACACACAACACAGATTTATCTTCATTACATCTATAAACTCTATTAGGTAAGCCACCACACTTCTATTAGGGTTGGAACGGATTTCGTCTCCGCCTGCGTAAATGCGGCATTTCAGCAAGAAATCGTACGTCCGCATTCGCGAATGCCTCCGCAAGTTTTAAGCGGAATTTTGATGGAGGTCTAATAAAGATATTACCAAGTTTCATGTTTTTTTAGCGTGTGGAAATTGTCATGGATGTCATCCGCCTCGGGGCGAGCGGAGGAGTCAGTCGAAATCTAATTGACTAAACCCACACGGTGTTCCGCAGCTACCTACGTATCTTACAGAAATAAAATCATTTATCATTTACCTTCAGCTGTTTTTGTCACTGCGTTGCCAGGTACAGTACCAATTAAGTTACTGTTTAGTGGAGCTAATGTCTTATTATTGTATGCACTAGCAAATGCACTATCACATACACTTTTACATATACACTTACACACATCCTCACTACACTCTCACATCCATCCTCACACACACTAACACCCTCACAGTTTGACTACGCACAGATTTCCACACTCGAGAAATACTCTCAACATCATCTTTAGATGATGATCTTTACTTTCATATCTTTCTTTCTATTTGTTATTTTTAACCAACTACTTGTACTGATAGTGTTATTAATTATTGCTATATTATGGAAGATCGGAGTCTCCTAACACAAGCATTATTTGCATAAAAGGAGGCTCCAAACACTGAACCCATAAGTAAACTGAAGCATCAATAAACTTTTAACACACTTGCTCATAAAGTGGCTCTAATTTCACCGCAATTAGGCACATAATGACACCTGTTATCAAACTGTGACTTTTTCATTGCTATTATTCACAAGTGAGTTATAGAGATTTTTTTTTTTTATTGGTTGAGTTGCTTTGTTCTTAAAAAAAGTTTCGATACAAAAAAGATCGTTCTCAATAGTACAAATGCAACACATTTCATGCAACTTCGTATTTAAATAGATATTTTCAACTTGTACGTGTTTAATAAATAAAACTTTCACTCAAAAATATTTTTTGTTTTTATCTGTAATAAAGAAAAGTTGAAATTCCCCATTTTGTACGTGGCTAAAACGCTATCCGCGAAAAGCCAAAAAAAAGATAACTCATTATTTTTAGTCTATGGCCGATCGCCATTGTTAGATGCGCGCGCATAGGAAAACTGATTAATTTTGCCCGCCATTGCGAAAAAAATTTCACAGCTCGTTTTTACTGTTGGAAATGATTTTTTAGTATTATTTTCTTCACAAGTGTGTTGAAAAACGTCGTATGATACACGTGTGTATTGATGATTACCGTCCTCGGCTCTCTTAAGACCCTCACCTAACGGCTCGGGTCTCAATGGCGCCTCAGCGGTAATCACCAACATTACACACTTGTACCATAATGTACTATTATTTTATTTATTTGATAGAGAAATCACACAGTTTAACTATAGATAACAAAGTTGATTTTTTCTTTGAAATAATGTTAGTTAATTTATTTTTCTTCAAACAGTTAAACAAAACTAATGACAAAGATACACATCCGAAACTAAGTTATTTCTCTCTTTGTGGTCTCTTTCGGAAGTTAGTTTCTGATTTCGTAAAAAGTTTTCGACTTTTCGACAATCACTAACGCTAATAGAATTTGGTCTACAGCCTAAAATCGATACCTCTACAAAGATGGCTTCCGTAACATCCCTAATTTCTATTACGTTAAATGAAACATGAAGATGGCTTGTAACAGAATTCAGAACTCCTCGCGTTTCATGTCAGGAGGAAGCGAAAATTAGATGATGTCAATGTAGAAGTTGAGCAGAAATACCATAGAATAGTTGAATCATAAAGGAACTCATTCCTCAGGATTTAATAGAATATACATTTCTAGGAAAGACTTTGTATTCTTCTACAGAGTTATTTATAAAACATTAACAACTTATCTGGGAGTGTAAGTACTCTTAATTATGTAAATAAAATGCTATGGGACCAAACCTGTTCTTTTTTTAAATATGAGTTTCTTGTATTTCATACATATTCATCGAATAAATACATATTGCATTTTGAATGAAACAGTCGATTTATTTTTTGATGTTTTGGTGTTAGTCTCATAGTAAACATGAAGCTTCCACTCTCTGAAAGGTTGTCAGTGTTTTCCAGGCAACCCTGAATAATTAAAAGGATTACGTTAAAATTGTGTGGATCGATACAATTAATCTCAGACACGATGTTTACATATTTCAAGGCATAACCGGCATTAGTTCAATGGCAGTTTTTCTGAAGCTCACATCTTTGAATATATGCCTAAATTAATATTCCTTCTATTGTTCCTGTAAAAATGGCAGTCACTCTATATTATATACTGTATGTATTCAGCTACATCCAGTACCAATCTAGGCGTTGTTGAGTTATGCGCTTACCAACACATTCTGTGATTCATTTTTATATTATAGATAGATATCGATTACGGCCCATTCCCTCTCACAGAGAGGAGGCCTGTGTCTCAGCAGTGGGAACATTAATAGCCTGATGATGATGATCATGACGATTGTTACTAATAATTAGAGATGCTCCGACTAGTCGATAAAGCCGACTATCCGGCCATTGTCAAAGTCGGCGATTATTCGGCAAAGAGCGCTGACTTTGTTTGAATTTCTCAATAAAATGTACATAGGAGGGCAAAAATTTCATACACGAGTCTTTCTTTTTGACTTGATTAAATTTTAATTTCACTATAATGGACAATAATAGTATTTTAAATAGGTAACCTCTAGGCAAGCGTGCTACACCGTCGATCACATCATCGCTTACCACCAGGTAAGATAGTGGTCAAGCGCGAGCCTAACTATAATAGAAAAAAAATTAACTTCTTATTTTTTTCACATAACCGGCCGAATTCATAGTCGGCATATCTCAACTAATAATATTCATGCCCATGCAAATCGCGATTAGCACAAGTTTTGGCTGTAGAGAGTTCTGTTTAGCTATAGTCAGAATAGTCACCGGCTCTCAATTTCTGTGACAATCACTGACAATACTTTTCATACAGACCAAGACTTTAATGGTATTTGCAATTTTCACTTTGGACTGGGAATATAAGTATTCCATTTATATCAAAGAGCACCGAAGACACACTTAGTATTGACCTCTATGAAAAAATCAAATCAATATTTGTATTTTCAGCCTAAAAGAAAATATGCCAAAAACCATTTAGCTATTCTGGAAATATACCAACAAACAATAAACTACCCACTTGAAAATAATAAACATAAAACATTTATATCAATAAAACCTCATCATAAATAAAAAGAAAGCTTACGAATTCTCTGCGCGAACTTAAACTGCTGTTACCCCATTTCGAAGTTCTTAACTGCGAAATTATTCATGAAAATGTAGGTACACGCGTACATCTAACGTGATTTGTCGTTTGCGAATCACACTAGCTAGTCGGTATACGTGACGACTGCCAATAAGGGTTGTCACCCTTATTGGCCGTGGTTTGTTTTACAATGTCTTTGAGAACGCACCTGTGTGTTTATGTCCTACGCATCGGTTTGAATGAATTTAGAGAGATATAGGTGGAAAACGTTTTTAATAAGGGTTCTATACTAAGGTCCCGTCAGAGTCTGCGATAAAATACTTTTAACGTACTTTTTACGTAATTTCTCATTTGCGAATCACACTAGTTGGTATGCGTTGATTGCTAATAAGTTCACACCGTGTTTTTACCCGACTGCCGAAGGAGGGTAATGTGTTTATCAGTCTATGTATGTATGTATATTTGTTCCTATTTGGCGTTCTAGAGACCAAATGCTTTAGCCGATTTTGATGATTCTTACGTATATCGATTCGTCTTATCCTTGCAAGTGTCAACTAGCTACATTAAAATTGGAATATAGAAAAATGGCGGCTTTTGAGCGCCATATTTGTGGGGGGGATACATATTCGCGACTGATTGACCAAAACCAAATGTATCCTCCGACTGCACATCTTAATTTTCTTCTTCTTTACATCTTTTTAGGTAAGCTTAAGCAGTCGGGTTTTTTTATTGTATCCCTTAAATTTATTTTGTTTTACAATGTCTTTGAAAACGCATCTGTGTGTTGCCCTACGGTTGGTTTGTGTGAAGTGGATATACTCGTAGGTGGAAAAGCTTTTTATAAGCTTTTGGTCAGTGGGCCGTTCCACCTTCCACCAAGTCGGTAAATTGATTACAATCAAACACCGGAAGTGTTTGATTGTAATCAATTTACCGACTTCCTGGTGTTCGACTGAGCTGAATTTTTGAGAACATGTTTACTTCTCAAAAAAAAATCTCCTCCTCTAAATATGTAGTATTAAACAAAGTGTATATCTCTGTTTTGCCGCTTACTTCGTTTAAAACATGCAAAGGATTTTGATACAGATATTACTCATAGAAAGAATGATAAACAAACAACGTTTGAATATATCATTTGTCCCGTGCAAAGATGGGACTAACAATATAAATGCTGGATTACAACTTGTCTTGTTAACTTATTAGATGGTAAATAGTGATGATGCCTCCTGTTTGAAATTTATCGCCGTTTATGAACGTCTGAGACACCTAAGTAATCGCAGATGCATCCCACAGATACAGATCTGAAAAATGTCGCAGTAGCCCACAGTGGCTAAGACCTCGCTTCTCGTGCTTGAGTCCGTGCTTGGGTTCAAATCCGGGCAAGTACCAATGTGGCTTTTTGCATATGGCAAATGCATATGTACTTTCTAAGTTTATCACAGGCAACGGTGAAGGAAAACATCGTGAGGAAACCTGGACTTGTATAGTTAACTAGCTTCTGCCCGCGGCTTTGCCTGCGTAAAAAGTGTTTAATTATCCCAAAGGAATACAATACACATCCTATGTCCTTCCTAGGGTCTTAAACTACCTCCATGCCAAATTTCATCTAAATCGGTGCAGTAGATCCAGAGATTACCCTCTACAACCGCACAAACTCATAAACTTTACCTTTTAATTTTACCTTTATAATATTAGATAGATGTAAGTCTGGATTAGCCAAGTCAGAGACCTATGGGGTTCCCAGAGGCGGTTTAATTAACTTTGACACCAGATGTGGCCACATCCTCTCACAAAAAGAAAGAAAGCAATTAAAGAAATTTTTTTCCGTAGTCACACCGGCACCCGTACCATTCAACCTCAACTTTGCTTGAAGGTAAAAATAGGTAAGTTGATATAATTTCCTTGAACACTTTCCCTTACAAGAAGCTCTATAGCATTTCTGACAAATAAGTTACAATTTACTAGAAGGGCTTCCTTATTCGAAACTATATTCGTTCGAAGCCAGCTTAAGAGCCAACATGAGGTCACATTTGATTAGCACGAGGACGTTGAGACCACGTGAGTGAACTGTGTTTCTTCATTGAGGTTATATCTTTTTTTTGGGGTAAGAAATCATCTTAAGACTTCACCCGCTCTGGGTGAAGCGGGAGGGCATGACAGACTTTTAGTGACTAAAACCTACCCGTTTTCCTTCAGCTGCTTGAGCTAGGGCCGCGGGAACTCTCTTTCAAAATTATCCGCGACCCAGACAGGCATCGCCCCCGCGGATTCCTTCAGTTGTTGCTGACATTTCCTTGAGGCGCGCGTGGAACACAGCGCGCTGTCGTCTCTGGTCTGGTCCTTAGGACTACTAATTACTCGCCTTCCGCAAGCCCGTGCCTACGGTGGCCGGGAATCTGCCTGCGATTCCCGACGCCCAAGAATTGAAGGTATACCTGAGTATAATATAGTAGCACTCACGTTATCCCTGTAGCAGTTGCAAACGTACACATCGAAAATGAACTGGAGTTTCCCTATCCAGTTAGTAAAAAATGGACAGAAAAGTGTCAGTGATAAAACGATCGTGCGGTCAGTGGAAAGTTTTATTTTGCTAGGATTCTGATAAGACCACGTCACAGCCTTACAGTGTAATTTTGTCACTAGGGTCTCTCGAAAAGAAGCCGGTATTAGCGCACAGTCACTTTGTCTCTTCTTTATTTTTTATTTTACACCAAGATAATGCATTTCAACAAATTGGCAACAAAATTAATAAACAATGGCAAGTTCACTTTGTCTCTCTCTCTACAGAGTAGTTCGTGAGGGCTAAGTCCATTCTCTAGCCCGAAATAGTACATTTTATATTAGTTCATTTTTTTTAAATATATTAACTAATTTGTTTCTCAAATGAGTAACTTAATATCTTAACTGTGGGGTTGTTAACGTTAAATCAGCTAAATTCTCTCACTTCCTTGTACACAACAAGGAAGTGAGAGAATTTGACTGTGTCAAAGTAACATCAAAGTACAGAACTTTGATGTTACATAACCGGTAACTGGTAACTTGAACATAACCGGTGGATTGAGAGTGTACCAGGGTGAACTGTACACATCTGCGTACCCGTTTAGAGCATAATGGCGAGATAAAAAAATAAACAGACACGATTTTGAAGTGTTATGTTGCATATATCCGTAGTTCTTCATCAGATCTATACCAAATTTAAATGGGACCATTTCGGAATAAACGTCTTGCGAACAAAAAAATAATTTAGCATATCAGTTTATATATGACTGAGTTATGGCCGAACATACATAAAAAAAAACACCTAAAATCCGAATTGAGAACATCTTTCCTTTTTTTGGAAGTCGGTAGAAATAAAAATATTTCTCCATTAATGCATTTATATTATATTGATATAAAAATGGCTTAAACTAGCGTTTATACCCACATTTTTCCAGCTACGTTTAAAGATAAAACCTTAGGCCAAGGAAACAGTCGCTTTATTCCATATTCCGGATAAAAAAACAAGAACCCTAATAATACATCATAGCGCCAAAAATATCCAATTTATAAGGCATTACATCTGGAATATACCAAACAAAGGAGGCGTATGATTTCCAAAGGCAAACAGTTGCTCATTCCCACGGAAAGTAGTCAAGTACTAGGAAAACCGATATTATAATAATTATAGCGCCTACCAGACTCCTTTGTAATGGTCTTCGGTATATTAGGAAATGGATAAAAGGAAATGTATAAAAAGGTTTAGTAAAGATTTATATATACTAATCGACGACCTGAGTCTATGTTTTCTCTTTCACTTTAAGGGCCTTCCACCGCTTTGGTGCCGTAAAACGGTTACTTTCTAAATCATACTCCTTAATAACGGCTAGGTTAAAAGGTTTGAAATTGTAGTTTATGCAACAGTTTAAGGTTGTAACTTAAAACTTTTATTCAAGGTAAACAAAAAATGGCGTCACGGCGCAGTCGCGGAGGATTCAAATGTCGCGTCCGTTCGAAATGACGATTCGGGGCGCTCTCTCCGCGCCGCATGCATCCCCGCGGCTCGGCCTGCTCTCGCGCGCGGGGGGGCTGCGGGCGGCGGAGGAGGGGGGCATCGCGTGATGGCTGCGACGCGTTGCAATCACAGAGTAGCACAGACCACAGCCTACTTGAAATTATTTTTTCCCGCGCTATATCCTCCCCCTCTAGCCTAACAAAGTGTCCCCACAGTTGGGCTAGTCTAAATACCTACGCGGTCTACCACGTTTGCGTTTTTCGCGAACGGGAGGCTCTACTTGACCCGCGAAGGGCGTGAGGTGCGAAACGTGATACTTTCCTACGTTCGTCCCGGTCTGTATGTTCTCCAGACCATAAGTGGTTGGGCTGATAACTTTCCCTATCTTGTATGGGCCGTCACGGCGCGGGATAAACTTCGCGGTCTGTCCGCGGCCTGCGTCGTTAGGTCCCTGCGTTTTCAATAGAACTAGGTCGCCTACCTTGTACTCTGGTGGCAGCCTCCTCTTTTGATCAGCGTTCTCCTTCTGGACGGCCTGCGCCTTCTCGTGAATATCCCTAGCCTCGTCTAGGGTAGCAGCCATTTTCTTTAAGTAAGGTGTAATGCTGGGCACGAAGTTATCGTTTTCCATGATAGCCCTCATGTCTATCGCGGCGTCGGAAGGGGCTCGTAACTCTCTCCCGAAGGTGAGGTATGCCGGTGAGAATCCTGTGCTACTGGTGATAGCGGAGTTCATTGCAAACCTGATTGCGGCAAGGTGGACGTCCCAGGTGGCATGATCGTGGCCTACGAGTATGGCTAGTTGAGGTTTCAGGTCACGGTTCTTCCTCTCTATCGGGTTGGCTTCAGGGTGATAATAGGGTGTGAGTGACTGGCTAATCCCCAGCACATGACACACCTGTTGCATGACCTCGCTTACGAACTGCACACCGTTATCACTGATAAGGCGGCGTGGCACTCCATACCTGAGAAACACTTCGTTCGCGAGCGTCTGAGCACATTCAACGCTGGTGGCATTCTCCAATGGAAACAATTCCACCCAGCGCGAGCAGACGTCCTCGACGATCAGCACCCACCTGTTCTTCCTAGGCGTTTCTATTAGTGGACCGAACAAGTCCACGGAAACCACCTCGAATCGCCTCGCCACAGCAGGGGTTTGTAGCAATCCGGCTGGTTTGCGGTTGTCAGCTTTATACCTCTGGCAAGGCACGCACTCCTTTACGTAGTTCGCGATGAACGTGCGCATGCCAGGCCAATAATACCTAGCTCGAACGCGGCTCAATGTGCGCTCCACGCCGAAATGGCCAGCTGTGGGCGCATCATGGAAGTCAGCCATGACTTGTCTGCGTTCATGTTCAGGAACAACCAGGCAACAGTCTTCCCCATCGTCAGACTCCAAGCTATATCTGTATAGGATACCGTCAGAAATAGTGTACCCGCGGTCAGACCAAGGTCTCCCCCTAGAAGGTTCGTCGGACTCCATGTCCTCAATAATCTTACGAACCTCTGGGTCTAATAGCTGATTGCTGCGGACATCGCCACTGTTCCTCTTCGGCATATCGATGACCGTCATACATAGGTCACACTCGTTCTGGTCGCCTGAACAAACGGGTCGCGACAAAGTATCTGCGACTACGTTTGAGCGACCGGGTGTGTACTCGATGCTGAGATCGAACTCTTGCAACGTCAGGGCCCATCTGGCCAGTCTACCGCTAGGCGACCTTTGACTCATCAGCCACCTCAAAGGCTGATGGTCAGTCCTAACGACAATCTTTGCGGTTTCTACATACCCGCGGAACTTACCGAGTGCCCACACAACGGCGAGAGCCTCTCGCTCGGTCGTGGAGTAGTTCCTCTCAGCGCTCGTGAGGAGTCGACTTGCGTACTCGATTGGTCTCTCGTCATGTCCCTCCCCCTGCATTAGAACAGCTCCCAGGCAATAAGCACTGCTATCAGTACAAAGGACAAAGGGCTTCGATTCGTCCGCCTGGCGGAGAATGGGAGCGGAGATGAGCAGAGACTTGATGCGTTCAAACGCCTCCTGTTGCTCGGCGTCCCATCGCCAAGAACTCGACTTCTTCAGGAGGATAGTGAGGGGTCTCGCGATTTCTGCATAATTATTAATAAAGCGTCGGTACCAACTCGACGTCTGTAAGAAGCACTTCAAGTGTTTCACGTTCTGAGGGGCGGCCATGTTGTCAACAGCTGCGGTCTTGTCTGGGTCTACCCGGATTCCACCTGGGACAATGAGGTGTCCTAGGAACTTGACACACTCCCTTGCAAAGACGCTCTTGTCCCTGTTGACTCTTAACTTGAACATGGCCAGTCGCTCAAAGACTGCCTCCAGGTCAGCCAGGTGCCTCTCGAAGGGGCCTGGTGACAGCAAGATCAGATCGTCCAGGTACGTCAGGAGTTCCACTCCCTTCAGGTTAGAACGGAAGCGATCCATCATCCTTTGGAAGGTGGCTCCGGAATTTCGCAACCCCATCGGCATCCGCTTGAATCTAAAGGTGCCGAGTGGTGTTGTGAACGCTGTCTTGTCTTGATCCTCTGGGCAGACGCCCACCTGGTAGTAACCTGAGCGAAGATCAAGAGTGGTCATATACTCACTGGTTTTGGCAGCGTGCAGTATATCTTCGATACGCGGGAGGGGATACCGGTCTGGCTCGGTTACCGCATTAAGCTTCCGGTAATCTATACATAGCCTTAAACTTCCGTCTTTCTTACCCACGAGTACGACATTGGAGGCCCAAGGTGACTCGCATTCTTCAATTATGTCGTCCTGCAGCAGCTTATCAAGCTCCTTCTGCAAGGCCTCTTTCTTGACTTGAGACATCCTGTATGGTGGACAAGCAATAGGTTCTTGTTGTGGACTCACCTTTATACGATGCGTAGCGAACTCCGTCGCCGGTCCGACGCGCGCAAATTGCGGCGCGCGCTCTTCAATGAACGCGTTGAGGGTATTGCGCTGCTCGGGGGTTAACTTGCAACCTTCGTCCGATCGCAGCGATAGCTCATTGGAAGATGCGGTGTTCAATAAGCCTGTATCGTCAGAGTCGAGAGTGTATGTGTAAACAAAGTCATAACAGTTTTCCGGACTGTCCGAGAATGCCCAAGTACGACGGGCGACGTCAATTATGATGCCGGCCCGCGTTAAAAAATCGATGCCTAGGAGTGTCCTAGTATTGCTGCCAAGCAACACTAGGAACTGGCACGCCACCCTACGATCTTTAATCGTGATCTCTACCTCGGCCGATAACAGGTCTCTCCACCCTTGTGTTCCGTCAGCCAGACGCACGAAACGTTTTGTTTCGGTAAACTGAACTCCCGAGTCTACTAAAACTCGGTGTAAGAGGGGGCTCGCAATGCTATGCGTGGCGCCAGTATCTACAATCGCCACGCCGTTACGGCCCATGACACTAATATTTACCATCGGGTGATTGTCGCGCGTACTCATATTCGTAATACGAACGCACGAATCCATATCACTCGTACTAGCGTAATTATTACTCCCTACATCGACATTATATTGTATACAAAAATCTATATTAACATTGTTGAAAGATGTTTTGTCGTCGGGTTTCGACGTTGTTTTCACGCAAACATCACATTTCGACCTCACGACGCCCTGTTTGCCACAACCATAACAACGTAACTCCCTGGGTGTATTATTGCTATTAGTCTTATTAGAGGTAGCCTTTTCGCGATTACGACACTCGTCACTAACATGACCAAAAAGCTTACAATAACTACAACGGGGTCTATTTCTGTTGTTGCAACGCGACGCATTCGCACTCGTGGTAGCAGAACTCGATTGAGTGAGAATGCGGTCGGTGGTAGTCACCGCCGTTGTTTTGGTCGAAGTACCATTATTATTATTTATCGTATCAGAATTATTTACCTTAGACGCCTTGTAGGTATCCTCCGCGATCCTTGCCTTATACAATAATTCGTCTAACCTACGAACACTGTCTCGCGGCACTCTTTTCACTACGCGTCGGTGTAGTAAACCGTAACAAATGTCCACCTGCACTGTTTCTTCAAACGTGTACGGTAATTTAGCAATTAATGCGCGCACTTTACATATAAATGTTTCTGCACGTTCTTCCCCTTGTTCTCTGGCGAATATTTCCCGCAGGGTTAGGTGCGCGGGCTGCGCCACGCCGTATGTCGCGCGGAGCCGCGCGATCGCGTCCGCCCACGTAGGTACCGATGCTTTCACGCCGCGCCACCACACGGCGGCTTCGCCCTCCAACAGCATGGGCAACCCACGTAGGGCATGCTCGTTGCTTACCGCTGCACACTCTTTGTAAATCTCGACGGCGTCCAGGAATGCTTCCAGGACTTCGGTGTCCTGAGACGACCCGTCGAATCTCGCCGTGCACTTTGTGAAGTTCGCGTCACTGCACGGCGTGGCTGCGACAGCGGCACCTCCGCTGGTCGCGTTTGATGATGGAGAGGCTCCGACTGGGGTGGAGGCCCTGAGGTCACCGCTGGACGTCATCAGCGTGTTGATGAGGCTTCTATTGGCTTCCACTTGCGCACGCGTTATCGTCTCGATTAGCGTGGATAAAAAGTCTGAAGGGATCTGGGGAACTGGTTGAAGTGTCGGCCTCGAGCCGGCGCTCGCGGCATCGTCCGCGTGGCCACGCTCGTCGACTCGCTCCTCTTCGGTGAACGTGACGTTATCTTCATCTTCTCCACGTTGTTGACTCCTCGTTGTCGGCATCTTCACGTTAGTGATGACAACGGATATACGGATTCGGCCACTAGTTGGGGCGCCAGTTTAAGGTTGTAACTTAAAACTTTTATTCAAGGTAAACAAAAAATGGCGTCACGGCGCAGTCGCGGAGGATTCAAATGTCGCGTCCGTTCGAAATGACGATTCGGGGCGCTCTCTCCGCGCCGCATGCATCCCCGCGGCTCGGCCTGCTCTCGCGCGCGGGGGGGCTGCGGGCGGCGGAGGAGGGGGGCATCGCGTGATGGCTGCGACGCGTTGCAATCACAGAGTAGCACAGACCACAGCCTACTTGAAATTATTTTTTCCCGCGCTATAACAGTCATATAATAGGGGGTAGGGGTTATTAAAACACGACCGTAGGTTGATAATAATGTTACGCGAGTGTAATTAATACCTAATTATATGCCATTGCATACACTATTTTATCTTCACTCATACAGTTGAAATAAAACAAAAGTGGAAACGGGAAAAAATATGTAGTATAGCGGGCAATTTAGATTCTCATTGCGCATGACAGCGCAGCGCGCGCATCCATAGACACTATTTTTCTATATTAAGTCAATGAGCACAATAAATTAAAAAGAAAAAGTGTGCTATAAAAAATAAAAGCTATTTTTCGTTCCACTTGCTCAAAAAAGTGACATTCTATGCCACAAAAAGCGAACATAACAATAGAAAGAAAATTGTACTGAATTTCATTCATCCTCTAGGGGGAGAATGTGATTTAAATTTGGAATACTTACCGAAATTTATACTGAACTACATCTGTGTTTACACCATTGAGTGTGTATATAAAGCATTATACATCTTTTTGAAAAAGGAAAAACCATATTAAGCAGTTAAATTAACAAAAATATAAAACTTAATCCATCAGAGCCACGACCATCAACTTCCGGCATCTTATCTTCGTCCGTAACTCACGATGCACCACCACCACTATCTCCGACGTATACTATCTACAATGAAACGCAAGTTCCTCAGACGCAAGAACAGAGAAATACTCAAATCAACTCATAAACAATAAATGTACAAACAAAAATGTAACTCTCTCTATCAATAATTGGACCAATGTTTCGAATGTTAACTTTTCGCAAATGGTACGAAAAGTAGAGTATTTTCCTCGGTGATAAAGAAATCGCTTTATCCCCTTGGTTAATAATCTTCTATTATGATGCAGTTGTTTGAAAATCGAAGGAAAATGTTGCACTGTAATGGTTTTTTTTTTAATGTACCTATTCACGAATATAAAGTAAGTGTTTTTACAATATTTTTTGTATTCATATATGCGGAACATTACGTTGTGAGTGTAGAGAAAAAATATTATATAATTTATTATTGATTCATGTACATTATTTGTGAAACATGTTTCTTTAGTGTAATCAATAGTTTTGCTTTAAAACAATGATTAACAACGCGATATTTTTTCGGTACTTTTGGATACTCCTCCAAAACGACTTGGATGTTTAATAATATTTTTACACAGAAAAAAAATATGGCTAGAATTTCTTTATAACTGAAATAGCATATTTTATGTAAATCAAAGAATATTTTACAAACAAAACTGTCCAAAGGGAGGTTCGATATTGATATTCTGGGTCATCAGGAGTGTAAAATGACTACTAAGCAAGTGTCCTTCACCGCTGTCCACATCATCGCTTACCATCAGGTGAAATAGTAGATGATAGAGAGAATTATGCAAAAATGGTAAAAGAGTCTCTTGCCGGTTCTTCTCCATAAGAAATAAACTTTCGAGTCACGCCTTCTGGTATTTTAAAATAGTTTTATTTAAATATAATAATAATAATTTAATTCATCGAAAAGCCTGTCTTACAAACATTCATAAAAATTATAAAAAGCTTCAAACATTTGGTCATTTTTAGATACTCTGACTCCTAAAAAAGGTGTATATCCCTTTGACTTAGGAGTCAGGCATATGAATTTGAATGTCTCGGGCATATGTTGCATGCGAAGCATAAAGCCAGTTGTAATTATTGTAATACTTTGGAGATTATTGACTCCTAAACTAGGTGTATATCCCTGTGACTTAGGAGTCAGGCATATGAATTTGAATGTCTCGGGCATATATTGCATGCGAAGCATAAAGCCAGTTGTAATTATTGTAATACTTAGGAGATTATGTCTAGCTGTGGACGTCTTACCGGTGATTATGAATAAGACGGCTTTTTAGTGCCTTGAGGTTCTAGTTATTTAGGCGAAGTTTTTATAGTCTGTTATCGTCAGTTTTACCTCTGGTCTGGCCTTGTATTCTAAGTAATTTCCTCCACTTGATTCAAGTTGACAGTTATAGCTTGTAATTTTAAGTCATAGCGACTGACTCGAGTAGAGTGGAGAAAATTTCCTTCAAAACGTCTCATTGTGTGATTTAGACCCTGCAATGATTTTTAAATTTAGATTTTTAAAATCATACAGTCCAAAAAAAAAACTGTGAGACAACTACGGGTTTTTTTTGCCTTTGTTATCTGCGATATATACGTATTAATGAATCAATTGACACACAATATTTATTTATTTACATATGTACATTATTATTTACAAAATAATATTAAAACTTAAATAAGAATAAAAATATGTAAAATTACACCTAATTCATCAAAATCGGTTTAATAGTTTCGGCACTACGGAGGAACATACATAAATACAAACACACCTACATAGACTGATTGATTGAAAGATTTATTGATTGATTATTACTTGATTCTGCAGCGCATCGGGCATGTTTTCTTACCTTTGTTACTAACAACTATGGACATGTAATTAGTCTGCAAAAAATGTTTTAATTTATTTTTATATACTGCTAAAATCATAACCCACGAAGGGTTATGATTTTAGCAGTCTATCAAAAAGGGTCAGTAACCAAACATTTTTAGAATTTGCCGAACTACGTTAAGATCAAAGGACTAACTTTTATAAAGGTACTGACCGTCTTTGTGTTTCAAGATAAACATAAAAGCAATTACTGAAAGACGGGCATCCCTAGGTGATGCGAAAATATTTGAAAATATCCTTTAAATTTTCTTTGAGATTAAAACCATACCGGTGATAGTGAACGCGGCAAGAATTTCCCTTACTAATAAGCAATATATACCTACTACGTATATATTGCTTTTGCCTGTGATTTCACTCCCGTGGCTTGCCTCGCAGGCGTCGTGTATGTCGTGGTGGCCCAGTGGCTAAGACCTCTCGTGCTTGAGGTTGTGGATTCAAATCCAGGCAATTACCAATGTGACTTTTTTAAATTCATAAATGTACTTTGTATAAAGATAAACATCTTGGACATCACAGGGAACGATGAAGGAAAACATCGTAAGGAAACCTGGACTTATATAGTTAACATAAGTCTGGAATAGCCAAGTCAGTGGTCTGTGGGATTTCCAGAGGTGGCTTAATTAACTCTGACGCCAGAGGTGGCCACACCCTCACATGAAAGAGAAAGATCGTGTATTTTTGCGCGATAAAGAAGATGTAGTGACAAAAATTAAAAAGAGTTACCTTTGACAGTTTGGTGATGTTGAGAGGATGAATGAAAGGCGACTAACACAAGGTAGACGTGACTGGCAGCGCCGAGAATAGATGCCCTAGAAGGTCATCATCATCATCATCACTGCTGGGACACACCTTCTCTCTGTGAGAGAGAGAATGGGCCTAAATCCACCACGCGGTCCCAATGCTAGTTGGTGGATGTCACATATGTCTTCAAATGATTGGTTCTAGGTCATGCCAGTTTCCTCACGATGTTTTTCTTCAAGGTTTTTAGAGCAATGTTGATAAAATTTACACAAAGTAAAACTTACACTGACGATTTCTTTGCGGTAATTCGGAAGAAAGTTGCCTCAGTAATATCCAGAGTAAGGGGAAGCAGCAACAGTATCCGTTAGTTTGCAGAGAGGATGGATGGGCCTACAGTTGGGAGGTTTATCAAGCTTCATCTTGCCGACAAAGCCTGTTAGACCTTCTTCTGATTGTGATTTTCTTTGTTCTTTTTAGTGTTCCTGCATGTTACAAACATAGTTTTGAAGTAAGATATACAACTCCCTATGGGCTTGATGCCTGGTTTTTTTTTTAGTGCCTGCCTGAGTTCGAACACACGACGTAAGTCGGGGCCGTTACCACTGGGCCCGCACTACTCTTGCTCTAGAAGAATATACACGGATCTTATTGGCAACGTTCTTCAGAAAGACCAGGTGCGCAGTACTCATAACCGGCGTCCGTGACTAGATGTATGAACGTGAGTGAAGCTAAAGAAGTAAGTAAGGTTCGTAACAGGTAACGTTTTGTAGTATATACTTACCTCCATGCGAAAAGGGCGTGAGTTTATGTATGCCTATAACGTTAAGAACAATGAATTGTTTTATTATCTTTGTCCCCCAGACCTATAAAATTTAAATGAATGAGAATTAAAATTTAGCTCTTCAAAGGCAATGGAAGCATATTTTCAACCACAATTGTAATAATCGTAAATCTAAGCTCCTTACACTAAAACTAAAACCTCAATCCTTTTAAAAACATTACTTACTAGGCTAGACTAATAAAATAAATAAAATCTAAACCAGCCCTCTAATTAGACACATAACTAAACCACACGAAACTGTTCACACATTGTGTGTCTATGTATTAAAACTTACCTCCCAAGAGAAATTCAAGAAGATTACACACGCATACACACGACAAGGTATTTTAATTTAAAACGGGCTCAAATACAGGTTTAATTTATACACTAGATTCTGATATTATTCATAGACGGCGGCGCTGCGAAATGAGTTATCCGCAAATCTCCGCACATGTGCTTGTGCGTAAGGGTACGAGTTGGAGAGAATTGATAGCATTTTCGCGCAATGTTACAAAGGATTTAAACCAAGGTTTTCGAAGCATTTTACTAAGTTACGTTTACACCTTCATACTACCAGTATGGCCCGAGCCGACGGTGAAAATGCCAAAATATGAGATACTGGGGGGTGACCATAAGCTCTTAGAGTAAGGTTATTTTGAGTGTGTGTAAGGGACAGATGTATATGACTTGTATACATCTGTCCCTTACGCACATTTAGAATAAACTTACTCTAAGAGCTTATGTTCACCCCCTGATTACGTGAAACTTCGATAGCGTTTGACCATCCCATACATGTTTGAAAGGAGAATGCCCATTTTGTATGGAGAAATGTACTGACCGAAACATTTTAGTGTCCTGATAAAACACCTTTAATTCATTATGTTACCTTAATTAATTACACGTACCAACTTTAGTCAATTTTCATTGCGGGAGTTATGAGATATTGAACGAAATATATTCCTTTTTAGGTTACAGTAGATTCACAGCAATATGGACTCTATGCCAACATATTTAAGATTTGTATTCGTTAGACATTTGTTCAAGTGCTGTTAAGATATATAATGTTATTCTTACTTACCGGTGTAGATTTGGATCCCCCGTAATGGAATGTCTGCGCATATATGGCGCCAACATCAAAGAACAATTGAGACACCAACTTCGAACGGTAGCCATGACCGAAATCACAAATATAAAGTCCTGTCTTATTAAGCTCTATTTTCACAAACACACGGCGGTGTTGTAGTGATAAGTTTTTAGTAACGGCGGAACGTAAAACTCAACTTGACGGAACAAAACACAAACAAAACAAATGAAAAGACGACTACCATCACTGTCAAATGAAATGACTGACAATTATAGGCATGTTACCAAATCGGTAATATAATCGATTTCTAAAAACATGATTCATTTTTTATCTTGGTTTGCATTAAACTAGTAAACCACACCAATTTCAAAATAAGTTTGTTCTTTACATTAAAGAGATGAATCCGGATGGATTGATTCAGTGTTTCAGGTAGATTATAACAAAAAACGATTCTTCGATCTTCTTCTTTAATCGATGTCAGATCATGTCAACATGCCTCAACCCTAACATAAATGGTGGAATATGTTTGAGCTGTGAAACGGAAGTAAAAATACTTATTAATACAAGAAAATGAACCCAACTAGGAATCTTTTTGAAGAGAAGTTAAAATACTTAAAATATTTTTGTTTTATTTATTGTCCAGAAATGATTGTGACACAATAAACTTTTTTTAAGTACTGTCCATGGGCTTTCTCCTTTCTCTAATCGCTATCGTTTTTAATAATAGAATGACCAAGAGCCTCAGTTTCTTCTTTTCTGAACACTGCACTGACTCATTTTTTTATCATATTCCTTGCACATTTCATCCATATTAATATTTGGCATCTCTCTCCCATTCCATCTACATTTATTTTCAAAACTATTTTGGTCAAATATGTTTCTTCTCTCCTCATACCATGCTCATACTAAGACAAACGTTTCCCTTTCAACATTTATCTAATTCATGTCATGGTGGAGAGATTAATCGTAGGATAAAAGCACGACAGACTGTCCACTAAAGCTTAGTGCCAGCACTCGCGTAGGCTCTTTTATTACAATCGTGTTGACAGGTCCAACAGAATAGCGATTGTAAGCCTTTTTGGGATTCTAGCTACCAACAGTGCAGATTATCCTAGGAGGACAAACACCTTCATGGATGTAAGGCATGATCTCCAAAGGCATAGAAAGTCTTGATATATTACCGTCCCCACCTATCTAAGAATGGCTTAGATAGATTACGCGCTGACCTCGGCAACCGTTGCTTAATCTTGACGGTCTAACCGTGCAATTGTTATAATTTAACCATTTAACGAGCTCAACTCGAAAAGGTGAACCTTCGTTTTCAAATTCTATCTCAAACTCGAAACATTTATTTCAATTAAAATATTTACCACTTTTGAATGGTCAAGGCTGAGTTAGACCTCTACGTTAGAAAACTTCAACTAACCAAAAACGACCCTACTAAATACTTAATACAACATTTCGACAGACCTACGGATAACCAAACAACTCGATAAGTTTTAGGTCACATGCCACGCAATTAGCGGTTGGACCACAGCCAAGTACTAACACTTACCTACATTTAGCCGTAATTGGGTATCTATAATCTCATTCTACAATCAGGCTGGTCTAGTTGGCTTCGGGCATTTTCGAAAGCGATCTGAAAATAGCCCTGAAAATGGGCTACAAATTTATAGTTGGGTGTTCAGAATTATGTATTTACCTAATTCATGTAACTCAAATATAAATGGCGAAATGTGGTGTGTACAGGTGCACCTCTGCGTAACCCTTCTATCAGCAGAAAGTGTGGATGGCCACATTCATACTCAAAACTGACATAACATACCATCACCTCATGTCCATTTAAAAGGGAAGACCAAAGTTTAAGAATCAATTGATGGATTTTCATGAAAACGTATATGGATAAAAAGGAGATGGCGGTGCTGGTCTTAAATAAATTAAGAGTATGCAGAATGTGTGTAAGTAAGGTCTTCAAGTGTATTTTTAAAGCATGACGGTATAGTTCACTAACCATGTTAAAGGTTCTATAGCAAGTGACATTCAATTAGCGGCCCACATTCCACACAAGACAAGCACTGCCGAAATGTCACGTGGTAAATCCTTTACATTTATACTTTTTGACATTCGTTACAGTTAGCACTTTTTTTGCCGACGCTGGAGCCTCTAGAATCATATTAAAATTATAATAACCAACTCGAAGCACACCGATTATACATAAACCTTTAAAAAATATAAAAATTGAATCTGGAAGAGGAGACACCTGTTTAAAATATATTACGTGCACGGTGGTGGGCGAGATTAATTGGCTCTTATTAAAATTGGTCCTTCGAGCCGGATTGCAAAGTACTACGCAAAATTTTTCGTCCACTTATTTCTTAGTGATATCGTTGTAGACAATAAAGATTATTCCATATTCAGTTCTCTGAATCGAGCGGGTTTGTAACCCGCTCGTTCCATAGCCTTCAACTCCATACCTTAACGAATGTCTATACTACTAAGGCCAAACAACCGTCACTTTATAACTTTTTAGAACTTGTAGGGAACAATACTACTCGTAGCCTGTGTCAGAAGGCTTTGAGACAAAATAAACTAAGATATATGACAGTATAATATGAAAACAGACACACTTGTGTTTTCATATATAAAGATTTTGTTGTAAGTAGTTTTCGTAATAACTTTTATTTAGGTCTAGAATATTGGTCCTTTTACGCTTATACAAGATGTTTTTTCTTCTAGTATTTTTAAGACAGCTTACGGTTCTCCTGATAGAAAAAACATACGTACAATAAGATATATTTTTTTCTACTGTTTGCGAAACAGCTGGTGGTTCTCCTAATAAAAAACATAGATACATAAAGTCACGCCTGCTTCCTTAGGGGATAGGCAGATATTAAAGAACGCCACTATCCTAGTAACTTCCAAGGCCCACCTGGAAATCTTTAAACTGACTCCGAAGCCAAGTGGGTCCCTGCAGACACAACTTAGGTAGATGGGGGTACTCCAATGACCCGCAGTGCGATTGCAGACTTACGTCCCAAACAATGTCTCACCTCCTATCGTGCTCACTGTGCAACAACACTTGCACCCTGAAGGACCTTTGTGAGGCAAATGAAAACGCTGTTGCCGTGGCTGAATTCTCGTCAAAACGTATATAATTGAGGAATCATCGATACGGCGAAGAAGAAGGAGAAGTGTAAGTGCAGTGATAAAATACGTAACTTACTGCGGGCAAGCAAAGCGACGTGGTAATGATTGGTAAAATATCAAAACTATATTATGTATTATTGTGCTTTTATTATAGAAAGCACTAGTAAAATATCACGTCGAAATCCCACAACGCCCTTACATCGACAATCGCCATCGATAATAAATAGACATTTCTCACCCTCTGGTTACATACAGACCGGTTGTGAGAAAATACTACGTACCCGGCCTTTCTGAAGAACAGAACCAATAAGGTTAGTGTTTGTCCTTCTAGGTCATCTCCTAGTGTTCCCATGGACAAGTGCCTGAGACAATGATATTCAAATAAACAGATACGATAAACACTCACAAAACAATTGAAAAAAATGTTACGCGCCGCAGCGGCAGCACACATATACACTTTTCATTCATCTGACATTTCACTACAGGTCGAAAGGGATGGCTTGATAATACCAACAAGAAAAAAAGAGACAGCTAGTGTTTGTCACTTGCGTGTGAATGTAAACAAACATTATTCTGACCACCAATGTTGTTATCTTTTTCTAACCTCCAAATATCATATCATATTAGGAAAACATAAAATAAATTAGTGTATTGAGGCGTATTGCGTACTTACATACGGTATGAGATCCCTTCTGTTTTATGTACTTTGGTATCATAATTGGTACAATTTCTAAATACACACGATGGCATTTTTTTATTTTGTTTTTGTTTCAACAAAGCCTATCGCTCTTGGCCATGCGTGACATAAACTAAAGACTAAAGGTCACAATTGTGACCTATTCGAGTCTTCACAATGCGCGCGCTCATAACATATCTGTTAATTTAAATATCATTGGCCTGAGATTAAGAGGGATGAGTAAAAGTTATTTTAGGACAGAGGCTATTTAGAAAACGCTTTTGTACATTTAATTTCATCATTTAACACTTCTCATAAAAGATTTTAATATAGATAGATAGTTACTCATACACGGTGTGCGTGTATGACTTGATTCATTCACGTAATTGATGCTAAAGGAGTATGTAACTAATTTATTCGTATTTTACTATATGATATTTCCTACGGCTGAACACTGTTTCCCAAAATACAAGATCAAGCTTAGCTTGGGAATCAGAAGCAGTAAATTTTGTGTAATACACTAATACGCTGCATATGTTAGTTTAAGATAAGATGAATGTATAATAAATGATGGCGACAATAAAGAATTTTTATTTATTTTATGTAAGGATCATGGCAGTTGGCATTTTATGGTAATTTCTGCCTACCCCTTTGATAGGCGTGAGTGTATGCATGTATATATGTAGTTAGACATAATACTAGATAGATAATTAATTTACAATATAGAACCTAAGAGTTAATAGGCTATAACAATGGTCTTATATTTTACAGACAACCTTTGGATGGACTTGACAAACAATGAGAAAAGCTTATTATACAAGAGATTAATATACAGAATGAAACGAGTAGCATATCATAGTTTTATTCCAAATATTGCCAATATCAGTTTGCTATTAATCACTAATAAATCTACTATTTAGTTTTATACAAAGAGTCTCAACCCTGTGCACATGCCTTAAATGAAAAAGCTGGCAACCGATATTTAGTTTTGGAAGATTAATCATATTTGGAACGCTAGAAAATATTTGAAGATATTTTTGTTTAGTTTTTCTTATGACTTCTGTAAAAGCCACCATAGGGTGAAGATTATTTATTATTGACAATATACTGAAAAATTAAGTAAGTAATAGTAGTTTATGCAATGGTCATATAATAGGGGTTATTAAAACACGAGCGTGGGTTTATCACATGAGGCGAAGCCAAATGTGATAATAATAACACGCGAGTATAATTAATACCTAATTATATACCGTTGCATACACTATTTTATCTTCACTCATACAGTTGAAATAAAACAAAAGTAGAAACGGAAAAATGTGTGGTATGGCGGGCAATACGCGCGCATCCATAGACAATGACTCTACTTTTCTACATTAAGTCAATGATCCCATAAGCGCCAATAAAGTAAAAAAAAAAGTGTGCTATAAAAATTAAAAAGTTATTTTATGATGCAGTTGTTTGAAAATCGAAGGAAAATGTTGCACTGTAATGGTTTTTTATTTTTATTTTACATATCCACTAATATAAAGTACGTGTTTATACAATATTTTTTTGAATTCATATTTGGAAAATTACGTTGTGAGTGTAGATAAAAGCAGTTTTCCTCTTTAATTTAACACGCACAAGCTACGTCCCCACAGTACCTAAGCAACTAAAGCCTCTGTTATTCAATAATTAGGTATATTAGTATTAGCAAATAATTACCATATTATAATGATACACTGATTAATAGTAATAATAGATTAGTTGATTAGATAGTCAGATATGTACTATTGTGCATGAATTTAGATTAATTGAACACTAGTTATATACCTTGCAATTTCAGAGATATAAAACTAATACTCCCAGTTTTATCTACTGTGGAGTATCTCAATAAATCTGCCTACACTTTTTACCCGACTGCCGAAGGAATCGTATGTATGTTTGTTCCTATGTGGCGTTCTAGAGACCAAACGCGTTGGCTCATTTAGATGATTCTTACGTTTATCAAGTCGTTTTAACCTTGCGAGTGTCAATGGCTTGACATTAAAATTGGAAAATAGAAAAATGGCGGCTTTTGGGTGCCATATTGTGGCCGCCCAATATCTTTTTTTTCCTATCCCATCGTGTGTGGTATCAAACAAAAGGGTTTTAAGAGGTAATTATAAAAATATATAACACTTATATTTTTTAATGTAAGCCTTTCGAAAAAGAAAATGTTAACTAAAAAGTTATAAATAAAAAAGTGACCTCAAAGAATCAAAAAACCCGACTGCTTAAGAAGAGAGAGAGAGATAGAGAGTTTTTGGTCAGCCAGCTCGCGAATATGTAACATCCGACTGCACAGCATGATTTTCTTCTTTTTAGTTCGCTTCTTAAGCAGTCGGGCTTTAGATTTTTTTAATTAATTTTTTTTTAGCTTCCTGTCTAACTGGATGTCGCTGAGTACGAGTATTGTAAACGACTGCCTATCTGATCTTTTCAACTCTTCAAGTGTTACACGGTACCTCTTAGCAAGAATACTGTCAGATTTGAGTTTTCTGATTACCCAAAACGATTATAATAAAATTATTCATTAAAAAAGATTTTTTAAAACAAGCTTTTTTCGTATTTTTCTCAGAAAACCCTTTCATTTGATACCCATATCATGGCAGTGCACAAAAAATAACTAGTCCGCCATCTTGGGCCGTCCGCCATATTTGATTTAGAATGACGTCACTTAGCTAACCATGCATCGTCATCCAAACTAAACGGGTATGCAAAATTGCATTTTAATCGGTAGAGGATAACTGCTTTAAAATACAGTTGCAAGATTTGACCCGAACACACTTACATACATTGCAAGTTAAATAAAAGCTTGTAAAAAGGGGCCAAGGGAAGGGGCTCATTGGGAGTCAGAAAATTCGTCATCGTTGTCAATGTGAAATATGGTGACCAATTGAAGGGAGTGAAGCCGCGGGGAACGTAATAATAATAAAGCTGAAGAGTTTGATTGTTTGTTAGTTTGAACATGCTCATCTCTGGAACTACTAGTCGGATTTGTATTTTATTTATTTTTTGATAGCCCATTTATCGAGGAAGGTTAAAGGCTATATAACATCACGCTACGACCAATAGGAGCTGAGCATCAAAAATTTTGTAAAAATTGTTAATTATTTCCTTTTGAGATCTTCCGTTGCGTGCGCTGCGTAAACGGTTAAAGTTATGTAACAATAATGTATGTAGGGTAGGCTAGGGTAGGGTAGGATAGATAGGAAGCGAAGCCGCGTGGGACAGCTTACTAGCTGTATATATATATACACTTATAAATAAGAAGCCTTTCTTTCACGTTGTAGTTTCTAATTTATATACTTATAAATAAGAAGCCTTTCTTTCACGTAGTAGTTGTTCTATCACATAACAGTTTCATATGTGAAGTTAGCGGAACAATGGCTGAATGAAGAACAATACAAAGCCATACAATGGATACTCCTATAGCATTCTGCTATTTCTGTCGACGTTATGAAGGGTGTTACGTATGCCTAGGAATCTGCTGACATTGCGGACAAAATACATACATAGACCTTGATGACAGTGCAGTTACCGCAAGTCAACGCACGTAGCTAGACTTTCGCTGACACAGAAACGTACGGAGCATAAACATAGGAAGTTGCTGACTGTGCAATTACCTTGGAACCGATCCAGCCATGACGTCAAGGAATCGATCAATGCCGAACTAATATTTAAGAGCATCTCTCGTAAGAAAGAACCATTCCATATTCCTACATCGTGTAGGATGGATTCTCGTAGGCTAGTTAGTTTTAGTTAGTCTATTTAAATATTGTAACCATTCCATGTCCTAACATCGGCTTGGAATGGACATTCGTAGGTTAACTAGTTGTAGTTAGTAGTTGTAACCATTCCATGATCCAACCTCGACTTGGAATGGACACTTCTAGGATAATTAATTATAATTAACTTTAATAATTAAAGGTTTAGAATCATTTCGGGTTTCTTTCCACTCTCCCGGCTGTGGTAAACGTAATTGGCGCAGTCGGTAGGGTATCCGCGGGAGACGTCGGGACACATCACACATCGATAATCACGTCTCGTGTCACCCGGGTGGCTATCAAGCACCGTTCCGGATATCCTGAACATACGGACCTGCTGCAGACCGAGAGAAGAATCTGGAAATCGATTCGCAGAGAGGAACCGGAAATGAAATAGCTGCAATGGACCGTAATTCATCACACGAGCCCAGCGTGGGTTGGTAAAGATTATCCGTAGTACCTAAAAACACGCATAGGCCCTTATCCTATCCTTCCCAGTCCTAGCAACCAACGAGTTGACATTCACTTACATAGAGGCTGAATGCCCGAAGTCAAACTGGTGCGAGAAGGAAGTTCCAGAAGTCGATCACCAATCAAGTTCTGCGGGACTCCTGCCATCCCACTACAGTTATCCTGATGAAGAAAACTATGAAGAAACTCGATGACCAACACCATGTCCTGTAATTCCCTCAGCAAACGAAAGTACAAATTATCTGTCACCAACAAGACAACACACCGCTCCAAGGAAGTTATTTCGTTACAACTCCCGATGGATGTCGACTGAAATCTGAAGAGTTCACCATAGCAGATGCCGACGACGAAATCAAAGGCCAACCTCGCAAAATCATGAGGATACCCTTCGATTCTGGGCAACGAGCTACGTCAACTACTCACATCAATTTGTACTCCGTGGATCTTAAGGGACTAGTGCAAATGGGCAACGCGCAAAAGAACACCTGTCATACCACAAGAACCAGCAGCCTCCTACCGTAATCCTGGAAAAAAAAACTCAGATCCCGAGAAGACTCCGGCAACTTTTTTCACTCAATGTGCTAAAATAGTTGCCGTTCTAAGGGTGGAGGTGTTACGTATGCCTAGGAATCTGCTGACATTGCGGACAAAATACATACATAGACCTTGATGACAGTGCAGTTACCGCAAGTCAACGCACGTAGCTAGACTTTCGCTGACACAGAAACGTACGGAGCATAAACATAGGAAGTTGCTGACTGTGCAATTACCTTGGAACCGATCCAGCCATGACGTCAAGGAATCGATCAATGCCGAACTAATATTTAAGAGCATCTCTCGTAAGAAAGAACCATTCCATATTCCTACATCGTGTAGGATGGATTCTCGTAGGCTAGTTAGTTTTAGTTAGTCTATTTAAATATTGTAACCATTCCATGTCCTAACATCGGCTTGGAATGGACATTCGTAGGTTAACTAGTTGTAGTTAGTAGTTGTAACCATTCCATGATCCAACCTCGACTTGGAATGGACACTTCTAGGATAATTAATTATAATTAACTATAATAATTAAAGGTTTAGAATCATTTCGGGTTTCTTTCCACTCTCCCGGCTGTGGTAAACGTAATTAGGGCAAACATTCTACAAGTAAACAAAAGTATTGTGACATTTATATTATTTTGCTAACTTATCCCGTGGTTTAGCGTGGAAAAACTACAAGTCCGTGATTAGACCTGTCATACTGTATGGATCAGAATTTTGGGCTGTGAAAAAGATGGATGAAAAGAGATTGCATATAGCAAAGATGAAAACGTTGAGATGGATGTGCGGCGAGACGCGATTGGATAAAGTGAGAAATGAGTATATTAGTGACAGAAAAGTTGAAGGGAAACCGTTTGTCCTGGTATGGGCATGTGATGAAATGCATTAACTCAAGAGTTATGAATATAAATGTGGATGGATGGAGAGGGAGAGGAAGGCCAAAGAAAAGATGGATGGACTGTGTGAGGAGTGATATGAAAGAAAAGGGAGTCAGTGATAGCGTGACGGTTGACAGGATGAAATGGAGAAAGAAAATGAGTTGCGCCGACACTAAGTTTAGGTAGTTGGCTTAGGGAAGATGATGATACCGTGGTTTAACCCACATAAACCTTAAATTTACCTGAGGCTCCAGACAAGTGTCGTCCGATGTCAGCGATGACGATGGCCGAAATGCCAAAAAGTACAATGATCACGTGACATTTCGATACCGTTTGGCATTTTTGACGTTTTTCCTATCGCTAATAGGCGACGCTGTGAGGCTCTAGACAAGTGGTAATCGATGTCAGCGAAGGGTCAAAATGTGAAGGATTGATCACGTGATTTTTCGATATCGCTTGTCAATCCCATACAATTTTGCCTTTTCGAAAATCGCTATCGCCACGCTTTCGATGATAGAATGCCACTTGTCTATGGCCTGTGGACATTCTGCGAAATTCAGCGAAAGTTGCAGTAGTTGATATAGATTTGATGCATAGGAACATAGATTGATATCGAAATCTAATTTTATCAGATAACAATAATAAGACTTTTCCTCAGGAACTGTGAATTTATAAGGTACTAGCTATCCCTCGCGGTTTCGCTCCCGTAAACTGGCTACCTACCTAACCATTTTTTTTTTGTTCCGGGGTGGAAAATCTTCATTGGATGTCCACCACCCTGGGGGGCGGAGGAGTCTGTCAGACTCCTACTGACTAAAAACCACCCCGGTGTTCCGTCTCACCCCTACGCCGGGGGTCGCGGGAACAACGATACTTCTGCAACCCCCGGCTAGTACCTAACCTACCCTAACCTACCTACCTACCTTCCTACATAACTACTCTAAAGGTAAGATTAAAGGTAGTTACCTACCCTACACTACTTACTTACCTACCCTACACTACTTACCTACCTACCTACACTACTTACCCACCCTTCCTACCTACCTACCCTACCTAACCTACTCTACTCTAACCTACATACCTTACGAGGTATGTAGAGTACGCCCTACCCTACCTACCCTACCATAATCCAAACAATTGCTTTTTTCATACTTTATTTTGCCTACGTCCTACCTCAGGATGCCATCTATCTGCTTGCCGAATTTCATTGAATTCCGCTCAGTGGTTTAGGCGTGAAAAGGTAACAGACAGACAGACAGAGTTACTTTCGAATTTATAATATTAGTATGGATAAAAGTGCACTAAGCGATAATGTAGGTCTGTTTGTCTTAATCTGATAAGCACTTCTTTTTAAAAACATATAATCAAATAATCAATTTTACCTCTTTATAGAATTCTACGGAACCTCTCCCCAGCTTTGGGCAATAAATGTTGAAAAAAACTGTTTAGTTTAGAAAAACATTCCACAAGTAAGCAAGAAAATGTATAATGGCATTTAATAATGCATGAATAGTTTCTGGTTTTCTTTCTAAATGTAATCTCTTGATCGCTTACTACACCGTTATACATAAAGAAATAATATTCTTGGACACCACGTAGCTCAATCCCTTTAGCTACCCACAGCCACGGGCACTTTAGGGATCCGTAGTTACTCATAATTGTATGCAAACACAAAAATGCGTACGAGAATTCGTCATGTCATGAATATGAAGGTGTCTTTTCTTGTTTGGAAACAAAAAGAGATTCAAATTTTGATTATTTTTTTGTCTCAATGATCGATTTGACGAATTTATATTGAATTTGATTTGATTTAACGAATTGATAAAATCATTGATTTGGTGATTTGATAATTTCGGTTATCGATAACCTAGTTTGTGATCTTGGGTTTGGATTTTCAGTTTGTGCAGTGCTTTTAGAAATGTTTTCAGTAGTCTCGAATCTAAGTCAAACTGTAAGATTTTTATGTAGGTGGGGATTTAACAGGCTCGCCCTTATAGCTGAATGATGGGACTTAAAGATAAATATCGAAAAGTGGGATATACTGTAATATAGTGGGAGTTATTGTTAGTAATTCTTAACGTAAACTTTCGTAAAATAAGTGTAGTGGGTTCAACATCATCAATACATATCTGCAGAAAAGTTTAGTTTTTGTTTCATCGCAAAAGGTTCACTCTATAAAAAAATGGTAGATGAATTTAAAGTGTTCAAGAAGTAAAATATCACGACACACGCAATTCAGATACTTGGACAGTTGAACTCCATATTCGATAGATGGCGTTGTGCATTCTGAATAGCGCTGTTAAGATTCGCCGCGGTAGAATGACATTAGAATAAAAATTGGAATGTCGGTAGAGTAGATAGCAAGGTAAGTAAGCAGGGTAGGTAGGTAGGAAACTAGGGTAGGGTAGGCAGTTTACGGGAGCAAAATCGCGGACAAACCTAGTCTTACAATAAGTGTTATTTTTTCAACTCTCCTTATCTCACTCCAATAAACTTAGACAGCTTAGAGAGTTTCTAGTTTATTATTTTGTAAAAATGAACAGCTACAGAACCCTTCAGAAATCGTAGTCCAACACACGGCCGGATTTTTCATTCCAGTGAGCGTAATGGATACAAATGGTCCTTTCATCTCCCAATATAGCCGAGATACAAATCGAAGGACCAAAAAAAATATTGCTTCATAAAAACAGCTGAAAAAGCTCCTTTCAAACTGTAACGTCTTAAACTAACTTGTTATCAATCATGGCTGTAGATAACGGACAAAATCTAATAAAATAGCAGCTATTTACTTTGAGAAAATGTTATTTTATTTTTAGATTTAATAGAGCAGATAGTGTTTTCGACCGACGAAAAAAATAGGAGGAGGTTCTTAATTCGACTTGTATATTTTTATGTACACGCATAATTGTTTATAGAGTGGTCCGATTTCAAAAAATCTTTTAATGTCTCATTTTGAGGCAGCGCAAAAATAAACTAACATTGAAGATCAACCTTGTTATAATCATTCTACGCTTTAAGTTACTAATTTGCACGTTTGTTTGTTTAGAGGGAACTCAAAAAAAAACAACAGCAACAACAACTAAAATATTATTTTTATTTTTTTCTTTTCAGTTCGCTATTTCGTTGGTAATTTTATTTGTTAAAAAGGTGTTTTATAAATTGTGTTACTATATCGAGTAATACCTTTTGTCCGCCAATTTTCTCGCGTATGTAAGATACCCTACGTCCTTTTCTGTACCCTTGACAATGTGAATGCGATATCTCATGATCATCGGTCAAGTAGTTAAGGTATGAAAGCGTAACAAACAAATAAACAAACCGTACAAGCGTTTCTAATATTAAAGTTAGGATGTAATTGAAATACCAAAAAATTCGAAGACACGTGACATCAACCAACACGCACTGGGTCCACGTAGTGGATTACGGCCCATTCCCTCTCACAGAGAGCAGGCTTGTATCCCAGGAGTGAGGATATTAAAAGGATGATGAGGATGGGGTTGGATGTACCTAATAAAGCAGATAGTGATTTTTATAAACTTCTTTTCTATGACGATGTTGGGTTGTGAAAGAGGCCTAATTTCATATAATAGAGGTTGACAAGCAAGCTTATTTGAAACTAATTCAAAATAAATGGCTTCGAACAAGACATAATTGACTTACGAGCGAGGAAAACTTCGATGGACGGCTGGATTTAATGGTATCAGATTGCCAACTGCCCTTTAGTGAGCGGACAGTGAACTATACTTACTAAAAATCTAACTTTTGGATTAGAAATCATCCAATGAGCTCTAGATGAAGCTGGAGGACGTGGCAGACTTTTACTGACTTAAACCTACCCGTGTTCCTTCAGTTGCTTGTGCCAAGGCCGCGGTAACTCTCTTTCAAATTTATCCGCAACCCAGGCATCGGCCCTAGCGGGCCCCGTCAGTTAGACTGATATCTCGTTGAGGCGCGCGTGGAACACTACGTGCCGTCGACCCGGTCCTGGTCCTTATCGGCCGGTCCTTATTCTGGTCCTTATACTTACTACCTACTAGTTTATTTATATGAGAAGAGAAGAGACCAACGCTATGGAACTTAATTTACTACTATACTTAACAATACTACTATTTTTGCCCAGTAGTCTACTGGACAAAAATAGTAGTAATTTAAGTAAATATCGAAAATTATCTCACAGGAACATTCTACCTACCGCTAGTACTTTAATGCCGGCTCTACATTATCGGCCGAGAATCCGGAAAACCGCTGTACATTGAGCTTTTTATTTTTTTATTTAACTTACACACACTATCTTACAGGTTATAAATTTATTTTGTACTCGCTCAAGCATGACATTGTATTTCGCTTCATGAAAAAAGTAATCTTTTTAAACAAAATACTTCATGATTGAACTCAGTACTGAGAGCAATGTATACATTATGCTCGCGGGCTCTCGCGCGAGAGTGTACAGCCGTCATTATAATTACTCTTACGTGCTAATGGGACAAAAAAGTAAGTTTTCTCAAATATGCTTGGAAATTTGAGCATTATTTCGAGTTAAATCGAATTGCTGTACTGGCCAAATACATGCGAGCAGCGGCTGGCAAAAGTCGTATGAAAATCCACACCTGTAGCGGCCAAATAAATTACATAGTAAACTCATGTCTTGTAACGTTACGTTTAGCTCAGAGGGAGCTAAACGTAAGCCACGTTAATAAAAATAAATAAGTTATTAAAAAATAAACTTAGAAAAAGGATATATGGTATAAAATCTAGGGTCCGGCTTCAAAAGTCGTTGGTTGCTTGTGTCGTCAGCTAGACAGGCAGCAGGACGGACAAGATCTCTTCTGTTCTCCCAGGGCGGCGTGGCACGGTGCGATTGGACGGGTGTTGGTGCGCACCGCAAGATATGCACCCTCTGGTTCAGCGTGCGCACCCTGCGCGTACTGCTGGAGAACGAGCGCGGCCTCGGCGAGGTTACCGCCGCGCCACTGATGTCCTGTCTGCCGCAGTAATACATCACGTGCGGTAGGTAGCCAGCAAGGAGAGTCGGGGATATGACTGTGGCGTTACACGCCGTAGATACGCAGGTAGATAGTAGGCCGGAAGGCAGGCAAATTATACACAGTAAATCACTCAGTATATATATAATGCACTCAAAGATTGATAACATTCACAGCCGTATAAGTTATAGTTTTAAAGAGTCTTCAGATACAATAGTATGCACTTGGTAGTATTAAGAATTCAACCGTCTTTCGGCGTTCCGTCCAGATCTGAAACTAAAAAATTGACGCCCGTTTTTCATCGTTCTGTGTTCTATCTACATTTCAAATTCAAATTTCAATTAAGAAATAAAGACCAGAACGAATAAAAAACGGTTCACAAATGGGTCAGTCTACGCTACCCTTATAATAGTGTAAACCTAGCTTAAAGGAGGTTTAGTCCATGGTACCTATGTTACGGTCTATGGTATTAAGAAAAATAAAATAGACAGACAGATGTCATATCAGATGAAAATGTCACAGTAGAAAAATAGCGCAAGAATTACAAATTAACAATATAATTTAAGTTTCAGATATTAAAACAATCAGATATAACTAAAAGTATGCTTTTCAGATGATAACAATAGAAAGAAAACATAAAAATGAATTACAAAAGTTGATAAAATATCAAAAGATATGAAGGTATGGTTTGTATAGTGTTATGAATTGTAAATAGAGTTAAAAAATGTGGATCTGTAAATCAGAACACCACATTTCCACGATGACCCCAGAAAAATTTTCAACTGGAAGAAAATTTTGATGTTTTAATATAATCCTTGCTCTATCACACAACATCTTTCATACTGTAGTCAAACACTCTCATTCAATCACACGTAGGGGATATGGTTCACATTCAATGACGCATACTCTACAAGGAAATATTAATAAAGATTACGAAGGCTTATTTTTTTAATTAGGTGTCGTAACCCGCACCTGCTTGAAAACCCGTTAAAAATATAAGTCAAAGAGGGAAGAGGGACCTAAGTTTAAGAGGGAAGAGGGAATTCTAGCTAGAGAGGAAAATATTTACAAGAGGGAAGAGGTAAGAGGGACCTAAGTCTAAGAGGGAAGAGGGAATTCTAGCTTGAGAGGGAAATATTTACAAGAGGGAAGAGGGAACTAAGTTTAAGAGGTAACTAGTTTGAGAGGGAACTAGTTTCATGTAACTAGTTTGAGAGGGAACTAGTTTGAGAGTGAACTAGTTTGAGAGGAAACTAGTTTGAGAGGAAAATATTTTACATATTTACAAGACTCCACGCATTTGACTTATTTTTACAGAGTTACGGGACCGCTCTGTGCACATAAGGCTTTTAGAGTTGTGCACACCGCTCAATAGAGGAAATCTAAGTCTAAGGGGGAAGAGGGTAAAGTGATGAATATATATACAAGGTATTAGAGGCTTATTTATAGAGTTGCCAAACCGCTCTAAAAGAAAAATAAAAACAAAGACGGATAAAAAGAAATTGCCTAGTAGGTTCGGTATAAATAGTGAAGAATAAAAAAAAAAGGTTCTAGCAAAAGTGACAACGGAAAAATGATGATGACATGAAGGCCTGAATAAGAAACCAAAAGTTAGCTTACTAGTAATACTTGTGCAAGTATGTTTTTAGAATTTTGAGAATATGAAATCGAGCCCACGTTAAAAAAAATAGGTAGAGTGTGGGTGATGGGGTGGATTCTAAAAAAAAATTGGGCGTGCAAATAAAAACGTTGTGCCCAATTTTAAAGAGTTGGGCGCCAAACTGTAGCGTTACGTTTCGCTCAGAGGGAGCTAAACGTAAGCCACGTTAATAAAATTAAATAATTATAAACTAAAAAAATAATAAAAGGATAATAAGAATAAAAAAAAGAAGGGCCGGCGTGCCATTGCATCGTGCCGTCCCTCTGAGCTAAACGTAACGCTACAGTCTATCGTGTAATTTAAAAATGGAACGATCTTTTACTCAAGGCAACCAAGAGAGAACAAAAACATGGCAACCAAGGAGACCAACGCCTGGCAAAAGTTGTATGAAATAGTAAATTACTGCAGAGGCCAGCAAAAGAGGCATTGATGGACATAATTATGCTTCATGGCAACCAAAGAGGTAACTTATCAAAGGTTTTATTTAAATTTCGAACTGGCTTGCAAATAGAAAGCTGTTTAATGAAAAAAAAAAAACAAATGAACACAACGGGCAAAATTATTGTTGTACGTTATTTGTCATTGATTTTTAAAATTAATTAAGTATTTGACAAAATCAGTTTCTACTACTTAGTTTTAATTTTCGCGCATTATTTGAGAAAAGTACTATACAAGCCTTGGCCACAACTAGGCATATAATAATATCTTAATCCGAGCTATGGTCTACACGTGTTACAAAATTTTGTCTAAATCCATTTAGCAGTTGAGGCGTGACTAATTAACAAGCATCCAAACACACAGATTTTCACATATATTTATTAGTAAGACTATATGAGATAATCGTAAACACGAAGGTAACACGAACATTTTTTTTAAATACGACTTCAAAGAAACCCCTATTCATAAATAAAATCTATTTATTTTTTCATAATTATATTTCGCTATCATCGTCGCTTGATCGCTTTAAATTTCAATTTTGCGGCGAAAATTGCTAAAATTACCAAGTCATAAATTTGTAGAGGTCTTATCTCCTATTTTAATATCGTTTTTTCGATTCCAGGGAGAATTTTAATTTATCCATACCAAATGGATTAAAAAGGTGTTTTCAACCGACTTCAAACGGGAGGTTTTCGTATGTATTTTACGCGATTACTCCGCCCATTATGATCTGATTTTGATGAGTTTTTTTTTTATTTGAAAGCTGGTGCTTCTCATATGGTCTATTTAATTAAAATCGGCGATTCGTTTTTAAGTTATCGTTAATAACGCGTATTTTCATATTAATTGAAAGTGCCAGTCTAGGCAAGCGTGCTTCACCGTCGACCACATCATCGCTTACCATCAGGTGAGATGGTGGACAAGCGCAAGCCTATACTCAATAAAAAAAACTAAACAAAAAGAGAAAAAAAACATCCACCGGCTTCCAAAACAAAAACTAAAAAGCGAAAACTAACTTTATTTTCGGAAGTCAGTTTCATAAAAGAGAAAAAATTTTTTGCACCGACAGCCGAAAAGAAAGTTGTTTTTCGCTTTGTAGAGCTTTGTTTTGGAAGTCAGTTAAAATATTTTGTAATTTTTTTTTTTTTGTTTTTTTTTCTTTCAAGTACATCTCCAGAAACAATGATTACAAAAATACCTTCACTAATAGATACACTATCGTTGAGTGTCACTTTTTAACCCCCAACGCAAAAAGACGCGCATTAAAAGTTTGACCTGTGTTTCTGTCACTGTCCCCCGAAATTTGAGTTAATTATTTGTTTTTGAGTATTTGTCAAACTCTACTGTAGCCTGCAAACCTGAGTCAGAGTCAGATTTTGGCATGTAATTAGGGTTTGAGACGTTCATAACTCAAACCACTCTTTTCAAAAATCGGCGGTATGTGTCCGCCCTAGCATCATAGCTCTCAAACGGATGAAAGATTTTGATATAGTTTTTTAAACTCTTACTGTAGCCTAAAACCTGAGTCAGAGTCAGATTTTGGCATATTTTGGCACATTGGTTTGAGACGTTCATAACTCAAAACACTCTTTTCAAAAATCGGCCGTATGAGTCTGCCCCAGCATCATAGCTCTCAAACGGATGAAAGATTTTGATATAGTTTTTTAATCTCCAAAAATGGAACAGTTTGTGTAGGATAGTGTCTTCAGGAGTGAAACCCCACGTTAAAATCTAGTTTCTTTATTTTTATAAATAGGTAATATTCTAGCGGTCGCAAAATTTAATCACCTTTGGGACTATTACTAGTTCCATTCTGTTTTAAATGGAAAAGCTTTACTTGAATGAGATTGCGAAAAAATAATGACTTTGTCGCTTACAAAGAAAATAATGTGCTTCGAAAAAATTTAAACGAAAAGAAAGAAAATTAATAGTCTGCAAAAACTTATGTTTCATGGAAATGCTTTTATTATCATTTTACAAATAAGTGTAGTTAAATCGTCTATTCTAACTTAAAATAACAATTTAAATACAGTTTTAATTTTAAACCTGCCTGACTAACATGAGAAATAATAATGAAAAATGTATTACAATTTTGTAGTCGAAAAGCAACGTTGTATTTAATTTAAATACGAGAAAGTTGTAAGTACAGTTTACTAATAATAAACACTCAGAACTTTTAAAATATATTCGAATAGGCAACTTTCTAAATAACGCCAATGACAGCCAAACGTCAAATAGCTGTCATGGAAATGTCAAGCAATACCACATCACTTATAAAACTTACATTTAACCGGCCCAATACGCGATGGGCATTATTCAGAAGTATGTATGTATGTTCCCTCATAACTTCGAAACTGCTTACATGTTAAAAGAATTTTTCTTGTATTTTCTGAACAATTATACATGAAAATTTATGGCATATATAACACTTGCAATTAATTGTCTAGGTAATAAAAAAATAACAATTAAAATTGTAATAAATATAATCAAAACCCAACATTTTAATACTCAAAAAATTATTGATTGACATTTCAACAGGATTAATTACTCTTATGACTATTTTTGCTCGTATAGACAGAACAATTATTTAATACGTAGTAGATATTTTACTAACAACTAAGGGATATTATCCTTTTATCGGCAAAACAAAACACTCTAAACCCGGAAACCATTTAACCTGGCTACCCGACAAAAAAGGAAAAATTCATTCATCCGTACAGGAAATTTTAGTCCAACCGTTTACAAGGCAGCGGCCATATTGGATTTCTAGAAACGTCATTTATCATGTGTCAGTGTCTAGAAAAATACGATTTTAAAATACGCTGTACATATTTCAATTTATTTGCTGCAATATCGGGGGAGGGATCGCAAGAAAAAGTCTGACATTTGAAATTGCATACAAATGAAATATTTTCTGTGTCCGATGTCGAGGAACGTCGCCTTTGTCTTGTTGGATGAGTCATTAGGGTAGGAAGCGTTTCCTTTTTTATTGACATCGTTTTGAATGCTAGTGTTTTAGGAGAGACTAGCAATTTTGCACAGAAAGGATCGAATAGTTGCATTTTTTATGAGGCTCCAGACAAAATATCATTCTACTTTAAACTTACAAAAAAAAAACAAAAACACTAGTGTTAAGACACCGAAACTGGTTTTAACGACCGAAACCGAAACAAAATTTCAGTAACATTCTCAGTTGCGGCTGAAACCGAAAACGAAACTTCCTTACAAGGATCATGTTTGGATGGAAAAATATAGAAAATGTTATTATAACCAATCTGTCTTTATTTTTTATCTTTAAATCACATAGCTATGCAGTATTCGACATTTTCACTTATTGGTATGATAATAAATATAACAAACGATCAAATAAAAAAAAACTTACGCAAAAAAATACACGCTTGGATGGAATTTAACGCGCCGAACATGACCGATCACAGCGCGAGAACTCCCGAATGCAGTTTCGGTTTCAGTCGTAGTTTCGGCAGGCTTGCTACCGAAACCGAAACGAAACCGAACTTTCGGTCGGACACTAAAAAATAGACATAAAACAACAAAAACAAACAAAAAATTAATCGAATAAATTAATTAGCAATAATAACTTAACATAAACTTTAAAAGGCACACATATACAAGTAAGTATATATAAGTACATTAAACCAAATAAAAACAGATAGATAGGAAATGGATAACTGAAATTTTAATTAATAAGGAAAATATTAAGCGCTTTCCACACACTGAATGTATCTAGAATGTTTGCTGTGCCCGACAGGGGCCATAATTGTTTTCTGTAACTTATATTTATTAACTGTATGTACATTATGCAATAAATTTAATTTGAATTTATGAAAACCAACATGTAAGGGAACGATCACGAGGCATTTTTATAGCGCTTGGCAATCCCATACTTTGACATTTTACAAAAAATTATCGCAACGCTTTCGTTTATAGGATATAACTTATCTAGAGCTTAAGGTTTATAGGTTCAAAGAATGGCGAGTTCCTAAACCGTTTTTCTCTTTTTTAAAATTCGACTACTGAGTACCTAAGAAAAGTAAAAAAAAAACTGCCCAAGTGTGAGTCGAGCTCTTGCACTGAGGGTTCCGTACAAACAACTACATTCACCAAAATAATTAAATAACATTACTGAAGTTCATAAACTATGTAGGCACCGAACATTGCCGTTGCATTCATTTTTTTTAAGATACACAGAACTGAAGGACAAAATTAGGTTAGCTGTTAAAAAACTGTAGTCCCCATACATCGTCAGTTTACCAACTGCAAATAAGTTAATTACCTTTTTGGTTTTAAGTAGATAGAAATTTACGGTTTTCGGCTTTTTCATTTATTTGTTTTTTTTCTAGAATCATGAAATTTGGCAAGTTTCATGATTCTAGGTCAAAGGGCAGTACTCTGTAGATTTTGATTCCCTAGCGAGTGTAAAAATGCGTCATTAACGATTGCTGTATCTCTTGATTGCATTAATCTAGAAGATTGATTTTTGCACAGCGGCTTTGCTAACTTAAGTATACGGTATTAATTTCAACTCGATACCTCCACGGGTTCCTGAGGTCTTGACAACAAAGTGATCCAAAAAAGGTTCCGTTTTTTTCATTTTGAGGTACGGAACCCTAAAAAGGTTATACCTACTTCAGAATATATTTTGTACTATAATCTTTTATCGTGTTCTCAAAAATATGGTTCAGATTTATTTTGCTAATAATTATCAATTTGGCCCGCAATCTAAAACTAAATATAACTTTTTAACTTTAACTTTTTTTGACAAGGCTATTTCCTGTGTTTATCAATTGTCATAGCCTTAAAGAACAATATAAAATCTTACTTCTTACTAATATTATAAATGGGAATCAATCACGCCAGAACGGCTTAACGGATCTGGATGAAATTTAGCATAGAGATAGATTATAGTCAGGAATAGCACTTAGGATATTTTTTATGCCGGGCATAATAATTAATTTCCCTCAGGATAATTTTCGCCTTATAAGCGGGCGAAGCCGCTGGCAAAAGCTAGTATTATAAATGCGAAAGTTTGGATGTATGTTTGTTACTCAATCACGACTGAACGGCCCAGGGATGGATTTTTATCCCGTTTTATGTTCCCTTGCGATGATAAAACACATTTCACGCGGGCGAAGTCGCTGGTAGAAGCTAATATAATTTTTATGTAGGTATCTAAGTTACCGCACATAAAGACCGTAACTTACTGCAGTCGCCGCACGCTTGAAATAACGGGATAAGGCTAAACTTGCCAGCTTAGAATACTATCCCGTAAATTGGTACGCGAGAACTGACGCTGCGGCTAACAAAATCCTTCTGCATAGTTATTCTGCTGCTTAAAATTATTTGTATTTTATTTTGTGAGGACCCTAGCAACTAAGAAATTGTTTGTACGTTTTACTTAATGATGAGATGCTGACAGCATCTTAAGAGGAAATGCGGTCGCATACATCAGACTGAATTTCCTAAGTAAAAAATCGTTATTTGAGGTTTGGCTTTCGCCTATTTCCTCTTCCAATATTGGACCAATTTAAAAGATATTCCATAAACTGAAAAAGAAAGATATATACTATGCCTTTATATTTTCCTTTTTGATGAAGCTTTAGAAGCAATAAAACCCTCAAAAATGTTCAAAATTACGCTGTCAACAGAGGCCTTTTTTTTTTTTTTTTTTTTTTATTGTACAAAATTGAAAAAGAAAACATAGGGGCATAGTAGTTCTTTTCCAGTTTATGGAATATCTTTTAAATTGGACAAATATTGGAGGAGGGAATAGGCGTGAGACAAACCTCGAATTATGACTTCTTACTAAGGAAGTTCAGTCGGAGCTTTCTGTCCACGTTGCCTCTTAATATCCAAACTTATTCTTGTAGTTGCAAATATAATAGACTTTCCAGACGGCCAATTTCTATCACACCATTAAGCGATTTAAATTGCATGTCCGCTCACATGGACGCATTGCGATGCAATTTGATTGACTTACACTTGAGACTTTTTTATAAAATCTGTCTGCGTTATGGTTTCAAACTGCTTGTAAGGAAATGTGGTCGCAGACATCCGACTGAATTATCTAAGCAAAAAGTCATATTTCGAGGTTTGGCTCTCACCTATTTCCTCCTCCAATATTAGATCAATTTAAAAATATAATCCATGGGACCAAGAGCTTAAAGTGTTTTTCGAGGCAAGGAGAAAACTCGCTATCCACAGACCGAACTTGGCAAGCGTTGCTTAACCTTGAAGATCGCCCCGTGCTGCTGTTATTATTTAGTTACGATTAACCAATTTTGATGAATTTTGGAGAAAGACGTACTTATGATACTTTTTAATAATAACTTATTTATTGACACACACACAAGTTACAACAAAGTAACATTTTGCACAACGAGATATTCTGATAAACTTATTGTTACAAAATTTAAGTGGCAATGGGCCCCAAACTAGGCACAGCCTGTATCTTGGACACCCAGAAGTTGAGAGTAGGCAGATTGAGTGTTCAATGTTACACAGCACAAAGTTACTAATTGGGAATTAAAAAACAAAATTTAAATAAATTGAAAAGTTAAAAAAATAACAGGCAAAACCAAAGAATATACAAAAAATAGAATAAAATATCAGAATCAAAGTAACAAATTTAAATTAGATTTATGATTTTATAAATTTCATATATAAATTAAAATCAAAAGTCAAAAAGTAGGGATCAACAATATTATTAAGTGATCAACAAATCATTAATAATATGAGTAAGCATCACTCAGTCAAACATAGGAGTAAGTGGAAAGATGAGGAGAGAGTGTGAGAGAGTGTGAGGAGTGAGTGTGTCACTTTAAGTGTAGAGTTATGGTGTGTTTGTGTGTGCGTGTGTGAATGTTGGACACGGACAGGGATAAGTGCAGTCTTGACTGTATGAATACATTTGTATTATATAGACTCAATTTCTTTTAGTATTGTATAACTGCGCAGCACGTGTGTGAGTACTATGTACCCAACTGTAAATCTACCATTTGCTGTACCTTGGTGTCGTTCGTTGACTTGTGTTTGCCCTGGCAGTTGAGTGTGTCATGCTCTCTCAAATGTCTCTCTGATGGTGGCGCGTGTGTTGGATCATTCGGTTCCCTTCATGATGGTTGAGCTGGCTGGTGCCGATTCATGCGTCATGTTCGTGAACGGGCGCCGTCAGTTGGGATTGGTCTTAACTTAACTGCTTCGGATGGTAGTGTTTTTCTAGTACCTATTATGTAACTGCACAGTACATGTGTGAGTACTTTTAATACTTTGTACCTGTAAGGCCTCGGTCTCGAATTTTGCGGGCGGCGGAGCGGCAGCGGCGGCGGCGCGGGAGAGCTCCCGCCGCGCCGCTCCCGCGCCGCTGTTTTCGAGACCCGGTCCATTTGACGATACGCATAAGATCCTGCCGCTCCCGCTCCGCTGCCGCCGCCGCCCCGCTGCCCGCGGAATTCGAGACCGAGGCCTAAGTAGTATAGTATGTAGTGATTCTGGGAGCATTGTCCTCACACATATAAATTTATTAATGTATGTACTTATGTACCTAAATATTGTAAATAAATTTTTTTTTTTTTAAAGATTAAGTATGGAGTTTCTTGTGCGTTCTTCTCCATAACAAGCTACTTTCCAAATGCACGGTAGAATCAATTTTATTCCTTGTAAATTTTAATGTATCTAACGTTCAATAGTGCCGCTTTGTGGCCTAGTTGAAATAAAATATCTTTGTCTTTGTCTTGGCAAGGCTATGTGTTTTATCCCAAGAGTATGTTCCCTTGGGGTAATTAACGGTTTTTACCCGGTCGAAGCCGCTGTAAGTTAATAATATCCATAAATGTGGTGTCATCATGAATTTAGACAATCATTTAAACATTTCTCTAAACTGTATAACGTGTTGATCATTTAATGGCAACCTAAAATACTACACGTCCAGAATAACCAGCCCAACCTAAACACTTCTTCTTAAATGCGTAATCGTCCAAAACCGCAAAAAAAGGAAAAATAAATTGTATTACAAACATGGCAAGGTTAAATTTTCTCTAACGATTTTATTTACACGTGCTATCTATAAAAATACTACTTAATATTCCAATATTCTTTGTCAAATTATTCAAATAACGTCAAGGGTATTGTGACCGTAATACTATTCGGATATTACTTTTATTCCCAATAGAACTTGACAACTTCTCACCATTTTAATTATACGGCTCAACAACTAGGAATTATGTGAAAAGGTTGGCAATTACAATCGGGATATATTTTTAGTAGATAAAATGTGTTTTTAAACTTTTTTTATAACACACAATCTAATACTGAGCTAGCAACAAAAATAAAAGACATGAATTTCGTGGCCCTTGAGTAAGATGTTTCTTAGATTAACATATTTCTTTCTACCGTTAACTAGTTTAACAGTATTTCAATAACTTTAAAAATACATATAGTAAGTGAGATGAGTATGCAGAATTACGGCACCATAAAGTGTCACGTTACCGACATATTTTGAAGTTAAGCTCTCATACTGCGACCTTTATCTCTAAACATTAAGTCAAGGCAATCTTTATGATGCTGTATCCACATTTTGAACCTTTAGGATGCCATAACCCGCAACATTTTGAACCTTTAGGATGCCATATCCCGCCACATTTTGAACCTTTAGGATCCCATACCCGCAACATTTTGAACAGTTGTCATATCTCGGAATATTTTGAATCTGTAGGATGACATATCCCGCCACATTTTGAACCTTTAGGATGCCATATACCGGCACATTTTGAACCTTTGGGAAGCCATATCCCGGCACATTTTGAACCTTTAGGATGCCATATACCGGTACATCTTTTTTGAATTTTCGGTGTCTTAATTCCACACTTTCATCGTGTGCCACAACTTAAAAAAGATTAAGAAAGAATTAAAATGATGATGTTACTGCTGCTTTGGTTAGCTGCCCTTTTCTATTGAAGGTTCAAATTGCACACACAAAAGGCCCTAGAAAACCCTCCTCCTTAATTAAAAAGTGACATTCTATTAGGTAACAACTGCAAAGCGTTTAAAATGTACGCCACCGAAATGTGAATGGCCAAGCCCAAACATTTCCAATACACAAACAATTAAAAGTGTTTGAATAGGTACCTACCTTTCTTTTTTTTTGTAAATCATAATGTTCTTTCAACAACTTATTATGGTAGCAGGCATTAACAAATCAAAATAACGACCGAAACAACAAAAGAAAAGAAGAAAACCAAAATCGCAGAAATATTACTGACATTAATAATAAAAATGTAAAATACCAAAATATTCCGTGTTAACGTCTAATGCAAAGCTTTTTAATCTTTCAACGCGTTTTTCTTTAAATAAATTGACCTTATCTTCGAACGCTAAGGTGCGTTTAGACGGCATTAGCGTACCGCGATAGTCACTGGCACGAATTAGTTAAGGCGCAGATAAATAACTTTAATAAATTGTTAAAGATATATTTTAACAATGAACATCACATCTGAACAGCTAGTAGTACATTTTTGAAAAAAATATTATTGTGGTACTCTAGAATACTTTTTTAATAATTTAATCCGTGAATTTTTTTAATTATATTTTTACAACGTAGTGTTTTATATATATATATATTTCTTTCTAGTTGGGAAAAGGCTAGGCCGATATATAGTGTATTAATTTCTAAAGCAATGCCTAACGTGGACAAAAAATGCACTTTACAATTTTTATCACACGGTTTTTATTTTATTTATTAAAATGTGTTTTAGAGACAAACATATTTTCAAGTTATTACAGTCAAGATTAACAAATATTTTTTCCGCCACCTCAAATTAACTACGACTTGCCATAAAAAATGAAGCAAGCTTATTTTAAGTGTTTCTCGGAGTGCCATCACCTTAACAGAGGTGCAATTTCTCCAAATTGCGATGTTGTTATTTTCGTTTCGCTTCGAATACAAGTACTGTTAATAACACTTAATTGAAAATGTTTAATTATTTTAGATTTATTAAGGGTTAAGGGCTCTAAATGTTTCATTTTATTTGCGTAGAATGTAATTGGCTGAAATTTAATTAATATTTTGAAGACGTACATTCTGTTTTAATTAGAATAAGAAATAAATTGAAGATAAACTGCTGTTAGGTAGTAAAGCTAATAAATCTATACAAATATATAAAATTGAAGTGTCTATTTTTAATGTCAAAATAACAGCTTTTTACTAAATGCGTATGAAAGTCTATACGATAGGTACATATAAAAAAGTTATTTTCTTCTGTCTATCTGTTTTGCCGGGTAATCTCCGAACCGGCTGGACCCATTTTAACGAGACTTACACCGGGAGATAACTGATGTTATAGGAGTAAATTAGAAAACCGGCCAAGTGCGAGTCGGACTCGCGCACGAAGGGTTCCGTACCATTATAGCAAAAAACGGCATAAAAATCACGTTTTTTGTATGGGAGCCCCCCTTAAATATTTATTTTATTCTGTTTTTAGTATTTGTTGTTATAGCGGCAACAGAAATACATCATCTGTGAAAATTTCAACTTTCTAGCTATCACGGTTCTTGAGATACAGCCTGGTGACAGACAGACAGACAGACAGACAGACAGACAGACAGACAGACAGACAGACAGACAGACAGACAGACAGACAGACAGACAGACAGACGGACCGCGGAGTCTTAGTAATAGGGTCCCGTTTTTACCCTTTGGGTACGGAACCCTAAAAAAGGAAAGAAAAGGAATTATGATACCGATTAAAAAAAGCCCTATTTTTTTTTAGTTTTACAGATTTGACTTGGCCTACGTGGTATCTCATCCCATACAAAGAAAGCATGCCGACGTACTTTATTGATTATACTGGTTTTTTTATGTGAATCGATCGCGTTCGGTTCCGTTTCGTTCCACGGATATACACACATCAACACGGTCTAGGGATATTTCATACTCAATTAAATAACTCGAAAAGTACTGGCCGCATTGGAATCTTTTATACACCGATTTGTTTGTAATTTATCTCAGACTAATTCCAAATTAAAATTTTTGAAAATTCTTTTGTTTCGGTGGCATAAAAATGTCTTGATGTGTAGGAGAGGGAATTTTCATTTGTGCGAAATTTAGAAAACAATACGAATTACGTTTAGTTACAGTTTTTTTTTCATTTTTAAATGAAAGATAAAGTTAAAATTGAGGTATTGTAGCCATGCAATGCCAACATTTGACGATGGCGGAGATGTTACGAGCTGTGGGAATGCTGGAAGCTGGGTCTGTTCAGCGTAATGTTGCTGAGGCCATAGGGACCCACCAAAATGTAATTTCAAGATTGTGGACACGCTATCGTGCCACAGGTGAAGTAGCGGAGAGGCACCGGGGCCAAGTCGCATCACTACCCCCAGACAAGACCGATTTTTGCAAATTACTGCGCGAGCTCAACCAAATGCAACGGCGACTCAATTGGTCCAAAGTGGAACACCAAGTGCTTGTGAGTGACCAAACTGTACGAAGGCGACTGCATGAAAGCAATCTACGCTCTCGTAGACCACTCCGGGTCCCGCCTTTACGGAGAGGCAATCGTGGACGACGATTAGAATGGGTTCGGAACCACGTGGACTGGGGCCGTGAGCAATGGTCCAATGTGCTGTTTACGGATGAATCCAGGTTCGGCTTCCATCCAGATTCACGAAGGACGCGTGTTTGGCGAGTTTATGGTTTGGGCAGGAATTCGTCTTGGAGGACGGACGGATCTCGTTTGGGTGCGGGGCAATATGACGGCAGAACGATACGTCCAACAGGTGCTGGGGCCCGTAATCTTGCCCCACAGAACACAAATGGGGTAAGATTTCCTGCTCATGCACGACAATGCCCGGGCACACACGGCGAGAACGGTAGCAGCTTGGTTACATACACACAATGTTAGGGCCTTAGACTGGCCTGCTCAATCGCCAGATCTAAATCCCATTGAACATGCGTGGGATATGCTGCAAAGAAGAGCTCTGAAGGAAGTTCCTGAAAATCTGGCTACAGAAGATCAACTTTTTGCGCACCTCAGAAGGACATGGGACAATATTCCACAGCAAGGCATTGACAACCTTATTCTGAGCATGCCGAATCGTTGCCGATGTGTTATGAACGTCATGGGCGCTTTCTCAGACTACTAACTTCAAGTTTATAAACACAAATTAAATGATTTTTCTATTTTTTTCAGTTTTTACTCATAAATTAAAAGTTAATTCATATACGGTTTCCGTCCATGCTTCATTTTTTTCCATAAAATCCTGAAATTTTAATCGAAGTACCTTAACCATTATTAAAAAATGGTAGAATATTAAATAACGTATCTTTTAAATATATACATGTCATATAAATAATTAACACATTGATAGTAATTCGCTTTTTTAAAAATAGCCCTAGACCGTGTTGATGTGTTTAGATGGTGATCTATCTATCGCCGTGAAACGTAACCGAATGCGATCGATTTACAAAAAATAATCAGTATAATCAGATGAGAAACGGTAGTTACGTCGACACGGTTTCTTTGTATGGGATGAGTCATCTGTATGCTAGTATTTTACTATCTGTGACCTAGTTATACACTAAGATTATCAAGAAAAAAACGTCTAGTCGGTTTTCTAGACTAGCAGGCTTATCGTGACGAATTTGTTTAGATCTGATAAAACAACCTTTTAAATATTCAAAACATAAATATTTTTCATTATTTTTTTTGGACAACATAAAAACACTGTTTGCCAGTAACATTATCCTTATTAAATATAATAAATAGGAAAGTCTGTATATTTGTTAAACAATCACGCCTCAATGACTAAAAGCCCCGTGCGACAAGACCGCGCATTATACATTTGCTTTTATTAACGTTTGTCCTGTACGTACTTTGTGGTGTACAAAAAATACGCATATAATGAATAAATAAATTCAAAAATATGTATTTAAGATTGGACACCTACACTACGCCCTGGAATAGAGACTCTAGAGAAAGCTTCATTCTATAGGCGATGGTAATTGTCGAAATGCCAACATTTAAGCTGATCATCGTGACATTTCGATAGCGCTTAGCAATCCCATGATTTTTTGAGATTGTACCAGTCGCTATCGCGTCGCTTTTGTGAATAGAATGACACTTGTCTAGGACCTCCGGATCAGAAACTCTAGAGATAGTATCATTCTAACGGCGATGGCGATTGTCAAAAAGCCAAAATTTAAGGGACTGATCATCCTGACATTTCAATAGCGCTTGGCAATCCCAAGATTTTTTGACTTTTTACCAGTTGCTATCGCGTCGCTTTTTTAATAGAATGACACCCGTCTAGGACCTCCGAATCGGAGGCTCTAGAGAAAGTATCATTCTAAAGGTGATGGCGATTGTCGGAATGCCAAAATTTAAGGGACTATTTCATCGTGATATTTCGATAGCGCTTGGCAATCCCATGATTTTTTGACATTTTACCAGTCACTATCGCGTCGCTTTCGTTAATAGAATGACCCCTGTCTAGGACCTCTGGATTAGAGGCTCTAGAGAAAGCATCATTCTATAAGCGATGGCGATTATCGAAATGCCAACATTTAAGGTACTGATCATCGTGACATGATTTTTTGATATTTTACCAGTCACTATCGCGTCGCTTTAGTGAATAGAATGTAATTTTTCTAGTCCCCCCGGACTCTTATTTTTTATTAATGATAGGCTCGGGCTTGACCACTATCTCACCTGCTGGTAAGCAATGATGTGGTTGACGCGCATTATACATTTGCTTTTATTAACGTTTGTCCTGTACGTACTTTGTGGTGTACAAAAAATACGCATATAATGAATAAATTAATTAAAAAACATGTATTTAAGATTGGACACCTACACTACGCCCTGGATTAGAGACTCTAGAGAAAGCTTCATTCTATAGGCGATGGTAATTGTCGAAATGCCAAAATTTAAGCTGATCATCGTGACATTTCGATAGCGCTTGGCAATCCCATGATTTTTTGACTTTTTACCAGTTGCTATCGCGTCGCTTTTGTGAATAGAATGACACTTGTCTAGGACCTCTGGATCAGAAACTCTAGAGATAGTATCATTCTATAAGCGATGGCGATTATCAAAATGCCAATAATTAAGGTACTGATCATCGTGACATGATTTTTTGATATTTTACCAGTCACTATCGCGTCGCTTTAGTGAATAGAATGTAATTTTTCTAGACCCCCCGGACTCTTATTTTTTATTAATGATAGGCTCGGGCTTGACCACTATCTCACCTGCTGGTAAGCAATGATGTGGTTGACGATGAGGATATTACGTTTCCGTGGGATAATTTTCGATGTTCGAGGTCGCCGTTATTCTGCTGCCCTTATACCGTTTGATTCGGGGTTGATATAACGTGCTATTAATAGGCAAATTAATAATAAATTATTATACGGTGACTAAGACCTTACGCCTCTTCAATTTCACGCTCCTAAGCTCAATTCAATTTGATTCAATATTCATTTTGCAGCATCGTCTTTTTATCATTTATTAAATAAAAACGATATTTATTTTACCCGACTGCTGAAGGAGGGTAATACGTTTATCAGTATATTTATGTATGTTTTTTCCTATGTGGCGTTCTAGAGACCAAACGCGTTAGCCGATTTTGATGATTCTTACGTCAATCTATTCGTTTTGACCTTTCGAGTGTCACTGGCTGCATTAAAATTGGAAAATGGCGGCTTTTGGGCGCCATATGGTGGGGGCCCAATTTTTTTTTTCTATCAGCCCCATCGTGTGGGGTATCAAAATAAAGAATTTTAAGAGATGATTTAAAAAGGTTCTTTAACACTTATATGATGAAATGTACAAAATTCGAAAAAAAAATGTTAACTAAAAAGTTATAAGTTATTTTTTTTTTAAAACCCTGCTTAAGAAGCGAACTAGAAAGACGTAAACAAGAAGAAAATCATGATGTGCAGTCGGAGGATACATCTGGTTTTGGTCAGCCAGCTCACGAATTAACTACATGATTCTCACATAAATAGACCTTACAAGTAATTGTGACTTTAAACTAAGTGCGTTTAAAGTACTCTGTAGTAGACTAGGAACACAAACTACTACTAGTTTTAGAAAACCATAAACTGACCAAACAGGTTCTGGAATGACAGCTTACTAGAAAATTAAGCGTTTAAGGGCCTTCCACCGCTTTAGTGCCGTAAAACGGTAACTTTCTAAAGCATACTCCTTAGTAACGGCTAGGTTAAAAGGTTTGAAAAAAAGAATATATTTATTACTGATTCATGTACATTATTTGTGAAACATGGTTTTTTCGTGTAACTAATATTTGTGATTAAAAAAGAAAATTAACAACACAATATTTTTTCGCTACTTTTGGATACTCCTCCAACACGATTTGGATGTTTAAAATATATTTTCACAGAAACAATTATGGCTATTATTTCTTCATATCTGAAATAACATATTTAAATCAAAGAATATTTTGCTAACAAAACTGTCCAGAAGGAGGTGCAACATTGATATTCTGGCTCCGAGCGGGCGCACGGCCAGTACTGCGTTATGATTGGGAATAAATACACCTTAAAAGGCTTCCCACAAGGTGGACCGATGAGCTGCTGAAGATTGCGGGAATGCACTGGATGCGAAATGCACTGGATTGGTCGATGTAATGATGCTTGGGGGAGGCCTATTTCTAGCAGTGAAAGTCTTTCATCTTAAGTGATAATAATAATGATTAGTGTTATTTATGTCATAACTAGCAACCCGCCCCGGCTTAGCGCGGGATAAATTATATACGTCTTTCGCTTATCGCTTTTACTATTTAAGAAAATCGAAGCAAAATCCGTTACGTGGTTTAGAAAAACAGAAATGACGTCGACAGATGCGGAAAACGATTTTTTGTATACTATTTAAAGACTATTTTACAGCCAGTGTCATTTTCTCCTCGAATTTCGTCTGAACAAGTCATCGACACTCCCTTAATATTAAACTGTCTCTCAGTCTTATTACTTTTTGTCAAAGCCCCTGCATAATGAAACAATTTATACTTTTAACTCTCAATGCGAAAGAAATTACCTTTTTGGTGAATAAAATTAGATTCTAGTCGCTTAGGGCTTTGAAATGTTCTTGGAAAAAATATTTAAGTAAAATGTACTTTGACAGTTTTTTGGATGATATACCTAGTTTAAGAGTGTCACTATTGCTTCATTGGTTGAGGGGTTTTACACCATGTTTAGTATACTTCCGAGGTGGTATATGGCCTAGTTTGCGTATGGTCCAATAGGAGTGTGTAATATACGGCATGAAAGCAGATAGTATAATATTATTTGAAATAACGTTCACATGCTCTCCAAAACGCTTGAGGTACATTTATGTTCCTTTATTATAACAAATTCTTCCATGCTACTTAATGTGAGTAAGCAATTACACCCTTTTTAATACACCGCCACAAGGCATTACCGTTTTTATAAACCTTGTGTTTACTATATTGTTTGTTATTATACACTAACACTTGTGTCCCCTTCCGGCCAAGTACGTAATTAATAGATGGGTTAAAATTTCTACTACTTGGACCTGCCATCGGGTCCATTATTTTGTTTGAATAATTTGCATATACTATAAAAACAAATAACCTAATTTCATGTGATCTAATGTTATATTTCATATAACATTCATTTGCTCTTTTAACATTTAGTTTACCGTACATTTCATATAATTTTAAATTTGTGTAATGCTCTTTTTATATAAGTAAAATATGAAAATTAGATCAAATGGACATTTCCATTTGATCTAATTTTCATATTTTATTTATAGATATTTTATATTATAGTAAGTGAATATTATACTAATTGAATATTAATTCAAATGTGCATTATAGAAAATTTTCAGGAAACCATTATAAAATTATGTAAATTGAAATTATATCAATAATTAATTATAATTATCATTTGATTGTTATATTAAAAAAAGAATATTAATTCCCGAATCTCTTCAAAGTTCACTCTGAACAGGCTTCTTCTGGGTAAGCTCACTCCATCGTCAACTCTGTCTCTGTCACCTGTGACCTAGACTAGAGTCAAGAGCAAACCCATCACAAATAAAAAATAGGTGATAAGATCATTGGAATTTTTGTTATTATTTCAAACGTTACACACCCCAAAAATAATGTTTACGTCAACGAATGCTTATTTAAAGCATTCGTTGACGTAAACATTATTTTACATGAAGCGACTGCCTCTTTTCCTTCAACATTATATAAATAAACAGTATATTAATAACACCTATACCCACCACGTTTCCTTAAATATAAAGGCATAGTAAACATCAGTAGTATTCGTCTAAAATTAAACTTTAAACGATGTCATGGTACCGGGAATTTCCAGCTTAAAGTTGATCGCGGGCGAAAATTGAGCGTTAAAGGGTTTAAAAGTATAACGTTATATTAAAATTGGGACTGAAAAATGTGAGATAAAAGATGACACATTTTTATACCTAACCGTATGGGTGGCGTACCCAAGTAGGCCGTTGCAAATATAATTTGGTAAAATAGGGGATTATTAATCCACCGAACACCAGGTAAGAGAGTTTAGAGCAGTATCCCAACTGTACGTCTACTTGCACCCTAGATGACCGCCTAAAGTCATCACAATCTACGAAGTCTGTTGACGTTTCTCATTTTATATGCCGCGATAACTCTCTACGTAAGAAATTAAAACAACATCAAAAATCAAAATCAAGATCAATTATTTTATTTCACATAGGCGTACATGGGCACTTATAAAACGTCGACAAAAGGTGCACGGTTCGGGTTGGTCGTTTCCTATGGAGAAGAACCGGCAAGAAACTCCATGGTTACTCTTTTAAAAAATGGTTTGGTTTTACAATATTTCCATGTTACAGCATTAGTACTATGGCGGGACAACGTAGGCCCGACAATAAGTCGTAAGAAACTAAAAAAAAAGATTATATAATATATAAAAAAGTTAACAAATGACTTTCATCTAGAAGGCCTACAATGTTCACACATTCACAAAATAATCGGTAAGAGAATCTATACAAAGGTAAATAAAAATAATATAACAAGACTAAATTTAACATGTGGCACAAATGCTGTTATCAGTGCTGTAACTATTCTTAGCAAAGGGCTATAAAGATGATTGCGAACTATTGTAAAAATTCCAATTAAAATAAAAACAAAAAAAAAATTGAATAAATGAGATTGAGAATAGTTAGAGACATCCACATATTTGTGCCGTTTATGAGTTACCAGGGAAGCCACATGCGCAGAAGGAGCTAAAGCCAAAAATTTTATCTTCAACGTATATGAACAATTTAAAGTACTACGCCACCACATACATGACAGCGCAGGACCTTAATAACCAGTATTTTGAATACAAATATCTTAATATAAGTTAAACGAAATTTGTATTTTACAATTTACAACAATAATATACATTTAAAATTTAATAAAATAAATGTGTTTATTTGTGAACATAGGTGATTAAATGTAAGTGTATAATATATATCTTTATTGATCAATTTTAAGTATTGCAGTACATGGGTATAAAAAATGTATACATGGTAAAATTACAGATTTGCTACAATTATAGTGGGTGCAGTTCTAGTCTCCTAACTAGGTTACTGTATAACCTGTATGAAGGAGTGACAGTTCCGATCCCCCATGGATTACAAGAATTTGTATTTTACAGTTTACGTACATATGTATTTTACTGCTACAAGGATATGTTAAACCAAAATTAAACACGGAAAATATTAAAAACATACAAAAGGTCTTTAAGTGAGAATAATTTAAAAGAAAAAAAAGATAAAATGTAACTAGAAACTACTTATGTGTGTGTGCGAGTGTGTATGTGTGTGTGTGTGCGTGTTTTGATGTGTGTGTTGTGTTGTGTAACATATTATGTTATGTGTACTATGTTCCATTTTACTTACCCCTAACTAAGCATCTTTTCTGTTTCTTCGTATGTATAGTCTAGAAGAAATGAGTAGACCATTTTTTTACATTTATAATGTGTCAAGCCGTATACTGGGCAATGTTTATTTATTTTATTATAAAGGGAAGGGCCAAGAAAATAAAAGAATCTTTTAATGAAGGTAAAACGTGTACGGGGGACAGTACAAATTAAGTCTTTTCTACGCTTATTGATTGGCTTGTATGGCGTAGTTTGGTGTTGTAAGAGAACTGCTTGTATGATAAACTGTTGTCTAACGTTTAGAATATTCCACTTACGATATAATTCATTAGTAGGGAAAATGATAGGGCGAAAAGTAGCAACTTTTAATACTGCTCTATGTGCTATCTCTAATGGTTTTAAAATCGTTTTAGCAGCACCACCCCAACATGAAATGCAATATGTGACAATAGATTGGCATAAGGCAAAATAGACATTGCGTATGACAGTTTGTTTAGCTATTTTCCGAAGTGTTTTAAATATGAATATAAGTTTCCGGACTCTGCCTGTGAGAATGTTTATATGGGACTTAAAGTTTAGAGTTTTGTCCAATGTGACACCTAGATATTTTATTTGGTCTACAGAAGTTAATGATGGACAGTTGCAAGGAGTTTGCGGTTGATTATTGCAAGAGTGAGCTATTAATGTTATTGGGATGCGTGGTTGGGAGGCTGCACTGATTGAAAATGTAAGGAAGTTGGTTTTGGAAGTATTAAGTGTAAGGGTGTGTTCATTGAGCCAGTTTAGTGCTGTGTTGAATGCAAGTTGCGCTCTGGTTTCTAGTTGTGACCATGTTTCAGCTACAACAGTTATCGCAGTATCATCCGCGAATGATATTATGTTACCATTCTGGATATGGAGGTCGCATAGCTCATTGATGAAAATAAGGAAAAGGGTTGGCCCTAGAATGCTTCCCTGGGGAACACCGTAATGAATAGGCAGCTCACTACTATTGTTATTGTTTATACTGACAAATTGCGATCGATTTGTTAGGTAGCTCCTGAACAAATCTAATTGAACACCTCTGACACCCACTCCTTCAAGTTTTAATAAGAGAGTAGAGACGGGAACCGTGTCGAACGCTTTAGCGAGGTCCAAGAATATGGTTAGGACTTTTTTATTATTATTCATACTTTGTACCACGTGATCAGTTAATTCGTGGACTGCGTCACATGTTGATAAGTTACTGCGAAAGCCGAATTGATGAGATGATATTAGCTTGTAGTGTTCCAAGTAATTAACTAACCTCTTATTGATTACACGTTCAAGCACCTTAGATAGCGCACTTAGGACTGCTATGGGTCGGTAATTATTGGGTAAGGTCCCGTCCCCTCCCTTGAAAATTGGATGTATAATTGCCTTTTTAAATGAAGTAGGGAAGACAGCAGTGTCGAAACAGAGATTAAATATATGGCTTAGGATGGGTGCCAGAAGGGTGGAGTATCTTTTTAGTATATAGGGAGATAAACCATCCCATCCAGTAGCAGCGTTGGTCCGTAGGGAGTTTATAGTAGAAATGATTTCATCACTGTCAGTATGTTCTAGGACGAAAGATGAGGTGGGTGTAATTTTATGTACCGTATTAGGAGTTGCCGTTCGTTGTAGGGGAGCTGTTTTGATATTATCAGCAAGGTTTTTGCCGACATTGACGAAAAAGGAGTTTACTTTGTCACAGCATTCTAACGGTGACGAAGAGGTGGTTAGTAGTTGTGTAGAAGTATTATTAGGTTTTTTGGTATAGGTGACTCGCTTTATAGTTTTCCAGAGTAATTTTGTGTTATGACCAGCCTTGTCTAGTTCTCCTGTATCATATTGACGTTTAGCTTTCCTTAGAATACTTGTACAGAAATTTCTGTAGCGCTTATAGGTTAATTCCAATATTTCGTTTCCTGGATTTTGTTTTGCCTTTTTATGTAGCGCATCCCTATTTCTGATGCAGCGTAACAGACCAGTCGTGATCCAGGGTTTCAGGACTTTCTTTCTTGCAGGTACTTTTTTGGTCAAGGTATGTTTTGTAATGGCTGTGGTCACTAATTCCAAAAGTTTATTTGTCGCAACATCAGCGTTAGTTATGGAGAGAATTGGGTTAAAGTCTAGTTGAGACATTGTTTCATCTAGTTTCTCAAAGTCAAAAGTGGTGACGGTAGCAGTTAAGTTGTTTCCTATACGTCGATTGTCCAAGCACAGTAGTGAAGGATAGTGGTCAGTGACCACGGATTCATAGACGAAGGAATATGAAGGAGAGTTTGATCTTAAAATAAGATGGTCCAAGCAGTTATCGCCTCTAGTTGGAATGGTATGTGCTGCGAGAAGTCCGTGAAAAGCCAGGCAATTAAGATATTCGTGGGAGCGGATATCTATGGTAGTAGGTTTTATGTCTAGGTTTATATCACCCGTTAAAATTACCGTTTTAAAATTTTGGAGGGATGGAAGTATAATATTGAGAGCTGATATAAAGTTACGAATATTATTAATAGATGGAGAACGATAGATGCAAAGTATAGCCACCTCAGATTTTATTTTAATAATGAGTCCTGAAGCTGATTGAAGTAGGTCAGGTTCCTCACATGTAGCCGGTAACTCCGCGTTCACATATACCACCACACCATCGCTTTGGTTCAAGTGTTTCGTGGTTTTGAATGTGGTGTAATTTTTTAGCTGAGGTATAGTGACATTGCTAGAACAGGATAGCCAGCATTCCGTTAAAATCACAAGATCACATTCAAATGAAAGACGTTGCAAAAGAATCTGTAGGTTTAAGAAGTTGCAGTTAATTGAACGAATATTTTGTGAAAGCAGTTTAAGGTAATTGTTAGGATGGTTAATAACAGATTGTGTCTGTTCTGGTGTGCACGTATGAGGGGTTGATAGGGAAAACTCGTCAATATTTTCTATGAGATTACTTATGTTATTGTTCATTTTATCAATGGAAGTAACTTAATAGGGGAGGAGCGTGGCGGTCGGTTGAATGAGAATTTACAATTGGGAGACAGGCTTACATTTGACATTTGGGTAATTGGTAACTGTTCATAGTTATTAGGATAAGTGTATATTGGTAGATGGTAGGAAAACTTACAGGATTTATTTTCTCGATTATAAGAGTGAGTAAAGTTTGTTAGACATGTATGTGGTGACAGTAGTAAAATGTGTGAAGGTATGTTATGTTGCGTTTGTGTTGTGTAGTTAACATTGAACGAGTAGGTATTACATTTTTGTGCTGTGTGGTGATAGTAATAGCTTGTGTGAGATGTATTTGTGTTTATGATAGATAATTGATTAGAGTGGTAGTATCGAACGGGCATATCATTACATAAGTGAAACTTTAGAATAAAATAACAAAATATCAAAAAGTTATACATGCGCAGTCATGCAGAAATGGCTTGACCCAGTTGTTTCAGTTGAAGTTCGTTCTTCACCAGGATCGACTGGCTATCCGAATCCTTTTTCAGAAAAACTCTTCCAGCTGATGTCCAACAATAGTTATATAGATTGGACTTTGCATAACTTCTTACAAGATAAAACAACCTCTTGGTGAGGATTGTCAGTTGTTCAGCAACGTATACAGGCGTTTGCGGTGTAACTGATATGCCTAGATGAGTTGAATTCAATTTATTGCTTGGGTTTTTTCTGTTGTGCTCTTTAACAGCCACTAGAAAATTTGTTTTTATTAGTGTATTCGAGAATTCAACCGTAACACTTGATGTCTTATTTTCCTTTTTCGACGGTTGTCGTGTGATAATTTGTAATGTAAATGTGTCCTACCACAGTAGGTGGCATTCAAAATATAGTAGTACTAGCTGACCCCCGGGGCTTCGCTCCCGTCAACTGGCTATCTACCTACCTACCCTGCCCACCCTGCCTACCATGCCTACCCTGCCTACCCTGCCTTCCCTGCTTATCCTGCCTTCTCTGCCAACCCTGCCTACTCTGCTAACCCTGACTGCCCTGCCTACCATGCCTACCCTGCCTACCCAGCCTACCCTGCCTACCCTGCCTACCCTGCCTACCATGCCTACCCTGCCTACCCTGCCTACCCTGCCTACCCTGCCAACCCTGCCTACCCTGCCTACCCTGCCTACCCTGCCTACCATGCCTACCGTGCCTATCCTGCTAACCCTGCCTACCCTGCCTTCCCTGCCTATCCTGCCTACCCTGCCTACTATGCCTGCCTTGCCTACCCTGCCTACCGTGCCAACCCTGTCTAACCTGCCTACCCTGCCAACCCTGTCTAACCTGCCTACCCTGCTGCCAACCCTGTCTAACCTGCCTACCCTGCCTTCTCTGCCCATCCTGCCTATCTAGACTACCGTGCCTACCCTGCCTACCATGCCTACCCTGCCTAACCTGCCTACCCTGCCTACCCTGCCTTCCCTGCCTACCCTGCCTACCCTGCCTTCCCTGCCTATCCTGCCTACCCTGCCTACTATGCCTGCCTTGCCTACCCTGCCTACCGTGCCAACCCTGTCTAACCTGCCTACCCTGCCAACCCTGTCTAACCTGCCTACCCTGCTGCCAACCCTGTCTAACCTGCCTACCCTGCCTTCTCTGCCCATCCTGCCTATCTAGACTACCGTGCCTACCCTGCCTACCATGCCTACCCTGCCTAACCTGCCTACCCTGCCTACCCTGCCTACCCTGCCTTCCCTGCCTATCCTGCCTACCCTGCCTACCCTGCCTATCTTGTCTACTCTGCCTACCCTGCTTACCCTGCTTACCCTGCCTAGCCAGCCTAGCCTGCCTACCCTACCTACCCTGCCTACCCTGCCTACCCTGCCTACCCTGCCTACTTTGCCTACCCTACTTACCTACTATTTTTATCTATCATCAATGTTTTTCTCAGCGCACGCCAAAGAATGAATTTTATAGACAACATTTTCCTACCTTGGGTTACATTATTGCAATTTTCATAAGGATCTCTAATAATTTGAAAATTTATTATAGCCTATGACACTCAGGAATAATGTAGCTTTCTACTGGTGAAAGAATTTTCAAAATCGGTTCAGTAGATCCAGAGATTACCCCTTACAACGTCACAAACTCACAAACCCACAAACTTTACCTCTTTATAATATTATTATTATTATTATAGTATAGAAGTATAGATAAATGGAAATAAACAACTGAAAAGAGGAAAAGATGTAGGTACTAGATGTATGATCCCTTGCTAGGCAATACCTCCACTACTTTTAGATGAATGGGATAAAATAATTCAAAGTATTAAAACACTGATGTCTTGTCCAAAAGGTTTTTAGGATTTCATGAGCTTAATGGTGTGGAGAATGAAGTGATGGACGCGGCCCTTGTTGGTTGTAACGAGAACGCCTGGCTGAAAATGAATGTGTGGCGTAAAATGCTAAATTGCAGAATTTGCGGTTGCACCGTATACTATGAGTGTTCTGAACCAAGCGTTTCGTTCACTATTTGATATTTAATTGCAACACCATGTCAATTGGCTGTCAGCGACTTGACAGCTTTTGATTGACAGCTGACACATGAAAAGAGTCGAAAAAAAAATTGTAACCGACACACGAGAAATTCGGGTTCTTGTGGAAACATATCTAATCGAGATGTGTTACGCCCATTGTGATTGTTAATTGCGCCAAAACAACAAAGTCATAATCCTAATGTATTACTATGTTACGCACTATAACAACGAGTATCATTCGAAAGCATCAAGTTTAATTATTATTAAGTATTTTTATAGCTGCCAAAAAAGGCCTTTTATTTTTTGTCAACTTTAGACAAAATACTTACCGCAACCGCTACAGAACTGGACGTGAGCGGCGTCACTGGAAATTTGTGGGATTTTGATTCTCGTGGTCTCAAGCGCTGTGTAATACGCGTTGCTTATGCATTCGAGTCAAAACACTTTGTCCGCAATGGCACGTGTCATTACGTGTTCTTTACGCAGGTAGGATATAGCTGCAGGATAGCGCTCCAGAAAAGTTTCTGTCAAGGCCCGCTGTACAACGCCTCTGACGCTACAATAAACGTTGCCACCTACTGGGCCCAAAAAATATAATTTAATGTGCAGTTAATGGTCATAAGTGCTGTCATGAAACTATGTACTCGTATTAGAGTCAACTTTGGTATCTTGATCGGAACGCATAAGTCCGCATAACGCTGCGGTATGCGGTGCCAGAAACATAATAATCGTCTAGAATGGTCTTTTGTTCCGTGGCAGTATGCGTCAGCGGTGAGAAAGATTATATGTCCGATTACGAGACCAAAGATGATAAAGGAATTGTGATGCAAAATGGAGGTTCAACTTTCGACGCTAAGATCGGGTATTTTTGGGGTGTTCTATTAAGAATTTCTCAGTAGCAATAACGTTTGTAGAATATGAACCAGGTGAAAACCAATGAAAGGCTCTATATAAAGTGACTACAGACAAAATCGGACAATTTTTTTTTTAATGTTTTGGTTTGGCCATGTGAAAATTATCTTTAAGATAAGGATAATTCCTTTTAGAACCCTCAGGGGGGGGGGGGCGTATGTTATATGAATATAACACCATGCTTGTATTCCCCGAAGGGTTCGGCAGAGGGCAACTGTAATACACCCTCATTTACACAATAAACTTACCCTAGGATTCTCGTATTCTGGGGTGACAGTTAACTTAATAATGCATAAGAAAAACAGCTATGTCTAAAAACATACATTTAATAAAAACTAGACAATATAAATGAAATTTATCTTTAAAAAAATATCTGTTGACTATAATAAAAAAAATATTAGGTATAAATTATGCTGAAACTTAAATACTTAACGATAAAATTAGTAGCACTCTAACTTAAATTATAATAATAATTGATTAAGTACAATAGTTGTTTTTTTGGTTTACTCGCAATATATACAAGATTTAACATTTTTATTGACGTACGATTAGCGTGGCTTATGACCAACAGTGGACTGTTGTAGGCTGATGATCACATTTTAATGTGAACAAGTTCCTACAAAACTTATAATATTGTATATAATATGCCGTAATTTGTTCTGGGACCAAGGAACTTTTCGATTGACAGAGATTGAGTATAACTGTGTACATGTTTTACTAATTTTGTAGTAGTGTGTTAGTTTTAAGATACATATACATATATTATGAGATTATGCCCCACATTCCAACTCCTTTTGAAGGACATCCACTCGACTCAGTAAAAAATAACTAGTGTCGAGTTGGAGGACCTAACTTGAAATATAGGGGTATGTCTATAAAATCACCTCATTTCTAGTGATGTTTGCATTGATCTCCTTTTGAAATATTCTGCCCATAATTCCCGATTACTCTTCACTATAACTAAAAACAAATTTAATGCTATTGTATTCAACAGCTCTAGTATTAAACCTATTTCTAATAAAATCATTAGTTTATGATCTCTGCTAGTTATTATTCGTAATATATAGGAAAACGATACAATATTACAGAACATAAAAATCAACGTGGCTATGTAGAAACGACTCCTTAAGTTAGTCATTGTACTCATGTCATCTTTACTACGGCGAAATAGAGAATATAAAACTGATATGTAAATAACAAAATTTATTAGCGAAAAGGTACAAAAAAATACCAAGTAATGTTTCAGGTTTTTCGTTTGAAACTGCTCAAGATCAATTGTGGACATTATGACCATTAACACAATAGGTGAGCCCCAGGCAAACATACTACTTTTAATGTACTTCCTACGTATGTTGATACTAAAAACCTTTACAAAATCAGCGTAAAAAATATAACTCAACACAAATAACCATAAATTGAAAGATATTTCACACCAATTACATAACAAATAAGGCAAAAGCACTATGTTGTCTTCTTTTAAAAAAGAAAAGAATATCGCATAAAATAAAAAACACCCCGCATTTGCAAGGATCACGTTGAGAAAAACAAAGTTTCTGAAATGACGAAATTTTTTGATGATACACCACGATGTTACTCCGTATGTGAACACAGCAATACACAACACAAACAAAACATACTGGTATATTTCAAAATCTTGAATCGTAAAATAAAATGGATTACGAATTGATTCATTAATATAGCTACTATTTTCGTACGCACTGGTATTGTATGCACTGATATTATATACAGTAGTATTGTATGCACTGTTTTTGTTACCGTTGGTGTTGTGTCCACTGATGGCATAGGCACTGGCGTCGAGTCCACTGCTGTTGTATCCGCTGATAGAATATGCGGTACTGTTTTGTGCACTGTTGTTCTGTATACTATTCTTGTATGTACTGCTGTCGTTGTTGGCCATGGTAAGCGTTTTGTACGCTTTTTCTTCGCGGTATCGATGATTCTAAAATATTTGTGTTTCGATATGCTGAACTGACGTGAGTCCAGGACTGACCTGCGTGGCAAATTGCTTTGAAAATACAACCAAGCAAATAATCTGTCTCTAATATCCAAAAATTCTAGGTACGTTATTAATAATAATTTTATTTTTCCTGTTATTGTTTCATTATTCAAACCATTAGTGCCAAACATGCATTGCATTGGGTTTTTATTTAATTTGCCTTGTATTGTTAGTTAGTACCTAAGTATGTGTGGGTCAAATCTTGATATCTTGTCAAAATAGAGATACGTTTTTCTGTAAATCTATTAATATTCGTCATTAGGGGGTTTTGGTCTAACTCTTCATTGAAGAACAGTCGGCTTGGGGAGCACAATAAAGCATAAACCTGTCGCATATCGAAAAATTCCAAATACAAAATTATTATTTTTTCCTTGTGATTGTTTCAGTATTCAACTGTTAGGTGCAAAACATGATTTTTATGCAATAATCCTGATTCAGTACTGTCATAATGTATATGAATTAAGTTTTCTCAAATTTAATTCAAATTTCTACGAATCTTAATTAATGTACTATTTAGTCACGTAAAGCTACAATCTAAGGAGGAAGAAGAAAATTATAAAGAATTATTTATACATAAATAAGTCTTGCCAATTTTTAAAACAACACATTAAAATTTGTGAGTAATTACATTAAATTTATTCTCACATACAAAAACAATAAGAAAACTGAGTAGGTACGAATGTAGGCACATTCGGAATATCTTAATTCTGCATATTCATTATGATAAAAGTACATTTTCAAAGAATTACATATTAAATAATAGAAAAAAACTATCTTCTTCATCATCATCCTCCACAGCCTGACTTCGCCTACTGCTGAGTATCTTTTCTTGTACTGACCATATACTTACTAAGTACGAATTATATATTTTTCAACACACTTGCTCATAAAGTGGCTCTAATTTCACTGCAATTAAGCACATAATGACACCATCAAACTGTGACTTTTTCATTGCTATTATTCACATGTGAGTTATAGAGTTTTTTTTTTTAATTTATTGGTTGAGTTGCTTTGTTCTTAAAAAAGTTTCGATACAAAAAAGATCGTGCTCAATAGTACAAATGCAACACATTTCATGCAACTTTGTATTTAAATAGATAATTTCAACATGTAGGTATTTAAGAAATAAAACTTTCACTCAAATATAACTTTTGTTTTTGTCTGTAATAAAGAAAACATGAAATTTCCTATTTTGTACGTGGCTAAAACGCTATCCGCGAAAAGCAAAAAAAAAGAAAAGTCATTATTTTTAGTCTATGGCCTATCCCCATTGTTAGATGCGCGCGCATAAGAAAACTTTTTAATTTTGCCCGCCATTGCGAAAAAAAATTCATAACTCGTTTTCACTGTTGGAAATGATTTTTTAGTATTATTTTCTTCACAAGTGTGTTGAAAAACGTCGTATGATACACGTGTGTATTGATGATTACCGTCCTCGGCTCTTTTAAGACCCTCACCTAACGGTTCGGGTCTCAATGGTGCCTCAGCGGTAATCACCAACATTAAATATGTATAATGTACTATTACTGTCATTTCATTACTTGTTTGAATAGGATATAATCCTAACTTATAAATTTGAATGTAGGTTTGTTAATTATGCTTTCACGTTTCAAAGGCTGAACATATTTGAGTGAAACCTGATACACGTAATATACCATGCCTTGTATTAGGTTATAGGATTTGTGTCTCGAGAGTCTTGGCATAATTTCAGATATTTGCGCGAGCAAAGCTGCTGGCAGAAATATTAACTATAAGAGTTTAGATAAACTTAATATTTCAACAAATAATTTATAAATATAATATACATCAATCATGATAAATATCCTAAATGGTTATAAAATATTTACACCTCTACCGACTAAACTTATGCATCGATCTTTTCATTCCTATTTCTTTCCATATTTTCCGATTACTCTGTCAATCTGCCTAGCCTTTTCCCAACTATGTTGGGGTTGGCTTCCAGTCTAACCGGATTCAGCTGAGTACCAGTGTTTTTATAAGACGTCAACGTCAACGCTTTGTGTATCTTTTCATCATCTCTTTTACTTCGTTTTCCTCCACACTCTTCAAGTCGTTACGGTGGATCATTTACTGTTCGTGCTGTCCGCCTCTGGAATAATCTCCCTCACTCCATACGGGATAGCCCTTCGCTAGGAATTTATAAGAAAAGAACAAGGGAACATTTCCTGTCAACATGACACATAGATGATTATGTATGTATATATTAATTTACGATTTTAATTATATTATATAGTATGTATTATGTTTATGCATTGTGTGCTGTACACGTATTTGTTTAGTTTATATAGTTATTAAGAATTTAAATGATACGTTTTATTGTGCACTTCAGCATGCTGTCCTGATTTGATAAAAATCTCTGACACTGAGGTTTGCTGTAAGTGAACCCAATTTTGGGTTAAGCTCGCCTTTGTACATAAGCTGTCTTACTGTATTTGTATATTTTTGTTTTGTGTACAATAAAGAATAAGAATAGTCTGGAATAGTGCATATGGACTACTTTTTTATCAAAATGATTCCTTGGATATAAAATACTTTTAACGCGTGCTAAGCCGCGGACGGCAGTTAGTACAAAATAATTGGGAAACCGTATCGTTAACAACATGAAAAAAAAATATAATTACAGAAACTCAAGACGTTTCGATTTACGCCATAAATAAAAAACAGGAAATTAAATAAAAGATTTATTGTTTGCGAGAAAATTTAATATTGCCGTATCGAAAGAATCATTTATAAGTACTATACTCCATTTGAAATAACATTAGAAAAGACAATCCATTTTTACAGCCCGTTTAATTTTGACTTTTATTGCGTTGGAGACATGACACCTGTAGTAAATAAAAAGTATTTATTTTCTCTTCCACAAATGTGTCTAAACTATTTTATAAAAGTGCAATATTATTTACCAAATCCTTTGTGAGAGATTGGTATCTGTACAAGGAAATCCTGTTACACAGATTACCAGTCCCGCCCACAAAACTGTGATTAACATATATATAATAAATCTGTAGAAAAATCGTTTTTATACATCGAAAATATTTAAAAAAGAAATAGCATTTCCAGCATTTTTGATTTTTTTCTGTTTTTCTGTTTAGTGATGACGTGATGCGTGCACACATCACGTAAAATGTACGAAATCCATGTGTAGACCCATGGGTAGATAACTTTATACATCAAAAATTGCGTAAATTGAAGTATTACTTAGTTTTTGTTTCATCGTAATCGGTTCATTCTATCAAAAGATAGATGAATTTAAAGTGTTCACGAAGTAAAATATCACAACCTACGCATTATATATGTTCGGACAGTTGAACTCCACATTCGATAGATGGCGTTGTGCATTTAACGTCATTTTCTGAATGGCGGTGTTAAGATTCTTCGTGGAAGAATGACCTTAGAAAAAAATGGTAGGTAGGTAGGGTAGTTTGCAAGGTATGTAGGGTAGGCAGGCAGGTAAGTAGGGTAGGTAGGTAGGTCTAGGTAGGTCTAGGTAAGTAAGTAGGGTAGGCAGTTGACGGGAGCGAAGCCGCGGGCGTAGCTAGTTAGTCAATATAATTACAAATATTGATATCTTTGATAAAGTACAAGGAAAAGGACGGAATACATATTATTATTAAATTAGTAAACAGTTGGTATTTGTAACAGAAATTATGGTGATATTCACTATCCTGCAATAGGCTTACCAAGTGGATTACCACTAACTCTCAATGAGAGGAGGCCGGAGTCCCAGTAGTAGGAACTTTATAATAGTCCTCCAAAACGATTTTCAACCACGGCGGCTCATCTAAGCGGACGATAGCCATCGTTGCAGGAGACATACAAATGTATGGAGCACAAGTGTATGCGCATACACAGGTACACTCTCTGACCCTTCACTCTCAAAGTCCGATGGGACAGCAATCTGCCACAACAGGATAGAGATCGGGCGGGATCAGGCTTAATGTGCTTGGTAAGGCACAAGGTTTGTTAAAGCATCACTGGGTATTTCCATAAGGAATATTATACCGTGATTAAGAAGTCCATATACTCGCACAGTCCCCTGCGACCTTTTCGAAAAATATACCCAACAGACCATCAAATCGAAAAACAATATCAACCTTTGTATATCTGCTTAGTCCTCTATATTATATACCATCCACATAAAGCCACACACGAAATAAACAACAAAAAGATAATACATTCAAAAGACATAAACATTATTCTTTACTACACATTATCGTTCAAGTCGACAAAGCACCCTATTGTCGCATTCATGTTTAAATACAAAATTTTACATTGCGAGGAATGATTAAAATTTCGAATGGACTAATTATAACTTTACTGGAATGCTGGTGCTGTTAAACCATTGGAAATATGAAAAGCAGAAGGTTGAATCATGGTGCTTAAAACATTTTCTTGTTTTTGCCATTCCATGAACTTTTTAAAACGTTTTAGTATTTTTTATGTTATTTTATCTAGTCTGTGTTATTCTACTATAAGATAGAATATAGAGAAAGAAAATTAAAATATTGATTTGTGAACCGTTATTTTTATTTGTGATAGGCTCGAGTTTGACCACTATCTCGCCTATCGTTAAGTTATGATGTGGTCGACGGTAAAGCATGTTTGCCTAGAAGTAACCAATTCACTTGACTTAAAGACCCCAAGATTGTAGCTATCAGGAAAAAAAGACTCCGGCAGAGAATTCCACTTCTTAGCTGTACTAACAATGAAAGTATTTGCAAAATGTTTTGTGCGTATGGGTGGGATGTTCAATGCCAGAAAAAGACAAGGAACATATAAAGAGGCCGAAGTATTTGTTTAGAATGTAATCTGGAACTGGATGTGCAGATACGATTATAAAAATTATTTCAATGATAAACAGACATTATCGCTTTTCACCCGAACAAAAGCATAGTTCTTATGTTTTTTGGGTGGTAAGCAACCTTATAACCCTCCTGATTGATTAACGTGGTCACCATGACCAAAAGACTTCTGCAATTCCAAAGTAGCAGTATCGTTCCCATCCCAGAAACAATGCTGATATATCTCGTGTAAAGAAATTTACCACGACGATCTTCTACGAATATTTTTTTGATTCTTTTCATACTTTCACAGCATGAGTTTTCTTGTTGTTTGGTTTTGGTAAGTTAACGATACGCCTGACGATCTTTAGAAATAAGGCTTTTAACCTTCTTCAAATTTGTCTGTTTAGTGTACAGCTGTTTTACAGTATCTAATTATAATTTTGCAGGGAGTAATAACAGTAATTTTAGAGTTTGTAGTGTTATGGAGAGCAATGCTAATTTAGAAGCGGCGAATAACTACTGGCATTTTAATATATTCGTCTGTCTTAACAATTATCTTTTATTAACTCGGTAGTTTGTTAATCTATTTAAGGCGTATATAATTTTAGATGACATGACGTCACACAAATACTGCATCGCGAAAGCAAAGTTTTCGTTAACCTTATATTCAATATAATTTTTAAATCTTTTATTATTCGACTTTTTTTGCTTAATTTTTTTTTTGTCTATTCCTAATTTAAAATTAAGTAATATTGTATTGTATTGCATCTTTTAAGTTTTAATATCATTTTTTAAAACCGTTTGCACGTTTTATACATCAAATATATATACCCCAGTTACACGCGGAAACCTATAAATTAGCCATAAAAAAATGTAATATACATATTTTGTTAAACATTTTTATGTATCGCTGTAGATCACGTAAATAAGTAAATAAAAAAATAAATCGTAAGTGGTCTTGAGTTTCAAGCTCCACCGCACTCCATGTCATTCCAATGCTCGTTGCTTCTGCCAACTCGGTGCATCACGACGATATTTGACAGGGACGACCATGCTTCCCTTTTCCTTGAGGATTCCAATGCATCGCTTGTTTGGGTATGCGATTGGAATCCCTCCGGAGCGGATGAGCAATATCGACTTACGTTTGATCTGGCAGTCGATCGGGCTCTTGTGGCATTTCTCTAACAGCTCTACGTTAGAAATGATCGCATTCTGGTAAATTCAGAGTCCGTTGTGATTATGATAACAGAATATTAAGTTATTATGATACTTACATAGCTGCATACATACATAAACTCATGGGTAATAAAGTACAGAACGCCACTTGCTATGATGTTTACACACTCTTGCTTCTTTTACGTCTATACATATACTCATACCAGCACGCCGGTTAAGAGTACTTACACCTGGCATTTCTGATGAACATCACCAATAAGGCGGTATATTTATTGATTTATATACACTTTACTGTACACCATAATATACAAGAAAAAAATAAACTAAACACTAAAAACAAACAATGGGCGGCCTTATCGCATTCCGCGATCCCTTCCAGGCAACCTGGAATGGACAGAGATTACCTGGACATGACTTGGGACTGTCAGTGGTGCGAGAATACCAACAATGAACATAATATAGATACAATAATACTTACTAGAAACACAAAAACCACATACATATTTAATATACTCGTATACCCAAGCAATGCAAATAAATGATGTACGACAATCATAGCACATTATGTCAAAAACCAAGAGCACAATCACGGCGATGTAATGAGTCCTTTGATGAGTTTTTTAAATACAGGCACAACTGAGCACGTTTTATTGGGTCAGGCAATGCATTCCACAGACGAGCAGCCTGGACAGTAAATCAGGTACGTACAGGTGTATGTCCTTCTAGAGCATCTTCTCCGGGTGTTTCCACTCATGTCTGGTTAGAAAGTTACTTTTGTTGCACAGTATGTCCAAAAAGTTAAAACAAATATACCCTTTATAGAATTAAAGCACAAGGACCAAAGTAGCCAATGCCACAAAGGTATATTAATTTACCTCCTTTCTGGACAAACTTCAAACTTGGTTCTCAACTATGAACAATATATTTCTTAAAGAAAATAATAATGTCTTAAGCACCGTCTATTACAAAGTTAGTTGTGTCTGTGGTTTCCTTTGTATTGTTAGAATAGACTGACACACAATAGACTTTGTAGGTACTCTCTAAACTCTTTGGAAAGGTTGTAGAGGTCTGGATCAACTGCAACTATTATTCTAAAGTTATACCTTATAATAGTAACAAACGAAAAATTTGTCTGTTAAATAAGTGCCAAAAATACTGGGTCTAGAAGTATGAAATTATGGAAAAAAGAGTTTTTTGAAACATAAGTGAGCAACTAAGGAAGGATTTTCGGTTTAAGGCGCAGATACCCCTCAGTAGCTGATTTAAGAATGAAAATCAGACCTAAACGGCTAGTCGTGTTTTTTTTTAAATATGTTACATAAGCACATTTTCTTAATCATATTATCAAAAAAAAATTGTTAGTATAACTGCGTAGTAGTTAGTATATATACGTATAACTCATACTCGGAATTTTAATTCGATTCCAGATTTGACAATTTCAGTGTTGCAACGTTATGACAAGTACTAAATAGTGACGTTGCAAAATTATTCGATATGGAAATGGAATATTTCCGGATCGATTCTTCTCGTTTATAATTTTACTCTCGTAAACTAAGTATATCAGGAAATTAAATATTTCTGAACCGATAATTTAGTTTTGACGATTAATTAACGATCTGAGACTTTTCTTTTATAATTGTGTGTGAAATAAATAAAAAAATGTGATCATGAAGGAACATGACAAATAAAACAGATAGATGTAATATGGTAATAATTTATTTTATATATTGTCGCCGTCATCGCTATCGCTATCGCTGTCACTTTCTGTAACATTTATTATAAATGTGTCTGTGATATTGTCAATTAACATAGATGGCACACACACTGATTGTTTATCGATTTTTGTGTTCATCACTACACTATTATATGTGGTATCATTATTTCACAAAATGACAGTAGGTAATGTCAAATCTGGAATCGAATTAAAATTCCGAGTAAAGCTTAATTAATTTGTAAAGTTATGTCTAACACAGGCAAAAAATTAACAATAGCACCAAAACCGCTGGGCATGGTTTAATTAAATTGTCACCATATCAAAGACAATTTCATTATCTACATTTTCATCTATGGCTTTTTTTAGTGTCATATAATAATAAGGAAAGTACAAAAAACTACGTACAAAATTTTGGGTCGCACGGGTGTGAAACGAGTCCGCGTTTTGTTCCCTCAAGGTCGTTGGTGATCGTCGTCTTAATTAAGAGTAAGATCGTACGTAAATTTTGCCACTGTTTGTGCCTTATTTGGCCACTTACTTAAAGATTTTCATAATCATGTACATCTTATTTTTCTCAGAAAAATGCCAACTATGTTCTAATGAACTGTTTCTGAAACGATCACAAAATGAATGTGACAAATGAGGGTATTCAGCAAAATTCACGCCACCAGTTGGCGTCACTTTGACGAGCGGTCCATGACGTTGACGTCAATTTAACTACCTAATTTTGGTGAACATTAGCAGCTGGACCTGACGTCTTAGTGCTACTGCACAACATTTCAGAATTGAGAAACAATATATCACGGGGATTTAACACGATCATTAAGAACGTCGGGTGAAATAGGTAAATAAACAATCGAAATCACCGCGTTAAATTCCCGTGATATATTGTTTCTCAATTATGAAACGCGAAAGTTTTAAAGTTAATATAACATTTCAGAAAACCCTCATTGTCAAGCGTGCAATGCTATATGATTAGTTGAATGAATTGTCAACTTACCGTAGATAATTTCTACGAGAAACCGGGCATATATACCTAGCCCTTATGTTTTAATTCATTTTCTCCACTTGGCTCAGCCACCCTTAATTAAATTAACAGTATAGTTTGTTATTTATTTCATAGCGACTGAGTCGAGTAGACCTTTAAAAGAGCTTATAATTTAGTGACAGCAAACTTCAATCACACCAATAAGCGATTTTTATTAAGCTTCCAAGCGTCCGTTTGCAAGTACTTTCACATACTCCAATTTTTTTTTTTTTGTCGCTTCATTTTTGTTTCTTTTTGGTATGACAATGACTTGAATATTTTCTTTTCGAAGTATTATATTATTTTAATTATTATAAATGTTATTAAGACTATGTGGGTCATTCCTTTTTTTTTCTCAGTTAGTTTTAATCACGATCTGGCAGTTTGAGTAATTTATGCGACCTAATGTCCTTTCTTTGGTAATTGTTCGTCGAATCGTTGAGCTCCTTAAATTCAGAGTTGAGCTGCACGGTTATTGACAAATGCGTGCACTGACTGGATAGATCCACTCAATCTCGCTGGTTCTTTTCTCAAAATACCATTTCAGACACCAATCTACATGGTCTTCACATGATCTATGTCTGGACTTTAAAAAAGACATGTACGTTTGTTTCAGTATTTCTTCTCAGAGTAATCAGATAGGAAACACCGACATCATCTAGTTTAAAAAAATATGATCGTCATATAAAAGTGTTTGTACAAACCATCTTAAAGAAATAATATCATTTATTTATTTATTAAAACTTCATGCAACATAAAAGTACATAGGCGGACTTAATGCCAGAGGCATTCTCTACCAGTCAACCAAGGGCGGTGAAGAGATAGCATGGCAGGTGCATAAAAATAGAAATAATAATTAAAAACAAAAAACGCAAAATTAGTACACAAAATTATATAGTTAAAATAAACATACTTAAATATGTCCTATAATAAATCCCTACTAATATTATAAATGCGAAAGTAACTCTGTCTGTCTGTCTGTCTGTCTGTCTGTCTGTCTGTCTGTCTGTCTGTCTTTGCTTCACGCCTAAACTACTGAACCGATTTGTGTGAAATTTGGTACAGACATAGTTTGGAACTTGAGAATGGACATAGGATAGTTTTTATTACAAAAAATAAAATATAAAATAAAATTTATTCCGGACATACAGCGCCATCTATTGGTCAAGAGTCGGCATCAGAAGTCACTATTCCACGCGAACGAAGTCGCGGGCAAAAGCTAGTACTATATATAAAATAATATATATATATACATATAAATTAATAGAAAGGCGCATAATGAGACGACTCTGCTATTCGTTTATTCTCTTATTTTTCGTTTATCTGCTATTTATTTATAATTTTATCATGGGCTAATGGCAAGGTAATTCGACCGATTAACATTTGGTAAATAATTGTATGATATTATCGCCTATCGCCATCACTTCAATGTAAATCAGCTTACAGAATATGGTGTTAGCATCTTTGACCACAATTCTCAGCTTATTCAAGGGTCGTTAAAACGGTCTAGTGATGCGCTCACTCGTAAACTTAGGGACAAGGGACGTAACTCATTCAGCCATAGTGTCGTGATTTTCCGGTTCTGTGCCAAGCGATTGTTGTCCGACCGAAGTGATAAAGATGTTGTTTTACTGAGTGGGGTCTAAGGGCCTAGGTAGCAAAGAAATAAAGATAATCATTCTAAAATAAGTTATTGGAATACAGTCAGTGAGTTAGATAAAAATATAAAGTTAGAAATTATGTTGTTTGTATATTATTTAATTCACACAAGTAGAAATGTGAAGTATAACTTAGTAGGATCCAAGGCTAATATAATTTATTCTCTGATGGGTCTGAGTCTAACCTATTAGGGAATACTCTGTCTGACCGTTAGACAGAGATATAGCCAGACTTACAGAGCAGTGGGAAGAACCAAACGCCAGTTTGAAGTCGCTTATAATAGGAAATGCCTTTTGATTATGGAATTTAATTTGGCCAGATAATTGCTACTAACTAATCTATGGAATTAATTTAGTATATATAATTATATAGTTATTAAGTATTTTATACTTTGTAAATACATAGTTATCTCCCTCATTATTTAGTACATTCATTATAATATTATTACTTTCACGAATATTATTAATGTGTACTCTTTGACAAAAAGTTACCTCAATCATGTCGTAGTTTATGGCATTGAAAAAGATGTTTCTCAAAACGTTTCTTTCAACACTTTTGAGTACTAATACTCTGTGCTTAATTAATCCTTAATCCGGCCCATAATAATCATAATTTAATACATCTTACCCTACCACATAATAATATAACCATAGGTTCTTAACCTAATTACTTAAGAACCGTAAAACCGTCCACATAGGAAACATTACCCGTACTCAGTGCTTTAATTAAAATCTCAATTTTAATTAACTTAAGTACATGCTTTAGATGTTAGTCCTACGTAATTATAATTCGTTCTTAATGGATCATTTACACGGAGCGAGTTTCTCGCCTCGAATAGGTGATTATTAGGAGTACTAGACAGTTGATTCGTGTAAACGTGACGTACGATACTTGAATGATTACTTTCGAAATTGGAAGCGTGAAACAAAATTTGAATTTCGATGTTCCGTGACTGTTACGTCACGGAACATCGAAATTCGAAATCATAGTTTTATAAACTGGCATGAGGAACCTCGTTTGACATTTACTTTGTACACCATTATCTATTAAAAACATGTAGTCTATTGTTTTAAACTTAACATCTTAAATAGTAAACTCAGTTGTACTACATTATCATGTTTTTAACCCCGAAAGGAAAAAGAGGGGTGTTATAAGTTTGACGAGTATTCCTGTGTCTTTGTGTATATGTATATTAAGGTATCGGTCTGTGGCATCATAGCTCCTAAACGGATGAACCGATCTTGATTAAGTTTTTATTGTTTGAAAGGTGAGTTTATCGAGAGTGTTTTTAGTTATGTTTAATGAAAATCAGTTCAGCCGTTTAATAGTTATGGTAATTTTACTGTTTGAATCGGGTTATTTTTGCAAGATATCGTTTCAAAATTACTGTTTTTGGTCGAAGCGTGTCTAATAATATCTAGTAGTTTTTTTTTAATTTAAAATGTATTTATTAAGTAAAAAAATACGGAGATTTTCGAATTATTTTGCAAATAATTTATGTTTCATCTTCAAAATTATCGTAATTTTTAAGCGATTTTACAGAATTTAAAAGTGATTACCTCTTATGTAAATATTAATAGTAAATGTTGATACAAACACAGTAACAGACTACCATGAAATAAATGCTATAGGTAATATTTTCGGTAGATTATCATGACTACGAATATATTGAACGCGATATTCTTGCATTTCTTGTTTACAAGACTGCAAGATACGCTCTCCATGTAAATGAGCCTTAATCCATTTCTAATTTAATAATGTACGTAATTAATGTGTTAATTTTCGCCTTTATTTTGTAGGGTTTTGTATAATTTGTTCGCTGTAAGACAATTTACACTACTGGGTGTCGTTAGAACGAAATTAAGCCGGTTTCTACATCTTATGGACCGTTTTATTTGTATTTTTTTTATCTTTAGGGTTTTTTTTATTGAAGTTTTATTTTGGTCTATTTTATGCCCACTTTAGTCAATATTTTGTACATCGCCAGAAAACACTACAAAGCGAAAAATTTCTTTCTTTTCGGGAGTCGGTGTCTTTGTTATACACATATTACACAATTGTTTTCGTTCTTGACTATGGTTTTCGTTATTTTTCGCTACGTGATGTTTTTTTTTGGAAGTCGGTTTAATATCTTTGTCAACAAGTTTTTTTTTCTTTTTAGTTTTGGAATCTTATATTTCCATGCAAATACGCATTATTGAGGATAACTTAAAAATTACTCGTCAGATCTTAATCAAATTTCAATGGAAGCAGCATATTTCAAATAAAAAAAGAATCTTCAAAATCAGTTTATAAATGGCGCAGTAATCGCGTGACAAATATACAAAAACATACAGTTGAATTGAAAACCTCCTCCTTTTTGAAGTCCTCAATATGGCCAAACCATCTTAGCATACTCTATTCAATTTTAGTAACTAACTTTTACTTTTAATACCTGTTGGCGAACTATGTAGTTCGCTTATCGATTTATTTGTAAAATACTAGCTGTCCCACGCGGCTTCGCTCCCGTCAATTGGCTACCTACCTACCTATCTACCTTACCTACTCTACCTACCCTACATACATGATTGTTGCGTAACATAAACCGTTTTCGCAGCGGACGCAACGGAAGCAAAAAGGAATAATTTTGGCCGTTTTTGCTACATTTTTCATTTCACCTCCGCTCCGCTCTTGTTGATCGTAGCGTGATTTTATATAGCCTATAACCTTCCTCGATAAATAGGCTATCCAATACAAAAATATTTTTTCAATTCCAACCAGTAGTTCCTGAGATTAGCGCGTTCAAACAAACGAACAAACACTTCAGCATTGTATTAGTATAAAGATATATAGATCAAATTTTGTGATGTGTAATAAAAGCCGCATGGATCGATCTTCTAGGTCAAGCATCGCTTGTTGATATATATATATATATATATTTAATACCGAGATTCCTCCGTGCCTTGGATAACACGTAAAGCAGTTGTTTACGGCTGCCATTTGTAGATCTTTAATGCTGCCTTCACAAGGCGCGACTCGTGATAACGCGCACCGTGAAAAGCCAGCATTACAGTCGTTACAAATAGTCAGGATCCAAAAAAAAAACATTTTTTTTTAATGTTCTATAGGCTCGCGTTTGACCACCATCTCGCCTGATGTTAAACGATGATGTGGTCTACGGTGAAGCACGCTTGCCTAGAAGAAACCTATTCACTCTTGACTTAAAGACCCCTAGGTTGTAGCTACCAGGGTACAAAGACTCCGGCAGGGAATTCCACTCCTTAGCTGTGCGCACAATGAAAGTATTAGCAAAACGCTTTGTGAGTATGGGAGGGATGTCAACCATCAATATCACACTTGACAAGGGGTATCGTGTTACCCAGTTACTGGGTTGTGAAGATCTAGTAGGAAATCCCTCCGTGTAGAATACAGGTACTCAGATGATGCAGGAATCAGATTGTAAGTCAAATAATCTTGAAAATATTCTATATTGCAAAGAAATGACAGTGGTAATTTGAAGGTGATGTTGGAGGCTTGTGAGCGAATAAAGCAAATTCAAACCAGTACCTGCCGATTTACAGTGTAATTTATCCCAGTAATACTATTAATGTAAAGATAATATATATTTTATTAGCTCAAATAAAGGTTTGAAATTTTGTAGATTTGTGAGTTCTTCGGGTACAAGTATATTCGTACCTAAAAGATTCTACAACTTTTATGAAAAATCTTTTCATTGCGAAAATAAAATAATTTAATTTATGTTATTCAATCACGCCTCAATGGATTTCAATGCAAATTGGAACACGGGTAGACCGTGGTCTGGATTGGGACATTGAGTACCTACCGACTTTTTATTAACTTGCTTTTTACTTAACACCAGATAAAAAAAAGATAACAAAATCGGTCTACAATCGGTCGACGGAAATCGATGAACATACAATTAAAAAAAACATACACAACCTTTTTCGAAAGTCGATTAAAAATAATTATGTCAAGAACATACATTGTACTACCAAGAATAGTAACTAATCAACCAAAATTAAAAAACCCATTTTTTTAGTAAAATCTTGCTATCCTATTAAAGCAAATGATTCCAAACAAATAATATATTGTTAACCCAAAAATAGTAGGTAAATCACAGATCACAAAAAAAATAACCACATTTTAACTCTGACTTAAACAACGGTCGTAAGTTTAGTACCTACATCTTTTTGTTAATCGACTTCAAAAAGCAAGAGGTTCTCAATTCGACTTTATGTTTTTTGGTGGTCAATACTTAATCCCATTTTTAACCGACTTACCAAAATGGATTAGATTCTATGTTCGACTTTATGTTCGTTTTTTTTTTGTTAATGTTCTCCGATTTATCCGTAAATTTCATTGTTTGAGAGAATATGTTCTGAAATTGGTCCCATTTTAATTTGGTGCATATCTGGTGAAGAACTTCGAAGATATACATAGAACTCTTCAATAAATGCTGGCAAATCTCTCGGGATTACTGCAATCGCATGTCTGTTTATTTATTATACCATTTCATAACTTAACATCACGCCAGTACGCTCTCAATGTGTACGCCGATGTGTACAGTTCACCTTGGTTAACTCTCATTTCACCGGTTATGTTCAAGATTCATAGTATTCGGGTAATCTATATTGGTACTTTACTAAAGGCAAGTTGCCTATTAGGTACAACTAAAAAGGGAAAAATAAAAAATCTTTTTACAAAAACATACTACTGACTTCCAAATAAAAGCTAAGAGGTCGTTGTCCATAACGAAAAAAAATTGAACCTACTAAAGACACCGACTTCCAAGTCGGTAGATAATTCTAGCAAAAAATGCGCAAATTACCGTCGGTACATCCATTTTGCATATGTAAATAAATTTCTGCTGAAAGGGTGGCTATAAAAATGTTTAATACCCCGGTTTTTATTCAAGACCTTAAAAAATATATGAATATTTACTTCAAGTGGCTGAATTGTTAAAAAAATTGACCATTCCAGTTTTATTAGGTTTCCTAAAAAGGAGTCATGGCGGTCTGGATGTAGCTACCTATTTTCAAAGTTTTTTTCCCAAGAGGAAACTCATAATTTTTATGTTTAATTTGTTTTTTATGGCCATTTGTAAGGGCACTTTTGAAAGTAAAAATTACATAGAAAATATGCCCCATTCAAATATGTTGTTTCTTATGGAAAACAATAGATGTAAAAACTACATGGTAACTCTTTTAAAACTGATTCTTTTATAAAATGTTATACACACTATACATTTAATGCTTTTTATTTGCTCATCTAAACCAATACAATACATTCAAACAAATATAATAACAAGGTAAACAGTTTATATTATTGTTTGTAAAAAAAAATATGGGCTGCAAGTCTGATAGACTGAAATGGGATTAGGCGGATCATATATGCAGAATGCACAATGAGAGCTGGGCTTAGGTCGTCACGCAATGGGAGCCGGAACACGGGCTTCGTTGCCGTGGGAGGCCTAGGAAACGCTGGCGTAGCAACTTAGAAGCGTTTAGGGGAGATTGGCCGGATAAAGCACAAAATCGGCGAAAGTGGGTATCTACGGGGTAAACCTTTGCCCAGGAGTGGGACAATAGAATAAAATAGAATAATTATACTTTATTTTACACCCTAAAAGTTCTACACATTAACAAGAAAAACTTATTTATACGGGTACAAAGGCGTTCATATAGCTTACAGCGATATCTACCAGACAACCTTTGGATGGACTGGAAGAACTTAGAATAAAAAAGGGGGTAGTCTAGTAAAAAAGGACAATATATGTTAACAGAAAAAGGTAATATTCTCTGGATTAGTACCACGTTTCAATTACGGAAATTAATTGAAAATCGATGATTTATTTCAGAAAATGTACAGTAATTCCTGTTGGATAGGTCACATGAGCGTAGACGAGGAATAAAGGATAGTTCATTATAACGTAAAGATGACATCACCCCTGTACTCCCCGGATGGATAAGTAGAGGTCCACCTTTAGTAGCCCCACATATCACTAGTTATATATAAGTCCCCCATAATAGGGCGAGCCTGTTGCCATCCTCCGGACACAAGTCCAGACTCCGGCCTGTTGCTGAGAAATATCTAAAGGAAAACGCATTTTATTTTCCTTGAGGTATGCCCATGCATACTGCACTACCACGGAGAGATAGTGCAGTTATTTGGGACACCAACCTACTAAAACTCCACGGTGTCCTCCTGCGCTGCTTATGGTGGGAACACGGGCACGCTTTAGCACTCACCGCGAACTCTCCACGGCTATCCGTCACTGGACCCTCCTCTGGGGGATAACCCCCATCACTGGCGCATCAGAACATATCGCACGCCGTAACCACCCATATTTAACACCTAGGGACCGTACAATTTGTTCCATTATTTATTACCAACGCTTCTTAGAAGGGTGTTCCTTAAGTAATGTATGGAGGTGTCTAATTTTTATGAAGATTATGTTGTTCATTATTCTATTTTATGACACCCTGGAGGGATCTTGGTGACGTCTGCCCTTATATGTTTAGAACCCTTACGATTTCGTCTTGTCCGTTTATCTGTGTCTTCGGATGTTTCATTTAATTCGGAGACTGTTGGCAGTCAATGTTTAGCTTTTCCCCGAAATAAACTACAATTGGGGTTGGCTTCCATAGTAACCGCATGCAGCTGTATACTAGTAGGTATTAGGTAAATATTAGGAAATGTCCTCCACAACCAAGTAATTAGACAATAGGATACAATACTGGTATTCCTCGTATGTATTTGATAACACATATCCTACCTGGGAATCGAAACCAGGCCTTCGTGCTCAGCAGTATCGCTTGCGATCACTATTAATTTATTCTACCTTTAATATAATACGTATTATCAAACACTGCAAGCAATTACCAACACAATGAACAAAATCTTGCATGAAAACTGAAAAAAAAAACTCGTATTCATCCATAGTATGTCCACCACTGAATAGCCCTTTTCAGGTCAACTGAAGATATAAATTGTATGAGAAGCGCCCATTCTCTTATATAGGTCGCACCCACAGTGATTGTATGCTCGCTCCAAACAGAATAGCGGTAACGAAGATCGAACTTTTGTTGCACTTTCTTTCACACAGTTCTTTGTTTGTCTTTAAAGTCTTGGAATACGGGAGGGTTAATTTTATTCTGTTCCGCGTACTGTCAACAGCGTTAGAAACTTCTTTGTTATTCAAAGTCCGACTTGTATTTTTTTCAGACGATATTGTGTTCGGCTTCAAGTCTAGAAACAGCTGGATAACAGTGTTTACTGACGGCTGATTATTGGATCACTTAATATAAGTACCTACTCATTGGTGAACTTGGCAGTCAGACTTTTCAGCTGCGCAATTACTACTCAGCTGCAATCCGACCCCACATAATTGGACGATAGAATAACGATTTTTGTTTTTATCAAATATTTTTTCAAATTATTATTGATAGACTTGCGTTTGACAACTATCTCACCTGGTGGTAAGCTATGATATGGTCGACGGTGAAGCACGCTTGCTTAGAAGTAATCTCTTCACTCTTCACAGACCCCTCAGTCGTAGCTATAAAAAAACAGACCGGTTGAGAATTCCACTCCCATACAGATGGGAGTAGCATTCGCAACCGGTGTGTTTTGTTAATTAAACGTTTTGGGAATAGTTTCATTGTGCGTCTGTACTTTTTAAAATATAAGTTCTATGAAAAAAAAAACAATTCTCCTAATCACAAGTGCATCGTGCAGCTTCGCAGCTAGTGGAAATAGAATAGATCGTTTTGACTTGCTGACTGGACTGAATATCCTATGTTCCCTATATGGGGCAGAGGGCGACCACAGTAGGCTTCCATCGCGCTCGATCTTAAGCTTCACGCTTCACCTCGCTCGCTCGTTGTGCAGAAAATTTATTTTTATTCAGAACATTCAAAGCATCTTTTACCGAAACTCGTTAACTAGAATTTTATTCAGTTAACATCTAGAAATCGGTATTAAAGATTTCGCATTTAATAATAATTTCAAAGGAAACAACTTGAGACATCTTGGTTTCTATTATATTGAGAATTTTCCAGTTAATAATCCTATAAGCCCTTATACCAATAAACAAACCATTTCTACACTATTGATGATTTCATATTAATAATTTTTCAAACTCATTTCATAACTTGGTTGACTGAATATCAAAATGGCCATTATTTCGTGGAAATCACGTAACGGAATCTAAAATACATAATGAATATATTTAAACAAAATTTCGTTTAATTTAAAATCAAATAAGTTTAACACCACGCCATTATAAATAAAATCTCGTCTAAAATATAAAAACTTATTCGAATCAGTCGGGGATGAAATGAAGAATTTAATCGGATTTGGTTTAGTGAGATTGAAATATTGTAATTTTAATCATCTTAAGTTTATAAATTATAATGATATCACGCCTGTATCCCTCAAAAAGTTGGGCTTTGGAGTATAGATATAGTGTAGCTTTCAATTTATTTTTAATTGTCTACTAAAGTCTACCAGCAGCTTCACCCGCTTAAAAAGTGTTTTCTAATACCGGGACGAAAAGTAGCCTATGTGCTATTCCAGACTATAATCTATCTCAGTGCCAAATTTCATCCAGATCAGTTCAGCCGTTTTAGCGTGATTGAGTAACAAACATACACAAATCCATACAAATTTTCTCATTTATAATATTAGTACGATAAGATAGGCTTGTGCTTGCACTATCTCACCTTATGGTAAGCAATGAGGTGGTCGACGGTGAAGCACGCTTGCCTAGAAGAAACCTATTCACTATTGACTTAAAGACCCCTAGATTGTAGCTATCAGGAAATACAGACTCCGGCAGGGAATTCCACTCCTTAGCTGTACGCTTAATAAAAGTATTCCCAAAACGTTTAATGGTTATGAGTGGGATGTCCAACATGTACCGATGGCGCATCGCCGTACGTCTGCTAGTACGATGATGAAACGGGCTAAGCTGAATTAGATCATGCAATTCCATCGCACACTCCCCGAAATGTAACCGTATAAGTGTAAAAGCTATCGTATTCGGATCAGTGTAGTAGTAACAGCAGATTTATAATGTCTCGGAAGTTGGGTGCAAGACCCTTCGTAGATGTTATTTTTGTGTCCATTATGAAGTATAAGTTAGTATTATATAGCTGCCTCATTCACTCGCTTACGTTTGTCGCATCGTAATATGTCGCTTTCTCTGTGCAGTATACTCGATAACAAACTGTTTCTTGTACAATAATTCGCAGAGCCAACTTCAGAGACACAAAGATCCGCTGTGACTTCTATACTTCCAATTTTGTATTTCAATAAGTGTCGATTGAAATTCTTGTACGTTCTAGTACGTTCTTCTCCAAAGTGATCACGGTAGAACACAGTCGATCTGAATTACTGACTCCTTGACAATTCAAAAGAGCTTTTAAATGGGAGAGATTATACTTTTACAAATAAACAAATTCACCTCTTTATTTTGGTTCTAGGAAAATTCAAAAACATGTGACATCTACCAACCCCACAGACATAAATCCAACTAGATGACGCGATTGTATGTACTTCGCGTTCCAAGAAACGGAGTAAAGTTACGATCAATGATCGTAATCTGAGCTTTCATTTAGTATTTTCGCCACCTGAAATCCACCGAAATCTAAAAAAAATGCCTTTTTATGCCATATTGAGCTGTAAAGCATGTATAGAAAAAGTTGGCCGAGGCATTGGAAATGTTTTCTTTCATTGGTGAGTAAATTTGTTTTTAAATTGTGTGTGAAAAAGTGGCTCGCTTGGTTTTCATACAGATGGAGGGACTTGCGTTATCTATTTAGATTTATGTCTGTGACCAACTCGCACTGCGCCCGCATGGTGGATTCCCATTCCCCTCTCACAGAGAGGAGGCCTGTGTCCCAGCAGTGGGCACGTTAAAAGGCTGATGATGATGATGACCTCTTTATTTATTCGATGAATCTATGTTCTACTCTACACTAACAGAAAACTATATAACATCATCCTTTCCACATAACTAATTACAAGTGACATACGGTCTCCATTAGGTAAGTGCTACGCAACTTATCAAACAGGTTAACTGCATTTCAAGTTGAGCGATCCGTGTACATGATCTATGTTTGCGTTCTAATAGTTTGGCAAACTAATTTGGACCTGAACATAACATTTACTGGGAACTGGGTGGCCTTGAAGGTCAAAGGAAGGAGAAAGGAAGATAGGTAAACGTGGTTTATGTATATTCTGTTAAAATAATTTGAAATCATGTCTGTATTCTACGAAGGATTAAGGATGAGCAAAGATACTAAGGTTATAGAACTACTTATAATAAATCCATATTTCGTCATTTATGTCAAAATCAAAAAATCTAACTAATATCTAACTTTATAACTAAACCTTATATATATACTTTTGAATTGTCTAACAAAATATGAATCTAGTTACTCATTCGCAAGCGCCAGTTGGTCTCTATGGAGAAAATGTGCAAGAAACTCCACGGACACTTTTCCATCAGTTTTAATTACAATTATTTGGTCACATCATTCTTATTGCAAAAATACATATGTGAGAACGATGTAAAAAAACGTGCACGTAAAAGCGTCTAGAGTAAAAGAACAATTCAAAAATAAAATAAGTACGTAATTAAAAGCAGGCCGGGGCAGTTAAGTTATGACCAATCAATCCCAACTGATGGCGCCCGTTCACGAACATGACACATGGATTGGCACCACTGACCTCAACCATCATGAAGGGAATCGAATGATCCAATACATTTGCTATAATCAGAGAGACATAAAAGAGAGCATGACACACTCGCAACTGCCAGGGCACATACAATCAACGAAGGACACATAGGTACAGTAAATAGTAGATATACAGTTGGTACTCACATGTGCTGTGCAGTTATATAATACTAAAAGAAATTGAGTTTTATCAATGCAAATATATTCATACAGTCTTCAGCAGGTCCATCCAACAATACTTCAAAATAATAATGTTCTGTTGATCGCTTTTTTTTGCGCCCTTGTGGTTGTGGAGCAGGACTAGCGTTAAGCCAGGCATTTTTTTCAGTGATGTAATCCTCCAACTTATAATATGCCTGCCTGCATAGTGTGCGTTTTATACAAGTTTTAAATTTCGTCTCATTCAGTTCTAAAATGGCTATTATACATTAACCCTGGGCTGAGTATTTCATAATGCGTTAATCATCAACCGGACACAAATCCAGACTACCGCATAGGTACTACTGAGTAATTTCTGATGGAAGAACTTAACAACAATTGGTTAAACCCGCGAATCAAACCTAGAACCTCATAAACTGCTGCAGTAGCGTCGGCGATCACTTGAAGATAACAAATCTCCAAGTGATCATAACAGACACAATTTTTTTATGAATACTGACCGGACAACTACGAGTTATATATATGTTTCAATTTTCATAAAAATTTGCATAACTACCATGAAGATTTTAAATCTATAGTTAAAATATAATAATATATATTAAAATAGGAAGTTTTTTAAGTGGGCGTGGATGGCCTAATTCGAAACTATGAGGAATAGCGGAAAACACTCAAAGGCGTCACGAGGCCGATTCTGATGAAAACTAAAACTTCATCATTAGATTTTTTTTAAATCAATATTCCTAGCCAGGAACCGAACCCGATGATTTAGAAAAAAGCACATTCTGTATTATTACACCATTAACAACACCATTTAACAGTGTCGCTAATACTAACCCTATTTTATTTACCAAGTGAAAACCCTGTACATAAAGTTTAACGAACCAAAAATAGTACCCATGGAATGTTCACACACCGCCATTCATAGCCAATGAACCATTAAATGTATCTACATACCTACTTATAAAACCTAAACGTGGTAACCAAACGACACTCGTTAACCATAGAGTCAGTAACAACGGTGCCGGCAGCGACTAGAAACATCATCGTTAATAATATTTATTTCCACATAATTGTGCTGAGCATAAAACCATAAGTTTCGGCTGTGATAGACATGTGGGAAAATTTAAGGCACCAGCAGATCTCTAATGAGATGGACAGAGTCAATTAAAGCTGAAATTAGCCGTCCCATACGCGAATGCACAAAGAGCCACACGTCGAGATCCCTCATAACGAACACAACCGAGACACACAGAATCGGTAAATGTGGCGACGCCTGGAGGAGCCCTACATATTATACTAGAGGACGTCTCACGGTTTCACCCGCGTAGTTCCCGTTCCCGTGGGAATATAGGGATAAAAAGTAGCCTATGTCACCCGGGGATAGAGTAGCTTCCCAACGGTGAAAGAATTTTTGAAATCGGTCCAGTAGTTTTGGAGCCTATTCGGTACAAACAAACAAACAAAAAAATCTTTCCTCTTTATAATATTGGTATAGATTATATATAAACCAGGTTCAAGAGCATTGTTAAACAATATTGACACTGACAACCGATTACACCACCGATCTGTCAAACGGTCGGATGTAAACGGCGTTTAAGAGCTGTCAGTGTCAAATACATAATAATCTTAAATTCGTTAGTAACTCTGTCTGTCTGTTGAAAGGTTTCACGCCTAAACCACTGAACGGATTTCAATGAAATTCGGCAAGGAGATGGCATCCTGGGAAAGGAAATAGGTTACTTTTTGTTTGAAAAAAGAAAAAGTAGGTAGGTGGGTAGGGTAGTTAGGTATGAAGGGTAGGGTAGGTAGGTTAGTAGGTAGGGTAGGTGGGTAGAAGGGCAGGTAGGTAGAGTAGGCTATGTAGGTATAGTACTTAGGTAGCTAGGATAGGGTAGGGTAGGTAGGTAGGTAGCCAGCTGACGGGAGTGAAACCGCGGGGGACAGCAATTATTCTATAACAATGCTCTTGGATCCGGTTACATGTGTACTGATCAGCTTAATCGGCGAAATTCACCCTAAGAAGAATAAGCCTTAGTTAGAATTGTCACTAGCCTTCAATTTATATAACTTAACGGTGACACTCACTGATACGCTTCGTTTGTATAGAATGTTTTGACAATGCCATCTCTAGAAATGACCACTAAAGCATCTCGATGCTCTATGGGATTAACCAAGCTCGGTAGCTAGGTAATCAATTATATTTGATGGCCGCCTTGTCAAAAATGAGCGATGCCCAAAGAGTTCCTAATTCAGCTGCAAACACGCGGGAAAAATACGTGGGTTAATATTCTAATAGATGTGTTCGGATGTAACTTTTGTGAAAGAACGTTCTGTAACGTAGGAAACAAATTACAGAATGTTCTAATTCGACAGAATAAAAATAGCTAGTTTCTCTAGAAACTGGTGAAGAGCGTAACATTTTAGGGTCCCTATTTTTAGTGTCGACATTTAGAAACTTTGAGAATGCGATTAATTAGATTTGTGTCGTAAGCCTACTTAAAATTAATTAGTTATATATTTTTATTGAAACATATACACAATTGAATATTCTAAAAAAATAAAATACCTATATACATATACAAAGGGGAGACGGAAAAGAGCTCATTGTGCATCAAAAAATTCGTCCACATCGATGTCAATGTGAAACGTGCCCAGAACGCTGGCAGCATTGCCACGTTGAATGGCAATGTTGATTCTCTGGCCGAAGAAAAGGCCAGCCCTCTGGTCACGTGAAGAGTCGACGAGCTTTGTGCTAATTTCTCGAAAAACTCGATGCGCACTCGGACCCCATTGACCTAATGTTTCAAACCCAAACAGCTCAAACATATAAATTCCAATAAGGTTGTTATATTTGCGCCGTTTGAGGTTTTTTGCACCAGCAGCAGCCGCCCCAGCACAGCCTGCCGTGCTAAGAAGATGGGATGGCGCAAGGGTGTCGACATATGTTGCATCCCACACCAAAGGCCTACCCACCTTCCAAGGCATAATGGTCATCCCGTCTGGTCTCTTCCCATCGCCTCGTGCCAAGCCATTGGGTTCTGAAACTGCTGGCATCCCGGCGGTGACAAGAGTCCGGCGTGACGTGCTATCCCGCCAGCACTCTTACTGCAGGATAGGCCATGGTGACCGAGGCGGTCGACTGCTTCACCACTTTGACAACGATGTGGAGCTCCGCTAGGAGCACCCAAACGCAGACATGTAGCGATCCTGAAGGTGTTGTCACTCAACATAGTACCTATGTTGAGTTACGGTAGTGCCTGTTGCCAGAGGCCCGACTCCCACTCTCCCACAGCCAGCAGGCGGGATAAGTTATTGATTGCTTCTGAAGGTTTAGCGAAGTTAAGGTTTAAAAGAGTAATTTGAAGCCCTAGACAAGTGACATTCTATGATCGAAAACGTGGTGATAGCGATTGTCAATAAACTTGAAGAAATCATGCTGTGCAATTGGCTGATCCCCTGATCTTCCTACTGCACAGCATGATTTTTTCTTGTTTACGGCTTTTTAGTTTTCTTCTTAAGCAGTCGGGTATTGATTTTTAACCGACTTCCCAAAAAGGAGGAGGTTCTATGTTCGACATTGTCTGATTATTTTTTTTTTGTATCTTCACCAATATCTCCGTCAATTGTGAACCGATTTTAAAAATATTTTTTCTTGTTTGAAAAAGTATGTTCCGAAATTGGTCCCATTTTAATTTGGTGAAGATCTGATGAAGAACTTCGGAGATATACAACAGAACTCTTCAATAAATAACAGCAAATCTCTCGGGATTGCTGCAATCGCATGTCTATTTATTGTTTATACCATTTCACAACATAACATCACGCCAGTACGCTCTTAAAGGGTACGCAGATCTCTCATTTCACCGTTTATGTTCAAGTTTAATGAAATCTATTCTGGCGTTATAGTTAGCTTACTAACTTGCCTATTACGTAGGTACAACTAAAAAATATTACCGACTTCCAAATACAAAACTACAAAGTGAAAAACAACTTTATTTATTGAAGTCGGTGTCCATTATGCAACAAATGGTACCGACGAAAGACACCGACTTCAAAAAATTAAGTTATTTTTCACTTTGTAGTTTTGTATTTGGAAGTCGGTAGTATTTTTTATCAAAAAAGTTTTCTTTAAATTAACTTTTTTTAATGACAACTTCTTAGTTATGTTTATATATATACAGTGGTATATGTTTTTGAAATCACCTCGTAAAACCCTTTATTTTGATACCGTACGCGATAGGTTTGGCAGAAAAAATTGGACTCGCCCAATTTAGCGCCCAAAATCTGCCATGTTTGGTTTTTTTTTAACTTCACCTATCTAAGAACACTTGGGCGGTCAAGACATATCTAAAGATGTCTCAATTATATAAATCTAGCTAGCGGTTTGAAAGATATGACGTCATAAAGAATATTACATACATACAAGGTACGAGCGAAAACATAACCCTTTTTTGCAATTGGGTAAAAAGACAAAACTGTATGGGATTGACAAGCGATATCGAAAAATCACGTGATCAATACCTTTTTCATTTCGACTATCGCCTTTGCTGACATAACATGCCACTTATCTAGAGCGTCCAGAGGTCGTACCGATTTTTGTCCGTAGGTAATGACTAATTGGAGACATACACCTGTAACTTCAGACGTTCCATATGCCAAAATCAAAGTAAAATAAAAGTATTATATTCTCAACATAACATCGCCGCTTGATAACCTCAAAACTTAACTTAAATCTTGGGTGTCCTGAACAGAACTAAAAAAAAATTGAGTATACGCCGTATTTTCGAAAAATACTCTCGCTCCGTCTTCTCCACACAGAAATATTACAAAACAAAGTGCGCTACTAATTGCAAGCCCTCCCAATTAAGCGAGATAAGAGTGGGTTCACGTCAGTCGTACCGAGTGGGGCTCAAACGAACCCCTGCTTGCCAATCCGACACTTTAAGCCCCATTCAGGGTACAAAACCACGATACATGGTCTCAGCTATCTACACTGTTACGACATGTCTTGAATTGACACACATTTTATGAATGTGGTTTGTCACTATCTTTTGGAATTTATTCCACGGGGTTCCTACTGCCGGAATTCAAAGTATCCTATGTCCTTCTCCAAGACATGGTTGACTTGTGTGCCAAGTTTCAATCGAATTCGTTCAGCCATTGAGATAACATCCAAACATAGAGGCTTTCACATATTTTGAAATATTAGTAGGAAATAAGATAGGATGATAATGACTTTAAAGGTATCCACTATCCAGTAAAAAGTACCTATCCTGTAAGTAATGTAAGTATCTAAGTCTGAAATGATTCTTGTATCTACGATAACCAACCAGCTACGAACTGCTCCAAAATTGGGCAAAAACATATTGTCAAATACAGAAAAAGCAAGCAATTACCAGACCACAAAAAAATGTGTACGTCGCGTTGTCAGACAATAATGAGGCCAAGTCACATTAGAAGCATTTATTTAACTTGTAATGTATGTATGTAAGTATGTTCGGATCAAATCTTTCAACTGAATTTTATAGCAGTAATCCTCCACCGACTAAGATGAAATTTTGCATACACGTTTAGTTTGGATGACAATGCATGGCAAGTAAAGTGACGTCACTCTAAATCCAAAATGACGGACGGCCTAAGATGGCGGCCTAGTTATTTTTTGTGCACTGCCATGATATAGGCATCAAATAAAAGGGTGTGCTGAGAAGTAAACGAAAAAGCTTGTTTTAAAAAAATATTATTTTAATGTATATTTTATTTTCATATAACTTTTCCTGTCACAGAAAACTAGAGAGAACAGTGGTATCCCAGTGGTTACGACCCCGACTTATGAGTCGTAGGACTTATGAGGTAGGTAGGTTCGAATGTGAGTGTATTTTATTTCATCAACACTACAAAAAAAAAAACGGAAAACATTATGAGGAAACCAGCATGTACTAGAACAAAAAATCGAATGCATGTGACATCTACCAACCCGCTCTAGGCCCACGTGGTGGATTATGGCCATTCCTTCCCACAGGAGGCTTATGGCCAGCACCTTATAGGCTGATTATGTTATGCTAAGATCTCACCTCTCATGCTTAAAGTCGTGTGTTCGAATCCGGGCAAGAACCAATGTGAATTTTTCAATTTATAATTATGTACTTTCTAAGTTTTTCTTGGACATCGCTGCAAGGGTGAAGGCATCGTGAGGTATCCTAGAGTGAAAGTTAATTATTATATGTTTGTGCTATATTGGTGTAATTGCTGCAAGGCGTTCCAGTGCGAGCATCATCATCATCATCTTCCTGCCCTTGTCCCATGTTACTTGGGGTCGGCGCAACACGTTTTCTTCTTCCATACCGTCCTGTCCCCCGTTACTCCATCAGTGACGCCCTTTTCTTTCATATCACTCCTCACACAGTGCATCCATCTTTTCTTTAGCCGTCCCCTCCCTCTCTATCCACCCACATCTATATTCATAACTCTTTTAGTAACATGCGTTTCATCCCTCCTCATCACATGAGCATACCAGTTCCAGTGCGAGCATAAACGAATAAATAAAAGTTTCTTGTCAAAATTATTCTAAATTCATGTCGCGGTAAATATTGTTACGCAGCAAAAGCCCACCGATTAAATTGTTAACACCTCGGTTGTTCCAAGGCCCAATTAAAAATTCTACAGGTTGACTAATTAGGGGTCAGACCCTCGCGTTAAATATAAATAGCTGTGACGTCACAGCGTTCGTTTGGGCATCCTTTAGATCAAAGAATTTCCGGATCAGTTGACAATTTAAGTGGATTTATGTTACAGGTAGGTACGGGTGCGTTACTTTGACATTTTGACAGCTGTATTATCTTAAAGAGGTTGACTATTTTTAACCCCCGACAGAAAAAGAGGGATTTTATAAGTTCGATGCGTGTATTTGTGTATCTGTCTGTGAAATCATAGCTCCTAACCAGATGAACCGATTTTGATTTCGTTTTTTTTTTTGTTTGAATGGTGTCAAGAGTGTTCTTAGTTAAACTTGATGAAAAGCGGTTCAGCCGCTCAAAAGTTATTAGCGTTTTACTTTTTGAATCGGGCTGCTCCCGCAAGATATCGATGTCGCAAGATGTCGATCGAAGCGTGTCAACTACTAGATAAATTACGGGGTTTTTAAATCTTTAAATTTGAATTGTCATTTACCTGCTACTAACCCAATAACCTAACTAATATTAGTGCGAAAATGAGTTTTTTTGTTACACTTAAATGCCTTAATAACAGAAAGGATTTATATGAAACTTGGCATACCGGTAGGTAAAAGCCGGATGGTTGCCACTCTTTTCAAAAATCACTGTATCTATATTATCTCTTAGTAAAAAAACAAAATACTTTCTTTGTTATACTGGCCGGTACTTTGTTTTTAATCTACAAATTTATGAATTTTAAAATATTATCTTTACTATTTTCAGAGTTTTAGTGATTGTTTGCGTACCTCCATATTTTAGGTCATCTATCCCACATAGAGGATAGTTGCCTAATCCATTTAAATTACGCTTAGGATATCAGAGACCCTGCCGAGAAACATTGCATCTATCCCGGAAAAACTTTGATCGCATTTTGCCTGCCCATGCAATCGGACAAAGACTTGAGACACGGTCAACTTAGTGATATTTGGAGAATCTTTCGATAGATTATTAAAAATAGCGTGCGATTCATCCGTGAAATTAGAGTTATTACAATCGGCGCAACTAAACCCATGGGGTAACCATCCTGGTTTTACCTAGAATATATCCGGTATTAGGACATAGGACTTTTTATTCCGGTAGTATGTTCCCTTGGGATAACTTAAACACGGGTGAAGCCACTTGCAGAAGCTAGTACATTTATATGTGTTTTGCATTACATGACAATAGTAGTTTATGCAATGGTCATATAATAGGGGCTATTAAAAAACTCGCGAGTGTTTTAATACCTAATTATATGCATACACTATTTTATCTTCATTCATACAGTTGAAATAAAACAAAAGTGGAAACGAAAAAAATATTTGGTATGGCGGGCAATTTAGATTCTCATTGCGCATGACTACGCAACGCGGACATAGACAATGACACTACTTTTCTACATTAATTCAATGTCCATAAGGGCCAATACATTAAAAGATGCTAAGTGTGCTATAAAAATTAAAAAGTTATTTTGTGATGCAGTTGTTTGAAAATCGAAGGAAAATGTTGCACTGAAATGGTTTATTTTTTCATTTTGCCTATCCACGAAAATAAAGTACGAGTTTATACTATTTCTTTTTTTAAGTCTTATTTGGAACATTACGTTGTGAGTGTAGATAAAATACTGAACATCAGATTTTTGTGTGTTCGTTCCATAGTAACAGTGTTTCGTAATGAAGAGCACAATTACCCCTGTTCACCTTTTATAAAGACAAATGATTCTTTTTATCTCGGTGGTATATAATTACATTCCCGTGGGGTAATTTTCGACATTAACGTGGGCGTAGCTGCTGGCCAGCTAGTAATGAACACCTGCCACTCGGATATGTACTGAAGTGGCTTATATGGCTTATATGAAAGCACTCAATTGATTTCGTACCCAGGTAGTCCGCTGCAAACACAATTTGGCAAAATGGGGCTTTATAGAACCTTGTTACCAAATATGACTGCGGTGCCCCTGTAGAGAATATGACACACATGCTAGAGTGCCCCAAGTGCCCAGACACCTGTACTTTAGAGGACACCACTGACGCTACAATGGCTTTTTTTGGGACTAGCCCACCGCACTATTCCCAAACTACTGCAATTCCTGAAAGTCAGATTCAACAGAGGCGACCACCAGAAAAGCGCCGAGGCAATGAAGCTCGACGAAGTCACGGAGAATGAATTTAACTGTCTTGGATCCCGCAACGAAATAAATCAGAAACGAATAAAGGAGGAGTAGGAAAATATAAAAAATGGCGTGGCCACTTACTAGCCCCAAAACATTTAAAGACTTCCCACAGACTCAAAAAGAAGAAGAAGCTGGTGATGATATTCAGTAATGTAAATAAATACCCTGCTTCGGTTTGAGGTTTTCCCATAAATGATCTTTTGAAAAGACTGTCATGAATAAAACTTGATATATATAGTAATCACAGTGGATCTTTGTGTCTCTGAAGTTGGCTGTAAGACCCCGCGCGGTTTCTATTTTTGTGTCAATGTTGAAGTAGAAGGTAGCATTCTATAACTGCATCTTTTATTCGCTTAAGTTTATCGCATCGTGCTATCTCGGTTACTCTATGCAGTATACTCTATGACAAACTGTTCCTTGCGCAATGGTTCGCAGATCCAACTTCAGAGACACAAAGAACCGCTGTAACTGCTATACGACACATTGGTCTTCATTATTTTCAGTACTGTAGATAGGATTCTATAGCTGCCTCTTTCACTCGTTTACGTTTGTCGCGTCGTCCTATCTCGCTTACTCTCTGCATTTTTACTCGATGAAAAACTGTTTCTTGCGCAATGATTCGCAGAGTCAACTTCAGAGACACAAAGATCCGCTGTAACTACTATGCGACAAATTGGTCTTCATTATTTTCAGTACTGACTACGCTATACGATATGCAATTAATCTACCTAGCCTTTGCTCAACTATGTCTGAGTTGACTTTCAGTATACCCGGTGCAGCTTAAACCGAGTATTTTACTTGTAAAGCGGTCGCTCTTTACATAATGCCGGAATTAGTTGACTGACTGAGATAAAACCTTGTAGGTACCTACCTATTGCTACTGGTAAACAAAGACAAGAGAAGATCAAAATAAAAAATAGGATTAGTGAATTAAGTAACAGGCTTCTAGATAAAATTAAGTTCTTTATAAGAACACGATTGTCTAAAAGCACGGAATACAGTACCTTCAGATAGGGTGGATAGAACTCGCGCGGGAGGAATAGAAAAAAAACTTTGAAAGGGATTTTCACGTTATATAAATATAGCTTGTGGCCTTTAAGAACTCAAATTTTCAAACCAAATTAAATTAAAAATTTGCGTTAGAAAATGTATTGTTGGCAATAAAAAATGTGGTATTAAAGCGAAAACCCCCTACAAACTCTTAAAATTGAAATGATCTATTCATGTGATATTTTGGAAAAAAAAAAAAAAAATGTTATGAGATTGCAAGCTCTACTTGCAATCTCATACCTTTTTAAAATTTTAGATAATCGTTGTCGCTTATAGAATTACTATTTGCCAAGAGCTCTAAGCTTATAAAAAGTTACCGTTTCATTTGATAGATATTCGATATATCGTTTCCATGAGTATTAACGTTTCAACTATTTTGCCAGCTTTTATATGCCTGTTACCAAAAGATAACAATACTGCCATTTTGTTTAGCCACACTCACATTTCGCTAGGCTCGAGAATTATGAGATTCGCTTTAATGCTAGAGAGCTCATTTTCATTATTGCTCAATTTGATTTTTGTTTCTAGAAGTTGTTTGTTTGAAGTCCTACAGTTTTCATCTGGATTTATTATTTATAGTCTACGTGAATAATTTTAATAAAATTTAACTTTTATTCTATTAATATTAACCGTGCTGGCAGAAGCGGCGAGCATCGTAATGACATGAAGCGAAGTAAAACATGAAGCTCAAGACGGATCGCGATGGAGAACTACTGAGGACCGGTTAGTACCGCTATGCTCTAGTCCCGCTATGCTCGACTCGAAAAATGCCGAATTTCTTCGATGCTACGTAAACAATGGAAAGAACAGTTGGAAAGAAAAGTGTTTGAATTCAATTAAACTGAGCAGAAAGCTAAGAAATATTGAAAATTCACAAAAAATATCTATATCTTTGCTCGAAATATTTTTAGGTTAAGTTTCTCTTTTATGGCAAGAAGTTTAGTTTTTAACAGTTCTATTAACTTTGTTTCGTGAAAGTAACGGAATTTACATGCTAAGTTATCTAAATATACTTTTTAAATGGTGAAATAATATATTAAACTGTAACACTTTTCTTCATCACTGCCCGCGAATGTGATTTCGTGCATAGCGGGACTTTTTGGTAAGTATTTTTCGAGTCGAGCATAGCGGGACTAGAGCATAGCGGAACTAACCGCTTAGGACGCCCTCTGCCCCTAGGGGATTTAGGTCATGAACATGTCAATTTAAATAAACTGATAATTTCATAAGTTCAAAGCCGGTTGAAAAGTCGCTGGATTTTCTAAAAATGCCACCCAGCTGAACACCAAAAATTAAACAAACCTGAAGACACTTAGAGCAATGACACTTCGCCAAATGTAATCTTCAAACGCCTCTGAAACTCGTAAACTGATTAGGAAACTCGGAAACACTTTTGATCAATTACTTCTGAAGTCATAACGAAAATTATTCTTCTACCCTCATTCTTCGACCTAAAAAAGTAAAACTCCCATCAAAAGCACATAAAACTTCACGATTCCAGTCAATAGAACATTTTCTGTGTAAAAAGTCGAGTTGAGCATTCTTCGGGATCGATTGGAAGTGAATAGTCGGCTTGGAATCGAATGAAAGATATCGGGGTCCTCTGTTGAATCGCATTGTGACAAATGCATTTTTTCCTAGCCCACACAAATGCTTTGGAATTTAATAAAAGTTGAATGTGAAATATTGCTGGCACCAATTTTTCTTGAGATTAATGTGAATTGAAGGGAAACTATTGGGTTACAATATAATATATTAGATGAATGGCTGAAGGAGATAAAATAGCTGAAAGCTTTGGCTCGATGGACTGTTATTCGGGCTTCAGTAAACTAAGATAAAATATATAAAATTCAATGACTGTGAAAATGATTAATGTTAATCCAGTTATTAGACGATAGATTGATATAAATAATTACTAGAAACACAAAAGAAAACTTAGACACACACACACACACTACACACACACACTCACTAAACACTCACCACTCACACATACTTACACTTATTAAATAAATACTTAGTCAAATAAAAGCCCTCTTTTTCTCTCCTACTTTTGCAGTACCCGACAGGGTCCACAAAGGTCTAAATTTGTAACCTACCATCTAAGTTCGCATGTGAAAGCAAGAAATGTATTGGATATTGAGTATAGATAGAAACAAATTGTGTGCTATCATGTTGTACTTACACAAAAAAGTTACAAAACTGGTTTACAAGATTCCTTCGAAAATAATGGGATCGAAGTAAGATATGACGTCAAGTTGTGAATAATACTAAAATAATTGCAATAACATAAATGTTAGGTGATGACTATTAATTTATTAATCTAAGGTGGATTGTATAAGGTTGAGTAGTAATTAATGGTTTGCATTACGAAACAGCTTGAAGGTCAAACGTTTATTTCAATTATGAATTAAACCATCTACATTTCTGATTTTGAATTTTCAAAGAGCACCTAACTTGGTGAGAAAGTTAGACTCTTCCGGGAAAATACCAAAGTTTTTGCTCTCTCTAATCGGTTTAAAAGATTCCGATGGTGGTTTTAGCAGCACAAGAACTCTTTGTGTAAGAAAACTACAACAGAACACAAGACAGCTTGGCACTGCTAGAGAAATCATTGTCAAAGGAAGTCACCCACTTTCTATGGTGCTTTGGTACCGAAGTAAAGTTCTTTGTACAGCAACAAGGTTGCCCTAGTCGATCATTCTTCCATACAAACATAGTCTGGCGATTACCCCACTCTTTGACGGTGTACGTTCAAAATAAAAAATGATATCAATTTGTCTCATCATTATCTAGTATGGATGCATCTATCTCTTTTGCACGTGCTGTCGGATGACTAGCGCACAAAATAGTTCGAGCGTTCGACTAGGGCAACCTTAATGTACAAGAATACTCAAATAATTAACTTGCTTCTGATAACTAGTGGGATTGTCATTTGACAACTTGATTCAAATATTGATATAAAATGGCTCTTTTCTGTAATTAATATTAAGATAAAATGTATTTTGTTACTTATTAGGAACAACTTAACATAATTTTAAGTCAACAATGTTTAAGGGGCAACCTGCAGAACCTATTTTTATGTTGACAGAGATGAATTTCTCTTTTAATTGCTTAATTATATCTAAGAATGTACAACGCGGTACCAATTTGGTTGATCTCCTCTCCATACAAACCAAGGGTGTAAATGAGTGTTAGCGATGCAAATATTATTCACGAAAATTGTAAGTAATGGCATCTTTAGTTTTTGCCTGATGTAGCCGTCCCGCTGTGTTCCATTTTTGAATTGCCGTACTGGTGAAGTTATAGGCAAATAACAATAAAAGTCTGTCTCTGGTTGTAAGCCGTGTAAACAAGGCATGGGCTATTTGGACAAAACTCTTACGAGGTGTTACAAACTGTTGGCAGGAGTTAGCGTTTAATACCAGATGGGCTATTTGCCAGTTTTGTCAAACCGGACCATCATTTTATTGACCACTTTTGCTGCCCGCGGCTACGCCTTAGTAGAATTAGTACTTTCCCCAACATCTTTAGAAATTATAGCCTCTGTCTGTCTGATAGTCTATATTATCTACTTTAAAGTATCATCAAAATCTGTTCAATAGTTTTAACAAACATCCATCCATCCATCCTCACAAACTTTTGCATTTATAATACATCATGCCCCTAAATGAAAAAAAAAATGTATTTTTGTACCTAATGAAATGAAATCTTGCTGCAGCCTAACCTAGGCACTCATCTTTTTATTTATATAAATCTTGGACCTGTTTACCACCTGATTGGTAAGATAAGCAAAATTCTCTGTAGAAGAAAAATACTGATAATTTATATTTCACCTAAATCGTTAGTGTTTTTACCCTATTTCACCCTGTTAGGGGATCAAAATCAAAAAATCTTTTATTTTTTATTTTACATAGGCCTACATGGGCACTTATAAAACGTCGACCAAAGGTGCACGGTTCGGGTTGGTCGTTTCCTATGGAGAAGAACCGGCAAGAAACTCCATGGTTACTCTTTTAAAAAATGGTTTGGTTTTACAATATTTCCATGTTACAGCATTAGTACTATGGGGGGACAACGTAGGCCCGACAATAAGTCGTAAGAAACAAAAAAAAAAGTTTATATAATATATAACAAAGTTAACAAATGTTAACTAACATCTAGAAGGCCTACAATGTTCACACATTCACAAAATAATCGGTAAAAGAATCTATACAAAGTTAAAAAAAATATATATATATATTTAACAAGACTAAATTTAACATGTGGCACAATTGCTGTTATCAGTGCTGTAACTTTTCTTTGCAAAGGGCTATAAAGATGATTGAAAACTATTGTAAAAAGTCCAATTAAAGGAAGAAAAACAAAAAAAAATTGATTGAGAATAGTTAGAGACGTCCACATATTTGTGCCGTTTATGAGTTACCAGGGAAGCCGCGTGCGCAGAAGGAGCTAAAGCCAAAATTTTTATCTTCAACGTAGTCCTTGATTTTATAATATGCTTTTTTAATAAGGACACGTTTGATGTGATTTTTGAACTTTCCATCGGTCAGTTCTTTAACTGACTTTGGCAACTTGTTATAAAAGCGTCTGTTTATAAGAAAATACTTGCTAGTTTTAGTTAATCTGAATTTGGGTATTACAATTTCGTGCTTACTGCGTGTATTTAAATTATGGAAGTCGCTTCTAGTTTTTAAAAGCCCTCGATTTTTGCGGACATAATACAAAATACATTCCAAAATATAAAGTGAAGGTAGAGTCAGTATATCGATCTCTTTAAATTTATCTCTGAGGGACATTTTATAGATCGCGCGGATTGCCCTCTTTTGTAATATAAAAACTGAGTCAACATCTGCTGCTGATCCCCACAGCAGAATGCCATAAGACATAATACTGTGGAAATAAGCATAGTATACTAACCTAGCTGTGGCTACATCGGTTAACTGCCTTATTTTCCTTACTGCATATGCAGCTGAACTTAAACTTCCCAAAAGAGTTCTAATGTGCGCGCCCCACTGCAATTTTGAATCGATAGTAATCCCTAAGAATACAGTTTCCGTTATAACTCCAAGATTTTTGCCGTCAAGATTTAAGTTTAGGTCACGTTGTGGTACTTTTGGTAAAGGAACTTAAGACATTTTGTTTTTTTCGCATTCAGTAAGAGATTGTTAGCTGCGAACAGACTTTCGTTGACATGTAAGACATCCGTATCTTTCCTATCTATTTTAAAAATTAGTGAAGTATCATCAGCAAATAGAATTATATCCGATAATTCGGCCATCATAAAGGGGAGATCATTAATTTAAAGAAGAAAGAGGAAAGGGCCGAGAATTGAACCTTGGGGCACGCCCATCTTGACTAGAGACCCGGAGGACGTCGCCCCATTAACATTTACTTTTTGCTGTCTGTTTGATAAATAGGAAAGCACGAGATCAGCAGCATGTCCTCGACTTCCGTAGTGGTGTAATTCTCCCAAGATTCCAAGATGTGGCTGATGAGTTTTACTCCCGCGTCCGTTGTCGACCTACCTTTCGTGAAACCAAACTGCTGACTAAGGATGAATTGACATGCTGGTTCTGCTCCATAAGGCAATCTTTAGTGTAGACAAAATCAAACAGGTTAATTTGTATTATATTCCTTTATTCATTTACAATCTTATTTGATACATTATTAAATATTTTAAAAAAGAAAACTTAATAAAAACATTTAAAAATATAAAAAATAGAGGCCCACCGGTATCGGGAACAGGGTCCAAGCTACCGGTGGTTGGGGCTCCAGAGACAGGAACCTCCTTACAATACGAGCCGTATCAAGAATTACTGCCTTCTGTATCAGGCCCTTGATCCAACCGCATAATGACAGCCTCGACAGATGGTCATCGAGGCTATTGGCCATCAGGCCGTTGGCCGTAACGACAATCGGCACAATAATCGCCGAGTCCACATTCCACATGTCGACAACCTCGTGTGCTAAGTCGAGATACTTGATTTGTTTCTCTTTCTCAGCTTTCACGAGGTTCTCGTCATGAGGGATGGTGATATCGATTATCATTGTGCGGCGCGCTAATCGGTCTATCACCACTATATCTGGCTTATTGGTTACAATAGTCCTATCAGTGATGATAGACCGATCCCAGTACAACGTGACATGGTCATTTTCGAGAACTGGGTCGGGCACATACTTGTAATACGGTACCTCAGAATCCACTAGACTGTATTTCAAAGCAAGTTGCTGGTGAATAATCCTGGCTACTTGGTTATGTCTGTGCAAGTACTCGCCGTTAGCCAGACGAGAACAACCAGAGATAATATGTCGGATAGATTCACCTGGGCGGTGGCATGCCCGACACACGTCAACCGTCCCGTCCTTCATTATATGTCTCCGGTAGTTATTGGTCAGGATAACTTCGTCCATAATTGCACAGACAAAACCTTCAGTTTCCCCAAAAAGGTCGCCGAAACGGACGCTGAAAAATCTACATCGGGCCCATGAAGAGCCCGATAGAAGCGCCCGTGAAGCTCCTTGCCTTGCCATACCTCTTTGCGTTCATCAGTCGTAAGTATTACAGGCTTGCGCCAGTTCTCTTTAGCCATGGACAACGGGGTGAGTCCCTTGTCCACTGCGACCACATCCCGATGCATACCCACTTCAGCTTTCAAAAAGTATTCTCTGAGGCTGCACACCTCACGGTTGTGAAGAGTCTTGGCGTTTAAAAAGCCTCGACCCCCACATTTCCGCGGGATGTACAGTCTCATTACTGACGATCGTGGGTGATGCATCCGGTTTGCGGTCAGCAGTGTCCGGACCCTCCTATCAAGGGCATCGAGCTCGGTCTGAGTCCATTTGAGTATGCCGAAAGAGTACATCAAAACCGGCATGACCCAACCGTTGAAGGCGCGCACCTTATTTCCGCCCGACAAAAGGCTATTTAACATCTTTTTCAGGCGGCCAAAGAAGCGCTCCTTCAACAGTTGCTTCATGTCAGTACTGTTAATGCCCAACGCTTCCGACATACACAAATACTTGTAAGTTTCGGTCGAGGAGAGGTGTCTGAGGTGTATGGAATCAGAGAGTTGAATTCCCTCGGATTCCATAATCTCCCCTTGCTTTACATGCATGACTGCACATTTGTCCACACCAAATTCCATCCTGATGGAGTCACTGAAGGTTTTAGTTACCTTCAGTAGCTCCGTCAGTTGGAATTTGTTGGGTGTAAAAAGTTTCAGATCATCCATGTAAAGGAGGTGAGATATAACCTGACCACCTCTTCTCAACCGATAGCCTAGACCTGAATCCTCCAGCAGGGTACTTAGAGGATTCAGGGCTAAGCAGAACCAAAGTGGACTCAAACTATCGCCCTGGAATATCCCCCGCTTAATCCTTATAGCCATATCATCCCCCTGAATCGGTCGACATCCTGTATATCGAAGGACCGTCTCCCATTGCCCCATGCATACATGACTCAAGGAAGGTGCGCAGAGTTGCGTCTATTTTGTACAACTCCAGAACCCTCATGAGCCATGTATGTGGCACAGAGTCGTAGGCCTTCTTGTAGTCTATCCAGCATGTCGACAGATACTTACGGGATCGACGAACCTGCTGGCTTATGGCCATGTCAATGAGGAGTAGCTCCTTAGTGCCGCGGGACCCATTCCTACATCCATTCTGAGAGGCAGACATTATTAAGTTACTTTCAATGTGCACATTAATTTTTCCTCTCAGGATGGATGTAAGAAGTTTATAAACCGTTGACAAACATGTTATAGGTCTATAATTCTTGGGTTCCGCGGGACTACCTGTCTTATGGAGCAGGTGGGTAACACCAGTTGTTAAAATCTGCGGCAGCGACCCAGACTCTAAGCATGACTGGAATTGAGATGCCGCAGTAGCGCGTGTGAGCTGCTATACCATTTTAACCAAAAGTTATGCAGTCCGTCCGGACCCGGAGACTTCCAGTTCGGTAGCGGACGAAATGCTTTGTCTACATCAGATGGGCTGATTATAACTTTTCCATTTCTGGTATAGCTTCACACACGCGCTCGACATCACGCATCCAGCCAACCTCAGTGTGACAAACGGGCACCGACCAGATGCTTCGCCAGAATGTACTCGTGGCGACATCATCTGGGCGGCACACGCCAGTCACATTTTGTTCAGGTCGCTCCCAAGCTCTATATACCCACCTCTCATCGCTCTGGAACATGCGATTCTGCGAGTACCGGTCAACCCGCCGCTTATACCGCCGAATACGGTTTGCCCATGCACAAACTTTCTGTTTCAGGAAGTCGATGCGTTCCGTGACACGGGACATGTATTCTCGAGGACTAATTTCTGTCCCCGAAAACGCCCGCCTCACGAAACGCATCACACGTGGTCGTGTATTGCCCTCCCTGAAACAGTATAGTTTGCCGATGAGTACCCTGGCCTCATCGATACGCCGTTCGATCCTGCACTGCCAGGCTGGTACGGCAGGCTTTGGTCGAATAGCCTCGTTTGGGAACTTAACACTGGCTAAAAGACATGCCGCAACTGCCCCGCAATACAGAATTGAGTGCGTATCAACAAGGTTCTCGCTGCTTTCAAAGATGTTCTTAAGCAGCGAGTCCAAGGCACACACCAGCGCCCTATTCTTCTTGTGCGTAGGCAACCGTGGTAATCGGGGTCTAAGTTCATTCAGTGTTGACCTATACTCGCGAAGCGCATCCTCCAGTGCGCTCCTCAATTTTTCGTTGCACTGGCTACTTACTGTGGCAACCCTATCATCTGCCTCATCGTTAAAAAGATTGGACCGCGGCGGGATCACAATAGTGGTTGGCGGTGCCGCGGTTTGTGTCGGAGTTGAGACGATTTGGTTGCTCAGCACTTCTGAGCGCAGCCTATCAAGTGCGGCGTCATCCAACCTGTGATAACGCTGGATGACCCGCACCTGATCCGACAATCGTTGGGCTGAGACGTTTACGGTTGGTTCTAGGTCCCGAAACAGAGACAGCATCCTAACACGGTACGCAGTGAGGTTAGTTCCCCCCTCTGTAGACCCGTAATATGCGCGCATGACGTTCTCATTCATAACTTGAGTCCATCTCATGCGCTGCACACAACCACCGGCAGCGGGGACCCGGCTCGGGGCCGGTTGGCTCCTAGATCCCAAGCTCCTCGGTGGCCGGCCTCTCCCCTGCCGACGTACAGGTGTTGGCGACGTCGGCGGGGAAAAATACTCGTCGCTCGAGCTCGACGCAACTGCAGCCGCTGATGACACTGGTGATCCGAGGTCCGGCGGCGGCGAGGCGGAGCTGAGCGACGAGTCCGGGGGTGGATGGCGTGTGCGACAGGCAGCTGCTCTCGTCGACATTTTTAATCTTTTCCCTTACACTTTTCCATTGTTAGAAATGTTTGGTTGTCGTCTGTCAGTGACGACGTCAACCACCGGTTTCTTCTAATTTTATGAAATTGTATTGGATTTGTTTTAGATTTATGAAACTGTTTATTATAAATGGGTATTTTAAAACTGGTTTCTTCTAGTGTATAATTTCTCTAAGTTTGGTGGTTTTATGATTTTTTTATTAAATAAACAGTGCAGGCAAAAATTTGACATGTTGACATTTTAGGGTTGCCATTATTTAGTATTATATTCATTATTATAGTAACGCTTTATTTTTTCTTCTCTTTTTCTTTTTTTGACTCGCACACTGTTCCATAGTTGTTGAATTAGGTAATTTACCTATGTTTGCAATATTTGTAAGTATGTGAGAAACATGTTCCTATTTATCAAGTGAAGGAATTTACCATTTAGTGCTTGTAATACTTTATACTTATATGTAGTAAGTATAGTAGTTCTCGGCGCATCGTTCTCACGCATATGAATTTATGAATGTTTGTACTTATATAAATATTGTAAAAACTTATGTTTTTTAAAGAGTAAGTATAGAGTTTCTTGTGCGTTCTTCTCCATAACAAGCTACTTTTCCGAATGCATGGTAGAATCAATTTTTATTACTTGATAATTGTTAACGTTCAAAAGTGCCGCTTAATGGCCCAGTTCAAATAAATATGACGTTCAGATAAATATGAATAGACTTTGAATTTCGAAAAATCCTTTCTTAAATGACACCTGTTTTTTTCAGAATCAATTTAATATCCTCTCAAAATTTTAAATTTATATCATTAGTGGTTTCTAACATTGCCTTATTTTAGATAGATTGCCTCTCTCGCTACCACTATGCCGACGGGCTAATATATACACCACGGCATTACCTATTCCATAAGAAGATAAAAAATATATCACAGAATTTTCCCTTTTGTACAACACGTGTGGAATATAACAAAGAATAGAATAAGCCCCTAACAATATGATATTTGTATAAAAATCCGCGCCCTACCAAATAAAATTATTTACTTATCCAATCCGGCCTTTTCTTTTTCGCGTGAAACTCGACTCAAATCTTAGCTTGCTCAAATGTAATTTATACATAAAGCAACGTTACTAAAACCCTAAAAAATCTTCCCTGACATTTCAATAAACATAGTTTTCTTTTATCTCTAGAATGAAACCTTGTTTATGATTGTACTAGAGAGGGACCAACTAGTCGCTAACTAGTTGAAAAACTCGACTATCCGGCCATATTGATAGACAATTAGTTGGCAATAGATACCGACCAGTTGGCACTTAATTTGTTACCTACAAAAAGAAGATTGCCGTAGTTGTTACTATACATTTATGCTTTGAATAATTAGGTTAAAATATGGGCATACTGACTAGTCGCCGACGTGTTGGCAAACCCAACTATCCGGCCACAATTTTACTACAGTCGGCCACTAAACTAGTGGGCAGACTAGTAAGCTTCTTGAGCTACTAGTCGGCCAAGTCTATAGTCGGTCTCTAGTCTATACGTATGAATAAGATAATTCAAAAATATATTTGTCAATGTCAGACGTCTCGGTGTTCAAGACGTGAATAATGAACTTACGACAGTCGAATCTGATGAGATCGCATTAAAAAACTCGCTGGAGATTTTGAATATCAGCAAAAAATAAGCCTAAGTAAATTATTGGAGTTTCTGAGATTTCTTTTTTCCTGGAAAAGTCTTCTTTTTCGTTTCAATGATTCGATGTAAAATTCTTAAATTATCTCTATAACTTGAGGTATCCCATGGTGCAGGTATTTGTGCACATGAGCAGGATGAGAAATCGTTTGTGGTGTGGTTTCACAGACGCATTGTGGCTGGTCAGAGTACTCTCATTTGATCATGTTATACCTACAGCGGCCCACTGGGCTTCGTAGCTTTTTCAGAGGCCCACCTTGAAACGTACTATTACCGTTCTTTCTATAGCCAAATCGCGTTTGTCAATTCTATTTTGAATGATATTGGTGGCAGGTGTTACTACAGATACATGAAACATTTACCTATTAGAATACACTTTATTGCATGCCAAAGAGTTAGGTACACATCTCTTTACAAATACAGTTACTTCAGTGGGTACAATGGTGGTGTTATCGCTGACAGTGTTATCTACCAGACAACCTTTGGATGGACTGAACGAACTGAAAATAAAAGCGTGGGGATCTGGGATATCACTATTTGTGATTCACAGGTCTGCAAAGCAGTCTTTACGCAGTCTTCAGAGGCCAAATAAGAACTCGAAAGATGACAAGTAAAAATCGTACATATTTCGACTGGTGCAAAGAAAAAAAGATATCTGCATGTTTGCGAATTTCACTTTTTTACATAATTAAATTTAGAATTCTTTACTTTATCTGATGATAATTTTTCTTCATTAAAGGTCTCATTATTTGTTAGTATTTTGTCGCGTATAGAGACAACCACACCCTATTTTGACGAATTAACGAAGTACAAACGCAAATCTACAGTAGTTATTAGTGTGTGCGTTGTACAGTTCCCGTTGTCCGTTTAAGCATAGGCGGTCGACTTTTTTAAACTAGTAAGATTGTACTTAAATATTCTTACAACTTCAATTTCAAATCTGCCTTTCACAATAAAACATTACAAGAAAACATTTATAGTATAAGAAATAAATTGTAGTAAATTTGGGCAAGAATACGAGTACAAACTGATTTAGTTATTTATGTAGTGCGAAGTAGATAAATACATCTGCCGTATTTCGAAAAATATTTATTCAGTTAACTGACCTTCACTGTTTTCTTCTAAAAGCCCTATTAATTACCTACTGCGAATTTGAAAAAGCTCGCATCGTTCTTGTACAAGTTATAACATTTTTGCGCAAAAACTCTCCTGAAAACTATTAATTTTGTAGATAACCGTTTGTTCTTTGCACCCGTCGATTTGTTAGTTACTTCGCCCGCGTGAAAGTCGGTAGTTGTCCCACGGTAACTATACATTTTTCCAGGAGAAAAGTAGCCAATGTGCTATTCCAGACAATAATCTATACCTGTGCCAATTTTCATCAGGATTCTTTTAGCCGTTCTGGCGTGATTAAGTAACAAACATACATCCATCCAAACTTTCACATTTATAATATTAATTATATATACGTAAATAGTAGAAACAGAAGTAGTAGTAATGTCAGAATGTTAGTTATTATTTTGACAATAATGACTGATTGTGATTGTTAGCTAAACAAGCAGGCACATTATCCTCTAGCTAGACAAAATTATAGTCAATTAGTGTAAATGATTGTCAATCGTCCAAATGAAAATGTTGAGGTAATCCGCAACGAATATATACGAGGTTCTTTAAAGGTGGCTCCAATAAAGAATAAGTTGACGGAGAGATGATTAAGATGGTACGAACATGCCATGATAAGGACAGAAAGAACACGTCATGAGTACGGCTCTGAGCCTAACTGAATACAAAAGAGGCTGAAGACGACCTCCATTGACAAGGTGGAACAGCATGACGAAGCTCCTCAAGAAAGACAAATTGCCTGATCCGACAACCCTCGACAGAACGTCTTGGTACCGTGAGATAAGCAGAGTTGACCCCACCTAAAGTGGGCAAAGATTAGCAAGAAGAAGAAGATTGTCAATCGTTCAATATATTTGGATTGACCTCGTGACCTTTCAATAGCGCATATCAATCCAATTACTTTCGCACTTTTCGACAATCATTGCCACTAATAAAATATCAGTTAATCTAGGGCCTCCATTAGGTAGGCTGCCGGCCGTAGTCGAATCTATGGTCGGCAGCGAAGAGTCCTGGGACGCGGTGGTACCCTTCCACCCGATCCGCAGCAGACGCCCCGGGCATCGGCGGAGGGCGGACAACGCCCTCTTCCAGCCCCCCTAAATGGGTCCAGGAGCGGCGGACTCGGGGACGTCCGTCGCCCCCCACACATCAGTACCCGAGGTGGCGGCGCGTAGTGTTCCACGCGCGCCCCTCTTAGACGTGGGAGGAGTCCAATTCCTCATATACATACCAATGCGTTACATAACAAATACACGAATTATGATAAAATTGAAACGGACTCTCGGTGGGTTATCAGTTAATGAACTAAATAATACAATGGTTATTCTAATTCTATTATCACAAAAAGACTATTTCCCTGAAGAATACGAGCATCTAAAAACAATTTACCAATAACTTCCTAAGCAGTTTAAGAACTTCCTTAGCCATCAGAAGCACCATAATTCCACATCCTATTCATTTCACTAACAACCTAAAGCTCCTTGTGTCTACAGTATTAATTTAAAGCCGGCTCGTCCGGACCTCAGGAACCCTAGGGAAATAAGATTTTTGCAGTCCACACTACTAAGTATGAGAATGTAATTAATTTAGTATTACCTTTCGTATCTCGAGGGAGAGGTCTGTGTAGGAGGAAAATGGTAGCAATTAAAGGACAGTTACTGGGTAGCTGTTTGTTGAAAGGTAGTTAGTGAGTATTTACTATATAACTTCGGAACGTATACTATGTACCCTCAGACCAAGAAGGCCATAGCCTGGGGTGGCAGATTGTGAAGAGTTGTATAAGCTAACCTGCCATTTTTCAAGCTAGATAAGCACACCTATACACTACTGCCTTCGCAACACAGCTAAACAGACTCTCAAAATGCTCCAAAATGCTCAATATCACGTGACATTCCATTATCAGCTGCTATCTCCAGGCCCTAAGCTTTTAGACATTGTACGCACCGGGACTTACAGCTTAGTATGGCCGTTATTCCAATTGCGTACAGTGTGGCTATGTTTGCACCAATTGAGCCAGGTACCTATGAGATACCTAAGACGCCACTGACTACAAATATAGCCCTATTACAATTATCTAGCACCCTAGTTATCCTAATGCCCTACCCTATCATACAAACCACACCAAACGTAGATTACGTTGGTTTTACGTGCGGGAAGTCTGTTACAGGGAGACCTACGGTAAAAGACGGCATCTGGGTAGGAATAGGGAAATGTACACAAGAAATGGTTTTTGTCACTGCCGATCCCACAGACTCACAGGATCGTTGAAGGCTAAGGGTGTCTTGGACACAGCAAGAGGAGTATCGCAGAGATGAATCAAACTCGACTGCAGCTTGATGACTAACTTATATATACAAATTTTGTGGTCAATACACATTAATACCTATTTAAATGTGTGTTGTGTGTGTTTTGAGCCAATGAAACGAAGATCTTAGTAGGTCACTACTTAGCGCTGACGTTTTGCCGGTGTTGCCGGCGCGTGGGCTCGTGGACCGATAGTATGTCGCTGACGCTGCCATGCTGTTGTTGGCGCGTGTAACTATGGCCTGATCACGGTTGAACAGACATATAATTTAACATAAGCCTCTATACAAAGTCTGAAATGGGCAACCGATAATATCGTTTTTTAGAACCTTGTATTTAGCTTGTCTTGTTAATTATTTAGTATGTGTGGGCAAAATCTTGCAACTGAATTAAAAAAAGGTTATCCCCAACCGGACGAGCTGCAGTTTTGTATACACGAGACATTAACTTAAGTACACATATTAAAATATATAGGGCAAAGGGTTAATTGTGCATCAAAAACTAAATTAGAAATTAACTTAAATCCAATATGGCGAAATCCCGAAGATTTGGACCAATTATTTTTATATACCATCATGATATGAATTAATATTTGTTTCGGGATATTTACCATGTATATTTAGATTTTGGTTGAGAGATCATAGCGATTGAAACGGTGACGAAATATCGAGCTCTCACCCAAAATCTAAATATGCATGGTAAATATCCCGAAACAAATATGAACTCTAATGATTGTGTCCATGTCAGCTTAAAAACTTATGTCACCATGATATGAGTATCAAGCTAAAGGATTTGCTGAGACGAAATAATTTATAGTTGTTTTTTAAATTAATTATATCTGATGATGAAAGAAGAGACACCTTCATTTAACACCCAAATCCACTCCCGATCATACTGCACAATCTTGACAATAATTCTCAACCATCAGTGCACTTCCATCACAAAAAAAAAACCTTTCTATACAAAAACTCTAGCGAGGAGAAAGGTAACAGTTTAGAGCACTCAGCCAAACAAAGGGGTAAGTAGTTCAAGGGTAAAACTCGCGGGCTTTGGTACTAACCGCTGTGAAATAAAAGGTGCAACGGATCTGAATGAGACCTTGGAAGTTTGAGAGTGGTTGGGAAAAAGTATGGAGCAGTAGGTCGTTGGTTTTGCTTGCCAGATTTTTTATTATTAGGCAGGATGTCCTAAACCAGGTCATTGTGAGTACCATGTTCCTAATTATCAAATGAATGAATTTACCTATTAGTGCTTGTTATACTTTATACTTATATGTAGTATGTAGTTCTGATCTGGGTGTATCGTCCTCACGTAAGTGAATTAATGTGTATATGTAAATATTGTTGAACACTTTTTATAGAGTGGAGTTTCTTGTCCGTTCTTCACCATAACAAGCTTATTTTCCGAATGGAAGTTAGAATCAATTATTATTACTTGTAAATTTATTTATTTGACGTTATTGCTGCTTATTGAAATAAATAATTTTGACTTTGACCTTGACTTTTGACCGAAACTTTTATATCGACTTCGGTAACAGTTACGGATAGATTTTATTTCTCATAATCGATAGTTTCGTTTACGTTACGGAACTCCTTAACTAAATCAGGGATTTGGAAGATATTTGATAGTTGTAGTTACAGGTAGTTCGAAGCCTAAAAGTCTGATAACAGGTCCAGCCCAGGGGAATGTTGTTATCCAGTTACTAGACTGTGAAAGTAGGAAACTGCCTGCTATATCCAGCTAGACTGAACTCCGGCCCCAACTTAGTTGGTAAAATGCTAGGCAGATTGTTTCCTTCCAGTAAGTCATTGGTTCAGCAAACTAAATTTACAATAAATTTGAGTATGACTGTGAACAATTTAAAGAGTAGGGCATTCGCACACGGATCGTAAGACCTTGTCCAGAAAGGACGAATTCGTCGCGAATCACGCGCGAGTCGAGGGTCTGGCGTTATGCACGCGATTTACGCGCGTATATTGCGCAAGCAATTTCGCGACGAATTCGCCCTTTCTGGACAAGGTCTAAGCGTAGTCGTCTCGTAAGCGTATCGTCATGACGCAACGAGTAAGAGACCGCAAGGGTACCACAAACGAATCATCGCGTAGACTTTTAGTTTTGTTAGCGAAATCTCATATTCGATGGATTTATTAATGATCTTAATTTTTCTTCAGACGAAGTAGTCGTTCTTTAAGTCAAGAGTGAATAGGTTATTTCTAGGCAAGCGTGTTTCAACGTCGACTACATCATAGCTTACCATCAGGTTAGATAGTGGACAAGCGCGTGCCTATAAAAATAAAGAAAGAAGTCAAAATTTAATCACAATATTTTAATTAAAAAATAGCTTGCTTTTTTACGCCAGCACGCTACGTCTCTCGTAATGGCGATAATAATCTCATACTATTTGCTGCAACTCTGCTTCGTGTGCGGACTTGTTTGAACATTACGTTCTCGTATTGCTCTCGTCCTACGCTCACATTACGATACGATTACGATACTACGCCGTTTGCGGAGGGGGCTTCGCCCGCGTAAAAGTGTATTTGTATCCCACGGGAATAGTACTACTAACACTATCGTTATGGATTTAGTTTAAGAAAAATCTACTACCTATTGTTTTTGTTATTGTAATCTACTAATGTTTTATGCCGTTTTGTGGTGATTAATAGTAGATTATTGCATCGAGCACAAAGTAATTTATAATTGCACCGAGTGCCTGATTTAGAGCCCGAGCGTTAGCGAGGGCTCTAATCTAACAGGCACGAGGGCAATATAAATTACTTAAGGCGAGGTGCATAATCTGCTTTTCTTTCAACTATTACCTATAGGAATAGTAGATAAAAGAAACTCATATCAAACAGTTAAAATAGAAGTTTAATTATTGAAATTAAAAGATTTTCTATAACACTGTCGGCTTCATTTAGAATGTTTTCCGGAGTTAATGTGTCGCTAGATGTTTCCATTTTAATTCGAAGCCGAAGCACTCAAAATCAGATAGTATCACACTTTATCGTTTCCAAAAATATTGTCAAGCAAAATTAACAAAGTTCCCGCCAAATCACTTTTTTAAATTTCTTTCATTTTAAAATCAGAGTTAGCAGCAATCATTTTTTAAATTTGGAACAAGTAGGATAGAAACGAATAATACGTACGTAAAAAAAAAGTATTGATATCGGCTGGCTGAATAGAGCTAAACCATTGAGATTGGCACCTTTTGGTGCGATTAAAAAATAAACTGTGCAATAATGAAATTTCATACATTTTTATTGCTCTAGAGCATTAAAGACTCGCTTTGTAAAGAGTTTTTAGTGTGATTGTGATGAAATTAAAGCATAGTTGGAAGAAAATATTATTTTCTTCCTTTTTATTTTTTCGTCTTTACATTGTACCGGGATAAAAAGCCTGTGTGCTATTCCAGACTATAATTTACCTCTGTGGCAATTTTCTTCCTTTAGATATAAACAGTTGTATCACAAAAGCATCTTTTAAAAATAAAATACACAAGTACCCCCTTCATAAATTTTGTCAAGGTCTCATTGTAAAAAATATATATTAATATTATAAACAAAAAAAGGAGCTACGCCTGTCCATAAACTGATTTGCGGTTTGGCAGAGGTAATATTTAAATTTAAACAAATGTTTTTTTCTTAGTTTCGGCCGAAACCGAAATCGAAACAATTGAGAAACAATGTACCACGGGTATTTAACGCGATGATTTCGATTCATTTATTCACGAAATACAAAAAAGTTTTTACAAAAAGTCGCTTTGTAGTGTTCTTTTTGGAAGTCGGTCGATATTTTTGTTAAAAGTTTTTTATTTATCTCTTTTTAGTTTTGGTTGATACCTCTAAATAACCATGAAAAGCATTTTGAGCCAAAGTAAATCTCATGACTATTCCAATAAGCCCAAATACGACTTGGATCCATTGTCTTATTTCGGAGTGCCAGTGCCTACCTTCCTTCCTTCATCATCAGATCAGTTCCATGTTATCATTTACATCAGTACCATTTATTTAGACGCATTTGCTTCATCATAGTCGGTTAGCTATTCGATATATCTTATAATATAACCGTGACATACTTAGCATTAAGGTGTTCTAGTGGCCATATTCTGTGGTCTTGTTCATCAGTTACATTTCACCAAAAGACACTTTCTGAGTGTAAATGATTACATTTTTAATAAAAATACCAAAATCACTATATAATATTTGAAAAGCTCCCTCGATTTCTCTGGGATGCCATCATCAGAACCTAGTTTTCTTATCATGGTACCACCCTTCTCCTTTCCAACAAAAAAATAAACATCATAAAACGACAAAGTTATCCGCAAACATACTTAAAAACAAAACCATATATACGGTCGAATTGAGGAACCTCCTCCTTTTTTGAAGTCGGTTAAAAACTTACCGAATTCAAAATAAATTACACGAACACTCACAACAAACAAAACGAACTGCAAACACAAGCCAGTCACAACATGATTAGCGAGGTCGCTTACTCGCTAATTTAACGCGCCGAACATGACCGATCACAGCGCAAGAACTCCCGACTGCAGTTTCAGTTTAGGTCGTAGTTTCGGCAGGTTTGCCACCGAAACCGAAATTTAACATAAACTCGTTTTTTTGCCGAAACTCGATAGAAACCGAAACCGAGCTTTCGGTCGGACACTAACAACGACACAACACAACTACTAAACTATAATTACCAATCCAGAAGTATTACATCGTCACAAAGGTACTCATCATCATCATCGTTTCAGCTGAAAGACGATGAAGGGGCCTCAAGTATCGTCACACTGATCGGTCATGTGCGTCTCGCATCCAGCGGATTCTTGCAACCTTAACCAAGTAAAAGATTGGGATTCTTACAAAGATGAGACGCTACTTCACACCTAAACAGCTGCTCAACTTGTATAAAGCGCAAGTCCAGTCATGCATGGAGTATTGCTCTCACCTCTGGGACAGATCTGCCAAATACCAGTTTGATGCTCTTGAGTCGATTGACAGATGGCCCAAGAGAATTATTGGCAACGTTGCACTGGTCGCGACAAAGCTCCAGAGCCTCGAACATCGACGCCGAGTTGCCTACCTGTCGGTTTTTTATCGGTTACATTTCGGGGAGTGTGCGACGAACTGCACAATTTGATTCCGCCTAGCTCTTTCCATCATCGGACTACAAGACGTGCACCATGCACCATCGGTATATGGTGGACATCCCCACTATACGCACAAAGCGTTTCGCTAATACTTTCATTGTGCCCACAACTAAGGAGTGGAATTCACTGCCAGAGTCTTTGTTCCCTAATAGCTACGAACTTTGGTTCTTTAAGTCAAGACTGAATAGGTTACTTCTAGGCAAGCGTGCTTCAGAACACATCATCGCTTACCATCAGGCGAGATAGTGGTCAAACGCGAGCCAATCGATATTAAAAATGAAAATAAAAGTCATCGGTCAGTCTAGTGAGAGTCCTTCCAACATAGCTTAATATAAATTCTATCAGAAAAACACTTAATCTCACCCAAAGCGCTTCCTCAATCACATTTTCGCCAACATCAAAAACCAGACACACCACAACCGTAATGATCAATCCAGAAGCATTACATCCTCACAAAGGCACATAATTGTCTACAATTACACAGTCTCACACATTCTGACGACTCAAAGAGGCCCAAACGAGGCATTGTTCTCACAAAACGTTTTTGTGCTCCACGAGGACATCAAGATGTTATCATCTTGACGGGAGCCAAACGGAAATGAATGAATCCGCCTTTATATGGAGTTTTTGGAGGGCTTCTTACATAAATGGCAGGGCAGAAAATCCACTGCCATACAAGAGATTAATAGATCAACTATTTTGTCGTTATAAGAAAGAAAATGCATTTTATATTATACAATATTGACACTGTTCTTATTTTCGTCTTTCAATGACAGAGTTTAACATGATATTTAAGAGCTGCTGATTATGATCATGAAATCTATCGACTATGCGCTTTTACAATATAACGTTTGCAACCTTCAAAAAACGACAGCCATATTGGACAAAAATTTGCCGAAGCCTCAAGATTTCACACTTTTGGGTATACACCGACACCTAATAGAGCAGTGGCAGAGCGTAGGCTCGAACCCAGGCAGGCGCTTTACTTTGTGTTATTATTTCATCACCACTGCTCTAAAAACGGTGAAGGAAAACATTGTGAGGAAACCGGCATGTCCTAGAACCAAAAATTCGACATTTGACATCCACCATTTCGCACTGGGCCCACGTGGTGGATTAAGGCCCATTTCCTCTCGGCCTGTATCCCAGCAGTGGAACATTAAAAAGGCTTATGATGATGATGAAACTTAACTGATTACTTTTTAATATACGAGAGGAGACTAATGATGGACCATGACATGGATTACAAATTATGCATCGGTCATTTCCATACATATATTACCTAAAACGATTCTTCTGTCTTAACTTCATAGTAAGCTTTTCATCTGCGGCCTGAATTGTATTAATGTGGGTGATATCCGAACGTTATTTATTCAATTTTTTATTATTCATGTAATATGCCTGTTTAGCCAAGAAAACGCCTCTAAAGGAGGATGCGGCAATAGATTGCCGCATCCTCCTTTAGAGGCGTTTTCTTACTTCACGCGAATTTCATATTTTTTTAGGTTTTTGCAATTACAATCATCAACCCTTGATGATTGATTTGAAATGCTTTTTTTGTTTTTTGTGACAAACTTGACATTATGATATTATCTTGAGGCATGTATGGAATAAATTTGAAACGATATAATTATTTTTTTGGAATATAAATATATTAAATTAATGTGTATAAAAATAATTTAATTTACCTTCAAGTGTAACATAATAATTGTTGTTTTTTGTAATTTTAATTATGTAATGTTCGACACAATGTAAATTGTTTGTGAATAAATAAATGAATGAATGAATGAACCCAACTCTTGGGATCAAATGGGTTATTTGAACTCAAGGGGTTGGGTTGATGATTTTGATTGAATAACTATTTCATGAAAAAATAAAATTAACTCTTAATAACTGAATAAAAAATTGTAAGTGGATTATTTAGAGAGCTATACTGAAGGTTAGCACGTTTAAACCAATACGTTATCCTACTATTGCACTTTTCCAGTTGTGCGAGGTTTTGACAGTAAGACAGTTATTTATACTTAGAATTATCCTGCAAGAACACAACAAACAGCACTACAACCCGATGTTATTGCAGAGACGTCGCAAACATCACGTATGTGATAATTTAACCTCATTTAAAACAAACTTTGGTAAAAGATTTGGAAGTTTTCTGGGTCCATACCTTTATAATAAACTTAACTATATATTACACATATACCCCTTGACTAGGAAACAATGCAAATTAAAAGTTTGCCTATATTTGCAGAAATAAGCTATGAGGAGACGGAACAACTACTGTACATACCACATTAAGATTGAAACTAAGAGCACAGATAACGAAGATACACTCTACATAGCTCACCTATACACACATGCACATTGCATACACATTCACTCACGCATAATCACACCCAAACACTCACCACATACTTACACTCACACTCGCACGCACCTACATATACTCGTATACATACATACGTCACTCACACACCTACACATTCATCGCACACACACACACTCACACCCACACACTAAATCCATTTAATAAAAAAATTAAATTATGTACATACAAATTATTTATCCAAAGTGTCACGGTGTGCGTGTGTTACTTATTAACTATTTCTCTGTAGTATTCACTTAGTTGTATTATGCTACCATTGCTTGGCACTTATTATTTTATTGTAAAAACTCGAGGGAAATGGTGCTGATAGCCGAAATACAGGCTATGCCTAGTTCGGCTACAGATGCTAATCTCTTTATACAAATTTAAATTCCTGCCAAATTGCCATTGTAAAGTAGTTTTAAGTTTTTGGAAATAAATTATATTATTATTATTATTTGTCAAACTTTGGCATTAAGGTAGGGTCTGGCACTTTCATAGTGCCAAATACTCAATTCTGAAACTAGCCCTCAGAGATAATTTAGTAAAGAAGTATTTGTTATGGTAGTTTATTTTTTCCTTTTAGTTTAATTCTGATCTGCAATTTGCGAAAAAAGAACGAAAAATTAATTTGAGGGTTCGATTGTCGTTTTCGCCTTAAAGAATGGAGGTGAACTGTAACGTTAACACGTTTTCGGATTGAAATGTAATATATTAACGCATCATTTATTTCCTTTTTTGTCTAAAAGATACAAATCTCTGACATTTGAAGGACATACAATTACATAAGGATGGGATACACTTCCTTAAACGATTTCTTTGCGCAGAACATGTTCTGTATTGCGCAACGGAGTATCAATATTTTTATAGCTTGGCGTAGGCCCGGATGTTTATGAGCTCAGTGGCATTAACTGTGACCTTATCTTGAACTTGACTTTTTATGGAAATCTAGAACTGGTGGAAGAAAAGCTTCATAATTATGTTTGGGAGATTCGTCTGCTCGACATCGTAAATCACGCAAGGAATGTTGTTGAATTGACAAGATTAAAGGCAATAACACTGGTTGTTTGTGACGCAAGTACCCTGCAGAGGGGTCTAGCTTAACAAAGGCCCGTATTTCAGATGCTCATACTCGACTCAAACTCAAAATTAGCCACACATCCCAATCAACTTTTTGTTTTTTGTTGGGAGAATCCCACCGCACTATTCCAAAACCACTGCAACTCCTGAAAGCCAGAATCAGCAGTGGTGACCTAGAAAAGCACCGAGGCAATGAAGCTCGAACAAGTCCCGGAGAATGAAATTAACTGTCTTGGATCCCGCAACGAAATCAATCAGAAAAGAGTAACGGAGGAGTAGGAAAAAATACAAATTTCCATTTCTACCAATCAACTGCCAACCAATTACAACTCTTGAGGTTGGAATATGATTCTTCAGCTTGACATTATGTGTACTCAATAGAGCAAGAGCCCATGCAGGCGCCCCAAACGTTACTGAATTCTTTCTACACAAAATGTATGATAGGTATTGCATGAAAATGAAAGTCTATCATTTTTAAAACTCGAGAGAAAGGGCTTGTGTTGTAGCGTTACGTTTAGCTCAGAGGGAGCTAAACGTAAGCCACGTTAATAAAATTAAATAATTATAAACTAAAGAATTAATAAAAGGATATTGAGTATAAAACACAAGGGCCGGCTTCGCACGACGTGGGGTGCTGGAGTTAGGCAGCTAACCAGGCAGCAGGACGGGCTGGAAGCCGTGGTATGCCCGAGGTAGGCGGGTGAGTGGGCACCACGACGACAAGCAGGCAATCGGGCAGGTAGGTAGTAGAGTAGGTAGCAAATCGGTTAGGCAGGCGGCTGGACGGACTGGAACTCTTCAAAAGTCGTGGTAAGCTTGAGAGAGACAGGTGAGCAGACACCACGACGGTCTTTCAGGCACACGGTTTGGCATGCAGTTGTGTAGGCATACAGTAGGAAGAGGAGTAAGAGAGTAGGAAGGTAGGCAGCCAGGAGTGAAACGGATAGTAGTCAGATACCTAGGTAAAATCATATACAGTATATCACTCACAATATATATATTTTAGTGCAGTTCAAATTATATTACTCTTACACAAGCTGGATATTTAGGTTTAGAGAGTTTTAGATAAAAAAGTCCACTTCGGAATACCCAGTAGTAAACCGACTTTCGGCGTTCAGTCCCGATTACAAACTAAAAATTGACGCCCGTTTTTCATCGTTCTATGTCATATCGTCTACATTTTAAATTCAAATTTTAATTAAGAAATAAAGACCAGAACGAATAAAAACGGTTCACAAAGGGGTCAGTCTACGCTACCCTTATAATATTGTACACCTAGCTTAAAGCAGGTCTAGTCAATGGTACCTATGTTACGGTCTTTGGTTTAAGAAAATAAAATAGACAGACAGATGTCAAGTCACATGAAAATGTCACAGTAGAAAATATTCAAAAATTTCATAAATTAGCAATATAATTTAAGTTGTAGATATTAAAACAATCAGAGATAACTAAAAGTATGCTTTTGAGATGATAACAATAGAAAGAAAATATAAAAATGAATTACAAAAGTTGATACATTACAAAAGATGAATTACAAAAGATATGAAGGTATGGTTTGTATAATGTTATGAATTGTAAATAGACTTAATAAATATGTGGTTCTGTTTAGCAGAATAGCACAGTGTCGAGTCTTGTGTCTGGGGGCCCGGTAGTGCGACCGGAAAGACGAGCCAAGCGAAGCGCAAGGGCGCTACCTACATTTTCTCGAAGCGCTTCGTGTTTTTTTTTAACCCTCTTAACTTGGGTTTGGATTTTACCAGATAAACAAAATTCTCGGGCAATTGTAGTAAATGTCAATATTAGACTTATTAAACACTAGCTGAACCTCGCGGTTTCACTCGCATCTTTGATTACTACTCCGCTCCTATTAGTCGTAGCGTGATGTTTTATAGCCTATAACCTTCCTCAATAATCGGGCTATCGAATAGTGAAATAATTTTTAAAATCGGACCAGTAGATCCTGAGATTAGCGCGTTCAAACAAACAAACAAACAAACTCTTCAGCTTTATAATATTACTAGCTGTCCCACGCGGCTTCGCTCCCGTCAACTGGCTACCTACCTACCCATCAACCCTACCTACTCTACATACATGATTGTTGTGTAATTAAACCGTTTACGCAGCGCACGCAACGGAAGCTCTCAAAAAGGAATAATTTTGCCCGTTTTTGCAACATTTTTCATTTATGCTCTGCTCCTGTTGGTCGTAGCGTGATGTTATATAGCCTATAACCTTCCTCAATAAATGGACTATCCAACACAAAAAGAATTTTTCAATTCCAACCAGTAGTTTCTGAGATTAGCGCGTTCAAACAAACAAACAAACAAACAAACAAACAAACAAACTCTTCAGCTTTATAATATTAGTAAGATATATATATAGTATAGAAGTATAGATTATAAAGTTTCAATTGCATAGCTCACACTTTAGATTTTATTGATATCTAAAGAGCCTGATTTCGTCGCTGACTCACTCACTGATGATAATCAAACTTAGTGTACTTCCTGAAGTCCTAGAAAGCTGAAATTTGGTATGTAAGCTTACGTGTTTCTGGTTTAAAAAAAACTCTACACCTTAGTCAAAATATGTGACTTGGCCGTTTCACTTAATAATGTATTCACTTTTCCGTTCTTGAAGTAAAGAAACATGGCGACAACGAGTTGCGCATACGAAATACGTGAAAGCTTTAAGTAGCGACTTCTAGTAACGAGGCATGTGACAGTAGCGAAACGGCCAAGCCACATATTTTGACTAAGGTTTAGAGTTTGTGAAGTGAGGGCTTGTAGAGTTAGAAGTTTGGCGCTACTTGAGATCTGAAAACTTTTTGACGGTGCGAGCCATATGGTCTTCTCTTGGCAACATTTTACATGAAAATGTTTTGGTGAGATAGCTCTGTCCCACTTTCAAAATGGAACCATGACCGTTTTGACACGTCGTGGTACAGCCTCTGGGGTCACGAATCACTATAATTTGGGGTCTGTTAACCCCCGCCGGAAAAAGAGGGGTGTTATAAGTTTGAGGTGTGTTACTGTGTATTTGTGTGTCAGTCTGTGGCATCATAGCGCCTAAACGGATGAACAAATTTTGATTTCGTTTTTTTTCTTTGAATCTTGATTTTGTTGAGAGTGTTCTTAGCTATATTTGAATAAAATTTCGGTTCAGCCTTTCAAAAGTTATGGGCGTTTTACTGTTTGAATCGGGGTGTTTTCGTAGATAAATGTGTCAGGGGTTTTTTAAATTTAGAAATTTTACTTGTTTTAAATAATATGACGGTCGTGGTCCGTAAAGTTTAAAGCTATCTACAAAGGCCCATCAAGATCTTTTTCAAATACATATAATACTCACAACGGATCTTTGTTTGTCTGAATTGGGTGCAAAAGCCTGCGCAGTAGCTATTTTTGTGTCAATATTGAAAGTGAAGATAGCATTGTATAACTGTCTCTTTCACTCGCTTACGTTTGTCGCATCATCCTATCTCGCTTAATCAATGCATTTAAACTGTTTCTTTTTGATATTGTTGATAGAACTAACTTCAGTGATACAAAGATCCGCTGTGAATATTATTATGTGCATTGCTATTTTTTGCCTTGAACTATCCGTTCGAAGATTGTACTAAAGTTGATGCATGCTATTGTCATTAAATCTTGGAAATGTTCATCGGCAAGTCTACTCCGAAATATATTTTTCCACCGCGGCGATTGACGATCTCGCACTCCGCGCTCTTCCGTTGTCGAATCTTATTTCTTAATTATATTGTATTGTTTACTTAAAGTCCACACACAATAGGTCAGCGGTCAGGATCCGGATCGTGGTCCGTCATTTGGTGACCCCTAGTCTAGAACCTCTGTTATCATGTTCATAAAAATGGTCAATCCCTCACGGATCGTTGTGCAATTCCATTAAAACTGAAACATTCTTTTAAATTTAGAATTAGAATTAACCTATTAAGGCCAGGTCACCTCACACAAATTGCATTCTTATCCCAGGCCATCTTACGTCACTCAATAGAAAGCGATAATTATCAAATTTTGTTGCGTCCCTTCCTCACAGTTACGTACACGCAACGGACTCCGGTCTTTATGTCCCTTATCTTAATGACGTAATCAGCGTGGCGTCACGACGACGAATAAATCACGTCATGTCGTAAAATGGGAGAGAGTTGACGCGATTCGTTGCGCGTAAAATGTGTTGATGAGTGTGTTTTGTTTGTTTTTTTTTTGTGTGTGGAAAATTTAATGATCAAAATCGGTGGCCATTGACAAAACTTTATGCATTACGTAGAAAATGACGTAATAAAAATTTGTTTGGCGGTAAATCTCAAAAATTTGTTTCTTTTTACAGTACAAACTGAGACCAATTTTCATTGGTTAACTTAGATTTTTATTTTTAGATTTTTTTTAAACTTCTGTCTTTTTCGGGTGTTATTGGTATTGGCTGAAAACTTAAAAGCAGTCTTCAAAACTTAAATGATTTACTTACTTCATAAATTGCTGAAAATTTACTACTGTTGTGTTGAATATTTCATTATCTTCTGAAATCTTTTAGGAAACTTGAAAAAGCCTTACCTGAAACAAATGAAAAAGAAAAATTAATCATTCCATTTTCAAATAAACAATTGTCAAACGTCCAGAAACAGAGTACGCACGAAGGGGAAACCACAGTCAGACAGATCTAATACCTATATCTTTCTCATAAATCGGTAGCACCATACAATAACTTCAGAACTTGGCAACGATCCAAACCGGTACAATCTACTCTACAGTCAACTGCACATCAATGGTAGCCGTTTGACCTTGGGATATAAAGTGACATATCAGAAATTTGCTTCATCTTATAGAGTGTACTAAAGTTTGGTACTTGCCAAGTAGATAACAACGATAGAGTGAGTATAGACTAGAGCATTTACTTCTAACAGTGTTCTAAAGGGGTATGATCCCATGAAATATTATGACAAATTATCTTTTAAATAATGATGTATTGCCAAATTATTGGATTATTTCATTGGTGAAGATACTATTTTCGAAAGAGTCCAATAATTTTTGGCAATACCTTTTTGGTATAAAGAGTATTTTTCATATTCTTTCATGGGGTCAAAACCTTTGCCTTGCCGAATTCACTTACGCAATTAGGCTGCAGTTACTTAGCTGAAACTTATAAGGCGTTGTGTAGTTTCTGTCTACCCCCATGGGAAGATATTATGAATTTATATATGTATGTGTTAGTAAAAAATTCACGAAAGGTAAATAAGATTCTAATATCCATTAGTGCTTATCGGATTTACAGCTGGAAAATTATCAACACAAGTTTTAATAATTCCTTAATAGTATAGCCCTTGCCAAACTTATTGGCCGCCCTGAAGTTCCTTTACCGGATGCGCGAGGCACAACACGGTGCTGTTTTTGTATGAGATTTCCTACTGCGCAGCCATTGTAGCCAACTTCAGGGCGGCCATTAAGTTTGGCGAGAACTGTAACGGATATAATATCCAGCAAAACTCTCTTTAGAAATTATTGTTAAATGCAAATCTTTAAAACCCTTTCTAGTTTTGAACTGAATAAAATCCGTGATAGCTTACGAGCTTTGGTTAAAAATCCTTTGATGATGACGTCAATTCGGTTTGAATAAAAATAAGTTTGATAATACACCCAACCAGTCTAGGGCATATAAATATCGACTTAGGTATATCCATTAACTGGATTATGGATAGTATACCACAGACTACCCCCATTTTTTATTTTAAGTTTTTTTTTCAGTCCATCCAAAGGTTGTCTGGTAGATATCGCTGTCAGCAATAAGACCGCCTTTGTACCCGTTTTTATATGTTTTTCTTGTAATTGTTTGTAATTTTATGGTGTACAATAAAGTATATTCTATTCTTTTCTATTCTATGGAGGTCAGCTAGGCTGTCACTCCGTGTAATATACTCTTATGCGGTTAGACTGGAAGCCTTCCCTAATAAATTGGCTAAAAAAAAGGAAAAAAGCAGGTAGGCTGTCACTCCACTGTAACATAATATGACGTGAAAGCCTTCCCTAAAAAAAAGGAAAAAAATATTAAAAAAACATATAGGCTGTCGCTCCTTGTAACATACTCTTATGCGGTTAGACTGGAAGCCTTCCCTAATAAATTGGCTAAAAAAAGGAAAAAAGCAGGTAGGCTGTCACTCCACTGTAACATAATATGACGTGAAAGCCTTCCCTAAAAAAAAGGAAAAAAATATTAAAAAAACATATAGGCTGTCACTCCGTGTAATATACTCTTATGCGGTTAGACTGGAAGCCTTCCCTAATAAATTGGCTAAAAAAAGGAAAAAAGCAGGTAGGCTGTCACTCCACTGTAACATAATATGACGTGAAAGCCTTCCCTAAAAAAAAGGAAAAAAATATTAAAAAAACATATAGGCTGTCGCTCCTTGTAACATACTCTTATGCGGTTAGACTGGAAGCCTTCCCTAAAAACTGGTCAAAAGACAAAACAGATGATGATAGAGCAGAACTTTCGCTGTGTCACCAGTACATGCAGTTGACTGTACCGTTTCTAGTTCATTATATTGCTTTGTAGCTCAATAATACAGGATGTTGGATCGTTGGACAGTTGACTTGCTTCGTCGGATGAAACAGAAATGTATCTTTGTTTAGCAATCTTGGTTGATTGGTTTTGGCTGAACGTGAAATTTTGCTATGTCATCTACATATAAGCCAAATTTTGCGTTCCCAAAAAATACCGGGTTTTCTGCGGACTGAGCCGCGGGATAAAAACTAGTTTTAAATTAACCTACTAGACCTAATTTGTTGTTTGTTGTGGCTATGCGATGCATAGAATACATTTTCCTTTCATTCATCGATATTATGGCTGAAGCATCAAAGGCACTGTACCGATTAATTTTGGGTATCCCTGCTCTATATTCTCCATGCGCCGTCTTACCATTTTGGGGTCGAAATTGGTTTTCAAGGGGTCGTAATGAATGAAAATTGATTTTGTGGGCGACGAGGTCTAAAAATCTAAAAATCGATACCTATTAATTAACACAATTCTTATTTGAAACTTTCAAATTGCTGTATTTAAAGTTGTGTTATGTGTACCAACTTGTTATAAGTATGAATAATATTTTAGTACGAAGTATCATTGTTGTACTTTTAAATAACTCAACACGATATGCGTACACAAGTTTTGAAATTGGTAAGTGTTTTGTACAATAGGAAAAAACCGGCCAAGTGCGAGTCGGCCTCGCAAACGAAGGGTTCTGTACCATTATCGAAAAAAACAGCAAAAAATCACGTTTGTTGTATGGGAGCCCTACTTAAATATTCATTTTATTCTGCAGCGGCAACAGAAATACATAATTTCAACTGTCTAGCTATCACGGTTCATGAGATACAGCCTGGTGACAGACAGACAGACAGGCAGACGGATCGCGGAGTCTTAGTAATAGGGTCCTGAATTTACCCTTTGGGTACGGAACCCTAAACACCAGAGATAGGCTTTTAAAAATCATTTGTCTATGGAAGTCTGAGGTATCAGTTCATTTTGGAACAAGGTCTCTTGTCCAAAATAGTTTGGGAAACCTAGTCAGTCAATCTACAAGGTTAAGCAACGCTTGCTGAGGTATAAAATCGGTATGTAATGGATGATCAGGATGATCACCCATCCACGAAACTATTGTGACCATCTAATGCATACGATGAAAACCAGTATTGAATCGTATTATCCAACCACTGCGTTGTGGAGGACAGATCCTAATATTAACCTAATACCAACTAGTATTCAAGTGCATGTGGTTAGAATGGAAGCCAACCCCAATTGTAATACTGCCAACAGTCTTCGAATTAAGGTTGCACTAGTCGATCATTCTTCCATACAAACGTGGTCTGGCAATTACTCCACTGATTGACTGGCTGTTTCAAAATAAAAAAAATATATCAATTTGTCTCAACATTATCTAGGCCTGTATGGAAACAAAAAAGTAATATATATATATATATATATATATATATATATATATATATATATATTTGAAAGTTATGAGCGTCGAAAGTTCCATATTCCAACACTAATTTTAACGAATCTTTGGGCGGAAATAAACACCATAAGAAGAAGGGTAATTGCAAAACAGCCACCATACAGGGTATTAGTAGTTCAACAATGCAAATAATTTTATTTTGAACTGATACATTTAGTTGTTTTTCATGATATCCATATTACCAAAGGTAATAAACACTAACACCTTTGGTAATAAAATTTCGCGCGCTCATTTTTGTCCTAAATCATCTACAAATTTGTAAAAGTGTGTATTCGTACGCGAACTAGCTTCTAACTGCTTATCAGAGCATCTATCTCTTTCGCACGTGTTGACGGATGATATAGCATGCATTTTAACCCCGCGCACAAAATAGTTCATGCCATCGACTAGTGCAACCTTAAATGTAACATCCGAAGACACAGAGCTAAATAGAACCCTTTCGAAATCGTTAGGGTTCTATTTGGCTACGGAACCATAAAAATATTCGCCCAAGTATCAAATCTGCTAACACTTGTCCTAGTTGCCCGTAAACTTATCAGACTAAAACTTTCAAAGCCAAATAATTAATCAAATTTGTAGTACTTTCCACCGCCTCAACATACAAGGGCAAATGTCACCAAGCTCCTTCAAGGGTGTCATAAAATAGAATAATGAACAAGATAATCTTAATAGACATTAGACAGCTCCATACATTACTTAAGGAACACGTACCCTTCTAAGAAGCGATGGGCATAAATAATGGAACAAATTGTACAGTCCCTAGGTGTTAAATATAGGGCATCGATTTTTAAAAACCGAATGTGTCCGCCTTATAAAGACAATGCTCACGAAACGTCGCATTTAAAAACCGAATGTGTCCACCTTAAAAAGACAATGCTCACGAAACGTCGCATTTAAAAACCGAATGTGTCCGCCTTATAAAGACAATGCTCACGAAACGTCGCATTTAAAAAACTGTTCAAGTGTTTATAGGAACATACTCAGTAAATGGTACCGTTTCCGTAGTTTTTTACCTTTAGTATTTCCCGTGCCGTGGTGGCCCAGAAGAAGATGATTTAATTAAGAATTCAATAATGTTATAAGCAATTTTCTTTTATAAAAAAACCCGTTGTCGCTAAGTGCCTCCACATTTTCAGACATTTCACCGACAACCGTAAGCTGAAAGTCTTTCATAAATTTTGGGTCCACGCTACAAAGGAAACTGATCTAGAGGCTACAACTGTATTTTCTTTCATGGATATGCTCGCGCTTGATCCCTATGACTATCTGATGGTAAGTGATGATGTGGTCGACGGTGAAGCACGCTTGTCTAAAAGCAAGTTATTCACTCTTGACTTAACCACTCGTGTGCCCGTAATTAACGAAACAATAAAAAAGCCATTGTGTCTCGCGTGGATACACTTCTTAAAAAAAAAAATAATAAAAAAAATAAAAAACCCGACTGCTTAAAAAGTGAACTAATAAGACGTAAACAACAACGTCTGGTTTTGGTCAGCCAGCTCGCGAATATGTATCCTCCGACTGCACAGCATGATTTTCGTCTTGTTTAGTTAAGTCTTTTTAGTCGGGTTTTTTTTTTATTAACCTTTTTTATTAACAATTTTTTTTTAGGTACATTTATACATATAAGTGTTATATATTTCTGAAATCACCTCTTAACCCTTTATTTTGATACCCCCACACGATGGGTTTGGAAGAAAAAATCATTTTTTTCCCCCACAAAATGGCGCCCAAAATCCGCCATTTTTTCTTTTCCAATTTTTATGTAGCTAGTGACACTCGCAGGATTAAGACGAATCGATTGACGTAAGAATCATCAAATCGGCCCACGCGTTTGATCTCTAGAACGCCACATAAGAACAAACAGACATAGACTGAGAAACACATTACCCTCCTTCGGCAGTCGGGTAAAACATGAAAGGTTAAAGATTGTAGCTATCGGGAAACACAGACTCTGGCAGGGCATTCCACTCCTTAGCTGTATGCATAATTAAAGTATTTCCAAAAACTTTAGTTCGTATGGGTGGGTTGTTCACCATGTACCGATGGCCCATCGCCGCACTTCTTGTGGTCCGATAATTATGGTAATAATAAATTGGTGTTATTAGTCGATGCTAGTTATAATTACTCTTGAGCCATAGTAATAATAGCTTAATTAAGTCTAATAATTAAAACACACGTCGATACCTATATAGTCACAAGTGAATATACATAATTATGTAGAAGAATTACGATAATGATACTGTCCTTCATACCGTATTGAGTTTTATTTTGAACCGACTTCAAAAAAAGGAGGAGGTTCTCAATTCGTCGGCATCTTTTTTTTAATGTATGTTCCCCGATTACTCAAAGACGCATGGACCGATTTCAAAAAATCTTTTTTTTTTGAAGGGTATGCTTCCTTGTTAGTCCCACAGTCTTCAGGTCAGGATCTGATGATGGGATCCTAGAGAAATCGAGGGAATTCCTCAAATATTATAGGCATACCTATAGTGATTTTAGTATTTTCATCAACAATGCAATCACTTGCACTCAGAAAGTATAATTTGGTGAAGTGGAACTGATGAAGAAGACCACAGATGGCCACTGGAACTCCTAAATGCTAAGTATGTCACGGGTAAAATATCTCGAATAGTTAACCGACTATGATGAAGCAAATTCTTATAAATGAATGGTACTGATGAAAATGGTATCATTGAACTGTTCTGATAATGAAGCCGGAAGGTAGGCACTGGAACTCTGAAATAAAACAATGTATCCTAGTCGTGCTTGGGCTTATTGGAATCGTCATGAGATGTACTTTGGCCACAAATGATTATCATGTTAATTGGAGATACCTACCAAAACTAAAAAGAGAAAAATAAAAAACTTTTAACAAAAAATCAAACCGACTTCCAGAACAAAAAAACTACAAAGAAAAAAAATTTTTTTTTTTCCGAAGTCGCTGTCGAAAAACTGAAAAAAATGGGTACAAATGACACCGAATTCGGAAAATAAAGTTATTTTTTGCTTTGTAGTTTTTTGTTCTGGAAGTCGGTTTGATTTTTTTATAGGTAGAGTCACGCTTGACCTCTATCTCACCCGATGACAAGCGATGATGTCGACGATGTAGCACGCTTGCCTAGAAGTAACCTATTCACTCTTGACTTAAAAGACCCTGAGGTTGTAGCTATCAGGCTACACAGACTCCGGCAGGGAATTCCACTCCTTAGCTGTACGCATAATGAAAATATTTCCAAAACGTTTAGTGCGTATGTGTGGGATGCCCACCATGTACCGATGACGCATCGCCGTACCGCATCTTTGAATGTCGAAGCCCAAAAGTCTGAAGTAGTCTAGTCTTATTTTATAAAAATCATCACCATCACCATTACAAATTTATTGTTCATGATTCCGTTGTCCCCGTAGCGGGGACACAGATTACGGGGACAACGGGAATACATCGAATAAATGACTAATGACTAATGACCATTTTAGACGGAAAACTTCTGACCATGTAACGATGGCGCATCGACGTACGTCTTGTAGTCCGATAATGAAACGGGCTAGGCGGAATTAAATCATGCAATTCCATCGCACACTCCCCGAAATGTTATAAAATACAGTTTTTATAAAAAATCCCAGCAACGGTCCAAAGTCAAAATGTTTTCCAGGTCAACGTACCCAATCATATTGTACTTAAAAAGTACCTGCCCCTTGAGGGAAGGTGTGATGTCATATAATAATGACAAATGGTTTCATACACGACGATCATAATATTGATGAATGATCGTACAAAGTGACATGTTTACATTTATTGACGTGTAACATGACCTGTCACGCGACTTTTTATACCCAAATGGGTTTTCTAAAGGACACGCCCATCGTAATTACGAGTACTGTATAATTATTACATGTTTGAATGACTTAGATGGCTATATTATGTTTAGAAAACTATGTTCACTTTACCTAAACGTGATCGTTCACAATCGGCCTCATCTGAAGGCTAAGCAAATGAGTGTCCTAGGGGTTAGATATCCAAAACCAGAAGACTATAGGCTCATATCTCCCAGTCTCGTTGCAAAACTCATGAAGAGAGTTTTCAACGAGATTGGAGAGGAGTAGGTTATCTAGGGGACCAAAATAGATCCCAATGGGTTGAAATGTCAGAGTTATTTCTCGGCCCGTCCACAAGATAAGATAGGATCTGAAGGCTTAAAAGTCACCCAAAAGGCGATGGAGAGGGCTATTCCCGGTGTTTTCTTGCTTGATCGAATTAGTAATGAAGACATCCGCAAGAGAACCTGTTTGATTCCGTCATACTCGAGGGCAAAACGCCACAGGCATGGTGCAGGGGTGTGGTGGTACTCTTCTTCAAGAAGGGCGACAATGCCCGGTTGAAGAACTATAGGCCCATCTCACTTCTTAGCCATGTCTACAAGTTGTTTTCAAGAGTCATCACGAATCGTCTCGCGCGCAGGTTTGACGATTTCCAGCCCCCCGAACAAGCCGGATTCCGAAAAGGCTTTAGCACCGTAGACCACATACATACGCTGCGGCAGGTTATACAGAAGACCGAAGAGTATAACCTGCCTCTCTGTTTAGCGTTTGTGGACTACGAGAAAGCCTTCGATTCGATAGAGACTTGGGCTGTACTGCAGTCTCTCCAACGGTGCCAGATCGACTACCGGTACATTGAGGTGTTGAAGTGTTTGTACAAAAACGCCACCATGTCAGTCCGTCTTCAGGATCAGACCTCGAAACCAATCCTTCTCCAGCGCGGCGTGAGACAGGGAGACGTCATTTCTCCGAAACTGTTCACTGCTGCGCTGGAGGATGTCTTCAAGGTTCTGGACTGGAGGGGGCTGGGCATCAACGTTAATGGCGAGTACATTACTCACCTTCGGTTTGCCGACGACATAGTGGTCATGGCTGAGACCATGGAGAGCCTCAGTAAAATGCTCGATGACCTCAGTAGAGCTTCCGAAAGAGTGGGTCTTAAAATGAACATGGACAAAACCAAGATCATGGTGAATGCCCATGTAACACCCACTCCTATCAAGGTCGGAGACTCTACTCTCGAAGTTGTAGACGATTATGTCTACCTGGGACAAACGGTCCAGTTGGGTAGGTCCAATTTCGAGAAAGAGGTCAACCGTCGAATCCGACTCGGCTGGGCGGCGTTCGGGAAGTTGCGTGGTATCTTCTCGTCCAATTTACCGCAGTGTCTCAAGACAAAAGTCTATGACCAGTGTGTGTTGCCAGTGATCACCTATGGGACCGAGACGTGGTCGCTCACAATGGGCCTTATCAGAAAGCTCAAAGTCACCCAAAGGGCAATGGAGAGGGCTATGCTCGGAATTTCCTTGCGTGATCACGTCAGGAATGATGATATCCGCAGGAGAACCAAAGTTACCGACATAGCCCGAAGAATTGCCAAACTTAAGTGGCAGTGGGCAGGGCACATTGCTCGCAGAAAGGATGGCCGATGGGGCCGAAAGGTTCTGGAATGGCGACCGCGAACCGGAAGACGATACGTTGGAAGGCCTCCCACTAGGTGGACTGATGACCTGGTTAAGGTTGCGGGAAGGCGCTGGATGCGAGACGCACGGGATCGGTCAATGTGGCGACGCCTGGGGGAGGCCTATATCCAGCAGTGGACGTCTTTCGGCTGAAATGATGATGATGAAATTAGTGTTATTTGGAAAGCAAAATAATGGCGAAATGAAACAATAAACACAAACATATTTATTTAACATATTTTGTCCGCATTTAAAGCGAAATAAATGATTGGACATACCAGGCCGACGAAAGCATTCCTGTGTCCAGAAATTATTCTAACTGGTTTTTTATGGGCCGAAATAATAACATATATGTATGTCGGGTTTAGTCGGACAGTACGGACGTCAAAACAAATCGCAAGCACGCGCACTCTCTGCAAATCAAGAACACATTGGTGCGCTTTATCTAACCGCTTGCGTGGTGTCTCATCCCATACAAAGAAACTGTCCCAACGTACTGTACTGATTATTGTGATTATTTGATTTATCTATCGATATCGATTGATTATTAGATGGTGATCTATCTATCGCCGTGGAACGGAACCGAATGCGATCGATTTACAAAAAAATATCGGTATTATCAGATGAAAAACGCAAGATACGTGGCACGATTTCTTTGTATGTGATGAGGCATTTGTATGCTAGTATTATATTATCTGTGGTGGTGGGGACAGCAGAAAATGGCACTTGAGTACTGTCCGCCTTAGTGCTAAGACTTTGTAGAATCAGTGTATTATTAAGCAAGATTGTAACTGTGAGTTGTGAATATTTGAATAAACTCAGTGTATCGAATAATTTGTTGATTTAATTTTCACGCTTGTACCCACCTACCTACTCACACACGATGTCCTAACCTAAGGGAATACATTCAGACTTCTCGATGATTTGCATTTATCGGCCACCCTTGATGTGACAAGTATATCATAATTTTTACTTTTATTTAGTTGCTAAATAATAGTTATAAATGTTAGTTAATCCTGAAAATAGCACAGTATTCTTAGGCTTAACTTTGGATGCTAAGCTTCAGTGGGGCCCACATATAGATAAATTGTCAAAGAACCTAAGCTCCGCAGCATATGCTGTTACAAAAAATCGTAATTTAACTGACATAGAGACAGCCCGTTTAGTATACTTTAGCTATTTTCATAGTATAATGTCGTACGGTATTCTGTTGTGGGGAAATGCCGCCGACATCCAGACTATCTTTGTTTTGCAGAAAAGAGCTGTTCGATCAATTTATAAATTAAGCCCGAGACACTCTCTCAGAGAGAAATTTAAGGAGATTAATGCTATGACTGTGCCTTCTCAGTATATTTATGAAAATATTTTATATGCCCATAAAAATATAAAATTGTTTAAAAAATACAGTGTTTGTTCCTAGTATTTATGTTATGGATATACATAAATACTAGGAACAAACACAAATTTGTAGTACCTACAACAAGGCTTAGGAAAATAGGTGGCTCGTTTAGATGTCAATGTGTACGCTTTTATAATAAGCTTCCAAGCCACGTACAAAATCTAAGTCTTAATAAATTGAAATCTTTCATTAAAAGTAAGTTGTGCCAGAAAGCGTTTTATACAATTAAAGATTACCTTGAGGACAAAAAGGCTTGGGATTGAGCTGCTCCAATTAATTTTGTTTTTTTATTATATTTTGCACCGTGAATTTTGTTATTATATATTTTGTTTTGGTTTTCTTGCAATGACAAGAATATTTACTTTTTAAAGTATTATATTATTTTAATTATTGTGAATGTGAAGACTACGTGGACCATTATTTTTTTTGTTTTAATTTTAATTTATCTTAGTTTTTAATCATGGTCTGGCTGTTTGAGTAGTTTATGCGGCCTACCCGAATGTCCTTTTTTTGGTATTGTTCGTCGAATCGTTCAGCTCCTTAAATTTTGAGTTGAGCTGCTCGGTTATTGACAAATGCGTGCACTGACTGGACTGATCCACTTAATCTGGCTGGTTCTTTCCTCAAAAGACCATTCCAGACATAAGTCTACATGGTCTTCACATGATCTAACCAAAATTTTGTCTGGACTTTAAAAGAGACTGTGACCTCTGAGTTTGTTTCGGCCTTTCTTCTCAGAGTAGTCAGATAGGAAACGCCGACCTCAACTAGTTTTACAAAATATGATCGACATGTAAAAGTGTTTGTACACACCAACTTACAGAAATAAAATCATTTATCATTTATCAATGCATGGATGGATCTTGCGGCAGTCGGATTGTAGATGGGTAACCATCCATCCAAACCAACCCTCGGTGGCTGGGCAAGCACGTTAAGCCGTTTAACCTTAATATCATTTGCAGATCTTTGAATGTCGTTATTCATATATTCAGAAGCCCAAAAATTCTTAAATAGTCTAGTCTTATTGTATAAAAATCATCATTTCAGCCGAAAGACTCCTAATGCTGCTCTTAGGCCTCTGCATGTGTCACCACATCGATCGATCATGTGCGGTGCATCATAATTAACAAGTAATATAAAAAAAAAACCGTGACTCATTTATATTTCATGCCACTTAATTTATCTAGCAGTAGGCACGTTTCCATCGACAATCTATTGTACATCTAATTATGACACGATATCTTATGAAAACGCCCCAATTCAAACAGTAAAACGCCCCTAACTTTAGAACACTCTTGATAAAGTCACCTTTCAAACAAAAAGAAACTAAATCAAAATCGGCTCCCCGAAGCGAGTACGAGGCTTATAGTTTTTGCTTTTTAGAGGTTTTTGTGTCTTTTTAAACATAAAATTTAATTTTATGTTATGCTTTTTAAACTACATATAATATGCCTAGTAGTAGGCACGCGTCAAACCACAATCTATCAAAACAAGTAATTATGACACGATAACATAGGGAAAAACCCGGTTTGAAATATTAAAATACGGTTAAGTTGTGAACAGCTGAACCGATTTTAAACACACATAGCTAAGAACACTCTCGACAAAGTCAACTTTGAAACAAAGAAATCTAAATCATAATCAAATCATCCGTTTAGGAGCTATGATGCCACAAGCAAACACGTCAAACTTATTACACCCCTCTTTTTCCGTCGGGGGTTAAAATGCAGTTTATTCTTGAAAATTAATCAGTAATCGAATTCACACTGCAGACGCCTACAGGCGTTGTTAACTATCAACAAGTGAAATCAACGGTCAAGCGAATCAACATAAATAATAAATAAAATACATTTCGAATTCAGAATATTCCGTTTTCGGAACAATCAGTCTTGATTGCAATGCCGAAACTCCGTTGATTCTGGAACTTCATAACAAGAACTTTGTAACTATTTCGGTGAAATGTTGGTACCAACAGATATTTAAGACTTGGATGTTTGGGGACGAGTTTCTTAAGAAAATGGTTCGGTTTTGATAACTACAAATCCCTAGTTGTGGTTGTCAATACCGAATAATTTAAGACAATTTTATATTCTATACTTTTTAACACATTTGACATGTAAACTATTGCTGAAAAGGAAAACATCCTTAAAATCAAACATTTTTATGATGCCAGTGGCTCTGAAATTTATAAATTATCCCATGTAAACATAAGTAAGTACTACTGGGATGAAATGGTCTATATCCAGGCCATGGTCTACCAGTGTTATATAAATATGAGAATTTGTTATGTAAATAGAAGTGTAAAACTGCTTTATTGAAAAAAGCTTTTTAACAAAAAATACAACCGACTTCCAAATAAAAACACTACAAAGTGAAAAATAACTTCAATTTCGGAAGTCGGTGTTCCTGTTTTGGGATCTTAGTTTTTTGACACCGACTTCCGAAATTGAAGTTATTTTTCACTTTGTAGTGTTTTTATTAAATTAAAAACATCCCTTCGGGGCACAGTAATCTGTGCTTCGGGGTTATTACAACAGAAGTGAACTTTTAAACGATATTTTTTGTATAGATTTTGCTTGTATAGATTTCTGAATGGGCGTATTGATGTTAATTTTTTTATCTTACTCAAATTAAATTTAAATTTTGACTTTGTGATTTTGTATTTAATTTTAATTTTGATATATGAATCTCCTTTATTAATAGTATATTAACATATATATAATCGAATATTTAAAAAAAAACCTATAATACAAATACAAAGGGGAGAGGGAAAAGAGCTCATTGTGCATCAAAAAATTCGTCCACATTGATGTCAATGGGAAACGTGAAAAAAAACGTCAATTTTGATATTGTATTTCTTTTTGTAATGTGTATCTAGTTTTTTTGTAATTTTGTACACCATAAATGCCAATACATGTAGCCACGTCAAATTAATTACGAGACTTTCACATTGTACTCATGTTATAGAAAATAAATATATCTTATCTGATCTTATCCGTTTGGGCGTGATTGAGTAATAAAAATATCGAAACAAACAGATTTCCACAATTAATTTTACAAGTCAGTTTTACAGAGGTCACGAGTCAACAACGGATAAACTCATTTATCATAATATAAAATTAAGTTAGAATTGATGGTGAAAAACTCATGGAAAAAATTATATAATTGACATTGAAATATTGATTTAATTAATAACATAAAGTAGCGAAAGAAAATTTCTCTCCACGAGCCGAGATATTGATTTCTTGTTTCGCGAGAAACTATTTAATTACATTTATACGATAATATATTTTACTTGTTACTTCAGGTAATTATAATTTAAATAAAATATAATAAATTAGAACTACAAGTTATATTAATTAAATTAAAAAACTCCTATTGACAATCTATAGAACACGTAATTATGACACGATATCTTTCGAAAATACCACAATTCAAACAGTTAAACGCCAATAACTTTAGAATGGCTGAACCGATTTTGATATTTTGATTTTTTATCGATAGTGTTTTTGTTGAAAATCACCTTTCAAGCAATAAATACTAAATCAAAATCGGTTCATCCGTTTAGGAGTTATGATGCCGCAAACAGATACACAAACACACAGGTACACACGTCAAACTTATAACAACCCTCTTTTTACGTCGGGTATTAAAAATTGATTATTTCAATGTTTGTTTGAATATGTCTTTACTGGGTCATCATCATCATCATCATTTCAGCCAAAATACGTCTATTGCTGGACATAGGCCACCCACAAGTATTGCCACATCGACCAGTCCAGTGCTCTTTGCTAACCAGGTCATTGCTCTACCTAGAGGGATGGCTCCCAACGCTGCGCCTTCTGGTACGCGGACGCTACTCCAGAACTTTTTGGCCACAACTTCAATGATTATCATACATTTTTGCCCCAAAAACTGCACAATTCTTGCGAAATCGACCACAGAAGCAAAGCCTCTTGAAAAAGTTAGCTGCAGACTCATGACACGTAAAAAATCCACTCGTAATAAAAACGTTACTAACAATATAGGATCCGTATTTTCTCCCTAACGCCACTAAGGCAGTCACTTAATTACCGAACTACAGAGCTTCAACTAAATAACTTCAAACAATACTAGCTACGGCTAACAGTAGGTGACCTAAACTTCAACTGGTACTAAGTCCACACTGGGAACTGGGGCTTACATTGAGTAAATCTGGGACAGAGCCGTAATCACATAGGAGTTCAGAACTTTAGCGTCTGTTATAAGTTTCTATTACGAGTAACAGCTGTCGAATTGGAGAATAATTAATTTAAAAAGGACTCCTTGAGAAAAAGATAGTAAAAATGCCTCAGAAAACAATTTGAGCAGTTGGTCCGGGGTGCCATTCATAATAATGAGCAATAATAATATTTATGTAACATTAACATTGTTTGTTAAGCAGTTAGTCCGGAGTGACATTCATAACATTGAGCAATATTAATGTTTATGTAACTTTAACATTGTTTGTTAAGCAGTTAGTCCGGAGTGACATTCATAACATTGAGCAATATTAATGTTTATGTAACTTTAACATTGTTTGTTAAGCAGTTGGTCCGGCTTGTCATTCATAACCTTGAGCAATATTAATGATAATGTAACATTAACATTGTTTGTTAAGAAGTTGGTCCGGAGTGTCATGCATAACATTGAGCAATATTAATGTGTATGTAACTTTAACATTGTTTGTTAAGAAGTTGGTCCGGAGTGACATTCATAACATTGAGCAATATTAATGTGTATGTAACTTTAACATTGTTTGTTAAGCAGTTGGTCCGGAGTGACATTCATAACATTGAGCAATATTAATGTTTATGTAACTTTAACATTGTTTGTTAAGCAGTTGGTCCGGCTTGTCATTCATAACCTTGAGCAATATTAATGTAACATTAACATTGTTTGTTAAGAAGTTGGTCCGGAGTGTCATGCATAACATTGAGCAATATTAATGTGTATGTAACTTTAACATTGTTTGTTAAGCAGTTGGTCCGGCGTGTCATTCATAACCTTGAGCAATATTAATGTTAATATAACATTAACATTGTTTGTTAAGAAGTTGGTCCGGAGTGTCATGCATAACATTGAGCAATATTAATGTTTATGTAACAATAACATTGTTTGTTAAGCAGTTGGTCCGGAGTTTCTGTTATTCATCTGCATCAGGTTAGACAGAAAGACGACCCCAACAAAGTTGGAAAAAGGCTAGGCAGATGATAAGTACCGGTAAAAAAATAGAAGAATTTAGAAAGCCAATAGGTATTATGACGATGTAAAGTTTCAAAATGTAAGTTATGAATAGAGTAGTTAACGAAAAAAAATATTATTGAAATTATTCATTACAAAATATTTATTAAAACAAGCTTTTTTCGTAATATTCGCAGCAAACAATTTCATTTGATACCAATATCATGGCAGTACACCAAAAATAACTATTCAGCCATCTTGGGCCGTCCGCCATATTGAATTTGAATGACGTCACTTAGCTAACCATGCATTGTCATCCAAACCAACCGTGTATGTAATAAAAAAACTTTTTTGCAAAAAAATACTACCGACTTCCAAATACAAAACTACAAAGTGAAAACCCTCACCTAACGGCTCGGGTCTCAATAGCGCCTCAGCGGTAATCACCAACATTACACACTTGTACCATAATGTACTATTACTCAATCTTAATAATTTGCCATCCTTTAAAATTATTTCAACATTGTCGTCTTGTTCTTATCCCAATTTATTCGCTGTCAGCATAACAATACTTTTCCAATAGCCATACGTCACACAAGCCACTCCCATTCTAGCCAATACGATTCCTACCTGACAAAATTATGAACTACAAATCCAAAGCCCAGTCCTAGCGAAACCATCTGTAAAATCTATTAATATTTGCCCACGGATTCTGATCCCGAGAAATGTAAGGAGCTTAGCTTAAGCTGGGGTCGCCATACGTGACCGTTTTAGAGGACAAGTCCTGGATTATTTTGTGGTGCGGTGTTGAAAAAATTGGAAGGTTGGTTGAAACTTGGTTGGGTTGGTAACACTTTTTTGATGGTTATATTATGAAGTGGATTTGTTATAAAGACTAGATTATCCAAAAAAAGGATATTACTAATGCGAAATTATCTCTGTCTGTGTATGTCTGTTACCTTTCCACGCTTAAATCGCTGCGCCGATTTAGATAGATATGGACCTAACCAATAATTTCAAAAGTAAGCGTTTTGCGGGCAAAAGCTATCGTTGTAAAATCAAGTTTATAAAAAAATACTAGAAAGAATAATAATGTAGTTAATATAAATATTTAACTTTGTTTTTAGGGTTCCGTACCCAAAGGGTAAACGGGACCCTATTACTAAGAATCCGCGGTCCGTCCGTCTGTCTGTCTGTCTGTCACCAGGCTGTATCTCATGAACCGTGATAGCTAGACACTTGAAATTTTCATAGAAGATGTATTTCCAAAAACAGAATAAAATAAATATATAAGTGGGGCTCCCATACAACAAACGTGATTTTTTTGCCGTTTTTTCGATAACGGTATGGTAGATAATGGAACCCTTCGTGCGCGAGTCCGACTCGCACTTGGCCGGTTTTTTTTTTACTTTGTGTTCTAGACTAAAACGAATTAATTATGACGATTTTTTTTTAAAGGCTGTGTGTCTTACCCAGGTTCGATAGGAATAATCTATCAAAGTATTTTTTTTTTTCATTTTATTAAATTTGTTGGCAAATACATAAATAAATTACCTTGAATTTTTCATCATTTTCATCAGATTTTTTGTGTTTTCACTACTGGAAAACAGGTCTCTCTGTAAGATTGGGAACGGGCTCTATTTCACTACGCGGGCCCAATGTGGGTTGGTGGAAGTCATAATACAGGACTTTGGATTTTTGGTTCTAGGAGATGCCGGTTTCCTCACGATGTTTCCCTTCACCGCTCCTGCCTGGGTCACGCGCCATCCACACACACGGACACGTAAATCGGGTCTGTTACCTCTAGACCACCACTGCTCGCTTTTTCACAATTTCACAAACTCTAACCAAATCGATTAAGCCCTTGTCGTGAGTGAAGTGAACCTGCTTCGTTAATTAACCCAGCAACCCAACAGAAGGGGAAATCCACAATTTTTTTTACGTTAAAATTATGTTGTTGGTAGATACGAGTACAGACATTCAACTCAAACTCATTTCTGCGTCGTATTTTCATAATAATAATCCTTGAGAAACTACAAGTACGAAGAAACTAATTAGGGCTTTGCAAATTTTACGTATTTTTATAAAGTTTGCTAGTTTGGGGACGATATAAAATTTTAATGAAACCTACTTTAGTAAATATTTAAAAATAATAATAATATTCACCAGCAACTTGCTTCGAAGTACAATCTAGTGGATTCTGAGGTACCGTATTGCAAGTGTGTGCCCGACCACATCTCGAAAATGACCATGTCACATTGTACTGGGATCGGTCTATCATCACTGACAGGACTATTGTTGCCAATAAGCCGGATATAGTGGTGATGATCATCGAAATCAAGTATCTCGACTTAGTACACGAGGTTGTCGACATGTGGAATGTGGACTCGGCGATCATTGTGTCGATTGTCGTTAAGGCCAACGGCCTGATGGCCAAGAACCTCGACGACCATCTGTCGAGGCTGTCAGTGCGCGGTTGGATCAAGGGCCTGATACAGAAAGCAGTACTCCTCGATACGGCTCGCATTGCGAGGAGGTTCCTGTCTCTGGAGCCCTAACCACCGGTAGCTTGGACCCTGCTCCCGACACCAGTGGACAACATTTTTTTTTAATGTTTTTTTTTATATGTATAGGAATATTTAAAAATGCTAATATAAAGTGTGTACAAAGTTGAATAAACGAAATAATAATAAAAATGGGGCTGTTATAAATTAGGCGTCACTTTGTTTGGTTTTGTCGCAATGCAGGTATGCTACAAAAACGAGAAACTATTTTTCTTTTCTCTAGGAACAGCTTTCTCAAAAAAAACAAATAACCAAAAAGTCCCAAAAAACAACCAAATAGTCAACAAGGAAATATCTATGCTTTTCGAGTCCAACGGATGCTTTCTGCTTTTAATCCACATGTTGGGAGACCATCTAACGTTACGATCCCCGGAACGTGATTACTCTAAAAAAAAATATTTACTTACAGTTCAAGTCTCTCATGTTTTAATTTTATTAACCGTTTTCAAAAGGAGGTTCTCAATTTGCCCATTATGTTTGTTTGTAGGTTTCCCCGCGATTTTCTCGCGTTTGGCTGACCCAATTTTGATGTGGTTGTCAGAAAAGTATTTGTTACATTCTGGAGAAGGTTGTAGTATACAACAAATGGAATAAAAAAAAAAAGAAAAAAAAAGTATATAATAAATAAATAATAAATAATCCGTGACGTCAAAAAAAAAACATACTTTTTATTGCACATAGGCCTACATGGGCACTTATAAAACGTCGAAAAAAGGTGCACGGTTCGGGTTGGTCGTTTCCTATGGAGAAGAACCGGCAAGAAACTCCATGGTTACTCTTTTAAAAAATGGTTTGGTTTTACAATATTTCCATGTAGTCCATGCATTAGTACTATGGAGGGACAACGTAGGCCCGACAATAAGTCGAAAGAAACTAAAAACAAAAGATTATATAATAAATAAAAAAGTTAACAGATGTTAACTAGCATCTAGAAGGCCTACAATGTTCACACATTCACAAAATAATCGGTAAAAAAATCTATACAAAGGTAAAAAAAATATATATATAAGAAGACTAAATTTAACATGTGGCACAATTGTTATTATCAGTGCTGTAACTATTCTTAGCAAAGGCCTATAAAGATGATTGAGAAATATTTAAAAAAGTCTAATTAAAAGAAGAAAAACCAAAAAAACAGAAAAATGAGATTGAGAATAGTTAGAGACATCTACATATTTGCGCCGTTTATGAGTTACAAGGGAAGCCGCATGCGCAGAAGGAGCTAAAGCCAAATTTATTATCTACAACGTAGTCCTTGATTTTATAATATGCTTTTTTAAGGACGTCGTCCGCATGGATCCGAATTTATGTATGTTTGTATGTAGTATCTTTGTCCACGCGTTTCTCCGAAACTAGTAATTGGATCATGATCATTCTTTTTTCGTTAGATTAAGTATCTTTCAGCTTAGGTCATAGTGTAAGTTTTATCAAAATCGGTTATGCAGTTTTCAAGATACTGAGCATACAACCGAACTCTTTAGCGACAAACAGCACGAATGTGTAAAATGAGTTACTATGGGTATTTTGTCAATCCTTTAGGTACCTTACAATGGAACTTGCTCAATCTGTAGTCATAGTGAACCAAAACTAAAAAAATAGAAATAAAATCATTTTCGCAAAAAAATTAACCGACTTCAAAAGCAAAACACAAAAAAGTGCAAAATAACTTACGTTTCGGAAGTCGAAAAAAGAAAAACACATGAGGTACGAAAGACACTGACTGCCGAAACGAAAGTTATTTTGCACTTTTTAATGTTTTGTTTTTGAAGTCGGCATTTTTTTTTACACACAAATTTATTAAAATCTATTTTTATATTTTGTCAAAAAATCGTTTTGTGCCTATGGTAAGTGCTAAATCAATTTATTTTCTTTCTTTGCATTATTTAGTTATGGATAGTCCTTCAAAAATCCAGATTCACAGTAACACTACCGACTATTTTATAAGAACTCCATCATATTATATCCTAGTTCGTTTCCGAGGAAGCTGACTGGCTTCATATTATTCAAATACATATAATATTATTTGACTAAGAAAATGTTTGCTCACTTCAAGGGAAAGATGTATTAGAAAAATGTCTTTCTCGCTTCTAATATTTCAACATCTTGATGGAGAAAAGAAATCGTATTTCTTTTTAAAGACGTGTAGCCTGGAGGTAATAAGATTCTTATCTCGAAATGAAACTGTGGATTCGAACCAGGAAAGGAGCAATGTTCAATTAATTACTATTATTTTCTTGCTTACTTAAGTGGCAGTGGGCAGGGCACATTGCTCGCAGAACGGATGGCCGATGGAGCCGAAAAGTTCTGGAATGGCGACCGCGAACCGGAAGACGATACGTTGGTAGGCCTCCCACTAGATGGACTGATGACCTGGTTAAGGTTGCGGGAAGCCGCTGGATGCGAGACGCACGGGATTGGTCAATGTGTCGACGCCTGGGGAAGGGTTATTTCCAGCAGTGGACAACTTTCGGCTGAAATGATGATGATGATTTTCTTGTCCTGAAAAATATGTGTACGACTTTAAGAAGGCCCCTCTACTCTGCAGTGTTATGTAAGTACAGCATACTGGTATAACTACATACATATTCGTATCTTGCAGTGAAATACGACTACGTTGTCAAGACTTAATTAGTAGAGTTCCATCTAAAAGAGCTCACTTGAGGACGTAAGGACAATACCTGTTTCTACCGTCAAACAGCATTGCTTTATTCCACTTTGAACGACGATGCTTGTTAAATTACAGGCAGAAGAAACACCATTTTGTTTTCACTTCAAAATTGTGACGGGTTGGGTTCAAATTCGCTTGTAAATCAGACGCCGCGAGATTTCTAGACAAAGTGACATTCCATCAGCGATTTTTGAAATTCTCTGACATTTGGGTAGCGCATGTTGTATGTGACTTTTTAAATTCATATAATGTTCTTTCTAAGCTTATCTTGGACATCGCAAAATTCGCAGACAACACGGAATGAAAAAAAAAACATCGTGAGGAAACCTGAACTTAAATTTAGTGTAAGTCTGTGCTCCTTTGGTGTAATTTCTGCAAGACGTTCCAGTGCGACAAATAAATAAATCTTAATAATTGATTAACAAATAGTTTTTTTTTTTTAAAACCCAAATATCTAAATTTAGCTGATTTATAGACTCTAAATATAGTGTTAGAAACTCTATTTACAATAGTCTATTGCCACAATTGGTAAATTTTGTTTAGACATTTAATTTCACTAATTGTGAATTACTATCAAGATTATTATCTGTAATTAAATTTATTATCAATGTTTGAATAGGTACTATTTGAATCGCGCGCACCACTTCCCGATGTGCCCCACCACGTTATGTCACGTGTTGAAAACATGTTATGGGAAGTGTTGCGAGTGCTTAGAAGTCAGTTGTCGTCGAACAGTTATAATAGACAGACGTAAAAAGTGAATTTTGTGAGAACGTAATAAAAATCGTGAAATTGTGAAAAGGTTTTTAATTTTCTGAATCGTTATTCACACTTATAATATTAGTAGAAAAGAATGACAAAACCTAAAAGCACTATAAATCGCCCTTAAAGATTTTTCAAAGGCATCCAACTATTCTTAAGACCCCTCACCTTGGTAACGATGACTAAGCAACAGGCCCCAATACCATGTAGCTAACTACCCATATATCCCCCGTCGATTCTATCCACAGAACATCGAAACGCCTCAGCGGACACTTCTGAAGACAGCACTGTTAAAATTTTCATACAAACCAAACCTGTCAGTGAGTGTCACCGTTTACTCATAGAAATTATCAGACTGTGACAATTGTGACTACCGGTTGACAGCCCAAACTGGCGCGTAGCGCAAATTGCGCTAGCGATAATAATAATATTAAACTTCATTTTTTTTTTGATAATTTCTATCCATCGCCACCAACTCAAGAATCTCCATTATGTTTTGTTTAATTTTTTAAATTACCATTTTTATTAAATTAAAAAATCTTTTAATAACAAGCTTTACAGCTAAACCGTGCATTGTCATCCAAACCAAACATGTATGCAAAACAACTCAATCGCTTGGGGATAACAGATAAATTCAGTTGCAAGTTTTGCTCACACATACTAACTTACAATGATATTAAATAAAAGCTTGTAAAAAGGATCTGAAAACTAGACATTTTGCAATGAAATTTTAACTATGTCATATATGACATAGAGTTTATTGTGCCAAAACTTTGACAATTTGGAAATCTGAATTTAAATATACTAATGGCCAGTCACTGCCTTCCATGCTCTATGATTCTATCAAAAGATTTAGTAGAACATAAATCGAATAGAAATGACAAATGCTACCTGGAGTGTGATTCCAATGGTACCAATAGCTACCACAAATAAGCGATTCCCTTGGATCCGTACCAAAACGCTTAAACTTAATGGTACCATAAAAAGAATTACTTTATTTGAGAGTGCGTGTTCATTGGGCGAATTTCGAAAGTTGCTAGTCATGTTCTTTTCCGCTTAGTTAGAGAGCTAATATTAAATATTATTTAAGTATGTAGTGGTAGAGCCATACTATTTTTATTCTTTCCCGTATAATGGCGGAAACACACTTAAGTGTCGTGGCGCTTTTGACGCATTTGATTTGTTACAAAATTTGTTATGTTATGACGTAGGCTGGCACGGAGTCGTTTGATTGGTGGATCCCGCGCCACGGCACGCCACGACACGTGAGTATGTTTCTGTGTTAAAACACCGTTCCATTTGGTCGTTTTAATCCCGTAGAAGATCAATTGGGTGAACAAAACAGTATCGATTTGAAAAAAGTAAAAAAAAATAAGCTTACTTCCAAAACAAAACACTAAAATGTGCAAAAATTACTTTCGAATCGGTGTTGCAAAATGATAAATCAAGAGGTACTAAAGACATGCTGTTTCAGGCACCGGAACTACCTTCCACGGGATTTAAACGATCAAAATGTAACGGTGTATATGGTGACTAAAGTGGACTCTCGTTTACCAAGGAGTCAAGGGGAAAATCTACAAGCCCAGACCTGTCATACTGTATGGATCAGAATGGCTGTGAAAAACCTGATGAAAAGACATTGCATTTAGCAGAGATGAGAATGTCGAGATGGATGTGCGGAGTGACGAGAATGGATAATGTAAGAAATTAGTATATTAGAAGAAGTTTGAAAGTGGCGCCAGTCACAGAAAAGTTGAAACGACGTTTGTCCTGATATGGTCATGGATCAAACGCATGTTATTAAATGAGTTATGTATGTATATAATTATGGTTGGATGGAGTGGGAGGTAAAGGCCAAAGGAAAGATGGATGGGCTGTGTGAGGATTGATATGAAAGAAAAGGGAGTCAGTGATAGCGTGACGGTGGACAGGACAGTATGGAAGAAGAAAACGTGTTGCGCCACTTGAGATACGGGCAGGAAGATGATGATGGTGACCAAGGAGTCACTCGAAATATGTAATTTTTTGGTGACCCCTATTCATGAATGCAACAGAGAATCATCTTGCAGAACCAGTTTTAGAGACAGTGAGCTAGGAAACAGCAGCAATTGGCCAACATTCATCGTGACCACGACTGCTCTTTCAAGAGCGAATCGAAATCAATGCTTCTTTTAATCAAAACTTCGATCACTAATGTTGATATTCGGAATAGAATCAAAAACAAATACGGTCCATTCTCCTTAACTCCATCAATACTTATTGACTAGTTCTATTTGTAACCCCTAAAACCTTTTCTTTCCGCCAAAAATAATGACGACCCTTGAAAAAGTAAAACCCGGAAGTAACTACAGAACACATACTTATATACCATTGTTGTCGAAAATTTGCAGCCCTAAGCTCGTTATGTGGGGACCCTATTAGAAGATATTGTTAGAGATTTCTGAGCCAAAGGGAGAAATTGAGATTGGAGTAAGGACGTGAAAATGTTATTTTGTCTTTAAGGGTTTGGGTCTGTGAAGGGTTAGTTAGAAATTTATATACGTAGATAGTTCAACTCATCTGTGCACGCGGTGCCATGTGTGTGTGCGCTTGTAATTGTACATCGTGCATTTGTGTGGCAGTGACGCGGCAGGCGACGTCCGAGCAAACAACCACCCACACATGCTTACCCACACATAGTGCCGCGCGCAAAGATGAGTTGAACTATCTATAATTTAGTTTTTCTACGGGTACTTGCTAGATCCTGAATTGGTCAAAAGGTTCAGTACAATCGATCGCAATGAAATGTATTTGGAGTTTAGAACGTGTCAAACTAACAAAATTTGACATATTTTCAGGCTAAGGTATAGTTTCACAAATATGTACTAAACTAAGAAATCAGAAATCAATGTCTAAATTAATTTTTAGGGTTCCGTACCGGAAAGGGTCCAAATGGAGCCCTATTGCCCGTCTGTCTGTCCGTCGTCTCTCACATATTTTCTTCTGAAGATTTTTTAACTGCCCATTGGCCTATGACTATGAACTTGAAATTTACCGATTTAGTGTTAGGTGGAACAGGGTGAAAATTCCCACAAGCCTCCATAGTAAAGGGAGAAACCTCCGACCAGAAGGGTGTTGTGTCTGGTCCGGGCAACTGCCTAACGGTTATTTTCGGACTGTTGTATGTGTTCAAATTGCGCCGAAATCTTTGCTTGCGCGATGCAGAATTTGTATGACGATGTCATTAGTTCGTAAGTGGCGGCGTTGGTGCCGCTACAGTGATAATGTTTACTATTACCTATATTTTACTAACAAATATATATATATAAATAAACATTGATACAAACACAACAAACAACCAACAAATATAAATATATATATTTATATTGATAAATTGGTACAGCACCCTAAATGTGCGAAGTCCGACCCGCACTTAGCCGGTTTTTATTACCGCGAACTCTCTCCCGTGGTCCATCTCATAAGAACCGTGCCTTTTAGGGATAAGCTTATGACACTAAGTAATATCTTAGCTTCCTATCCATAGAAGAATTTCGTCATCACCTCCGTACTTCCAAGATTACCTACAAAACAGTTAAACATTCGTTTAGAAAAGGCTTTTTCACACCACGTGCTCGACAATATCCAATTACAAACATACCAAGCAATCTCAACGTAAAGTAAAGGAAACTCCCAAGGGAGTAAATTGTAATAAATAATAATTTTAAAAAAATTGAATTTAGAACGTCAAATTCGTGAGGACACTCGTAGAAAACTCTAAGTAAAAAAAAACACACATTGTAAATTAAACAAAACATTAAAAAGTGCAAAATAACTTTCGTTTCGGCAGTCAGTGTCTTTCGTACCTCATGTGTTTTTCTTTTTTCGACTTCCGAAACGAAAGTTATTTTGCACTTTTTAATGTTTTGTTTTTGAAGTCGGAATTTTTTAACGCACAAATTGATTAAAATCCTTTTTTTATATTTTGTCAAAAAATCGTTTTGTGCCTATGGTAAGTGCTAAATCAATTTATTTTCTTTCTTTACATTATTTAGTTATGGATAGTCCTTCAAAAATCCAGATTCACAGTAACACTACCGACTATTTATATGAACTCCATCATATTATATCCTAGTTCGTTTCCGAGGAAGCTGACTGGCTTCATATTATTCAAATACATATAATATTATTTCACAAAGAAAATGTTTGCTCACTTCAAGGGAAAGATGTATTAGAAAAATGTCTTTCTCGCTTCTAATATTTCAACATCTTGATGGAGAAAAGAAATCGTATTTCTTTTTAAAGACGTGTAGCCTGGAGGTAATAAGATTCTTATCTCGAAATGAAACTGCGGATTCGAACCAGGAAAGGAGCAATGTTCAATTAATTACTTAATTTTAATTACTATTATTTTCTTGCTTACTTAAGTGGCAGTGGGCAGGGCACATTGCTCGCAGAACGGATGGCCGATGGAGCCGAAAAGTTCTGGAATGGCGACCGCGAACCGGAAGACGATACGTTGGTAGGCCTCCCACTAGATGGAGTGATGACCTGGTTAAGGTTGCGGGAAGCCGCTGGATGCGAGACGCACGGGATTGGTCAATGTGTCGACGCCTGGGGAAGGGTTATTTCCAGCAGTGGACAACTTTCGGCTGAAATGATGATGATGATGATTTTCTTGTCCTGAAAAATATGTGTACGACTTTAAGAAGGCCCCTCTACTCTGCAGTGTTATGTAAGTACAGCATACTGGTATAACTACATACATATTCGTATCTTGCAGTGAAATACGACTACGTTGTCAAGACTTAATTAGTAGAGTTCCATCTAAAAGAGCTCACTTGAGGACGTAAGGACAATACCTGTTTCTACCGTCAAACAGCATTGCTTTATTCCACTTTGAACGACGATGCTTGTTAAATTACAGGGAGAAGAAACACCATTTTGTTTTCACTTCAAAATTGTGACGGGTTGGGTTCAAATTCGCTTGTAAATCAGACGCCGCGAGATTTCTAGACAAAGTGACATTCCATCAGCGATTTTTGAAATTCCGTGACATTTGGGTAGCGCATGTTGTATGTGACTTTTTAAATTCATATTATGGTCTTTCTAAGCTTATCTTGGACATCGCAAAATTCGCGGACAACACGGAATTAAAAAAAACATCGTGAGGAAACCTGAACTTAAAGTTAGTGTAAGTCTGTGCTCCTTTGGTGTAATTTCTGCAAGACGTTCCAGTGCGACAAATAAATAAATCTTAATAATTGATTGACAAATAGTTTTTTTTTTTAATATCCAAATATCTAAATTTAGCTGATTTATAGACTCTAAACATAGTGTTAGAAACTCTATTTTCAATAGTCTATTGCCACAATTGGTAAATTATGTTTAGACATTTAATTTCACTAATCGTGAATTACTATCAAGATTATTATCTGTAATTAAATTTATTATCAATGTTTGAATAGGTACTATTTGAATCGCGCGCACCACTTTTCGATGAGCCCCACCACGTTATGTCACGTGTTGAAAACATGTTATGGGAAGTGTTGCGAGTGCTTAGAAGTCAGTTGTCGTCGAACAGTTGTAATGGACAGACGTAAAAAGTGAATTTTGTGAGAACGTAATAAAAATCGTGAAATTGTGGAAAGATTTTTAATTTTTTGAATCGTTATTCACATTTATAATATTAGTAGAATAGAATGGCAAAACCTAAAAGCACTATAAATCGCCCTTAAAGATTTTTCAAAGCCATCCAACTATTCTTAAGACCCCTCACCTTGGTAACGATGACTAAGCAACAGGCCCCATACCCTGTAGCTAACTACCCATATATCCCCCGTCGATTCTATCCACAGAACATCGAAACGCCTCAGCGGAAACTGCTGAAGACAGCACTGTTAAAATTTTCATACAAACCAAACCTGTCAGTGAGTGTCACCGTTTACTCATAGAAATTATCAGACTGTGACAATTGTGACTACCGGTTGACAGCCCAAACTGGCGCGTAGCGCAAATTGCGCTAGCGATAATAATAATATTAAACTTCATTTTTTTTTTGATAATTTCTATCCATCGCCACCAACTCAAGAATCTCCATTATGTTTTGTTTAATTTTTTAAATTACCATTTTTATTAAATTAAAAAATCTTTTAATAACAAGCTTTACAGCTAAACCGTGCATTGTCATCCAAACCAAACATGTATGCAAAACAACTCAATCGCTTGGGGATAACAGATAAATTCAGTTGCAAGTTTTGCTCACACATACTAACTTACAATGATATTAAATAAAAGCTTGTAAAAAGGATCTGAAAACTAGACATTTTGCAATGAAATTTTAACTATGTCATATATGACATAGAGTTTATTGTGCCAAAACTTTGACAATTTGGAAATCTGAATTTAAATATACTAATGGCCAGTCACTGCCTTCCATGCTCTATGATTCTATCAAAAGATTTAGTAGAACATAAATCGAATAGAAATGACAAATGCTACCTGGAGTGTGATTCCAATGGTACCAATAGCTACCACAAATAAGCGATTCCCTTGGATCCGTACCAAAACGCTTAAACTTAATGGTACCATAAAAAGAATTACTTTATTTGAGAGTGCGTGTTCATTGGGCGAATTTCGAAAGTTGCTAGTCATGTTCTTTTCCGCTTAGTTAGAGAGCTAATATTAAATATTATTTAAGTATGTAGTGGTAGAGCCATACTATTTTTATTCTTTCCCGTATAATGGCGGAAACACACTTAAGTGTCGTGGCGCTTTTGACGCATTTGATTTGTTACAAAATTTGTTATGTTATGACGTAGGCTGGCACGGAGTCGTTTGATTGGTGGATCCCGCGCCACGGCACGCCACGACACGTGAGTATGTTTCTGTGTTAAAACACCGTTCCATTTGGTCGTTTTAATCCCGTAGAAGATCAATTGGGTGAACAAAACAGTATCGATTTGAAAAAAGTAAAAAAAAATAAGCTTACTTCCAAAACAAAACACTAAAATGTGCAAAAATTACTTTAGATTCGGTGTTGCAAAATGATAAATCAAGAGGCTAAAGACATGTTGTTTCAAGCACCGGAACTACCTTCCATGGGATTTAAACGATCAAAATGTAACGGTGTATATGGTGACTAAAGTGGGCTCTCGTTGACCACGGAGTCAAGGGGAAAATCTACAAGTCCAGACCTGTCATACTGTATGGATCAGAATGTTAGGCTGTGAAAAAACCTGATGAAAAGACATTGCATTTAGCAGAGATGAGAATGTCGAGATGGATGTGCGGAGTGACGAGAATGGATAATGTAAGAAATGAGTAAATTAGAAGAAGTTTGAAAGTGGCGCTAGTCACAGAAAAGTTGAAACGACGTTTGTCCTGATATGGTCATGGATCAAACGCATGTTATTAAATGAGTTATGTATGTATATAATTATGGTTGGATGGAGTGGGAGGTAAAGGCCAAAGGAAAGATGGATGGGCTGTGTGAGGATTGATATGAAAGAAAAGGGAGTCAGTGATAGCGTGACGGTGGACAGGACAGTATGGAAGAAGAAAACGTGTTGCGCCACTTGAGATACGGGCAGGAAGATGATGATGGTGACCAAGGAGTCACTCGAAATATGTAATTTTTTGGTGACCCCTATTCATGAATGCAACAGAGAATCATCTCGCAGAACCAGATTTAGAGACAGTGAGGTAGGAAACAGCAGCAATTGGACAACATTCATCGTGACCACGACTGCTATTTCAAGAGCGAAACGAAATCAATGCTTCTTCTGAGCATAGAAAAATACTACTCTAATCAAAACTTTGATCACTAATGTTGATATTCGGAATAGAATCAAAAACAAATACGGTCCATTCTCCTTAACTCCATCAATACTTATTGACTAGTTCTATTTTTAACCGCTAAAACCTTTTCTTTCTGCCAAAAATAATGACGATCCTTGAAAAAGTAAAACCCGGAAGTAACTACAGAACACATACTTATATACCATTGTTGTCGAAAATTTGCGGCCCTAAGCACGTTATGTGGGGACCCTATTAAAAGATATTGTTAGAGATTTCTGAGCCAAAGGGAGAAATTGAGATTGGAATAAGGACGTGAAAATGTTATTTTGTCTTTAAGGGTTTGGGTCTGTGAAGGGTTAGCTAGATATGTATATACGTAGATACAGATAGTTCAACTCACCTGTGCGCGCGGTGCCATGTGTGTGTGCGCTTGTAATTGTACATCGTGCATTTGTGTGGCAGTGACGCGGCAGTCGACGTCCGAGCATACAACCACCCACAATACTCACACATAGTGCCGTGCGCAAAGATGAGTTGAACTATCTATAATCTAGTTTTTCTACGGGTACTTGCTAGATCCTGAATTGATCAAAAGATTCAATAAAATCGATCGCAATCTGTGAGGACTCTGCTTAACTAGAAGGCAACTTACTTCCCTATAAAAAACACTGGCAATTGGTATTACTTGAAAGGTAAATGAATTTCGAACAGAAAATAATATATTGGAAAAATTAATTAAATAACCTACCCTACCCTACCTACCCTACTCTACCTACCCTACCCTACCTACCCTACCTACCCTACCTACCCTACCTACCCTACCTACCCTACCTACCATACCCTACCCTACCTACCCTACCCTACCTACCCTACCCTACCTACCCTACCCTACCTACCCTACCCTACCTACCCTACCCTACCTACCCTACCCTACCTACCCTACCCTACCTACCCTACCCTACCTACCCTACCCTACCTACCCTACCCTACCTACCTTACCCTACCTACCCTACCTACCCTACCTACCCTACCTACCCTACCTACCCTACCTACCCTACCTACCCTACCTACCCTACCTACCCTACCTACCCTACCTACCCTACCTACCCTACCTACCCTACCTACCCTACCTACCCTACCTACCCTACCTACCCTACCTACCCTACCTACCCTACCTACCCTACCTACCCTACCTACCCTACCTACCCTACCTACCCTACCCTACCTACCCTACCCTACCTACCCTACCCTACCTACCCTACCCTACCTACCCTACCCTACCTACCCTACCCTACCTACCCTACCCTACCTACCCTACCCTACCTACCCTACCCTACCTACCCTACCCTACCTACCCTACCCTACCTACCCTACCCTACCTACCCTACCCTACCTACCCTACCCTACCTACACTACCCTACCTACCCTACCCTACCTACCCTACCCTACCTACCCTACCCTACCTACCCTACCCTACCTACCCTACCCTACCTACCCTACCCTACCTACCCTACCTACCCTACCTACCCTACCTACCCTACCCTACCTGCCCTACCCTACCTACCCTACCCTACCTACCCTACCCTACCTACCCTACCCTACCTACCCTACCCTACCTACCCTACCCTACCTACCCTACCCTACCTACCCTACCCTACCTACCCTACCCTACCTACCCTACCCTACCTACCCTACCCTACCTACCCTACCCTACCTACCCTACCCTACCTACCCTACCCTACCTACCCTACCCTACCTACCCTACCCTACCTACCCTACCCTACCTACCCTACCCTACCTACCCTACCCTACCTACCCTACCCTACCTACCCTACCCTACCTACCCTACCCTACCTACCCTACCCTACCTACCCTACCCTACTTACCCTATAAACCTCACGGAGCCCGAGACCTTTCCAACGAATGCAAAACCGTGGAAATCGGTTCGTGCGTTCTGGAGTTATAGCGTCAGGTTATTGTGACTGTCAAATAATAACAGACAAATAATTAGCAATAAATTAAAATTGCGACTATAATTTGAGATTTAAACTATCCTATCTCTCAAGTTGGATCGCACTGCACATGGTGTGCGAATTTTATTATAATCGGTTAAGTGGTTTAGGAGTCCATTGAGGACAAACATTGTGACACGAGATTTATATATATTAAGATATTGATAAATTGGTACAGCACCCTAAATGTGCGAAGTCCGACCCGCACTTAGCCGGTTTTTATTACCGCGAACTCGCTCCCGTGGTCCATCTCATAAGAACCGTGCCTTTTAGGGATAAGCTTATGACACTAAGTAATATCTTAGCTTCCTATCCATAGAAGAATTTCGTCATCACCTCCGTACTTCCAAGATTACCTACAAAACAGTTAAACATTCGTTTAGAAAAGGCTTTTTCACACCACGTGCTCGACAATATCCAATTACAAACATACCAAGCAATCTCAACGTAAAGTAAAGCAAATTCCCAAGGGAGTAAATTGTAATAAATAATAATTGTAAAAAAATTGAATTTAGAACGTCAAATTCGTGTGGACACTCGTAGAAAACTCTAAGTAAAAAAAAACCCACATGACATTGTAAACAGGTTGGTTCGAAAATCGAACTGGCTAAGCAGAACTTAAAAAATAATAAAGAAAAAGGTGTTTTTTCAAAGAATCAAGTTTCTGCACCTTTTAGTACTGAAATAAACTCCAACACAACTTTAATAAATGTACCAAACAAAAATGTTATCTCTTCTGTTTTCCTTAACTGGACTAATGTGTCGAACATCAATATTAACTTTTAATTTATGGAGCTCTGACTTAATATAGTCTCACAGAAGATGTGAAAAGTAGAGTATGCTCCTCTTGGATAAAGCATGTCTTCGTCTTGGGCAGCTTGAACCGCTCGCTTCACGCGAGGGAGTTATGTCAACTCCCTCGCGCCTGTGATATAAGACATTGCTCTATCCCCTTGGTGTATAATCTACCATTGCCCTCCAATGAGCCTATTATCACCTCATACCATCCTAATTATCAAGCAATGATACTATCCCTAGGGTGCACTATGTTCAGTGATGTTTACACAAGCTCATCGGAGTTTACGCCTCCAAATTGTAAGGCAATTAGGCTGGCTAGTTACAAATTCATTGATCAATGGCTCGTGTATTAGCTTCATTTTGATCGGAACGCTGTTTTGGGGGCTAAGCGCTCTCTGGTAACTGAATTCAACGCAAATGCAGCGCTTGACACAGATCTGTATAGATAAACATCAAGCGCTTTATTGGTTTATCATACGCTTGACACGTAATAGTGTACACTGTGGTATTCTGCTGTACAGATCCACATCTTTTAGTCTATTTACGTTTTATAATAGTGCATAAACCACACCTTTTTATCTTTTGAAATTGTATCAACTCATGTGGCTCACTTTTATGTATTCTTTGATACTGTTAGCACCTGAAAAGCATACTTTTAGTTATCTCTGATTGTTTTAACATCCACAACTTATTTTTAACCGACTTCCCAAAAAGGAGGAGGTTCTATGTTCGACTTCAAGTTTGTTTTTTTGTGTATGTTCACCGATAACTCCGTCAATTGTGGACCGATTTTGGAAATTCTTTTTTTGTTTGAAAAAGTATGTTCCGAAATTGGTCCCATTTTAATTTGGTGAAGATCTGATGAAGAACTTCGGAGATATACAACAGAACTCTTCAATAAATAACGGCAAATCTCTCGGGATTGCTGCAATCGTATGTCTGTTTGTTGTTTATAACATTTCATAACATAACATCACGCCAGTTCGCTCTTAAAGGGTAAGCAGATCTCTCATTTCACCGGTTATGTTCAAGTTTCATGAAATCTATTCTGGCGAAATAGTTCCCTTACTAACTTGCCTATTAGGTACGTACAACTAAAAAGTGAAAAATAAAAAAAACATTTTGCAAAAAATACTACCGACTTCCAAATACAAAACTACAAAGTGAAAAATAACTTAATTTTTTGAAGTCGGTGTCTTTCGTAGGTACCATTTTTTGCGTTATGGACACCGACTTCAAAAAATTAAGTTATTTTTCACTTTGTAGTTTTGTATTTGGAAGTCGGTAGTATTTTTTGCAAAAAGTTTTTTTATTACCTTTAATTTATAAATACTTGACGTGATTTCCTTTAACTGCGGGCAACAAAATTTGTTTTTAACTGTGAAAATTACGCCATAATTAAACAATAAAAAATAGCTTATATCTTTTACGTAGTCGAATAAAAAGCGGGATTTACTTCTGGTCTGGTGGGTTTTTCCCGTCAGCAAATTCTCAGTTAATATCTAATATTGAGCCCGATTACTAGCAATATAGGGTCTCCCATGATTTCACGTAATATACCGCATGTATTATTATTGACTTAAACATATTAAGGAGAAATGTGGTTGTTTTGAACCACAATTATTAAAGCTAGTTGATATTTTATATTAAATTGAAAGTTCTCAGTTCTCATCTAACGACTCCCTTGTGATTATTTTTTTTAAATCATCAATATGTGATCATCCCAACATCACCTAATAATAGCCATAATAAGATTAAAGTAAACATTAAAATAGTATAATTATTAAAAGTATTATTATAGTTATGTAAAAAATCTATAGGAAAAATAAAGGCGTTTTTATTTTATTTATATTATATATCCATACTAATATGTATTACAAATGTGAAAGTAAGTTGTATGTCTGTTTGTTTCTTATATTTTCACGCTTAACATTTTTTTTATAAATTTTAGACCTTGGATTCTGTTTATGCCGATTGTGTAACCTTGGCATAGAATCCAACTTTTACGCTGGCTAAGACGCTGTCAGATGCTATTATTCTTATAAATATGAATAATCTTACAAGTTCGTCAAACACCCAAGTTGCAAGACAATAAAATTAATTAATCTTTAAATTGCACTACTATCATTTTATACTACAGTAACTTTAAATTGGATTTTCTAATTGAAATTATAGTGGATTAAACAAAATCATTAAAGGAATTATGGTGGATCAAACTGATGCGCCTTTGATGGAACCAGCAAAATACAAAACAGCTGGCTTGCTCTAATATTTCAGGGCTCTAAAACGAATCGATTTTTATTCAAATTAAAATCAAATTGACACTTTTTTGATATTAATAATTGAGTAGCATTAATGGCAAATTATGTTTGATTGAGCCTTGGTACATAGACTACAAAGTTCGACACGCGATCGCACAATCATATAACAAAAGAGAGCGAAGCACAAGGATAATCGAGTTTAGCGAGAATGAGCGAGCGAAGGTGGCCCTACTCAAGTGATGACCCAGCGAAGCATGCCCTCTGACAAGACTAGAGCCAGCTAACAGTCAAAACGGGCAAGCTAAGCGAGCTAACTTTTGCTCCGAGTGAGCGAGTGTGCTTTTACACGAGAAGAGTGAGCGAAGCGAGCTCACAAGAAAAGCGAATTTACGAGCCTTATTTAACGATGCCTATTCCCCTTTCCCTCTTACCTACGTTGACGAAATGAAACGTATTCATAGGTTCCTACAATAATTAATTGAAGACATTTTTCATCTATGTACGTAGTAGGACCCTCATCTATCACATGGATATTCAAGGTTACTAGCTTGTAATGTATTACTTACGTCTTATAATATAGATTGTTTAAGGTCATTATGACTGTGGAATATTATTCGCTAATCTTGCTTTCTGAATGTTCTTTGGATAAACAAATGTGATGATCAACAAAGCCAAGTCCATAACCGTATTTTAAGGGATTCGTACCAAATTAAAGGTAATAACAATAAAATAAGGATTTGATTTTCAATTCAATGTGTTTTTTACACTGTTGAGTTTTATGTTGGACTTTCAGGATCCGAATTCAATAACTATAAAAGAAAATAAGATAATAATGAAAGAGAGAAATGTAACGAGTTTCAATATTAGGCATATATATATATATTTATTATTATTATTATATTACGTTTATATTTCGTTTGTTTACAGTTACCAATGATTATTTTTTTACCTTTTGTAAAATGTATTTGGTAGTTAAATGAAAAGGTTATAATCACTCAAACTTTGAAGAGATTCGGGTTAAATGCGTTCGGAAACACAGACGCTAGCAGTGAGTTCTACTTATTTGCTGTGCACATTATGAAGCATGTTTGGAAGCGCTTGGTGCAGATTTGTGGAATGGCAACTAGGTAAGGTAGGTAACTTGCAGTGCGTCTAGATGTCCAAAGGTAAAAAGGGGCCGGTGGGATAGGGTTGTGGAGTTCTTGAGCACACTAACCGTAGTATAGTCTGTTGAAGACCGACAAGCAGGCAACCTTCCAGGCATCTGTGTGGATTTATAAGATCATAGGAAAGAAAAACCGGAGAAATTGCCTGTGGGGCACAATTAAGGATTCATATTCTCTTGTCCAATTTATTTGGAGTCGACGCAAAATCGCATCTTATTGCCCGACTGCCGAAGGAGGGCAATGTGTTTATGTAGGTATGTTTGTTCCTATGAGGCGTTCTAAAGACCAAACTCGTTGACCAATTTTGATGATACTTACGTTTATCGATTCGCCTTAACCTTGCGAGTGTAACTGGCTACATTAAAATTGGAAAATAGAATAGTGGCTATATGGGTGCCATATTGTGGGGGCCCTACATCGTTTTTCGTTCCAAACTTATCATGTGGGGTATCAAAATAAAGGGTTTTAAGAGTATATAACACTTATGTTTACAAGTAATATAAAAAAAAAACAAAAAAGTTTTCAATAAAAAGAAAAAAAAAACTCGACTGCTTAAGAAACGAACTAAAATAAGTAAACAAAAATAAAATCATGCTGTTCAGTTGGAGGATACAAATTCGCGAGCTGGCTGACCAAAACCGGTTTTTTTTTTATTTTGTGAATTAAGTTCATACTTCTCTATTAGTTGTAATCTTTTAGATGAGATCGCCTTTCACACAGTCCATACACCGCAACATTTCCTCATGTCATTTTCCTGCTTCAATCTAAGCAACGAATAGAAAACTTAATTACAGCATGTTTTCCTCTCCTGTACCTCACAGATCACAGGAAAAGGAGGTTGTAGCTAAGTAAAACAGCCGCACGGGTCGATCTTTAAGGTTAACACGTGTCGACAAGGTCGATCCCTGGATAGGTGGCCATGACCATCCACGGGTAGTTCATCAAAAAGTATTCTACTCGTAACTTTCGTGGTAATTTCTTTTAGGGCAGTCTTCAAATACACACACGACACACACACACACACACACACATATACACACACACACAAACCCATATTACACACACACACATATTTCAGGCGCTGTAAAAATAATAAGTACAATTTTATTTTTATGGCAATCGGTGCATAAACTACAGATATAATTCTATTTTTAAATTTTGGTGCCCACGAAAGTTATGAAAGACGTTGGATTTTTTTTTAGTAAGGGGGATATAATTGGCAAATCAGCCCAGTTTAGAGTGGGGTAAACTGTTAAATTGGCTACGAAAAAATCTACGAACAGAAATACATTCTACGATTCGTTACAACAAAAAAGAAATTAAACACATACCTACATTTATTTATTTATTTATACTTCATGTACAATAGTGGTACATAGGCGGACTTAATGCCACAAGGCATTCTCTACCAGTCAACCTTTCGGTTAAAAAACTTCAACGTTGTGAACGGGTACAAAATAATATTTAAACCAATTGTATACGAAAATGTATATACTTATACAAATAATAATATACAAATAATTTACATATACAAATAAAATAGACTAATAAATACCAATAAAAAAAACGAGAAACCTAATAATAATTATACTAACCTCGAGCCTCGACCAACACCTTAGGAGGCTCTCGTTAGGCGGCTGGGTCAAGGGCCTGATCCAGAAAGCAGTACTGCTGGACACGGCTCGTATTGTTAGGAGGTTCCTCTCTCTGGAGCCTGAGCTTGGACCCTGTTCCCGATACCGGTGGGCCTCTATTTTTTTAAATGTTTTTCTTTTATTGTGTGTTTTGTAAAAATATTTAAAAATGTAATCAATAAGAAATAAGTTAAATAAAAGACATAATAATTATACTAACTAGACTTCTGACTCTAGATGAAAGCTATTTCGTCTGACATGCATATAAATACTGATAAAATACATAACACCTTTCTTTTGAGCTTCAGGACAATCTATTGAATATAACTTTCATGGTGCGCTAGCTGACTTGCGTGGAATAACCACGAAAGTTACGAATATTTCACATTTTTGTATATTTCGATTAAACTTATAGTTAGGTAAATTAACCAACAAAATACTTGGAAATACTCTCTAAGATCTGCCTATGGGTAATCCCCTTCTTGGCATAATCTTTTAGCCATAATATTTTTTGGCATAACGTTTTCGCATAACTTTTATTAGCATAATAATATTCTGTAACAATAATACTGTGATATAATGCAACGGTTAGCATAACTGTCATTTGGTCTAATTAGTTTTGGCATAATTTAGAATTGCAAAAATATTTAAGGCATAATATTTATTCGTCATAATCGAAAATTCAAGTACAAAGTAGATAACATTCATCATCATCATCATATCAGCTGAAAAACGTCCACTGCTGGACAGAGGTCTCCAACAAGTGTCGTCACATTGATCGGTCCCGTGCGTCTCGCATCCAGCGGATCCCCGCAACCTTCACCAGGTAACGATCCACCTGGTGGGAGACCTTCCAACGCAACGTCTTTCGATTCGCGGTCGCTACTCCAGAAACTTTCTGTGCCATCGGTCATCCGTTCTGAGAGCAATGTGCCCTGCCCACTGCCACTTAAGTTTGGCAATTCTTGGGGCTACATTGGTTACCCTGGTTCTCTTCATTTCTGATTCGATCACTCAAGGAAACTCCAAGCATAGCCCTCTCCATTGCCCTTTGGGTGAATGAAAGCTTTCTGATGACGCCCATTGTAAGCGACCACGTCTCAGAACCATATTTCATGACAGGCAACACACACCGGTCATAGACTTTCATCTTGAGACACTGTGGTAAGTTGGACGAGAAGATACCGCGCAACTTCCCGAACGCTTGGCCCTACCCATCTGGATCGTTTGTCCCAGGATAACAGATCGTAGATAACATTGCAAAAATAAAATACATCAGCTGCATACGATTATACAGGAAGCCTTTTATAGTTGGGACAAAGCTAGGCATATTAATTTGCACATCACAGGTACCAATTAATAGAAAACTCATTAAATGTGTGACCTCGTACGAGTATGCATGAATGCATACCAATTTAATTGATTATTATCGGCACGATATACCACTTGATACTTGGTTTTGATTGTAATGAGCTGGAATATAACGCCCGTTTCAATTTAATTTAAATGTTATTTTAGTCGGTATTATTGTTTAGTTAGTTCTAGTTAGCGTTAGAATTCTGAGTACTATCAATGACATGGATTGAAAACTGTTTACAAAATGATTCTAGTTTAGATAAAAAAAATATTAATTAAAAAATCATCGTTTTAAACAAGTTTTTTTTCGTATTCCTCTCAGCAAACTCTTTCATTTGAAAATAGCTAGTCCGCCATCTTGGGCCATTCTCCATAACGGATTTAGAATGACGTTTCTTAACTAACCATGTATTGTCATCCAAACTAAAAGTGTATGCAAAATTTCATCTTAATCGGTAGAGGATAACTGCGTTAAAATTCAGTTGCAAGATTTGACCCGAGCATACTTACATATTATTGCAAGTTAAATAAAAGCTTCTAATAATTAGTATTGTGTTATTTATTTCGATACAATAATTTGTTGTTTGTTGTAGTTGTTTGTAGGAGGTAATTTTGTAGTGTGGTAAGATGTAGGTGCTGAACCAATACCGAAAATTCTTTCGCAGATATAAAGCTATACCTATATCTATCTAAGGAGTAAGCCATGAGAGTCCGTTCAAAGGATTGCGATAAAATAAACGCTACTCAGTCAACATAATATTGTATTTTTACCCGACTGCCGAAGGAGGAGGAAGTATTTATCAGTCTATGTATGTATGTTTGTTCCTATGTGGCGTTCTAGAGACCAAACGCGTTGGCCAATTTTGATGATTCTTACGTCAATCGATTCGCCTTAACCTTGCGAGTTTCACTGGCTACTTTAAAATTGGAAAATGGAAAAAACCGGCCAAGTGCGAGTCAGACTCGCGCACGAAGGGTTCCGTACCATTATAGCAAAAAACGGCATAAAAATCTCGTTTTTTGTATGAGAGCCCCCCTTAAATATTTATTTTATTCTGTTTTTAGCGGTTTGTTGTTATAGCGGCAACAGAAATACATCATCTGTGAAAATTTCAACGCTCTAGCTATCACGGTTCTTGAGATACAACCTGGTGACAGACAGACAGACAGACAGACAGACTGACAGACAGACCGCGGAGTCTTAGTAATAGGGTCCCGTTTTTACCCTTTGGATACGGAACCCTAAATATGGCGGTTTTTGGGCGCCATATTGTGGCCATCATGTGGGGTATCAAAATAAAGGGTTATAAGAGTGGATTTCAAAAATATATAACAGTTATAAATAAATATATATAACTAAATAAATATAATAAATAACTAAATATATACGCCGGGAGGGGAAGCCCTAGAAAGACATACACAGACCTTGTAGGTGATGTTCTTCAAAAAGGCCAGGTGCGCAGTACTCATAACCGGCGTGTGTGTATGACTAGATGTATGAATGTGAGTGAAGCAAAAGAAGTATGTAAGGATCGTAGCAGGTGGCGTTCTGTAGTTTCTACCTACATGGGAAAAAGGCGTGAGTTTATGTATGTATGTATAAATATATATATAGTTTAAAAAAAAATACAAAATATGTATCCTCCGACTGCACATCATGATATTCTTCTTGTTTACGTCTTTTTAGTTCGCTTCTTAAGCAGACAGATTCTTTTTTATTTTTTGAATTAACTTTTTTTTTTCAAAATTATGGATACTCCAAATTTAATTATCTATCGAGTTTTCTTACCTTCACGATTGATCTTCATACCTAAACTTTGAGATCCATGCTTGGGCATGTGGGCCAAGTAATTAAAGGCAATAGATAAAGGAATCTTTAATTGCATTAATCAATCAATTAAAAGAAAACATACCAATATCCTTAAGACAAAACAAGATCTATATAGGAACAAGCAATTTAGTTCAAACCTCCACAAGCAAAAACACCAAAAAAAAACTATCAGAAAACGATCTAAAAAGGTTCTATATAAGGTCTCATTTTCTAATAAAGGAACCCGAATAACGTTTACACTCTATTTCATGCAATACCAAACATTTCGGTAGCCCAAACGATGTTGGTTATAACCGGCTAAAACCGGCTCAAATCGCCGCCGGCCGGCAATATCCAGTTGATACCGGTATTGGACGAAAGCGATTTAACAAAAACTTTGACCTCTCGTATTTACCTTTGCGGTGTATTTTTCGTTTCGGATAGGTTTCAGGATCGGTGTTGTTTTAAAGATTTTTATTTCAGATGTTTTTATGGTTTCCGTATCTAAAGGGTAATTAGTTCATACCCTTTAGACCCTTTAACGCCTACTCAATCTGTCTGTCAGAGTTGAATTTTTAAATCGTTGTAGATCACAGGTTACCAGTTGAGTAGCCTTTTAAAGAAACCAGAGCATCATATCTGTTGGTCACTTGAACCATTTTGTCTCATCTTCATCTTATTTATTTACTTGCTTCTGCCAGCGGCTTCACCCGCGTGAAATGTGTGTTCTTTTCCTAAGGAAACATAATACCTGGATGAAAAGCCTATGTGCTATTCCAGACTGTAATCTATCTCTGTGCCAAATTACATCCAGATCTGTTCCGCCATTTTAGCGTGATTGAGTAGCAGACATACAAACGTCTAACCAAACTTTCGAATTTATAATATTATAGTAAGATTTTCAGTCTGTTTTGTTCCACTGAAGGGCAAAGCCGTCCTTTAACAAAGTTAATATTCCTATAGCCTTTTTCAAAGCAATTAATGAGAAGAGGTGATCAAGCAAATGTGACATTATATCAACGATAATGATAGTAAAAAGTACAAAATATAGGTAAGTAAGTGACCTTTTGATTTACACTATCGCTGATAAACGAGCCTTTGACAGAAACAAACGTTTAGTATTGCGTGCTAAGGAACCCTTAGCCGTGGTTATCACTCCATTATACTGCACGTTTTTATGCCTCTCACGTTACACGGCATTACATTACACGTTTTTAGGGTTCCGTAGTCCACAAGGAATCCTTATAGATTCGCCATGTCCGTCTGTCTGTCCGTCCACAGCATAGCTCAGAGACTCTTAGTACTAGAAAGCTATAATTCGGCATGGATATACATATTAATCACGCCGACAAAGTGATAAAATAAAAGAAGGAAAATATAATTGTAGGTTACTTCTTGTACACGTAAGGTGCCATGTTTCTTTTTCTCATCTATCCCACGGTGTGGATAGGTGAAAAATATTACGGGTCTGTGAAACCCATTTTTCGATTTAGGGATACGTTTGCGTAAAATTAAGCTTTGAATGGCTAATTTTCCGGGTTCCATACCCAAAGGGTAAACACGGGTCCCTATTACTAAGACTCCACGATCCGTTTGTCTATCTGTCTATCTGTCCGTCTGTCACCAGGCTGTATCTCATTAACCGTGATAGCTAGACAGTTGAAATTTTCACAGATGATTTATTTCTGTTGCCGCTATAACAACAAATACTAAAAACAGAATAAAATAAATATTTAAGTGAGGCTCCCATAAAACAAACGTGATCTTTGTGCCGCTTTTTGCGATAATGGTACGGAACCCTTCGTGCGCGAGTCCGACTTGCACTTGGCCGGTTTTTTTTGTTAGAGTCAAACATGGAAAAGTAAAAAAATTGTATAGTGATGTATGGGGACAACAGTTTTCGAACGGCAAATTTTGTCCCTTCGTTAGAGCAATGTTCGGTGCTTTCATTTTTTATGAACGTAAGTAATGTTACCTATTTATTTTGGTGAATGTTTGGTGTTTATACGGAACCCGCTGTGCGCGAGTCAGACTCGCACTTGGTCGGTTTTATTTATCAATAGCGGGTTGTCAACATCCGTTACATACCGATACTCCTCCGTACCTAGGCAAGCACGTAAGCCATTGGTCCCGGCTGTCAATTGAAAATCTTTGACAAGCGTTATATAAATAGTCAGAAGTATTTTTTGTTATATTATTGGTAAGCTCGCGCTTGACCACTATCTCACCTGATGGTAAGCGATACTATGGTCGACGGTGTAGCACGCTTCCCTAGAAGTAACCTATTCACTCTTGACTTAAAAACCCCTAGGTTGTAGCTATCGGCAAAGAGACTCCGGCAGGTAATTCAACTACTTGCATAATGAAAGTATTGCCAAAACGTTTAGTGCGTATGGGTGGGATGTCCACCATGACAAATGAAAAGCTGACACGATTCTAATTTGCTAAGGGGTTTCGTTTTAGGCTAGGCAGAATGAACAGCGCGATGTTGCCCTTAGGTACATTTCAGCATAATACTGCACAAAACGTGCTGTACAATGTAAAATGAACTACAGCTTAAATTGGCCCCGTCAGCTTTTATACGCTATTGTATTGTACCAAAACGGATGAAATATCCGATACACATATTATTGATTGATATGGTTGTGGACTGTAGTTATTTCAGCTAGCATTCATTATGGATTCGGCGATTCAGATTAGCGGTAGATATTTTTGGATAACGCTAGCCGAATGGATTTAGGGACAAAGGAATTTACATGTTTTGTTTTTAGGCATTGAGTTAAAAAAGATTGACAATCATACTCATGTTCATGCTTTCTTGCAAGATTATCCTTTTGTATTGTAACAGGTGCATAGTAACAGGTGTATTGTAACAGGTATATTGTAACAGGTGTTTAGTAACAGGTGTATAGTATCAGGTGTTTTGTAACAGGTGTATTATAACCGATGTATTGTTACAGGTGTATTGTAACAAATGTATTGTTACAGGTGTATAGTATCAGGTGTATTGTAACAGGTGTATAGTATCAGGTGTATTGTAACAGCTGTATTGAATTAGGTGTATTGTATCAGATGTATTGTAACATGTTTATTGTAACAGATGTATTGTAACAGGGTATTTTGTAGTTTCTGCCTACCTTCTTTAAATATTTATTTTGTTTCGCTTACGTTCATACATCTAGTCATACACGCACGTCAGTTGTGACTCTACACACTTGACCTTTCTGAAGAGCATCACCATCACCAATAAGGTAAGTGTTTGTCCTTTTATAGTAATCATCATCATTACTGCCAAAAGAGGTCCACTGCTGAAAACAAGCCTCCCTCAAATGTCGCCAAATAGATAATTAAGATGCAGTGGGTAAGGCACATTGTTTGCAGAACGGATGATCGGAGGAGCCCAAAGCAGCTCTTAAGAAGTCAAAAGATAGCAAACAGACAAAATTATTTTTGCATTTACAACATAAGTATGGATTCTTTCGATAATCCTGCAACCAATTTTCCATCAAGCTATTCATAATTTCCAATATTAAACAGCGCCATTCTACTTCAAAACGTCTACAAAGTCAACCCCTTGAAGTACAAAGTACATCATTATCATACTATTTCGATCTTCAGAACTAACGCAGAGGTTTGCGGCTTGCTAAAGTACTTGAAAGTTGCCTTGCAGCCGCTTTAAGCACTGAAGCGTTGAAAGCTGTAGCGGTGTCAAACTGAAGCTGTGAATTGACAGCGCTTCCTTCGCTGTCTCTTAACTTCCACTCGATAAATTTATAGGAGTTAGCTGTACCCGCCGCGGGTATGCTTGAGCATATTGTATTAATTTTTGGAAAGGAAAAGTATCGTGGCATGTTTTTCCTGGTAGTATGCTTCGTTTCAACATTTTGTACTCTTTATAGGGGTCTACATCCAGTGCCGATGATGGATTCGCTCGTCAGAACCGCTGCGGTTCTCCATCCTCCACTGGAGGTCTGGGCTTTTAAGAAATATCATCACTATCTTCCTACCCTTGTCCCATGTTACTTGGGGTCAGCGCAATACGTTTTCTACTTCCACACTGTCCTATAAACCGCCAGGCTATCACTGACTACCTTTTCTTACTTATCACTCATCACGTAGTCCATCAAATAGTGATATCGATGCCTTAGTTCACAATTGCACTAACTACAAAATTTTCATTTTTGAGGAGAGAGCTTTAAAGTTTTTTAAAGTTTAGACGAGAACAGTAGAAAATCCAAGTAAAATAACAAAAAAAATATGCATCTATTCATAAGACTAGTCCTTTTACTCCATCATATCTCAATATTGTAATATTAGTTTAAACGTTACCTTTTCAAAATGGCCAAATAAACATAAAACCCCCCATTTAATACATTTGTGCACTTAAAAAATTGTCAAACCCCTTCAAGTAAAACTATTTAATACACTTGTACAATTCGGACTATATCTCAAAACGGTTTAATGTATTTGTGCACTTAAAAAATTGCCAAACCCCTCCCAGTAAAAGTACTTAGCACACTTGGGCATCAAACTTTCTTGATCCTTTTGTACTACCAACACATAATACACTCTTGTAGCACTGCTAAAAAGTATGAGCAGATATTGCAAATGTATATAATACGTTTGTGTTTTGAAATTTCATGCAGTTGAGAAACTTAAAATCAGTTAAAGTATATCTTGATTGGTTTTACAAAAATAAAGACCATTAGTATAATACCACATTCATGGAACATTAAACGAACTCATTTAATACAATTGTGACCCACGGTTTTGGTAGATAGAGACGGAATAACGGTATTTCGATGCGCGGAAACGAAAGAGCATGACATTTAGTGTATTTGGCATTAAAAAAGTAAAAATTGAAAATTTTGTAGTTAGTGCAATTGTGAACTAAGGCATCGATATTAACTATACTCCATTTGAAATAACATTATAAATTTTTACAAACCCTTTTTACAGTCCGTTCAACCGATTTTGAGTTCTATCCCGTAAATATAAGGATGGCATAAAAATCATAAGCCTGTTACCAAAACTAACTGTTTCATACAGCTGCCATTAGTCATATCACCAACGCAATAGAAGTCAAAATCGGTTGAACGGACTGTAAAATAGTATTATTTAAATGTCTTATTTTATCTCAAATAGAGTATAAAATTTAGTTAATTTATCAGCATACCTATCAATGTATTTTCCCAGATACCAAACAATGTAACTTCCCAATTTGCTCAAAATACTTACAGTAGTTTATCAGAAATACTGACCAAATAAACAAATCCTTCATACTTATAAATATAGACAACACTAAAATCACGAAACGTCACTTCCCCTTTTACAACAAAACTCTCGTAAAAATGTAGCCATCACAATAAATTTTATATTTTCTATATGAATTCAATAAAAGCATTACCCCTCCTTCTGGGGCAGTTGGGTAAATCCTCTTGGATCTAGTTGGGTTGATCACGAACGTTTTATAGACGTGATTTGTTGGCAGTGAGTTTTACGACCTTTAGGGTCTTGGTAGACATGCTTCTTTTAGTATTGGTGATTAACATTGACGCAAACAGCACACAATTTTATTATTTTGTTTTGTATTCTTAATAACTCTCTCAGTACCCTTTGGGTATATAGGCTTGATATTATATTTATTAAATGTGTACCGACTTAAAGTTCTAGCGTACCTTTGTCAATAAAATTGGTATTTTTATCCAATCGTGATAAAACGAATGTTCAACAAGTAAAATTTTAAAACTCCCGGACACGATATCTTGCTCAAATCCCCCGTTCAAACAGTGAAACGCTCATATCTTTTGAACGGCAGAACAGACTTTCATCAAACATAGCTAAGAAGACTCCTGATAATGTCACCTTTCAAACAAAAACTAAATCAACATTTGTTCATCCGTTTAGGAGCTATGATACATCCAAAATACACGAACATACTGGTACATACGTCAAACTTAACACTGAACACCCTTCTTTTTCCGTCGGGTGTTAAAAAATAAACATTCAAAGACATGTGACATCTACCAACCCACTTTGGGTGGATTACAACCTACTTACTCCCTTGGTCCAGCAATGTAAACTTTACAAACCAAAATGCAATGCAGCAAGTAAAATCGCTATATCGCACGATTTTATCGACTGATAGCAGAGACAGAATAATGCGATGCAACATTGTAAAAGTCGTAAAGTCGCTGCTTGCCAATGCTAGTAGCACGTCTGCCAAGGCCTTAAATCTTCCATAGTGTAAGTTTACGATACCCCTGGTCTTTGGTGACAGTTTTATTACAAAGCATTATCCTTTTTTCGTACCACTAGTTGAAATTCTAAGCAGTGTTGTTGACTTTTTGATTTGGCTATAAAAGTGTTTGTATATGTACTTAAACAAATGAAAATCTACACATAAGGAAAATCTCAATGAAATATATTTTTAAAACCCGACTAAAAAAGTGGGTTGTTATAAGTTTTACAAATTATATTTTTTATTTGTGTATTTGCGTATCTGTATGTGGCATATAGCTTCTAAACGGAAGAACCGATTTTGTTTTTTTTGTTTGAAAGGTGACTTTACCGAATGTGTTCTTAGCTATGTTTGATGAAAACCGGTTCAGCCGTTCAAAGTTGTCGTGTCACAATTACGTGTTCGATAGATTGTCGATCGAAGCGTGTCTACTACTAGATAAATTATGTACTAGATAAAAATGTGTTATTGGTTTTTTTTTTCTTGTACACAAGTGATTCTAGATAACATGACATTTTATCAGAGAAAGCATACAATACAGGAGTAATCCTAATGTGGGGGCACTTTTTTATAATCAGCTTTTATTTAACTTGCAATGTATGTATCTTATATGTATATATGAAAGTGTGTTCGGGTCAAATCTTGCAACTGAATTTTAAAGCAGTTATCCTCCATTGATTAAGATGAAATTTTGCATACACGTTTAGTTTGGATAACAATGCATGGTTAGCTAAGTGACGTCATTCTAAATCCAATATGGTGGTCGGCCCAAGATGGCGGACTAGTTATTTTTTGTGCACAGCCATGATACGGGTATCAAATGAAAGGGTTTGCTGAGAAGAATACAAAAAGCTGGTTTAAAAAAAGACTTTATTGAATAATTTTCTTAATTAAAATGTATATGTATGACATTGACATGCGTGTTGCGCTACCTGCATATCACTTCGTCTATCCGAAACATCTTAGCCTTTCGTTTACCATTACCGCCGAAGGATTATCACTTTGTCTAAAACGCAAAAGCCCCTTCTTCTTAAAACATAGGCGGGCAATAAGGAATTATTATTAAAAATTCATCCCCTGTATGGGTTAATTAAAGGGCGTGAAATTGTTTATGGAAGTTGATGTGGAATCCAACCGAGCAGGTTTATAATTATACAGTAAGTGTGAAGTAGTGTTTTTAATTACAGATGTTGATACAAAATTAATGAAAAGGTACGGGACCAAAATATATGTAATTTAGATAATAAGTACCTGCCACGTGTTAATTTTACTCACCTTAATAATTATTTGTACACAATAATTATTTGTGTGGGTGTGGTTTCCACCCTGCCTTACTTACTTATTTACTCATAATTATTAACTAATTAATTATTTTATTAATTTTTAACACACCTGTTATTGTTTGGAAGAAGTAATCCACGCGAGCTTATCAAAATCCAGCTTTTCCCGGGGCTTCATTTCCCTTGCTTATACCTGAAGAACCGCGCATTTTTTTAGGAAATAAGCGTTAGTGTGTCGTAATCAGATCAGTACTTCAGAGATAACCCCTAAACGAACATCCTTTAAGTATTTTAACCGACTTTCCAAAAAGGAGAAGGTTCTATGTTCAGCTGTATGTTTGGACGGTAGCATATGTTCCCGAATTGGTTCAATTTGGTGAAGATCTGATAAAGAACTGCGGAGATACAGATAGAACAGAACTCTTCAATAAACAACGGCAAATCTCTCGGTAGTTCTGCAATCGCATGTCTGTTTGTTGTTTATGCTATTTCATAAAATAATATCACGATAGTACTCTCTCGTTTCACCGGTTATATTCAAGTTTTATGTTATTCGGGTTATCTATTCTGGCATAACTTTGGGCATTATATGTAATTTACTGTAGAAACTGCTCAACTAAAACGGAAAAAATAAAAACTTAAAAAAATACAACCGACTTCCGAATAAAAACACTACAAAGTGAAAAATAACTTCAATTACTGAAGTCCGTGTCATAAAACGAAGAAATGAAACAGGAACATCGACTTCCGAAATTAAAGTTATTTTTCACTTTGTAGTGTTTTTTTTATATTTTGGAAGCTGGTTGTATCTTTTTTGTAAAAAAAAAAGATATGTGTTTTTTGTCAGTGTGGATTGTTGTTGTCTGATAAATAAATAAATCTAATTGCCTTTTTAAAAGTTAAGTCCTTTTTAAGGTTAACCTCCACTCCTCTTGACACGGTCGCCGTGATATGGTGACAAAATACTCTCAATTAATGTAAATAATTTACAAGCCACAACTGCCAATTTGATTGAGCGAGGCTGAGTCAACGTTGAATTGAGTGGAGGATATACATACAAAAACTCACGCCTTTTTTCCATGGGGGTAGGCAGACACTACAGAACGCCACCTGCTACGATCCTTACATACTTCTTTTGCTTCACTCACATTCATACATCTAGTCATACACACACGCCGGTTATGTGTACTGCGCACTTAGCCTTTCTGAAGAACATCACCAATAAGGTCTACGTATGTCTTTCTAGAGCATCCCCTCCCGGCGTTTCCAATCACGTCTGCCTTGTAAATCCTTTTCACCATCTTAATCACCTTTCGTTAGTCGCCTGAGTGGAGGCAATTACATAAAATATAGAGATTAGATTTTGTATGTTCAGTAACAACACTATGTGTAATAATTCTCTTCTATGGTAAACACGAATAACTCCTAAGCATAATCGATCTTCTATAAAGCCCTCAAGGCACATTACAATACAATGCTGTTAGGTTGTGGGTAGATGCTGCCCATACATCAGTAAATCCCCACCTTTTAGGCCTCAACAAGGTTGAGAAGTTGAAGCGTTTGCTGGATATAGGCGGGTGGGAACGAAATATCAAAATGTTGGTATTATAACTTGGAAAGTAGTCTAGAATATCATCCAAATAAGCTTGCTCCATCGTCGACTACATCATCGCTTACCATCAGGTGAGATAGTAGTCAAACGGAGCCTAGATATCAATATAAAAAAACCGACTGCTACAGAAACGAATTAACAAGTAAAATTTAATAAAGCCCCGACTAATTTATCTTGCGGAAACTCTCCGATTCAAACAGTAAAACGCCCACAACTTTTGAACGATTGAACCGATTTTATTAAAACATAGCTAAGAACACTCTCGACAAAATCACCTTTCAAACAAAAAAACCTAAATCAAAATCGGTTCATCCATTTAGGCGCTATGATGCCACAGACAGACACACAGATACACAGCAACATACATTAAACTTATAACACTCCTCTTTTTCCGGCGGGGGTTAAAAAGAAGTAAACAAGAAGAAAATCATACTGTGCAGTCGGAGGATATATATTCGCGAGCTGGGTCAGCTGGCTGATTTATACCAGATGTACCCTTCGACTGCACAGCATGATTTTCTTCTTGTTTACGTCTTTTTAATTCGCTATTTAAGCAGTCGGATTTTTAATTTACTTTTTTTATTTATAACTTTTAGATAACATATTTTTTTCGAATTAGGTACATTTTAACATGTAAGTATTATATATTCTTGAAATCACTTCTTCTTAGTCGTTACGCTCTTGACAGAGCGGTCGTAGTCCAATTTTAATGTTGAACACCTAAAACCCTTAATTTTAATACCCAATAAATAGGTTCCGTATGGTGCCGGACGTAAAGAATTTCACCATCCCATGTCTTCCAGTGGGTGTCGTAAGAGGCGACTAAGGGACAAACCAGAGAATGGGCAGCAGCGTTCTATGTGCTTCTATAACAACCATACTGCGATCGCCAACCCGCCTGCCAAGCGTGGCGATTATGGCAAAACCCCCCCAATGAATAGCACAAATAAAAAATGGCCCCTAGTACCCGACAGCTTGCCTACCCTCGACTACGGTAGCGGTCGAGGCTACGGCATGGCAAGGGGTGCTAAGAATCTCCGGACGAGATCCGGCTACCCCAACAATCGCCGACGACTGGACCTGGCAACGTACAACACGCGCACACTTCGGACCGACGAGAAGGTCACCGAACTCGAGGAGGAATTGAGCAGGTTGCGATGGAGTATTATAGGGTTATCTGGAGTCCGAAGAGAGGGGGAGGACTCGATAATCCTCAAATCCGGTAACGTGCTCTAATTCAGAGAGGGTGACCGGCAGTACCAGGGTGATGTCGGGTTTATCGTCCACAAGTCCCTTGTGAACAACGTGGTGAAGATCGAGAGTGTGTAGACCAGGGTGGCGTACCTTATACTCCGAATATCCTCAAGATATTCGCTGAAGGTCATACAGGTCTACGCCCCAACCTCGGCACACCCCGACGATGAGGTAGAGACCATGTACGAGGATATCTCCAGAGCCATGCATGGTTTCAAAACTCACTTCACCGTTGTCATGGGGGACTTCAACGCGAAACTGGGCAAACGAGACGAGGATGAGCTGCAAGTGGGGCAATTTGGAGTTGGACAACGGAACCACCGGGGTCACCTACTGACCAGTTTTATGGAGAAGGAGGGCCTCTATATGATGAACTCCTTCTTCAAAAAGCGTGAACACAGGAAGTGGACCTGGCAGAGCCTCGATGGTGCAACAAAAAATGAGATCGACTTCATCATGTCAACCAAGAAGCAAATGTTCAATGATGTCTCAGTGATCAATTCGGTAAAAACCGGGAGCGATCACCGCATGGTAAGAGGCACATTGAACATTAATATTAAGCTTGAAAGGTCTCGACTGATGAAGTCCACGCTCCGGCCAGCACAGAACCAGGTCCAAAACCCCGAGAGCTTTCAGCTCGAACTCCAGAATCGTTTCGACTGCCTGCGGAGCTCCGTGGATGAATACAGCAACGGGTTCGTGGAAGCTGTCCATACGGTCGGGTCTAAGTTTTTCAAGACCCGTCGTACAGATAGAAACAAAAAGCTCTCTGATCATACCCTCAAGCTTATGAAGGAGAGGCGTGAGATTATCCTGCAGTCTTCAGATGAGGCGTGCAAATACCGGCAGCTCAATAGACAGATCTCTAAATCCTTGAAAAGAGACCTCCGCTGCTTCAATACCGAGCGTATTAAAGACGCCATCGAGCGAAATAAAGGCTCCAAGGTGTTTGCAAGGGATCTGGCTATTGGGCATAGCCAACTCACGAAACTGAAGACCGACGATGGCAGGATCGTATCCGCCAAACCGGAGCTTCTCAGGGAGATCGAGACATTCTATGGGCAGTTGTACACATCGATCAGCAAGCCCGTTGCGAGTCTAGCAAACGACCCAAGAGCTAGATTGACCCGGCACTATACCGAAGATATCCCGGACGTCAGCCTGTACGAGATTAGGATGGCTCTGAAACGGAATTACGGCCGAACTCCTGAAGGCGGTTGGCAAACCGGTCCTTAGGGCCCTTCAGAAGCTGTTTGATTCTGTCATACTCGAGGGCAAAACGCCACAGGCATGGTGCAGAGGTGTGGTGGTACTCTTCTTCAAGAAGGGCGACAATGCCCGGCTGAAGAACAGGCCAGGCATCAGACCATCAGGCCCATCTCACTTCTTAGCCATGTCTACAAGTTGTTTTCAAGAGTCATCACGAATCGTCTCGCGCGCAGGTTTGAATCGTCAAACCTGCGGTTCCAGCCCCCCGAACAAGCCGGATTCCGAAAAGGCTTTAGCACCGTAGACCACACACATACGCTGCGGCAGATTATACAGAAGACCGAAGAGTATAACCTGCCTCTCTGTTTAGCGTTTGTGGACTACGAGAAAGCCTTCGATTCGATCGAGACTTGGGCTGTACTGCAGTCTCTCCAACGGTGCCAGATCGACTACCGGTACATTGAGGTGTTGAAGTGTTTGTACAAAAACGCCACCATGTCAGTCCGTCTTCAGGATCAGACCTCGAAACCAATCCTTCTCCAGCGCGGCGTGCGACAGGGAGACGTCATTTCGCCGAAACTTTTCACTGCTGCGCTGGAGGATGTCTTCAAGGTTCTGGACTGGAGGGGGCTGGGCATCAACGTTAATGGCGAGTACATTACTCACCTTCGGTTTGCCGACGACATAGTGGTCATGGCTGAGACCATTCCGAAAGAGTGGGTCTTAAAATGAACATGGACAAAACCAAGATCATGGTGAATGCCCATGTAACACCCACTCCTATCAAGGTCGGAGACTCTACACTCGAAGTTGTAGACGATTATGTCTACCTGGGACAAACGGTCCAGTTGGGTAGGTCCAATTTCGAGAAAGAGATCAACCGTCGAATCCGACTCGGCTGGGCGGCGTTCGGGAAATTGCGTGGTATCTTCTCGTCCAATTTACCGCAGTGTCTCAAGACAAAAGTCTATGACCAGTGTGTGTTGCCAGTGATCACCTATGGAACCGAGACGTGGTCGCTCACAATGGGCCTTATCAGAAAGCTCAAAGTCACCCAAAGGGCAATGGAGAGGGCTATGCTCGGAATTTCCTTGCGTGATCACGTCAGAAATGATGATATCCGCAGGAGAACCAAAGTTACCATAGCCCGAAGAATTGCCAAACTTAAGTGGCAGTGGGCAGGGCACATTGCTCGCAGAACGGATGGCCGATGGGGCCGAAAAGTTCTGGAATGGCGACCGCAAACCGGAAGACGATACGTTGGAAGGCCTCCCACTAGGTGGACTGATGACCTGGTTAAGGTTGCGGGAAGGCGGTGGATGCGAAACGCACGGGATCGGTCAATGTGGCGACGCCTGGGGGAGGCCTATGTCCAGCAGTGGACGTCTTTCGGCTGAAATGATGATGATGATGATGAAATAGGTTTAGAAGAAAATACCCCGGCATATCCCGCCTAAAATCCGCCATGTTTGTTTTTATTAAAGTCACTTATGAACACTTGGGCCGTCAAATATCTAACGATGTCTTAATTATATAAATCCGTCTAGCGTTTTGAAAGATATGAAGTAATGAAGAATATTACTTACATACATAAAAGATACGTGCGAATACGAAACCCTTTTCTTGCAATCGGGTAAAAAGTTTAAACTTGTTCTGTATTTATTTGGTGATGAACTCGAAACTATCTTCTTTAGACCAGTGGAGTAAAGTAGTCTGGTATACAATTTAAAAACCTGCTAAGTGCGTGTAGGACTTCGCACATTTAGGGTTCCGTACCAAAACGCAAAATTAAGTTGGTCGTAGGAGGAAAAATGAGGTAATTTAAAAGAAAAATAATGTATCAATGTATGTTTTTATGTTAGTAAAACATACGTAATTATAAAAATTATCACCAAATTTCTAGTTCAATGGGAAGTAAAAAAATTCTTCGGCACAAAATTTTGTAAAAAAAGCTGACTTTGGTAGCTTCTCATTCCTTTGTTGTCAAACATTAAAAAAAAACAGTATTTATCTACTAAACACGGTCTAAATAACGTTACCCTAGCCTATATCTGTATCAGAGCCAAGTAAAAAAAAAGTCAATTTGCATGACTTTGGTTCAACAACATGCTTATAACGTGAAAATTTGAAGACTGTAGCTCCGTTTGGACGTAAAGTCCATGTGACAGGGGACGGACAGACTAACAGACGATCAGACGGACAGACAGACGGACACGTGAGTAACAGCAATAGGGCCCCGTTTGGACACTTCGGGTACGGAACCCTAAAAGTAGAGTAGAGTATTGTCTTGGATGGATTTCAAAGATCATTTCATCGTCTCGCAACATTTATCTGATATAGAAACATAGACGAATAAATTAAAATATATGTGAAAGAACCAGCCAGTGCTTACACTTCTTTCACAATTTTCTTTTTAAAATATTTACCGGATGTAGCATCCTTAATACAACAAGAATTAATCATTCTATGATTTCAACCGTGATACAAAATCAGATGTTAAATAATTGAAAGGACCAGCGATCGTCTATTGTTTTACCCTGTGGCAACAAGTCTGTAGGCACTTCTAAAGATTTCGTTCTGAAGAGAGCTATGGTTTAGAATGACTTTGACAGATATCAACTTGACGTAAGCACTAATTTTTGGTGCGAAGAAGGGACAGGTGTGAAGGATCGTGTAAGAATGGCGGGTTGGATTGAGTTGTTAATTTGTGATAAAACTTATGGAGAAATACAGCGAGAGTGACCGATTGTTCGTGTAGATAAAACTATGTGCTTTGTGGAATGTCGTATACCTACGTTATTCGCCAATACATAACGTGATCAGTTACATTGTGACCCTACATACAAGTAAAGAAGTTGGTTTGTTTAACATCTAGCCCGAAAAGAACCCATGTAAATAATGGCTTTTCCTGACAATTACACTGTATTCCCAATATCAGAAGGGCTCTTAATTGAGGAGACTAGTGCAATAACAATCGGACAACTTGTGATCAGTGAAATTACCTATTGAAAGAAAGTTGGTAACGGGCAACTTCAAATACATGACGAGTTCGTGTGACGCGTATTCGGTCAGAACATAATCTTATTTGTAGCACAAGGAGTGACTGAAAAACATTCCTTAACCATAAAGTTTGATCATGATGGTTTGAAACTTTATTGAAAGGTCTATTTCTTGCTCAATTAAATTTGGAGAGTTTACAATAATAGTAACTAGTTTAAACTAATAAAGATAACGAAATTCACATTATTATCATTTTCACTAAGACCGGTAAATATTAGTTTAGTTGAAAAGTGCCGTGCCTGACAGTTACACTGTATTCCCTACAAGTCTATACATGAGCCAATATCAAAGTAAAATGTTTACTAACAAACCACTGACAGCTCTATCAGCTGACAGCAGGGTTGAAAACATTTGTATTTTTAAGTTTGCCTAATCTAATCTTCTAGTACTATGACCTGGCATATTTTATGTTACTCGGTTAAATCGTGTCCACAAATGCAACATTATATATATAACTTAGTTTTATTACTTCAAACCATTTGTTATTGAGTTGAGAAAGATGGTTAATGCTCTTCTAAATTTAGAGTATTGAAAAAAAATAAAAACCGGCCAAGTGCGAGTCGGACTCGCGCACGAAGGGTTCCGTAACATTATCGCAAAAAAACGGCAAAAAAAATCACGTTTGGTGTATGGGAGCCCCCCTTAAATATTTATTTTTTCTGTTTTTAGTATTTGTTGTTATAGCGGCAACATAAATATATCATCTGTGAAAAAAATTTCAACTGTCTAGCTATGACGGTTCATTAGATACAGCCTGGTAACAGACAGACAGACAGACAGACGGGCCGCGGAGTCTTAGTAATAGGGTCCTGTTTTTACACTTTGGATACGGAACCCTAAAAACGACCAATTGTTTGTCATCCAGGATGTCAAGTCTGAGTTGGTAGTGATAGAAAGTTAAATACTATCTGGTTATTCTAATCTTTGTTTTAGATTAATTGTTGATTTCTCATAAAAAATGACGATTATAAATGAAAATTATGACAAGCTGATGGGTAAAATCATTGTAATTTAGTAAGAACATAACATTTTTAAGATGATAGCCCAAAAGTTCAGCTGTTTTCGTTTGTTTGTAAACATTGTATCTTCTAAGTGGCTCATGTATATTGTCTACTGTCCACTACAAAACCTAGCGATATCCAGTGTCCAACTATTTATAAATCGCGATCGCCACCGCATCCGCTACCATCCTATCCATCGTGTTCACTCTGCACGCTTTCCAATAGTACCCAACGGCTAGGTCCGGCCGATTCTTTGTAGTCGAAGCATCAAAGAATAAAGATAGAGTCTTTACATTACTGCGGAATTCATTCGATGAGTATCTAAAGGCTTCATAGTCAATAAGGGTATTTGTTGAAGGGTAATGACAAGAAGATATTTATCTTTCAATAGAAGAGGGTTTCCGGGTAAGTCTAGCGCTGACAGGATGTACTTAGTGGCAGTCTAGATTCTTAAATAGTAAAAATATAGAGATCTTTGCGAGGCCAGCCGCTAAGGCAATCGATGTGTCTGAGTACCTACTGGTCGAAGAAATTACAAAGAATCATAGTCACAAAGATGAAGAATGTACAAAGAATCATAGTCACAAAGATGAAGAATGTACAAAGAATCATAGTCACAAAGATGAAGAATGTACAAAGAATCATAGTCACAAAGATGAAGAATGTACAAAGAATCATAGTCACAAAGATGAAGAATGTACAAAGAATCATAGTCACAAAGATGAAGAATGTACAAATAATCATAGTCACAAAGATGAAGAATGTACAAAGAATCATATTCACAAAGATGAAGAATGTACAAAGAATCATAGTCACAAAGATGAAGAATGTACAAAGAATCATAGTTACAAAGATGAAGAATAGTACAGTTGCCGGCACGTAACTTGGCAAGAGTCGTTAGATAAGCACAAGTAGTTTTTAGGTCGACGTTTAAGAAGAAATATGGGCAGAGAGCGCCGACTGAATTTCCTTAGTAAAAAGTCATAATTCGAGGTTTGGCTCTCGCCTATTTCCTCCTCCAATATTGGACTAATTTAAATTATATTCCATAAACTGAAAATGAAAGATATATACTATACCCCTATGTTTTCCTTTTTGATCATCAAGAAGGAAAACATAGACACTAAATACGATTACTTAATAACTATGACTTTTTACTAAGGAAATTCAGTCGGCGCTCTCTGCCCATATTTCCTCTTAAGACCGAGCGCGTGGTTGGTTGGTCAGTTTATACAAGGATTGGTTGACCAATCACGTCTCGTCCACATTCCGTTCGCTCCCGAATACACTTGAGGAATTAAAATTCTACCCCTTGTGTATAATGAGATATTTAATTTAATTGTTATTAAACGAACAAATACCGAACGAACACTTTTACAAAACGATAGTGACGACGACGGTATAGTAATTATGATTATTAATGACAGCAACAAAAACCTTAATTTCATAACCTTATATTTTTTTTATTACCTGCCATGGTAGGATATGGTCTAAAGAACTTTTATAAAAATGTAATGATTAACTTAAGTAATTGTCCAATAATAGAATTATGTAATGTATAGATGATGCAATTGTTAATTAATAATCTATATAAACACATCAACACGGTCTAGGGATATTTTAAAAAAGCGAATTACTATCAATGTGTTAATTATTTATATGACATGTTTATATTTTAAAGATACGTTATTTAATATTCTACCATTTTTTAATAATGGTTAAGGTACTTCGATTAAAATTTCAGGATTTTATGGAAAAAAAATGAAGCATAGACGGAAACCGTATATGAATTAACTATTAATTTATGAGTAAAAAGTGAAAAAAATGGAAAAATCATTTAATTTGTGTTTATAAACTTGAAGTTAGTAGTCTGAGAAAGCGCCCATGATGTTCATAACACATCGGCAACGATTCGGCATGCTCAGAACAAGGTTGTCAATGTCTTGCTGCGGAATATTGTCCCATGTCCTTCTGAGGTGCGCAAAAAGTTGATCTTCTGTAGCCAGATTTTCAGGAACTTCCTTCAGAGCTCTTCTTTGCAGCATATCCCACGCATGCTCAATGGGATTTAGATCTGGCGATTGAGCAGGCCAGTCTAAGACCCTAACATTGTGTGTATGTAACCAAGCTGCTACCGTTCTCGCCGTGTGTGCCCGGGCATTGTCGTGCATGAGCAGGAAATCTTGCCCCATTTGTGTTCTGTGGGGCAAGATTACGGGCCCCAGCACCAGTTGGACGTATTGTTCTGCCGTCATATTGCCCCGCACCCAAACGAGATCCGTCCGTCCTCCAAGACGAATTCCTGCCCAAACCATAATTGTTCCTCCTTGGTATGGGTGAACTTCCTGAGGGTTCTGAAGACGGCTCCATCGTCCAGGAACTCGCCAAACACGCGTCCTTCGTGAATCTGGATGGAAGCCGAACCTGGATTCATCCGTGAACAGCACATTGGACCATTGCTCACGGCCCCAGTCCACGTGGTTCCGAACCCATTCTAATCGTCGTCCACGATTGCCTCTCCGTAAAGGTGGGATCCGGAATGGTCTACGAGAGCGTAGATTGCTTTCATGCAGTCGCCTTCTTACAGTTTGGTCACTCACAAGCACTTGGTGTTCCACTCGCAGCCTTTGGACCAATTGAGTCGCCGTTGCATTTGGTTGAGCTCGCGCAGTAATTTGCAAAAATCGGTTTGTCTGGGGGTAGTGATGCGACTTGGCCCCCGGTGCCTCTCCGCTACTTGACCTGTGGCACGATAGCGTGTCCACAATCTTGAAATTACATTTTGGTGGGTCCCTATGGCCTCAGCAACATTACGCTGAACAGACCCAGCTTCCAGCATTCCCACAGCTCGTAACATCTCCGCCTTCGTCAAATGTTGGCGTTGCATGGCTACAATACCTCAATTTTAACTTTATCTTTCGTTTAAAAATGAAGAAAGACTGTAACTAAACGTAATTCGAATTGTTTTCTAAATTTCGGACAAATGAAAATTCCCTCTCCTACACATCAAGACATTTTTATGCCACCGAAACAAAAGAATTTTCAAAAATTTGAATTTAGAATTAGTCTGAGATAAATTCCAAACAAATCGGTGTATAAAAGATTCCAATGCGGCCAGTACTTTTTGAGTTATTTAATTGAGTATGAAATATCCCTAGACCGTGTTGATGTGTGTATTTTATTCAGTTTATTGTAATATTTTGCACACCTGCCATGGTAGGATATGGTCTAAAGAACTTTTATAAAAATGTTATGATTAACTTAAGTAATTGTCCAATAATAGAATTATGTAATGTATAGATGATGCAATTGTTAATTAATAATGTAATATTTTATTCAGTTTATTGTAATATTTTGCACACCTGCCATGGTAGGATATGATCTAAAGGACTTTTATAAAAATGTCACCCTCAAAACTATTCATATCTCGCAAATAAATGATTTGATTTGAAACAAGGGTTTCACGGCCTACATTAGAACATCCCCCTTAATAAGAAAAACCCTTAGGGCCAAATACTCATACATAAAAGAAACAAACACTCCGTACTGCTTGTTGGCTATTTCGGATTTGGATTGTAGTTTTCTCACGATATTTTCCTTGTACTGTAAGTCAACGTTGTCTGGGAATAGGGTTACCAGATCAAAGAAAAAATTCGCTGAAGTTTCCGTAAAAAAACTTTCATATTTTTCGGGTTCCGTACCAGAAGGGTCCAAACGGAACCCTATTGCTGTCACTCACGTGTATGCCTGTCCGTATGTCGTCTGTCTGTCCGTCGTCTGTCACAAAATTTTGTTTCGAAGAATGTTTTAACTTCCCATTGACCTATGAACTTGAAATTTAGTAATAATGTTTATTGTTACGTATATTTAATTAACAAACACCAATATATTCTACACTAGCTTCTGCCCACGGCTTCGCCCGCGTATATAGTATTTTACCAGCCCAAGTGATTACAAACTATTCCATGTCCTTCCTAGGGTCTCAAACTATCTACATGCCATATATCATCTAAATCGGTTTAGTAGATCCAGAGATTACCCCCTTCAACCTCACTAACTCAGAATCTTTACTTCTTTATGTATAATATTAAGTGTAGATTTGGTGTGGAACCCTAAATGTACAAAATCCGACACGCACTTCGCCCGTTTTTTTTATAACAAAGGCGAATGGCAAGGATGTATGGGCATTTTGTACCGCTAATAAAATTTCGTGTTTTGGGATATTATTTGTTTTAATTGGTTGGTAATATCATTGATAATCCCTTTTTTCAACACAGTTGCTCATAAAGTGGCTCTAATTTCACCGCAATTAGGCACATAATGGCACCTGTAATCAAACTGTGACTTTTTCATTGCTATTATGCACAAGTGAGTTATAGAGTCTTTTTTTTAATTTATTGGTTAAGTTGCTTTGTTCATAAAAAAGTTTCGATACAAAAAAGATCGTGCTCAATAGCACAAATAAATTAATGTACCTACTTATTGCTTGCTCATTTCATGCAACTTCGTATTGAAATAGATAATATCAAACTTGTACGTGTTCAATAAATAAAACTTTCACTCAAATATAACTTTTGTTTTTCTCTGCAATAAAGAAAACTTGAAATTCTTCATTTTGTACGTGGCTAAAACGCTATCCGCGAAAAGCCAAAAAAAAAAGAAACCTCATTCTTTTAGTCTATGGCCGATCGCCATTGTTAGATGCTCGCGCATAGGAAAACTGATTAATTTTTCCCGCCATTGCGAAAAAATTTTCACAACTTGTTTTTACTGTTGTAAATGATTTTTTAGTATTATTTTCTTCACAAGTGTGTTGAAAAACGTCGTATGATATACGTGTGTATTGATGATTACCGTCCTCGGCTTTCTTAAGACCCTCACCTAACAACTCGGGTCTCAATGGCGCCTCAGAGGTAATCACCAACATTACACACTTGTACCATAATGTACTACTAAATTCTTAGATTTTTAGAACTTGGGACGTAAAAGTTATAACCAGCTTTATTTTTTAAGGTTATGTACTAGTGTACCAATGTAGTAAATTGTTACATATAGGTAAATGTTAAATATTGTTACATAATGTGTAAAGTAAATGTTTTAAATTGTTTGTTGCAATCTTTGTAGTGTTTTACTTATCATTAAGTAGGTAGATTGAGATGAGGATTGTACCTACTCAGTGCGTTAGGAGATACCTATATCCAACAGTGGACTGCAACAGTTTGATAATGATGAGTTAGATTATATTTAATGTTATTTATATTTCTAAATAATTAATTATCATTTCAATATTTCTGTTATTTTACATAACAATACAAACTAAACGCAGTTATGTTTATAGAAGTTGCCCTTCTATAAACATAACTGCGTTTAGTTTACGATTTTATTACTTTTATTTATTAAAATCTTTTTATTATTATTATTCTGAAAAGCCGAAGTTCTAAAAGTAGTAAACTTGCATGAAAATAAATGGTTTAGTTGCCTTAATAAGTGGTCCAAATTTTAGTACATAATCTGCCGTTCACCATTCATATAAAAATTGCATCGTCACGAGTAACAAACCAGTGTGCAAAATTTGCATCGTCACGAGTAACAAACCAGTGTGCAAAATTTGCATCGTCACGAGTAACAAACCAGTGTGCAAAATTTGCATCGTCACGAGTAACAAACCAATGTGCAAAATTTGCATCGTCACGAGTAACAAACCAGTGTGCAAAATTCGCATCGTCACGAGTAACAAACCAGTGTGCAAAATTTCAATTCAATCGATCCCAGTGTTCGATTGAGCTGCAAGCTTTAATTACAAACTATAAGCATGTTGATTGAAATATATTTCTTTTGTTTTACCAAAATTATTGAAATGGCTTAGAATTTCCCCGCATTTCGGCAAAAACCGTAGTTGTAGTTACGCCCGAAAAATTCCAGACGCTGCAACCCTATGTAAGAATTATTTGACCCCCGATTTATTACGATGTCGAATCTCATGTCGACTTATAAGATTACTTAGTTGTAGTGTATCTGTCATCGTGAGATTTACCAATTGGGAACTTAGAAAAGTATAAAGCCACTGATAGGGTCTTAATAAAGTTAACTATTCCATCATCGCAAATGCGAAACTTAAGTGGCAGTGGGCAGGACACAATGCTCGCAGAAAGGAGGGCCGATGCGGCCGAAAAGTTTTGGAATGGTGAACGCGAACCGGAAGGCCATGCTTTGGAAGGCCTCCCACTAGGTGGACCGATGTACTGGTTAATGTTGCGGGAATGCACTGGATGCGTGACGCACGGGATCGGTCAATGTGGTGACGCCTGGGGGAGGCCTATGTCCAGCAGTGGACGTCTTTCGGTTGAAATGATAATGATGAGTCCATCATCTGCTGAGCAGATAGCTTTTCTTAACTATATTTGGGTCAATTTCCAGTAAAACTGGATACACTTAAATACCACATTTTTTTATGGGATCACGTGAGAAGCACCATCCATCAAATAAAAATAAAACTTTTAATTCGGTTCATAATTGGCGAAGTAATCGTGTAACAAACACTTTTAGAAGTCGGTTGAAAAGAAGCAAACACTGCTTACTGCTTGTTGGCTTTTGGCGCCCCGTGGTAACACCCGCTACTTCCACGTTGTAGGTCGTGGCTTCGAAGCCAGGCAGGCGCTTTACTTTATGTAAATTATTTCGTCACCACTCTCAAAACGGTGAAGGAAAACCTCGTGAGGAAACCAGCATGTCCTGAAACCAAAATTTCGAAGTGACATCCGCCAACCCGCACTGTGCCCATTCCCTTTCACAGAGAGGAGGCCTGTGTCCCAGCAGTAGGAACATTAAAAGGCTGATGGTGGTGACATGGAGCGACTTTTTATATCTGGGGGGTGAGCATAAGCTCTTAGAGTAGTGTTATTTTGAGTGTGTGTAAGGGACAGATGTATATGATATGTATACATAATATAATGATATTATGGTCTTTGAAAATGAAATAAAGACGAATCTGCGTTTCTCTGTAAATACTAAAGAGGTTTTATTTAAGTTTAACATAAATCATTTAGTACATTTTTAATAACAAAGTATTAGCTCACCTGTAAAGACATAAGAAACAACATTGAATGGCTTTATTTCTGGTATTTTATTATATTTGAACAAACAATATAGAAAAATTCTCCTCTCAATAGATTATATATACAATCTTTTTTTTAAACAAGCTTTTTTCGTATTCTACTTAGCAAACCCTTTCATTTGATACCCATATCCCGGCAGTCCACAGCAAGTAATTAGTCCGCCATCTTGGGCCGTCTGCCATATTATATTTAGAATGACGTCACTTAACTAACCATGCATTGTCATCTATACTAATATTATAAAGAGGTAAAGTGAGTGAGGTTTCGGGGAGTGTGCGACGGAACTGCACAATTTGATTCCGCCTAGCCCTTTCCATCATCGGACTACAAGAAGTACGGCAATGTGCCATCGGTACATGGTGGATATCCCACCCATACGCACAAAGCGTTTTGAAAATACTTTCATTGTGCGTACAGCTAAGGAGTGGAATTCCCTGCCGGCGTCCTTGTTTCCTGATAGCTACAACCTAGGGGTCTTCAAATCAAGAGTGAATAGGTTACTTCTAGGCAAGCGTGCTCCACCTTCAACCATATCATCACTTAACATTAGGCGAGATAGTGGTCAAACGCGAGCCTATAACGAATAAATAAATAAAAAATAAGTTTGTGAGTTTGTGACGTTGTAAGGGGTAATCTCTGGATCTACTGAACCGATTTTGAAAATTCCAGAACAGTAGAAAGCTACATTATTCCTGAGTGTCATAGGCTAATTGCTAGGGTAATTATATATTTCCAAAAAAAATTAGAGTTCCTTATGAAAATTGCAATAATGTAACCCAAGGTAGCAAAATGTTTCCTGTAAAATACATTGTTTGGCGTGCGCTGAGGCAACTATTGATGACAGATAAAAAATAGTAGGTAAAAATGTGTTAATTATTTATATGACATGTATATATTTAAAAGATACGTTATTTAATATTCTACCATTTTTAATAATGGTTAAGGTACTTCGATTATAATTTCAGGATTTTATGGAAAAAAAATGAAGCATAGACGGAAACCGTATATGAATTAACTTTTAATTTATGAGTAAAAACTGAAAAAAATAGAAAAATCATTTAATTTGTGTTTATAAACTTGAAGTTAGTAGTCTGACAAAGCGCCCATGATGTTCATAACACATCGGCAACGATTCGGCATGCTCAGAACAAGGTTGTCAATGTCTTGCTGCGGAATATTGTTCCATGTCCTTCTGAGGTGCGCAAAAAGTTGATCTTCTGTAGCCAGATTTTCAGGAACTTCCTTCAGAGCTCAATGGGATTTAGATCTGGCGATTGAGCAGGCCAGTCTAAGGCCCTAACATTGTGTGTATGTAACCAAGCTGCTACCGTTCTCGCCGTGTGTGCCCGGGCATTGTCGTGCATGAGCAGGAAATCTTGCCCCATTTGTGTTCAGTGGGGCAAGATTACAGGCCCCAGCACCTGTTGGACGTATCGTTCTGCCGTCATATTGCCCCGCACCAAAACGAGATCCGTCCGTCCTCCAAGAAGAATTCCTGCCCAAACCATAATTGTTCCTCCTTGGTATGGGTGAACTTCCTGAGGGTTCTGAAGACGGCTCCATCGTCCAGGAACTCGCCAAACACGCGTCCTTCGTGAATCTGGATGGAAGCCGAACCTGGATTCATCCGTGAACAGCACATTGGACCATTGCTCACGGCCCCAGTCCACGTGGTTCCGAACCCATTCTAATCGTCGTCCACGATTGCCTCTCCGTAAAGGTGGGACCCGGAGTGGTCTACGAGAGCGTAGATTGCTTTCATGCAGTCGCCTTCTTACAGTTTGGTCACTCACAAGCACTTGGTGTTCCACTCGCAGCCTTTGGACCATTGGAGTTGCCGTTGCATTTGGTTGAGCTCGCGCAGTAATTTGCAAAAATCGGTCTTGTCTGGGGGTAGTGATGCGACTTGGCCCCCGGCGCCTCTCCGCTACTTCACCTGTGGCACGATAGCGTGTCCACAATCTTGAAATTACATTTTGGTGGGTCCCTGTGGCCTCAGCAACATTACGCTGAACAGACCCAGCTTCCAGCATTCCCACAGCTCGTAACATTTCCGCCCTAGTCAAATGCTGGCGTTGCATGGCTACAATACCTCAATTTTAACTTTATCTTTCGTTTAAAAATGAAAAAAAACTGTAACTAAACGTAATTCGTATTGTTTTCTAAATTTCGCACAAATGAAAATTCCCTCTCCTACACAACAAGACATTTTTATGCCACCGAAACAAAAGAATTATCAAAAAATTGAATTTGGAATTAGTCTGAGATAAATTACAAAAAAATTGGTGTATAAAAGATTCCAATGCGGCCAGTACTTTTCGAGTTATTTAATTGAGTATGAAATATCCCTAGACCGTGTTGATGTGTGTATATACATACATTGCAAGTTAAATAAAAGCTTGTAGAATTAAATGTCACTCCTGTCAGTTGTGACATCTTTGTCGATAGCCAATAGTCTTGTCGACCAATGAGCGGTGACGCGGCAAATTCAAATTTATGAAAAGCAGATGAGTGAGGTGATTTTCTTTACATACACTTGTCGCTTACGCACACTCAAAATAACCTTACTCTAAGAGCTTATGGTCACCTCCATAACCTAGTTACTGTGTTACACCACGCTCCCTAGCGGTTGTTAGACGTTCGAAATTCTTACTACGTTAAAGATCTACGAATTATAACCGTTACAAACGGTTTAAAGTGATTTCTGATGCGTGGAGGAGTCTCGGTGTTTAATTGGTGGTCACTCATCTACAGACTGATCTCGTCAAGCGATGCTTAGATATGAAGATCGATCCGTCTGGCCGTTTTCACTCAGCTACGAGCCTTTACTAGCAATTAAGGTCACTGATTTAAGACATTAATAAAAAGTCGCATTGGAATAATCATCTTACGGTCCGATTATTTAAACCAAAGGCGATGCACTTTTTATCCCCACATTACTAGTTTATTTTAACAGACTTTCCAAAAAGTAGGAGGTTTTATGTTCGGCTGTATGATTTTTTTGTGTAGGTATGTTCACCGATTTCTCCGTCAATTGTGGAAATGAAAATTCTTTTTTTGTTTGAAAGAGAAGAGAACTTCGGATATATGGAACAGAACTCCTCAAAAATTACGGAAAATCTCTCGGGAATGCGATTGCAATGTCTGTTTAAAGTTTACGCCGTTTCAAAACATAACATTACGCCAGTACGCTCTAAAGGGGTACGCAGTCGTGGACAGTTTACACTGGTACACTCTAATTTCACCGGTTATGTTCAAGTTTTGTGTTATTCGGGTAATCTATTCTGGCATATCTTTGTGCATTAGTTAACTTAGTATAAAACTTGCTTATTAGGTGCCACTACTAAAAAGTGAAAAATAAAAAAATATAACCGACTTCCAAAAAAAACACTACAATGTGAAAAATCAGCTTTGCAGTTTGGCAGAGGTAATATTTAACTTTTACCAATGTTTTTTCTGCGAATAATCACTTCTTTTTCATATCTTAAATTTCGGAAGCCGGTGTCTTAAAACGAAGAAGAAAAACAGGAACACCGACTTTCGAAATTGAATAACTTCAATTTCGAAAGAGAATTTTCACTTTGTAGTGTTTTTTTTGGAAGTCGGTTGTATATTTTGTGAAAAAGTTTTTTAGTTTATTTTTCAACATAGCCAATTTTGTAACACTGCTTGTCAAAGGCCCCCTTTTCCACACGTTAGTCAATTGTTCTGATTATTCATAATTATGTCCGTTTGGTTGACTTTGTCAATATTGATATTAAAATAAAATATGAAATAATTTAAATGTGGTCCAAGTATTTCACAAACCGACTATACATAATAAACTCCTTGTATTAATTAAACAAGCATGTACTAACTTTATCAACGCCTTTTCATTCCCACTCCTCTGTTCATGCCCACGGCCCAACACAATAGCGTGGTGATATATGACAAGCCAACTTGGCTGCTCTCCAATAGGCCGCACATTAAAACCTATGCTATAGAGAAGGCGGAAGCGGATGATAGCGAATATTTTTTACAGTGTTTTCTCAAAGTACTGCACCGAGGTTACATGTTTGCGTTCCTTTTATCAATTGTTTCTGGCTGAGTGAACTTTAAAGACTCATTCGTATTTAGAACAATGAGATTATCATCAATTCACATACTGGGATAGGAGCCTTTTTGGACTCGCACGAGGTTATGTTTAATTTATTGTTTTTGCTTATTTATTTATTTTGTTGCTTAAAACATGGTATTCAAAGGGGGTTCTCTACTTGAAATCGAATAACGTTAGATCGAATAACACTTGCTCGAAAACGTTTACTCGATAGTAGTAGAAAACGATAAGTTATGAGCGCGACAGTTCACTACCTCGATGGATCAAAATCTCGAATAACTAGAAGCTCGAATCATCGCGCACGAAGGCCCATTATCAAGTATCTAGACTAGTTTGGCGAGGTCTGTGGCGAGGTTGTTGACATAATTATGTGACGTGGACTCAGCGATCATCGCACCGATAGTCGTATACGAGGCACTGAAAAGCCCTGTAAATTATCACAATTTTTAAAATTCAAAGTACTGAAAAGCCCGGTAAATTATTATAATTTTTATTATACAAAATACAATGGTTTTGTTTTAGGTTTATCCAAGAACAAATCAATCAATCTGCCTTTTTATGTTGGAATCGGCTTCCAATCTAACCGGAAACAGCTGAATACCGGTATTTTATATGGAGTGAATGCCTATCTGAATTCTACAAACCTGTTTCTGGGTAAAACGTTACCCCTTGCAAGACTATTAAGGTTTTTCAAGAAACAAATAAACGAAATAATAAAAGAAATTAATAAGACAAAGTGGCGGTTTTTCAATAGTTTGATAACCTTTTTCGGAAGAATAACAAAAATTTAAAAGAACCCCCGACACATTTATCTTGCGAAAACATCCCGATTCAAACAGTAAAAAGCCCATAACTTTTGAACGGCTCAACCGATTTTATTCAAACATAGCTAAGAACACTCTCGACACAATCACCTTTCAAACAAAAAAAAACTAAATCAAAATCGGTTTACCGTTGAGGCGCTATGATGCCACAGACAGACACACAGATACAAAGATACTCAGATACACAGATCAGTAACACACGTCAAACTTATAACACCACCGCTTACAACACTCTTTTTCCGTCGGGGGTTAAAAATGGGGTTTTTGAGGAAAATATGTTAAACAGCCATATTTTTACTCTTCAGTAAAAAAATATCTGGCTGTTGAAAAATCTGCTCAAATTTTCTAAATAGACAGGGCGAATCATGTACGTAATGTTCTCTTACGACCAAGGAAAACCTGCAGCAACATTGCTGTCAATCAGAAAAGTGCCAAAAAAAATTTGCAGCATTACCACGTTGAAGGGAAATGCCGAAAATAAGCCAGCGCTTTAGTCACGTGAAGAGCTGACTAACAGCTTGGAAAAACACGATGAGCACTCAAACCCCAAAGCCCTATAGTTTATAAATTACAGAAAATGTTGCGGTCGCTTCCCGCTTTCAACATAGCAACGCCTTAAAACGACCGACCGAACGTGTAAGGAGGACCGCAAACTTTTATAATGTAGATCAATTTGCTCGCCCCTACAATATATCTGAGAAAGCAATTAAAGTTGGTAGTTTTTGTATGTATAGCGGGGGCGGCCTACATTATGTGACGAGTAAAGTTACATGACAAACATATAGAGGAGGTCATTATCGTTGCCTTATGGATATCTATTACAGTCTTTATGAGCTCTAGGCATAGTTACAATGCTATCAGCAATAAGGAGTCGAAAAGTCAATATTAAATGTCCAATGTGTTTGACCACAGATTTACCACTATACAGGGTTGAGATTTGTAATGCCACCTGAAGGGAAAGTACTCTAAATACTGTAGATAGAAAATTTTACGCAAAGAAAACATTCCTTTATTTGATTCCATCCCTGTATAATGACACATTGTCTGTGAACTTAGGTATAATATTTAATAAAAGAATCAGGGCCGTTTTTAACCTATTGGAGGCCCTGGGTTCATAAGCATAGTGAGGCCCATGACCTTGACAGAGCAAATTTTGTTAGAATAGACAAAGAAATTAGATAAGCAAAGTTCTAGATTTATTTATAATTCTTTTCGTCACATCAAATCATCATCATCATCCTATTAATGTTCCCACTGCCAGGAGACAGGCTTCCTCTCTGTGAGAGGGAATGGGCCGTAATCCACCACGCGGGCCCATTACGGGTTGGTGGATGTCAAATGTATTCGAATTATAGGTTCTAGGACATGCCGTTTTCTTCACAATGTTTTCCTGTGTCGTGGGTTTGAGCACAGGCAGGCGTTTTACTTTCTGTAAATGATTTCATCACCACTGCTCTCAAAACGGTGAAGTATACGGTGAATGAATAGATAATATAATAAAATCCACAAAAGGAAAAGTAACTTTTTAGCATTTTAAAGCTAGTGCTAAAAAATGTATGTTGATTGAAGAGGTACCCTTCTAGATGGGAGATAGGCAAAATCGTAAATCACTTCTTCAATGTCTATGTTTTTGAGCATATCACATTCTATGGACATTAGCGACAATCTGGTTAATCTCTTTTGAAGCATTGTACTACTTAATTCATTTTTATGTATTAATATGATTTACTGGACTTAAGATCCTATGGCCCCTAACCGGGGCAGAGGGCTTCTACAGTAATCCTCCATCGAGACCGGTCTTGAGCTTCGCGCTTCACCTCGCTCCACGCCATTCCGATACTCGTCGCTTCAGCCAATACGGTGCGTCGCTAGGTTTGACGGGGACGGCCTCGCTTCCTTTTTCCTTGAGGATTCCAATGCAAGGCCTGTTTAGGAATGTAATCGGAATCCCTCCGGAGCGTGTGACCAATCCAACACCATTTACGCCGCTTGATCTGGCGGTCGATCGGGGTCTTGTGGCATCTCTCCAACAGCTCTACGTTAGAGATGATCTCGGGCCAGTAAATTCCGAGGATACGACGAAGACGTATTAAGATGTATTAACATGGTTTTCGGTAAAAAAAAATCGGGTATCGTTTGGTGATAAATCAGGAACTACGGGGATAACTAGCAAGAGGATCTACCGCGCGGCCCTGGGCACGTACCCAGAGTGCCTAGTGGGAAAGAAGGACCTGAAAATAATAGAAAAAAAAACCAAAGACACAGTGGCAAGACTGGGTAAAAGATGATGACCAGAAAGTGGTTGGCTATTGTAATAACGACTAATAGAGATACATAGAAGACCCGACACCATATATTCTGGAACAAGAGGACGATGCAAATTGATTGGATTTTACTCTAAAGACGAAGACATAAATGGAGTAGCCGACATCTAATGTTTCAAGAATCAATTTGATTGCTTTATCCAATTTTGGAAGGCAAAATAAAAACCGTGCAGTCGGTCATTAGTACATATAAAGAAACAATAACAAGGGAATATGTTGCAATTAAGGGTAATAAGAAACCCGACAGTCTGAGTACTTTGATTACGTTAGAAGAACGCAGAAGAAAAATCATGTAGAAGCTTCAATAGTCTGACTGATCTAACATCAAAATATTTGTGGGTAAATCCTGAGATTTACAAAATCTCGTAAGAAAAAAAACTATGGACTCTCATAGACCTGAGCATTTAAGATCAAATGTGTCCAATGTAGGAGCTCTGCTGTAACCGCCACCTGCACGTGGAGTTGCCCACAACAAATCATGTTTAAAAATAATAAATAAGGTCACGGACGCCACGTCTGTGGATAAATGTAAGTCAGGAGTGTTTTTTTTTGGTCGGTAGGTACATAGATGAGTTTGACACAAAAGAGCTGGCTCGTATTTCAGGCAGCTCGGGCGTCCATGAGGCTTTCCCAATACTGCCTTGTTTGAATGTTTGATTGTATCTCTAGAAGTACTGATACGAAATAGTAGTTTATGCAATGGTCATGTAATAACACGCGAGTGTTTTTATACCTAATTATATGCCGTTGCATATACTATTTTATCTTCACTCATACAGTTGAAATAAAATAATTGCGGAAACGGATAAAATATGCGGTATGGCGGGCAATGTAGATTCTCATTGCACCATGAATGCGCAGCGCGCTCATCCATAGACAATGACGCTACTTATCTACATTATGTGTGCTATAAAAATTAAAAAATAATTTTATGATGCAGTTGTTTGAAAATCGAAGGAAAACGTTGCACTGTAATGGTTTTATTTATTTATTTTACCTATCCACGTATATAAAGTACGTGTTTATACAATATTTTCTGAATTCATATTTGGAACATTACGTTTCCGTTGTGAGTGTAGATAAATTCTTTTACTAGTGGAAAACTACACTGCTGCTGAGTGCCATAACTACTTTGAATCCCAAAAAAAAACAATTCCTCGTCTCCATAGTATCTCAAATAGTAAAGTCTATTTATTTATTTAAAAAAATCCCTTCGGAAAGGAACCCTTCATTAATTTCGTGCCCTAAAACTTCGGTAAAATACCGCCAAATGTACGAAGAAGGGCACTCAACTATAAGAACCTTAACACGGCCACTCTCCCCAATCGAGTGCTACAATTTACAGGCACTTAAATAGCTGATACACGCTATGTTTTCCCACGAGCCTTCGACCCTGTATCAACAAAGAAACGAAGGTGTAACGTATATGTTACATATAGACCAGATGTAATGTATATATTACAACTGGTGAGGATGTGTTTATGGTGTCCTTGGAGAAGAATAATTGGTTACTGACTGGCTTCTTTAATAATAGGGATGTTAACTGTGTAGAAAAATGATAATTATATTTAGTCCGTCAGTATGATTATCAAATAATATTAGACCCGATTTTTTTTAAATCAAATAAACTAGCGGACGCCTCGTGGTTTCACCCGCGTAGTTCCCGTTCCCGTAGGAATACAGGGATAAAAAGCAGCCTATGTCACCCGAGGATAGTGTAGCTTCGCAATGGTGAAAGAATTTTTGAAATCGGCTTGGTAGTTTTTAAGTTTATTCATTAGATACAAAAATACAAATATTTCCTCTTTATAATATTAGAAAATAAAAATAAATAAAAATATTGACAAAGATAAAGCGCATCAAAGTTCAGGAGTGAGGCTTGTGACGTCACTTTGTCAGTATAAAGTGTAGCACACGATATTTCAACCCACTGTACCGTCGTAATTTTTGTTTAAGGGGCAAAAGAAAAATACGCGTGCAATATTTTTAGTTTATCTAACTGACGGTTTTTTTTTTGGCAACTACCCTATTGGTTACTGACTGGGTTGTTATGATCTGATTTTGCTAGTGTATTAAGAGCTTTAAATAAGATAGGTTAAAGTCAGGATAAACTATTGCCTATAATAGTAACAACAACAAGCTACTTTGCCGAATGCACGGTAGAATCAACTTTTATTACTTGTAGATTCTAATTTTAATTTTTGTTCGATTTGCAAAAGTGCCGCTTATTGGCCTAGTTGAATAAATATATTTGACTTTGACTTTGAGTGACTACTTATGACTATTACGGGTTTAATGACTAGTAGTAGGACGTCCAACACTCTCTATTACAATTAGACATAGTGTCGTGCCCTTAATTAAAATTATCTGGGTTAATCTTAACTGCCTTGTTGGTTTAGTGGTTGCAGGCGCAACTGCTGTGATAGAGGTCCTGGGTTCACTTCACGGGTCAGGCAATGTTATGCGGGTTGTAGGGTTCCGTACCTCAAATCAAAAGGAAAAATCGGAACCCTTATCAGTCGGGTTTTTTGATTTTTCAATTAACTTTTATATATTATTTTTTTCTATTACTATACATTTAAACATATAAGTGTTATATATTTTTGAAATTACCCATTATTTTGATACCTCACACGATGGGTTTGGAATAAAATAAATATTGCGCCCAAACGCCGCCATTTTCCTATTTTCCAATTGTAATATAGCCAGCGACAATCGCAAGGTTAAGACGAATCAATTGACGTAAGGATCATCAAAATAGACCAACGCGTTTGGTCTCTAAAACGCCACATAGGAACAAACATACACACAGACTGATAAACACATAACCTTCCTTCGGCATTCGGGTAAAAAACCAGACTCAACACTACTACCAAACATTGTCATCAAACGGACAAAAATCCAGACTCATACAACAAAAAAAAAACCCGAAACATTTTCCCCAAGAATGGGTCTTGGCTCTGCAGACCATTACACCAACGAGGCAATCAACCAAGTAACTCGAACAAGGAACCATTGAAACAAAACACGGTCTGACAATACTTCAGTCAGGCGAGAGCGTCGGAATGTATGCACGGAATACGTCACCAAGTATAGGTCGACTACTTCGAATGAGCGCACTGCACTTTGTGTAATTAGAGCAGGGGTCATTTTATTTATGTCAGGAATGACTTGCTTTTATGGGTAGTTTAAGAGTAAGATGATAGACGAGTTTCTGTCAGTGTAATAATAATTATTATTAGTACACATTAATAATATTATTAATGTGGACTCAGCGATCATTGTACCGATAGTTGTATCAGCCAATGGCTTAATAGCCACGAGCCTCGACTAACACCTTAGGAGGCTCTCTTAGGCGGCTGGATCAAGGGCTTGATTCATAAAGCAATACTTCTGGACACGGCTCGTATTGTTCGGAGGTTCCTCTCTCTGGAGCCCTGACCGCCGGTAGCTTGGACCCTGTTCCCGATACCGGTGGGCCTCTATTTTTTATATTTTTAAATGTCTTTTTTGTATGCTTTATAAGAATATTTATAATAAGAAATAAGTTGAATAAAGGACATAATAATTATAATAGACTGTAATTGTCCTACTATAGGACAAAAGCCAGTTCTCATACAGAAAATACACAAGCATTGATCACTACGCTTGCTCAAGACGTTGGTGATTCTTATATAAACTATAAGTCTATGTTTCCTCATGATGTTTTCCTTCACTGTTGCTAGAAAGATAAACTTAGAAAGAACATATTAATTGGAATAAAATTATTCCAATTGATTTTATTCTAAACTCTAGGCGTAATTCATGCGCCACCAATGTGCCATTAGGGCACTACGAATGTTCACGGCGGTGTTTTGGTCAGGGTACGGCCTTCATAAAAAAACAAACCCGAGATCAAAAAGACTCCTATCTCAGCATAAGAGAAGAATAAACTCCAATACAATATGCAAATGGTGTCACCTTCTAATCGAAACATTATTATTTTAAAAATAAACGTCAACCTGAAAACATGGCGTCGGTCACACACAAACAATTGCAAACATAAGTGATGGCCATTTGGTGCAAATTGAGAACCGCAGCCAATGATGTTCTAGTAAACAGATATGTTATGAACGCGCCCATTGGGAAGACTCGAATACATCATAATTGTGACGTATCGTGTTGAGTCTTATGTCACGCATGGCGACGAGCGATAGGCTTTGTTGAAACAAAAACAAAATTTAAAAAATGTCGTCGTTTGTATTTAGAAAGTGTACCAATTATGATACCAAAGTACATAAAACACAAGGGATCTCATCCTTACATAGTATAAAACAAAGTCGTTGCCCGCTGTCTGTCCCTATGTATGCTTAGATCTTTAAAACTACGCAACGGATTTTGATGCGGTTTTTAGGAATTGATTCAAGAGGAAGGTTTATATGTATAATACACGCGGGCGAAGCCGCTGGCAGAAACTAGTACTATATGTAAGTACGCAATACACCTAAATTTTTCTAATTGATTTCATATTTTTCCTAATATTCTGATATTTGGAGGTTAGAAAAAAGAAAGAGATGGTAAATACATTGGTGGCCAGAATAATTTTTGTTTACATTCACGCGCAAGTGACAAACACTAGCTGTCTCTTTTTTCCTTGTTGGTTTTGACATGCCATCCCTTTTGCATCATTTTGACTTGTAGTGAAATGTCAGATGAATGAAAAGTGTGTATGTGTGCTGCCGCTGCTGCGCGGAACACTTTTTTTGGTTGTTTTATGAGTGTATAACGTATCTGTTTATTAGAATATCATTGACCGCAGCCTTATTGCGTAATTAATTCGCCAAGGCAAATGGCAAAGAGGGAATAATCCAGCAATCACATGTGAAAGCCGCTTAGTGGATTTCCGTCTATACAATAAGGCTGCCGGTGTCAATTGCTCCAGGAAACTGAAACTTGTTCACTTAAAGTTTTGTTCCAGCTATTAAACAACACCGTGCGAGATCAAAAATACTCCTATCTCAGCATAAGAGAAGAACAAACTTCAATCCAACATGCAAACGGTGTCACCTTCGAATCGAAACATTCTATTTTCAAAAATAAATATCCGCTTCTAAACATGGCGTCGGTCACACACAAACAGTTTCAAACGTCAGTGATGGCTATTGATAGTGCAAAGTGAGAGCCGGTGTCAATTCGCCAGGAAACCGATACATGTCCCCATAGAGTTTTGTCCCAGTTTTTCGGAACTATTCGACCAAACAACTAGTTTTAGGTAGTTTGGGCAGATGGCAATTTTTATTCGTTTTTGAACGATAGTTTTTTATTGGCTCGTTTGGGACGAAAATCGGCAGTGTGTAGGGAAGTATGTTTTCTTGTTATGCACTGATTTGACTTTTCACAAAACCATAATTATAACCATTACTTTTTCAGTTACATTTTTTTTTTTGACTTTTACACTACATGTGCATCTCAGTCCGGTTAATCTTATTATTATTCACTAGTTATATATCACTAGTTTATCTTAAGGTTATAATAGCTTGAACAAACGACAAGCTCCTTCACTGTTAGGGTTTGATAGTATAGAATTCATGATTCCGACCTGCAATTTGTCCAGATCTAATTTGTCCAATAACTCCTCTCTCTCTGCATGAAATTGAGCACACCCCATCAACAAATAGTTTACATTATCTATTACTATACAAGTATCACATTTAGGTGAAGAAACCTTTTCTATTACAATGGCAAAATTGTTTGATGGAATATGTCCGGATCTGATTATGTGCTCTATAATAACCAGTTTCCTACTTAATCTACTATTTGTACGTCAAGGTATACGAGGAGGCTGACATTGGATAGTTTTATAGCAAATGCACTTTTCCAATGATCTCTGTTTGAAATATTACTGCCACAAATCATAACACTGTCCATTATATTTCATACATATTTCTGAATAATACGGTTTCACATAAATTTCTTGTCCTCCTGTACTTCCAATTTTCGTCAATCTATCCGCCTCCTTATAACCTCGTATCCCAATGTACAAAGGAAACCATTGCAACCTCAGATCCACTCTTTCTCCGCTAATGCCTCTATTTTAGAGAGTATCTCGTAAGCTATCGGTGTACTTCTGCGACCAGAGGCTCATCTAACTAAATGATATAGAAGGCATTCTTGCTATCTGAACATAATAAAACATGCGTTTCTTTCCACAACACTTCAAATCATCATCATTAAAAGTAAATAACTGCCATATTGATATTTACCAACCACCCACAGTTATGCTGTGTCTATCGCATCGTATTGTAATACGAGCAATATGCTTGTATCATATTGCTCGCATTTTTAAATTAAACAGTTTAAAAATTGTAGATAGGCCAATAAATAAATTCCTCATCTTCACATGACCTATTGTTTCCTTGAGATAAATAATTGAATTTAAGCTCAGTAGGTCAGCTCAAGAATGGTAACCGGGTGGCTACTGCAATATTCCATATTTGATGTTTGAACTGTGATCCGACCATTCTAGAGACGTCGACGTTGCTTGGTATTTGTATAGTTCATATAGTCCTATAGATATGGATGTGATACGCCGTTACTAAATCCAATGGTGGACGTTACTGCCTATTAAGTTGATTTATATTTTTGTCGTGGATGGGCAAGACCTTTTATTGCTGAGTAATATTGTATTATAAGAAACATTCACTATTTAGCTTCTGGACACCGTATCAAAGGCAATGGATTTCATAATAGGATACTTTTTCTCCTTTAAAAATGCACGGTGCCCGTGAAATAGAACACGGGCGTAAACTGCGAGAAATTACATCACAAAAGGATTAAATAGGAGTTGAAAGTTTGTATAGTTATTCGTAATTTTTGCCGACAGAACATCCCATCGGGACAACGGATTATCATTAACAAACCGCACAAATTAAAAATGTTACTTTTCCAAGAGATGAAACATATATGATACAAGATGAAAAAGACTTTTAGTAATATCGCAATATAGATTTTATCAAATTAAATACACGCTGACAAAAACATCTTGAGAACACCGGCCAAGTGCAAGTCGGACTCGCGCACTAAAGGTTCCCCGCAAACAGCTATATTCACCAAAACATTTACGAACATTACTGAAGCATATATACAATGAAAGCACCGAACATTGCTCTAACGAAAAGATAAACTGGATTAAGGGTGAAAATTAACTTTGTGGTTAGAACACTGTTGTTGCAAATAAGCTTATAATTGTTATTATTCCTGTTTTTATTTACAAATTTACCGGTTTTCGCATTTTTTTACTTGCCAAAATTCATGATTCTAGCCCAAACGGAAAGTATCCCATAGGTTTGATTCCCTTGCGAGTGTCAAAATATGCAGCATAAACGGCCTTATCTGTAGATTACATTGACTTAGAAGTTTATTTTTTTACAGCTAGCAAAGTATTTGATATTAATTTCAACTTAATATCTCCATGCGTTCCTAAGAAAAAGGTATTGAAAGACGTACAGACAGAGAGACAGCGAAGTGATCCTTTAAGGGTTTTTTTTTCTTTTGAGTAACGGAACCCTAAAATCGTAAAATATATAAGTACAGTCAGTTCCATGAATAAGTAAATAGGGTACTTGTCTGTCAAAACTGAGTCGCCCCGAATTTTTACCTTAACTCCAGTCTAATACAAAGTTTTACGGTTTCTCATTTAGCTTAAAGGCAATCAAGCCAAGTGTACTTCTGTGTACCATCTGAATTTTCATAGTCTATGCCTTTTTTATTGTTATTAACCTTTTAAAATAGGGCTTTCGTATCGCGGTGTAAAGTAAAAGAAGAGTTCTTTTGTTGTTTATTTTTTTGCAATAATTACTTTTGCTAGCCCTCCTTTTATTTTTAAGTTTTAGAAATGTTCTTCTCGAAGATGGCTGAATATATCTCTTAATATTGTATTTTAAGTAAAAATGTAAAAGAAATGGATATTATTCATGACTTGCTTACTACCACGACGTCATTCTCGTGGAAATACACCTTTTTCGGGATAAATATAGCCTATGACATTCAGTGAATAGTGACAAAAAATCATAATCGCTTTAGAACTTACAGAAATTTTCTACTACAAGTACAAACACATAATTTTGCCCCTTTATTAGGGTTCCGTACCCAAAGGGTAAAAACGGGTCGGACCGCGGAGTCTTAGTAATAACTAAGACTCCGCGGTCGGTCTTTTTTTTTTTTTTATTGGGATAATCCCACCGCACTATTCCCAAACCACTGCAACTCCTGAAAGCCAGAATTAACAGTGGCGACCTCCAGAAAAGCGCCGAAGCAATGAAGCTCGACGAAGTCCCGGAGAATGAATTTAACTGTCTTGGATCCCGCAACGAAATTAATCAGAAAAGAAAATGGAGGACGTCCGCGGTCCGTCTGTCTGTCTGTCAGTCACCAGGCTGTATCTCATGAACCGTGATAGCTAGACAGTTGAAATTTTCACAGATGATGTATTTTCTGTTGCCGCTATAACAACAAATACTAAAAAGATAATAAAATTAATATTTAAGTGGGGCTCCCATACAACAAACGTGATTTTGCTGCCGTTTTTTGTGATAATGGTACGGAACCCTTCGTGCGCGAGTCCGATTAGCACTTGGCCGGTTTTTAATATTAGTTTACATAACTCTACGTCATACAAACAACTGCTTTTTATTTGTATGACATATTTGCACGTGTGATATTTTATTTCATAGACCATCAACATTTAAATAAAAAACAACAACCACAAAAATTAAACCAAAATCGGAATTCGCACCGTACAGTCAAAACCAATATTTAAATCGCTCATCAGAATGCGGTGGAAATGCGATTTTCATTGAAAGGCACCGAATGCACTGGACTGTACAATCGTGGTCTGCGGGACATCCCGGGTCATTACGTTTTTCCGCTCGAGACCCATCCCTTTTAATGCTCGTAAAATTACAAGGATCCCTGAGGGAACTGGCTGTTAAATCATGTTACTTTTGCCTACAAAAAAAAAGAAGACGGATTGTATTTTTGTTTATGCTGAGTTTTTAAATTTGGAATGAGGACATGGCTGACATGGCGGGAGACGTGTATTCCGTTAAATGTAAGTAGATTTATTAAAGGATCTTCTCCTTTGTTCAATATTTACAACATAATTATAAAGCGTATTTTGTCATTTATATTGTGAGTACATTATGATTCTTCCTTGCTTCCTTTTATTACATATAAACATACATCATTAAAGCTAAAAGACGTCCACAATTGGACATAGACCTCTTTAAACGTCGCCACATCGACCCGGAGACATTTGTGACAAGACATGATAAACTATGTCATGTCTTACAATTTGTCTTAAATGCTAGCACGGGTCAAACATGTGACATATTTTAAAGGCGCGACATGCCTTTCTTGTTGCTGCCCGGCGAGCACGGCCTACTGTAACATGCCTTGAGTCACACATTTCATCGCAGTTTGGACGATAAGGCCATTTTGTCTTAAATTCTAGCATCGGTGGCGTGCGATATTTCCTTGACTTGTGGCATAACTTATTGACGTTTATTTTTTTTCTTTTTCGGAAATTTTCTAATTTTATTGCAGTTTCGGGTTAACCTTCACCATAAAAACCATTTAGGTTCTGAGAAGCATAGACCTACTACGCCATATTTCCAAATTATGGGCCTCCGAATTTCATTTTGTTTTGCATAAAACGCTCTATATTTCCAAAATGGTATTTCCAAACTGTGATAAAAAGTGTGACTTAAGCCATGTCACAGTACGCCGTGCTCGCCGGGCAGCCCAGGGCTTCTCGCATCCACCTTCATGGGACTAAAACATTGAAGTGATATGGGTTACATCGCTGCCTAACCTTTCAGGAAAAACAAGCGTGTTATTATACTAGAATATCTAGCGTACTGTACCTACAACTAAACGAGAATTTATACATCCAACAAATATATGTTTCTACAACAAACTTCTGTGGTTATATACAAATATTAGTTTGATCCCGAGATCCTTAGCACAGTAGAACACATCGAATCGAATTGTATTATCGAATTGCTTACAATTTTATTATTTTATTTTATCAATTTTTATAACTCTCTGACAATTTGTTACATTTTTATGACATTTTTGCTGACATGTTTATCATAATATGACAGTTTTGCTGACAATAATTTTTTTCTGGATTTAATTTTAATGATTTTAGTATTTTTGTTTTTCTATTCTAATGCTAATGAATGACATTTTATTTGAATTTCGAATGGATCAATTATGTATGTATTGGTTGTAGGTGTTGTGTGTGTTATGGTGTCTGAAAATAAATGTATTATTATTTTTATTATAACTACACATTTTTTTTAACTGTAAGCTCGCATTTCTTAATTTGCGTGTGTATGACCAGAGGCTCTAGAGAAGTGACATTCGACCAAAAAAAGCATCGTCATAGCGATTGGAAAAATGTGTGGGAATGTCAAACGCTATCGTAATGTGACGTGATCAATCCCTTACATTTAAGCGTGTCGACCATTGTCATCGGTGACATATAATGATACTGGCTTAGAGCCTAACCCTCAGTTTCCCACCTTAAAATTATCGGAGAATTAATGTGACAAATTGTCAAGCACGTGTTATCTGCTGTGATTGGTTGAATGAATTTTCAACAGCCAATCACAGAAGATAACGCGTGTTTGACAATTTGTCACATTAATTCTCCGATAATTTTAAGGTGGGAAACTGAGGGTTAGACAGAGGGTCTTCTGACAGAGGGGGTTCTAAGCCAGTATACGAGGTTAAATTGACAATATTGTATGACAAACTATCAATTTAACTTTGTGTTCGCAACTTACTCTGGGTTAAGTTTTTCGTGCAAGTGGTCCATCAACATCATCATCATCGTGAGCATTTTAATGTTCCCACTGCTGGGACACAGGCCTTCTCTCTGTGAGAGAGGGAATGGGCTTTAATCCACCACGCGGACCCAGTGCGGGTTGGTGGATGTCACATGTCTTCGAATTTTTGGTTCTAGGACATGCCGGTTTCCTCAAGATGTTTTATTCACCGTTTTAGACTAGTGTTGATGAAATAATTTACACAAAGTAACGTGCCTGCCTGGGATCTGGGTTCGGCCCAAGTGTGCTTGTAAGAATTGTAGCAGGTAACGTTCTGTAGTTTCTGCCTAATATCATTAGCGTGAATTTATGTAAGTGTTTATTGTATAATTTTCTATTAAGATTATACTGGTTTCTGCCAGCGAATTTGCCCGCGTGAAAAAGTGTTTTCTTATCCCTAGGGAGCATTCCACCGGGATAAAAAGTAGCATACGTGTTATTCCAGACTATATATAATCTATGTCTGTGTCAAATTTCATCCAGATCCTTTCAGTCGTTCTAGCGTGATTGAGCTACAATCTTACATCCACACACACATCCATCCAAACTGCCACATTTACAATATTTTGCCAACATTTGTAGAGACAAAAAAATATAATTATTATTTTACAACAATTTCTCGGGTTAACTATCAAATAGACGTCATCAACACACGACATCTGCCTAGCTTTAGTTTTAGTTTAATTTGCCAGTTCCAACAGTGTTGGGATCGACTTTGAGTGTACGAGTAACCTAATCCACAGTAAAAATATACAAACAGTATGGAAACTACCTACAAACGCTTGAAACGGCACTCTTACACAAACATACGCACCGACGAGACTGTTTAGGCACTTCCGCAGTGCTGTCAGTAGTGCGAACCGCTTAGGGGTCTCATCGATGCGCATGTTTGAGTGACTGTGCCGTTTCGAGCGTTTGTAGGTAGTTTCTATACCCTTTTTTATATAAATTTCGCGAGCGGACACAGTGAGTTTCGTGTGTCGGGAACAAAATCGAGTTGTGACAGTGTTAGCGGTACTGAGTGCAAAAAACGAACAAGAAAGAGGGTAAACCGATTTGTCTCCTCATAAACACCCACCCGCAATAACTTCAGTTTATCCGTGATCATGATGCTTGCAACAGAACCGAAATATTGGAAACTCGCTACAAACAGTCATCATATCATCATCATCATATCAGCCGCAAGACGTCCACTGCTGGACATAGGCCTCCCCCAAGCGTCGCCACATTGACCGGTCCCGTGCGTCCCGCATCCAGCGGATCCCTGCAATCTTCACCAGGTCATCGGTCCACCTGGTGGGAGGCCTTCCAACGCAACGTCTTCCGGTTCGCGGTCGCCACTCCAGAACCTTTCTGCCCCATCGACCATCCGTTCTGCGAGCAATGTGCCCTGCCCACTGCCACTTAAGTTTGGCAATTCTTCGGGCTATGTCGGTAACCATGGTTCTCTTGCGGATCTCTACATTTCTGATTCGATCACGTAAGGAAACTCCGAGCATAGCCCTCTCCATTGCCCTTTGGGTGACTGTAAGCTTTCTGATGAGGCCCATTGTGAGCGACCACGTCTCAGAGCTATAGGTCATAACTGGCAACACACACTGGTCATAGACTTTCGTCTTGAGACACTGTGGTAAGTTGGACGTGAAGATACCGCGCAACTTCCCGAACGCTGCCCAGCCGAGTCGGATTCGACAGTTGACCTCTTTCTCGAAGTTGGCCCTACCCAACTGGATCGTTTGTCCCAGTAGATCGTTTGTCCCAGTGGTAGACAAAGTCATCCACAACTTCGAGTGTAGAGTCTCCGACCCTGATAGGAGTGGGTGTGACATGGGCATTCAACATCACCTTGGTTTTGTCCATGTTCATCCTAAGACCCACTCTTTCGGAAGCTCTACTGAGGTCATCGAGCATTGTATTGAGGTCCTCCATATTCTCAGCCATGACCACTATATCGTCGGCAAACCGAAGGTGAGTGATGTACTCGCCATTGACGTTGATGCCTAGCCCTCTCCAGTCCAGAACCTTGAAGACATCCTCCAGTGCAGCGGTGAACAGTTTCGGAGATATCTCATCTCCCTGCCTCACACCTCGCTGCAGAAAGATAGGTTCCGATGTCTGATCCTGAAGTCGAACTGACATGGTGGCGTTTTTGTACAAAAACTTCAACACCTCGATGTACCGGTAGTCAATTTCGCACCGTTGGAGAGACTGCAGCACAGCCCAAGTCTCGACCGAATCAAAGGCTTTCTCGTAGTCCACAAACGCTAAGCAGAGAGGCAGGTTGTACTCTTCGGTCTTCTGTATAACCTGCCGCTGCGTATTTATGTAGTCTACGGTGTTAAAGCCTTTACGGAAACCGGCTTGTTCAGGAGGCTGAAAATCGTCAAACCTGCGCGCGAGACGATTCGTGATGACTCTTGAAAACAGCTTGTAGACATGGCTAAGAAGTGAGATGGGCCTATAGTTCTTTAGTAGGGCATTGTCGCCCTTCTTGAAGAAGAGTACCACCACACCCCTGCAACATGCCTGTGGCGTTTTGCCCTCGAGTATGACGGAATCAAACAGCTTCTGAAGGGCCTTAAGGACCGGTTTTCCACCCGCCTTGAGGAGTTCGGCTGTTATTCCGTCTTCACCCGGCGCCTTGTTGTTTTTAAGCTGTTTAAAAGCCATCCTAATCTCATACAGGCTGATGTCCGGAATGTCTTCGGTATAGTGCCGGGTCAATCTAGCTCTAGGGTCTTTTGCTAGATTCGCGACGGGTTTACTGGTTGACATGTACAACTGCCCATAGAATCTCTCGATCATCAGTTTCGTGAGCTGGCTCTGCCCAATAGTCAGATCTCTTGCAAATACCTTGGAACCCTTATTCCGCTCAATCGCATCTTCAATACGCTCTGTATTAAAGCGGCGAAGATCGCTTTTCAAGGACGTTGAGATCCGTCTATTGAGCCGCCGGTATTTCAACGCATCGTCTGAAGACTGCAGGATCATCTCACGCCTCTCCTTCATGAGCTTGCGAGTAGGATCAGAGAGCTTTTTGTTTATATCTGTACGGTGGGTCTTGAAAAACTTAGACCCAACCGTATGGACAGCTTCCACGAACCCATCGCTGTATTCGTCCACGGAGCTCCCTAGGCACTCGAAACGATTCTGTAGTTCGAGCTGAAAGCTCTTGGGGTTTTGGATCTGGATCTGTGCTGGACGGAGCGTAGACTTCATCAGTCGAGACCTTTCAAGCTTGATATTAATGTTCAATGTGCATCTCACCATGCGGTGATCGCTCCCGGTTTTCACCGAATTGATCACAGAGACATCATTGAACATTTGCTTCTTGGTTGACATGATAAAGTCGATCTCGTTTTTAGTTGCACCATCGGGGCTTTGCCAGGTCCACTTCCTGTGCTCACGCTTTCTGAAGAAGAAGTTCATCATATAGAGGCCCTCCTTTCTCCATAAAGCTGGCCAGTAGGTGACCCCGATGGTTCCGATGTTCAACTCCAAATTGGCCCACTTGCAGCTCATCCTCGTCTCGTTTGCCCAGTTTCGCGTTGAAGTCCCCCATGACAACGGTGAAGTGAGTTTTGAAACCATGCATGGCTCTAGAAATATCCTCATACATGGTCTCTATTTATTTATTTATTTATTTATTTATTATATACTTTATTGCACACCAAGATAAAAACATAACACACGGAAACCTTAAAATAACAACAAACATACAACAGGCGGCCTTATCGCGTTCTGCGATCTCTTCCAGGCAACCCAGAATGGAGAGAGATAGCCAGGACACGACATGGGGTTGCACTTGGTGCAGTTTTAAAATTAAATAAGTTACAAACATAGGAAGCACTAAATATAAAATACTAAAATAGATACATAAATACATACATACATTTATACAGGCAAGAAAACAATATAGCTCCAACAAGAACAAGATCACAGTGACAGGTAGTGCTCCTTTACCAGTCTTTTAAAGATCGGTAGTGATTGCGCGCGTTTTATTGTCACAGGCAATGCATTCCATAGACGAGCGGCCTGGACAGTAAAAGATTTGTCTAGGAAGATAGTGGAATGCATTGGCATTTTAAGTTTCATGTTATCCGATGACCTAAGAACTCTCGTGTGTGAGTCACATAAAAACTGAAATCGGTTTTTGAGGTAAAGAGGGGTAGACGGGAAAAATAGTATATTATACAGGAGGGATAGAATATGAGCATTCCGGCGAAGGCGAATTGGCAACCACTTGAGTTTTTGGCGGAATTCAGAAACATGGTCATATTTGCGCAAACCGAATATGAACCTTATACAAACATTTTGAAGTCGCTCAAGTTTATCAAGTTGTACTTCAGTGAGGTCAAGATAGCTGGCATCAGCATAATCAAGGATGGGTAGAAGAAGAGATTGTGCAAGCGCAATTCTGGTAGCAGTCGGCAGAAAATTACGCAGTCTTCTCAGAGATCCAGGTCTCTACCTCGTCGTCGGGGTGTGCCGAGGTCGGGGCGTAGACCTATATAACCTTCAGCGAATATCTCGAGGATATTCTGAGTATAAGGTACGCCACCCTGGTCGACACACTCTCGACCTTCACCACGTTGTTCACAAGGGACTTGTGGACGATAAACCCAACACCACCCTGGGACTGCCGGTCACCCTCTCGGAAACAGTAACCCTATAATACTCCACCGCAACCTGCTCAATTCTTCCTCGAGTTCGGCTATCTTCTCGTCGGTCCGGAGTGTTCGCGTGTTATACGTTGCCAGGTCCAGTCGTCGGTGTTTATTAGGGTAGCCGGGTCCATTCCGGGGATTCTTCACACCCCTTGCAGCGCCATCGCCTCAACCGCTACCGTAGTCGAGGGTAGACGGGCTGACGGGCACTCGGGGCCGTTTTTTCTTTGTGCTTTTCATTTTGGTTTGGGGGGGTCTGCCTTAATCGCCACGCTTGGCAGGCGGGTTGGCGATCGCAGTTTGTTGTTGAAGTGTACAGAGAACGCTGCTGCCCATTCTCTGGTGTATCCCTTAGTCGCCTTTTACGACATCCATGGGAAGATATGGGATGGTGAGATTCTTTACGTCCGACACCATACGGAACTATATAAATACATATATATACTATAAATACACAAACAGTAAACATGGTAAATATCCCACTTTTAATTTTAATGTTAGTTTCCATACTGTTTGTATATTTATTCTGTGCCTAATCTCAAACAGACGTCTGGAAATTACCATATAGTTGAATTTTACTTGAACGTCATAATATGACAAACTGGTCCTTGGGGTGATCTTTAAGTCAAGAGTGAATAGGTTTCTTCTAGGCAAGCGTGTTACATCGTCGACCACATCATCGCTTGCCATCAGGTGAGATAGTGGTCAAGCGCAAGCCTATCAAAAATAAAAAAATATAAATTTACGAGTACCTATGCTTTTTTTGAATTCTGAACGATGAAGATGAAGGAAAAGGAGAATGTAAGGATGCAGCAGGTGACGTTCTGTAGTTTCTGCCACACCAATGGAAAAAATGGCGTGAGTTTATGTATGTATGTTTTACACATTTTTGCATCTAGAACTCGTTGAGCCATATTAAGTATCCATTCCACTGTTGTATAAAACTTTGCACATAATACTCGTAAACGTTAGAACATTAAACACCAAAAAAGTTATAACACACACCCATTTTTTCTATCCAAGCCATAAGGCAATGAGAACACACTAGAAAAAGTGACATCGAAAGTACTAAGGCGTCTGGCAATTCAGAGGTCATGGCTCCCAAACTATCGCTGTTAAAATGAACTTGGTATAACCATAAACTTGGTGACTAAATACCATTATTGTGGTTGATATTGCATTTTGCACGTACCTTTTTTATGAAAAAGAGAAGCACGTTTAGTTTTTATTTTTATAATAAATAAAATTATCTGAAAGTAATACAGAATTTAATGTAATAATTAATTTAATGTTCATTTCTCAATATTGAATCTGACTACGTTTGGAGCATAATTTTTATTAATCATTAATTATCGCTCATATTACTTCAAATACACTCACCACACCCACACACATACACACACACACAACACATACACAAACACACAGCACATACACACACGTGAAATGGCATACAAATAGGATTATGTTATTATGGAAGGCTACTAGGGTACCACTATTTAAAAAAAAGAAGGGTATAAACTGTTATTCGAGACACAAGCTGCCGCCTAGTTCGGATGCAGAAAATCCTATGTGTGCAAATTCCTAGCCGTACATTCTCATTTTTGTTGAATAAATATGATTTGATTTGATAATTTTCGCGTTAGCTCGCCTGATATTAAGCGTTGATGTTGTAGGCGGTGTAGCCCGCTTGATTAGAAGTAATCTATTCACTCTTGACTTAAACACCCCTAGGTAATACCTACCTACAGCACGCAGTAGTTAGAGTGGCTATGGTACGTTACAATATCAATAAAAACAACTACAATAAAAACCCGATGAGAGTTTTTCGTCTCCAAATTCTCTGAAGCCTTAAGTTACAGTGAATCAAGAATCGACTTGTAATAGGGGCCATCAAGTGTCCATAAAACAATGATAAGTGTACAACAGCTTAATTTTACAACTAAACATTTAGAAATCAACGCCCTCGTATCTACGAAAATTACGACCTTCCATACAAACTTTTATCCTCTACTTAACCCCTTTATGGGTTGAATTTTAAATAACCTTTCCAAATACTCACCTTCGTTAAACATGGAAACACTGTTTACTAAATTGGTTTGGGCAGTCTGACAGCGAACAGATCCTAACTCAATCTCAAGGCCGCACACAATCCCAAAGTGAACTCATTTTGTTTTATGGATTCAAATCTTACTTCATTTAAATTGATGAACGAAATAAACACGACTGTTTTATCATATCACTTTTCTCAAAAATGGTATGTAATGTTGCCGTAACATCTCTAAAAAGTATCCAGAAAGTGAACTTTACCGGAGACTTATTCACAACTGTCCAGTAAGTAAGTATGTAATTTACTTACTGGACAGTTGGTCATCCTCTTTAGATCTCCTTAGAAAAAAAAACATGGTACCAGACACAGATTAGTGTTTAGCCATTATAACATGGTTATAGGGGGGAGGCTCCAAATATATATTTATCTCTCTTTTTGGTTTGACATTTTATGAGATAGATATATTTTTGGAGCCATCCATTTTATACTCTGTGACACTTACCGCGACGCAGAAAAAGTGCGCACATTGCGTTTTGTACTTAGTAATGTTGTAGAAGTATGTTTGTATTTAGTAATTTAAGTTTATAAATAATGTTGGATTAAAACTTTCCATTCTAATATTAACATGGAGTTTCAAAAACTTTTATTTTTTTACTAGTACATTCATGTCATGTAAAAATAGAACAATGTTCAAAACTAAACGCAAACTTTTTAGTAAAAAAAAAACAATTTTATCGTCTGGCGGGATTTCAATTGTGTTTTAATTTACCGCGTGAACATAGATAATCCCAAAAAATTTGTCAAGCGAATCTGATTCGGCAATAGATGGCAATCCTCCTGATTTTAAAGCTGAGGCCGAATTAGCAAAACAAATATAAATGCCCCCGGTAAATCGATCACAATATCTATCAGTAATTGCCCTAATATGAATGTAACCTTCAATCTTAATTAAACAAATTTGTTGTTAAACTTTCTTACATTTTTGAGAAAAGCATTATACAAGCCTCAACCAGTAAGAAAGCCATCCTGGCCTCGTATATAACCGGACCTCACCTGTGGTTCGGTCCGGTTAACTCATACTTGGCCAGGAAAGCTTACTTACTGGATTCTGCAGAAATGTACTATAAACTCGTTCCATTTTCAACTGAACTTACGAACAATGGCGCATAAAATAAATCGATCAACAAAAAAGAAATATAGTCTGATTCGAACTGCACTGTATCGGTAATTTACCGAGAGCGAATCACTTTCCGGCCAGCTATTTATATCCGAAAGAAAAAGTAAAACATCCCTATGGGAAATTAAAAATAAACTGCACGGGCAAGTTGAGAGTTCTGCCTTTTTATTTCATTTTTATCACAGCGAGCTGTTTATGGTTCACGTTTCGAAGAATTCCGGAAATGTTTGCGATACTTTCGTAAGTTAAAAGTGTATTTTGTTTCAAATTGTGAGACTGGCAAGCTTTTGTCGGATTGTCAATTGTTTTCAATAATGGAATCGCACTAATATTATAAAGGCGACAGTTTGTGATTGTGTTTGTTACTTCTTCACGCCAGAACGGCTGAACGAATCTGGATGAAATTTGGCACAGAGATAGATAATAGTCAGAAATAGCACAGAGGATAATTTTTATCCTGAGAATAATTACCCTCGGGATGATTTTTGACGTTCACGCGGGCGAAGCCGCTGGGAGAACCTAGTTATCAAAAAAATGTCTCAAGGCTCTGAAGTCTAGAGCTCTTTGACATTCTTCTGCTTCTCTAGACACTTGTCTAGAGTCTAAACAAGTGCCAACAACATTTTTTTTTAAACTGGGTTTTGAAAGTCTAATGAGTCGAAGCTCTATGTAGAATACTGATATTCTGCTGTATCTGTTCAGATTAGAATGCGACCCCAACATAGTTGGAAAACCGGCCAAGTGCGAGTCTGATTCGTCTGTAGAGGGTTCCGTATAAACAGCTACAATCATCAAAATAAATAGGTAACTTTACTAACTTTCATAAACAATGAAAGCACCGAACATTGCTCTAACGAAGGGACAAAATTAACTTTGCCGTTCGAAAAGTGTTGTACCCATACATCAATATACATTTTTTTTATTTTTTTTCCATTTTATATGTTGGTCGACTATTACTCGTAAACCTGTAAAGCCTACTTAGCTGTGATAGTTTTCCTTTTAACTGCCGTGATTTTTTTCACATATCCAAAAGAAGTCATTTAGCTGGCAGGAGGGGGGAGGGATACTTGACTCTAACAAAAATTTGCCATTTAAAGCTAAATTTTACGCAAATGGAAACGCAAACGCAAACGGATCCCGTAATATTTTTAAATGGCCTATCCAACCAACGATACCCCACACCTTGGGATAAACGAAAAAAAAAACATCCCCACTTTACGTGTACCTTAAAAAAAATGATTTTCTTGGTTTTATTTTATCAATTTATCGGCTTGAATAATATATCTATTCATGCCAAATTATAGCTTTTTAGTACTAAGAGTCTCTAAGTTAATTTGCAGACGGACGGACAGACGGACATCGCAAAACTATAAGGGTTCCTTGTTGACTACGGCACCCTAAAAAGCTAGGTAAATGACGATCCATATTATATATTCATGTTTTAGAAATCCCAATAATACCCAAGATACCCAATGTTTTATTTTATAGACTTTGTGAGTGCGGTACCCTGTGCAGAATATGACACATTCTCCAAGAGCCCACAAATTTGCACTTTGGAGGACCTAACGAACGCCACTGACACTACATTTAACGAAGCCATTTACTTGCCCCAAAATTTTCCAAGAATTTGCCATCGAATGAAAAGAAGAAGGCAAATCTAGGATGTTGAACGTAAAAGTCAGTCGCTCTGCCTAAAAACCAACGAGAGCGTCAAATTATCCATTAACCGAAACAAAAAATGAAAGGTAAATTCCTGACTAGATTAACCCAAATACGGCATGGAAAAGAAGAAGGCAAATCTAGAATCTTGAACGTAAAAGTCAGTTGCTCTGCCTATAAACCAACGAGAGCGTCAAATTATCCATTAACCGAAACAAAAAATTAAAGGTAAATTCCTGACTAGATTAACCCAAATACGGCATGGAAAAGAAGAAGGCAAATCTAGAATCTTGAACGTAAAAGTCAGATGCTCTGCCTATAAACCAACGAGAGCGTCAAATTATCCATTAACCGAAACAAAAAATGTAAGGTAAATTCCTCCCAAATACAGTATGGAAAAGAAGAAGGAAAATCTAGAATGTTGAACGCAAAAGTAAGTTGCTCTGCCTATAAACCAACGAGAGCATCAAATTATCCATAAACCAAAACAAAAAATGAAAGGTAAATTCCTTACTAGATTAACCCAAATACGGCCATTCTGATCATAATAACATAATTTCCCTGATGTTGACCACCATTATCATTATTGCAATATTATGCAAGGCTATAATATTATTATTATCTCCATAATGTTGCCACCTAATGTTATCGTTGGCAAATTATTATTATAGTAATGGTTGAAGGTTTTCGGGACTGTTTTGCATGAACATTTGTGGCTTTCAACTATGTATTTGTGCCATTTGAGTTATGGTGTACAAACACATATTATTAAACTAGCTTTGCCAGCAATGAGAATCACCCATGAATAAATTAACAATTATCCTACGGGGACGTAGGTATAAATACCTATCAATCTGCCTAGCCTTTTCCCAACCATATTGGGGTCGGCTTCAAGTCTAACCGAATTCAGCTGAGTACCATTGTTTTACATGGAGCGACTGCGTATCTGACCTCCACAACCCAGTAACTGGGTAACACGGCATCCCCTGGGCAGGACTGGTGTCAGATCTCAAGCTTCTGACTACCCATAACGACTGTCAAAGATCTTCAAATGACAGCCGGGACCAACGGCTTAAAGTGCTTTCCGAGGAACGGAGGAAACTCGGTATGTCGAAATGGTCACCCATCCACGGACCGACCTCGTCAAGCGTTGCTTAACCTTGATGATCGACTAGTGCGGCTGTTATTATTTAGCCACGAGCTCCTCTAATAAAAGTAGGGTCTTCATTTGAGTCTGAAATCAACATCGATCCTATAATAAAAAGACATTTCACTAGTTTCAGAAAATGTATAATTCAATTAATGACAATATTTGGATTAAACTTAGCGGCCTTCCTGACGGCTCAACGCGATTCGATTTATACGTTCAGGTTCAGAATGTCCAATTCCCAAAATGTCCAATGGTTTTTAAAATGTCCAATGCCCGATATATCCAATTATTACATGGACGCACTAGATGAAATAGCAAGTACGTTCACATGGAAGCAACGCCAAGCAATTTTATTAGAAAATACCATATCGCCTATCGACGCATTTTAAATTGCCTTGCGCCATCAGGAAAGTTCTTTACATATAATAAAAATATCTGTTTTAACAACTCGTAAAAATTTTGCAAAGCAGACCGGGTTGAAAGTTGTTTTATAAAATTTGATTACGTAAATGATGTTTAATTATAAGTTAGACCCAGTTAACAGACTTTCAGTTACATCATCTCTGCGATTCATAAATAGAATAAACTCATTTACGAATTGACCTGAATAAAATAAGTTTCACTTTTCACCAGTTTTCAGACGAGTTTCTCATCACCTACACATGTTTAATTATAAGTTCGACCCAGCCAGGCGATCACGGCCTCTGTGATAGGCTTGAGTCACGTATTTTGTCACGGTTTTTGCTCCCAAACTGTGATAAAAATGTGTGACTAAAACCTGTCACAGTAGGCCATGCTCGCACGTCTGGTGTCAGATTTTCAGTAACAACATTTCCGAGTTACAAAAATAATGTATAGCTTCTGCCAGCCCGCGTGAAATGTTAAAAGTTAGTTGCAAGAGAAATTATACCGTGATGAAAAGTAGCCTATGTGCTATTCCAGACTATAATATATCTCGGTGCCAAATTTCGTTCATCCGTTCTGGCGTGGTTAAGTAACAAACATCCATCCATTCAAACTTTCGCATACATAATATTAGTAGGAGTAAGTAGGTCTGTTCTGTCTGTAGGTTTGGTCAGAACACTGGTTTTCTCGAATTTCCTCTATGGAGTTGAGATTTGGACGATCTGAGCAAGAGAAAGACAGAGGATAGACGCATTCGAAATGAGGTGCTGGAGGCGGATGCTCCGAACACCATGGACAGCCAAACGCACAAATGTGTCTGTCCTTTCACAACTCAATATCAAGACCCGATTGTCTACAGTTTGCTTACAGCGTATTTTGACTTACTTTGGCCACATATTGCGAAGAGGAGATAGCAGCCTTGAAAAGCTAGTCCTTGTTGGCAATACCGAAGGAAAGAGAGCACGAGGCCGGTCGTCAACACGATGCAGATGGTCTGACTAAGTGAAAGAAACTACGTCCTCAAGCAAATTCCAATAGGTGGTGATGTCAACTTTGAACCGTAGTCGATGGAGGCAGATTGTCTGCTTAAAGAGGTCCAGTGATCACGATCCTCAGTAATGAGGGACCGACTGAAGAAGAAGAAGAGGAGTAAGTCTAGGGTCGGGACCCCGGCTTCACACGGGATAAATTATATACAACAACCTTTCTCGTTTATCGCTATTTCTATGAGAGCATACCTTATCAAAGTCCGTTGCGTAGTAAGAAAAAAAAATCTTCTGCTAAAGTTACTGGAGAAACTGATGATATAAGTTTTTAAACTGTCATGGTCACTAACACTAATATTAACATTATAAGCGGGATATTTACCATGTTTACTGTTTGTAGCGAGTTTCCGATATTTCGGTGCTGTTGCAAGCACCATGATCACGGATAAACTGAAGTCATTGCGGGTGGGTGTTTATGAGGAGACAAAACGGTCTACCCTCTTTCTTGTTCGTTTTTTGCACTCGGTACCGCTACCATTGTCACTCACAACTCGATTCTGTTCCCAACACACGAAACTCACTGTGTCCGCTCGCGAACTTTTTACGGCACTTTTTCGGGGTTTACACAGCTGCACCACTTGACTGGATTCCAAGCTCTCGACAGTTGAAACCCATCCTCCCAGCACGAGTTGATCATATAAAATAAAACAAAGGCTATAATATCTATATAAAAAAATGCTAGTGCCCATCATTTCGGAAAACCATCACCAGTTTTTGATCAAAAGGATTTATAATATCATTAACATCCTTGATCCAATAACTGATGATTTAGACCTGCATTTATCATTTACTCACACGTTTACATCTAATAGTTTAATGCCACCCGGATATACAAAAAGCATTCGTTTCGAAAACTATCGTTAATAAGCGTTAAAAACCGATACCGTTTACCGTAAAATACCGATATATTAACGATAATAGACGTATAATTTCCAGCTAATTACACGTTTCGGTATTAAGGTCACTTATTGGAAACTTGTTAGCGTGTATATAGTGTGGTTTATTGCCTGTATCACAAAAAAATGGGTACAGAAGGTCGGCTACATACACACTCAGTGGAAAGAGTACACATATTTAAATACGAGTAATCTAATAAAGATCCAGCCGTTCGAACATTTGCTTATACTTGTTCACCATACATGAAACACGGCACTTTGTATGTCTCCCGAAGATAGCCGACCGCGTGGCGAGTTCGCTTCGTTCTAGAATGACCCATATTTAACCAAATTTTGGCGTCAGAATAACATGCGGTGTTCCTTAGTATAAATCAATGGTACTACGTACACTAAATACAATAGATTAGCCTGGCTTATGCCATACTTCGATGTAACGAAATTAAAAACCTGTGTCTTGGTCCCATCAGAAGTCTAGAGATCTTCTTATCTCTCTCACACTTTTCTGACCGTATCCACTGAATACCTGGACTAGCTGTCCCCCGCGGCTTCGCTCCCGTTAACTAGCTATCTACCTACCTATCTACCTGGTAGGGTAGGCAGGGACTTACCTACCATACCTACCCACCCACCTACCCACCAACCTTGCCACTACCAAATAACTAATTTATTAGGCAATATTTTGTTACTTTGGGTTACATTATTGCAATTTTTATAAGCATCTCTATTTTTTTTGAAAATAATCTATAGTTTATGTTTCTCGGGAATAATGTAGCTTTCCATAGGTGAAAGAATTTTTTAAATCGGTGCAGTAGTTTCGGAGCCTATTCGGTACAAACAAACAAAAAATCTTTCCTCTTTATAATATTGGTATTGTATTGACAGAGAGAGTTCACTCCGATCTTTGTGTCTTTGGCTAAATACAACGTACGCACACATACACAAATTTCACGTACAGCGAGTGCAAGTGCACTCGCGATTGGTATTTGTTTGATATCGCCGTACGTACGCGTCTGTAAGTGTATATGCCTGATTTCCCTCGTTTTATGGAACCGACCTTCTGTACTGTCTGTTTTATGTCGATACCTTGTATTTAAGCCTGTTAAAAGTTTATGCTCGCATTAGTAGATTAATATCGTATGAGAATACTTTATGCATTGGGAAAAGTGTTTATAAAAATCCTGCCAAGTGCGTGTCGGACTTCGCACATTTAGGGTTCCGTTACAAATGTAGAATATACAATTAGGACTATTTCAAAGAAAAATCTAGTATAATTATCTACTCAACTGGCTCTAAACAAGGGTACACCACAATATGAGGAAAGCTATTTTTTTCTTTTCTGGCGGCCTTTATCTGTATAGGAGCCCCCCTTTAAACATTTATACATATGTTGTGATAATTTGTATTGGGTTTGGGTCAACAAGATGTTATACTTATACTGTGAGAATTTGAAGACAGTATCTCCAACCATTTCGTTTGGTTATAAAACCTGTGTGACAGACGACGTACAGACGGACACGTGAGTGATAGCAATAGGGCTCTGTTTGGACCTTATAGGTACGGAACCCTAAAAACGATTAATCCTTTTGTAAAGGCTCATTAATAAAAGTTGTGATAATGATAAATGATTTTATTTCTGTAAGTTGGTTTTTACAAACACTTTTACATGTCGATCATATTTTTTTAAATTAGATGAGGTCGGCGTTTCCTATCTGACTACTCTGAGAAGAAAAGCCGAAACAAACTCAGAGGTCACAGTCTCTTTTAAAGTCCAGACAAAATCTTGGTTAGATCATGTGAAAACCATGTAGACTGATGTCTGAAATGGTATTTTGAGGAAAGAACCAGCCAGATTGAGTGGACCTGTCCAGTCAGTGCACGCATTTGTCATTAACCGAGCAGCTCAACTCAGAATTTAAGGAGCTCAACGATTCGACTAACAATACCAAAGAAAGGACATTCGGGTAGGCCGCATAAACTACTCAAACTGCCAGACTATGATTAAAAGCAAAGAAAAACTAAAAAAAAAAAGAGGGTGATCCACATAGTCTTCACATTCACAATAATTAAAATAAAATAATATAATACTTTAAAAAGTAAATATTCTTGTCATTGCAAGAAAATCAAAAAAATATATATAATAATAATAACAAAATTCACGGTGCAAAATATAATAAAAAAAAAACAAAATTAATTCTAAACAATTGGAGCAGCTCAATCCCTGTACTTTACTTAAGCCTAAGTATCCAGCACTTGGTAACCATAAATATTAACTTTTGCCAGAGTGAACGGCAACGGTTACGCTGTGGCAACGTAGAACTTTAAATGATGATATTTTATTTACCGACTTCATAAAAAAGGAGGCAATCAGTTCGACACGAATGTATGTAGTATTGTTGGAACTGGACAACATTTGCATATGTTATGTGGGCTTCTAAACACGTGTGCCAAATTTCTAAGTGTATGTATGTTTGTTTGTTTGTATGTATGTTTGTCCAAGGATTTCACTGAAACTACTTTTTGGATCGTGATCATTCTTTTTGTGTTGGATTGATTATCTCACAACTTAGGAAATACAGCAAGTTTCATCAAAATCGGTCCAGCAGTTTTCAAGATATCCGAGCATACAACCGAACTTCTTAGCGACAAACAGCACGAATGTGTAAATTGTTGTCAATCCAATAAAGGTATCTTACTATAGATTTTGCCCATTTTTAGTGATGGTGTACTAAAATTAAAAAGAAATAAATAAAAACTTTTTCACAAATAATAAACCGACATCATAACTGCACTTTTTAGTGTTTTGCTTTTGAAGTCGGTTTATTTTTATTTTACTACGCTACTCTTTTCATTATTTTTTTCGTATTCATCATTTATTCGGGTTTGACCACTATCTCATCTGATAGTAAGCGATGCTGTAATAGAAGACAGAACGCTTGCCTAGTAGTAACCTATTCTCTCTTGTCTGTTCAACATCCCCTTATTATCATTATTCTCCGCCGTACGTACAATGAATTTATTCTCAAAACGATTTATTATGTAGGCTAACAGCAGAACATCCACTACAGAAAAAAAAAGAACGATACACTCAAAAACCTAGCCACAAACAAAAAAACGTATGTAAAATAGCCGTCAGCTATGTTGCCACAAAGAAACCACCGACCACGGACACAGTTGGAAAAACGTACAACAAAAGGGTTTTTTTAAAACATCACATACATAACTTATAATGGAAACATTATGAGTACATTTAATGTGAGGCGTTGAAATGAAAAAAATGGAACGGGCTGTATATTACGTTCTGAATTTAAAAATATAAGTTGAAAAACTAAAAGGTTACTTGGTTGAAAAAGGGTTAGAGAGTTATTTGATAGCTTCATCCATATCCGTCCATATATACTAATATTATAAACACGAAAGTAACTAGTTCAGTCTAGTTTTTTATTAGTGTTTTGCTTATCTCGTGTCTCCTTTCCGGGTCACAAATAAATATTTTGCTTTCTTTCTGTCTCTGTTACCTTTGCACGCTTAAATATATAAGCCGATTTAGATGAAATTTGGTATGGACATAGATTGAAACCCTAGAAAAGACATAGGACAGTTTTTATCAGGTGGTGAAAAGGGGTAGAAGAGAGAGTTTGTATGGTGAAAAAAATGCGGCCCAAAACCTACAATATTATTGTCCGATATAAAACAAATTGGCTATTCGAGGGAAGTACTAAGTAATGTTTCGCAGGTGAAGTCGCGGGCCAGAACAAGTAATTAATAAATTTAACCGTCGACTTTGTCTTTAAAATTTTATCCCCAAGCTAAAAATGCTTTGCTATGCCATATTTTATCAAATGTCTGGCTCTCCAGCCAAACTCAAACTACAAGCACATATTTCAATTAAACTGCAGGCTTTTTAGAACTATCAAAGATTTTGTCAGTCAGAAAAATTAAGCTAATTGCTCTTTCTAAATCGCAGATATATTTAAATAAGTACTGACAACAAACTACATGGACACATTTCTTACAAAATATTGGTTTCATAGTTCATGTTGAAATTAGTTGAGAGATATCTAGAAAGATGTGCACTTTAAAAGCACCGGGAGAAAAAAGAATCGAGCTTATTCTATTCTCTGGCAGCTAAAAGATGACCAGTCTCAACTGACGGTGCCCGTTCACGAACATGACGCATGGATCAGCACCATTCCGGTACATCATTTTGAAGGATTTGAGGTAGTACTTTAATTAAGACAGCAATCCCTAAGCTAAAACTAAATTGCCCTTCGTCGGTCACCTATTTGGGATTGCAACGATTATGTTTGAATTGAGTCCAAACCTTAAGATTGTACTGGCATGAAATACTTCTGTTTTTAAACGTTTTCTCATATTTCAAATAGGTCTCAAATATTTTGGGATTGATTGATTATGTTTAGGTCTGGATACTTTTAATGGCCATCTGAGGCAACATTATAATTCTACGAGTATTCTAGAAGTTTAATTTAGTTGTTTAGCTACAGCACCACAGGATATCCTTAGACTCAATAAAATAGCCATTGTTGAAATGGCAAAATAATTGAGGTTGACTGCGTGACATTCCAGTAGCGCAATCCCATCCATCTTTGTATTTTCAACAGTCTACAAAAAGGAGGAGGTTCTGAATTCGACTGTATGTTTATGTATGTTTGTTACGCGATTACTGAACCGATTTTGATGATTTTATTTGAAAGCTGGCGCTTTTCATGTCCCGTCCCCGCCAGGTCCCATTTAAATTTGACCAAGTTCGGACAAGTAGTTTTAAAGTTATCATAAAAAAAAGATTTTCATGGTAATATAAGGTACCAAAACTAAAAAGAGAAAAAATAAAAACTTCAGAACAAAAATATTAAATCGACCCCAAAACAAAACACTAAAAAGCGAAAATTAACTTTCTTTGGTGTATTCGAATGCACATAGAATAACATATACTGTAATTTAATACTGCTTGCAAAGACTAATGTATACTAAAACCCAACAACAACACAAGTGGTCCTCAAGTTAAAGGACACTCACAGACAGACAAAGAGAGGAGTCCTTTGTCAGTACGAAACTTGCGTTTGAATTTCATTTATCCGATAACTACGATACTACGATGCGTTACAACGACGCACTTAAGTTCGATGTACCGTTACTGCGATAAGTGCTTCACGAACCACTTAACACTGACCTTATTGATAAATTAAATTTACTCAGTAAATTAGTATTTATCTTTGTTTTATTTCTTTAAATCTCCAACACTAAAACGAAGGCTTATTGGTAATTCTAATTGGTTATCGATTACACTTTTTTACATCAGTTTCGTGTTTAGTCTAGTTGAAACGATAATTCCTAGCCAACTACAATATATATATATATATCGTCGTCGTTTATTTATAACATAAGGCATATTTTACAGTAAAATATCTTAAAATATAAAAGAAGACAGTTTCTTATTTGCCTGAACTAGGTTGAACCTGTGTTTCAGAATATAAAGTGCTTAAAACTTATAATAATAATAAATTAACAAAGGGTATGGTATATGAATACTTAAATTAAAGACACAGCAAAACTATTATTTTGTTACAGTCAGGAGATCTTCTGTCTCTCCGTAAGATATGCTAAGTAGATGTTCAAGAATAGTCTTTTTACAGCTAAAATAGTTTAATTTATACATACTTAATTTTCTATTTAATCTATTGTACAGAAATGGGCCTAAGAATGTAAAGAATCTATTTACAAAGACATATTTTGAGGATGCATTAGAAACGCAGACAATGTCATTTCGTCTCTTATTATTTATGGATTTGGCGTTATAGGAAAGCATGGTGTGTTGTTTTAAAACTGAGTGCATAATGAAAAGCTGGCGAACAATCATCACGTTGCAGGATTTGTAAAGCAGATCAGTGGGGTAGAGAAAAGGGTGGAAATGTACCAACTAAAACTATCATGACTAGGTACTACTAAATTCATCATCATCTACACTCTGTTATCTTCCATCCATTTCTCTGTTTTTGTTCTCCACATGTGTCCCGTCCATACCTATTTAAGTATTCTCGTTTCCACTCTCACATCTGCTTTGGTTATGTTTCTAATTATTCCAGCATGCTTTTTTCCATGCTCCTTTGGCATACCCTTAATTTATGTTCGGTTTTTCCGTGTGAATGGCCAGGTTTGACAACAACAAGTGAGAGACGTAAGAATGCATGTGTTGTAGACTTTCCTTTTCGCCGCCTATTACATGGGACTTAAACGTAACTGATGATATTTCATCATCATCATCAGCCTATAGCAGTCCACTGCTGGACATAGGCTTCTCCAATTGCACGCTAGTTGGTTCGATATTCGGCAACTACTACTGACGATATGTGGGTGTAATATAAGTAGGTGCCTCTCTGCTTAACCCTTTGGTGAATATGTGTCAATAGTGGAACGGATTTGGATAAAATTCAGGACACGGGTAGACCATAACCATGGACAAGATATTAGGAGATAGGATATTTATATGATGATGAAGATGATGATATTTTTTATCGGGTTACTACGTTTCCGCGCGATGATTTACTGAGTACCTTGCGGGGAAAACCATTGGTAAAAACTAGTGATAATTAATATATATTTATGTTAATTTTGTTTTGTAGAAATATTGTCAAAGTCCACAAAAAAATATTTTCTCGATGAGCTCGGTGTTTCCTATCTGACTACTTAGAGAAGAAACATCGAAGCCACATTCTCTTTTTAAGCCCGTGACGTTACTTGTAAAGGGAAGACCATTGGTTCTAGTCAAGTAATCAGCGATGGCGTTAGCCGAAATGTTAAATTGAAAGGGATTGATCACGTGACATTTGGATAGCGCTTTACATTCTGAAACTTTACCAATCGCTATCATGACTTCGTAGATATAATGTTACTTGTCTTGAAACTCATGTTAGAACCATGTAGGCTAATGTGCGACGTGGTTTCTTGATTGTCTTCCTTTGCATTGATCGACAGTAGCTATTGTTTGTAGCTTTTGATAATAATTATTATTATCTAGTGCTATTCTTCTCCATTCCAAGTCGTCCTCCCATCTTTTTATATATTTTCCTCTTTGTATCTTTTCATTTGAACCCAAGAAATGAGAGGAAAGTATATAAAAAGATGAGAGGAAGACTTGAAATGGAGAAGAATAGCACTGGATAGAAACAAGTGGAGGGAATTTGAGGAGGCCTATGTCAAAAGACAACCTGACCTGGTAGCTGATAGAGTTAGTTCATAAACCTTAAATTTAGATAATTATTTTAAGTTAGTATGTCTAATTATTATAGACTAGTTATAAGATTTTAAGTTAAAAATAATAGTCTAAAAAATCACATTTTAATAGAAAACAAAAAGATTTTTTACCATTTAGTTTGATTTTCTATTAAAGCGTGTTTTAAGGGTTCCGTACCCAAAGAGTAAAAACTGGACCCTATTTCTAAGACTCCGTGGTGCGTATCAGTCTCTCTGTCCGTCTGTCACCAGGCCGTATTTCATGAAACATGATAGCTAGACCGTTGAAATTTTTACAGATGATATATTTGTATTGCCGCTATAACAACAAATACTAAAAACAGAATAAAATAAATATTTAAGTGGGGCTCCCATACAACAAACAAGATATTTTTGCCGTTTTTTGCGATAACGTACAGAACCCTTCGTGCGCGAGTTTGACTCGCACATGGCCGGTTTTATTTTAAACTACTATTATTTTTTTACTTTTTAGTTCAATCGCTAAACTATTTCAATTATTGTATTGTCATTGGTCCTTGATAAATGTGCAAAGTTTCAAATTAATCCGACGTTTTGAAGGGGGTGAAAATCACGTTAAAATATTCCGTTACATAGATACACATACCAAGCTAATAAAAGCGTATTAAAAAGTATTGTAAGTAGTTTACAGGAAATAAAGGCTATTTTCGTTTTTTTAATTTATTTAATAGGCGGCGAGCCTAATAATATAAACCCAAAAAAAAAAATGCTAAATTATAACTAAAAAGTTGTAAAAAAACAGTAAATTTAAAAATAGAAAACCCGACTGTTTTAGAAGCGAATTAAAAAGCTGTAAACAAGAAAAAAAATCATGCTGTGTACAGCATGTTTTTTTGAATATGTATCCTCCGACTGTAGTCGGAGGATACATATTCTGGCTGAAACTGGCTGATCCCCTGATCCTCCGACTGCACAGCATGTTTTTTTCTTCGTTACAGCTTTTTAGTTCGCTTCTGAAACAGTCGGGTTTTTTACATGGAGCGATCAGACTTCAACAACCTAGTTACTACACTACGTGTAACCCACGTCCCTTCAAATCGTTATCGTTGGTATAATGTGACTTTGTCTATGGTCCTTAAATATAGTCCCATCTATTTCCCAACTCAACTTTTACAACAACTTTGGTAACAAGTACAACGATTCATTCAACTATATTGTTAAAGATTAGCTAGCTAATCTTCAACGATATAACGTAGAATCGTTAAGAATAATACGGATAAGTCCTAATAGAGAACGGATTTATCGAGGCATTATTTCTATTAATAGGCAAGGATAAAAATAATATGAGGATAAAAATAACCGTGTTCCGTTCGTCGATACTAAGGATTAAAAATAATTATCGCGTAAGATATTAGAATTGTGTCGTCGAAGGATATAATTCTGAGGACGTTTTTATAACTACTAAAATATGTGTTTTGTTTTTCTTTTGTGTTCTATTCAGTTAACAACAAAATGTGTATCTTTTATATAAAAAGTCCAGAGTACAATTAATTATCGCGTAAGATATTAGAATTGTGTCATCGAAGAATATAATTATGAGGACGTTTTTATAACTACTAAAAAAATCTGTGTCTTGTATATCTTTTGTGTTCTATTCTGTTAACATCAAAATGTTTATCTTTTATATAAAAAGTCCAGAGTATATTTTAGTTTTAGAAAATCGGCTAAATGGTTAATTGCCAATTCAAGTCACCTCACCATCTGTAAATACGATTGAGAAATAAATGTATCGTCCGAAAACGCTTTCTTTGAAGGTATGGCCATTGAAAGATAGTAGTTATTAGATTTAAAAAAGTGCCTTTGGTGTCGAATTTTATTGCGTTACTAACAAAATGTCTTTCTGCCATTCGAAATAAAATATTTGCAGAAATTATTTTTGTATGTTTTTTAAAAGGTTTATTGTAACTTTATGTCACATACTAAGAATAAGTACGAAATAAAATTTAAATATACAGCGTTACCTAAAATAATTAAAATACCACTGTATATATAATGTACCTACTTACATCAAATAAAAAACATATACAAAAAATAATGTTACTTGATAGTCGAATATATTACTGCAGGATTGCCTGGCAATATCAAGCCGTAATTATCTTAAATTAAAAAAAAAATAATAATTACACGTTACACGCGGAAAAAAAACTATGATTTCTGAAAATATTTTCACGTAGATAGATAATAAATTCGTGTTTTCCAAGTTTTAATTAAATTAATTAAGTAAAATAGCCAACATTAAACTAAGACTATGTAAATGTTAGCACTTATTAATTACCTATTTAATATTATCACTTATTAATTACCTATTTAATATTAACACTTAATAAAATCACCAACATAAAAGTCACTACAAAAACGATTTCAAATATTCACACTTCACGTAAAATCCCCTGCAATCTCAAAGAAAGCTCACGTTTCTAGAAACTCTTCAAATGAAAAACTCCAACAAACTATTTAATATAAGAAGACCGTCTAAAACAAATTGAACATTCCAACTTACCACTCAACACATTATCCGACACAGTACTCGAATATTCAGCGAAAAATAAATTCTAAACCAAACTTTTTTATTCACAAAACACTCAAAAACACGAAGAAGTTGTCAAAACTTTTTCACTTGGAATAACCGTCACCTACTTTTGGTGTCACTTTAAAAAAAACACATCTGTCACTTTACACGTCACTTTTCGACTAAGGAACACTGTCGTAGTCGATGCTACGCGGGGTCTACGAGCAGCGCTACGTGGGTCCGCTACGAGCGCGCGTCTACGACTGTGCGTAGAGGCTGCTACGCCCTCTAGCGGAAACCGCCAGAACTTATCGCCATCCGATTTCACACAGTCAAGTTCGTTTTTCAAAGTTTTTTTTTTCTTTATTGATACATCAACCCTTCGGGAAAATTGAGGGAAACCAAATAGTGTTTGGGGATCATCGAATGAGGGGGGCGGGGTTTTGAGTGTGTCAAGTATAGTTGGTACGAATATTTTTCGAGAATTTTCGGACGAACGAAATAGAATCGACGACGAAATGTATCGGACTACCGGGTGTTTTACATGAGGAATAGAAATTGGACCTGCTTGATTCTTTACGGAAGTAGGTTTATAATATAATCGCAAGAATACTAAATCAAATCGAAAGTATGTATATGTGTGTATTCCTCTCTTTTACTCCTTTTCAATTCGTTGAAAAGTTTATGTAATGACAATACTACAAATAATTCATGAAATATTAAGTCTATTTACTAAATTGCATCCATACTGTACATAATATTATACATGCGAAAGTAACTCTGTATGTGTAACCTTTTCACGCTTAAACCACTGCACCGATTTCGGTGAAATTTTGTACGGAGATAGTTTGAGACCCTGGAAAGGACATGGGATAGTTTTTATCCCGGTAATCATCCTTGAGGCGGTGGGCAGGGTGGTAGAAGTTTGTATGGTGAACTAATAATTTCTCAAGTAAAGCGGCCCACACACCTATATTATTATGGCACGATATAAAAAATAGGCTTTTCGAAGTACTAATGCTACGCAGACGAAATCGCGGGCAACGGCTAGTCTATACCATTGTTATCTAGGTTTTGCGGGCAACTCTGTATGTATAATGAGCTTAAACTCTCCGCTAGTCTACATTTTCTTAAAACACATTTTCAATCATTTTGACAATTGCTTTTGGTGTGCCTCGGCAAGAACATCAAACCGTCAAACCGCTATCATAGGTAGATATTTTCAGTCTCGTTACACAAGCTTGAAAGTCCGCTTGACAAGGTAATATGATAGAAAGCCGGACCTAATTTCATGGCGTTCAATCTCAGCGTAAACTAGACAACGACGCGAGAAATATTATAGGGCTCAAGTGTGATACCCAGTAACAATAATGATAAATAAAAAAATTGTTTATATTGGAACAAACTTTTTTGCACATTTAAATATACCCACATAAACTGCGTAACAGTTTGTCGGCGGAATAGGCGCTTGTTTTAAATCTTAGTTTTGTAACATTTTGATCTAAAGGTTACTAAATACCTTTAAGGTTCAACTAGTTGACGGCACGAACTATTTTGTTCAAAATAGTTCGTCGGACAACACGTGCAAATGAGATAGATGCTATGATGAGCAGTATGAAGCTAGTTCGCGTACGAATTAGCACTATTGCAATTTTTTTTTTATTGTTTTGTAATTTGTGTTTTCTTTTGAAAACAAGCGCGCAAAATTTTATATACAGAACCTTGGGAGTCTAGATATCATGAAAAAACTACTAAATGTATATTTTCAAAATAGATATATTTGCATTGTTGAATTACTAATCTATACCTGTATGGAGGCCGTTTTGCAATTTTCCTTCTTCTTATGGTATTTATTTCCGCCCAAACATGCGTTAAAATTAGTTTTGAAATATTGAACATTCGACACTCATTACTTAATTATTTTTTTTTACTTTTTTTTTCCATACAGGGCTAGATAATGATGAGACAATTATGATATATTTTTTTCATTTTGAACGTACATCGTGAAACAGTGGTGTAATCACTAGACTACGTTTGAATGGAAGAATGATCGTCTAGTGTAACCTTAAACGATCAATTCTTGTATATATGTATATATCTGAATCTCGGAAACGGCTCCAACGATTTTCATGAAATTAAATATGCAGGGGGTTTCGGGGGTAATAAATCGATTTAGCTAGGTTTCATTTTTAGAAAACGTCGTTTCTCTATTTTTACCCGAGCAGAGCTCGATCACCCAGTTACTTATAATAATAACTCAAAATAAATTTTCAGGTAATTTCACACATTGATTGAAAATCACACAAATCCGTCTTATCTTCTTTAAATTTTTATCCTTCTAGGCAAGCGTGCCCCATCGTCGACCACATCTTCGCTTACCATCAGGTGACACAGTGGTCTATAATAACATAAATAATAATCAAATAGGTCCTGCCAGTGGCTTCGCCCGCGAAAAGTGTTTTATCATCCCAAGGAAACATAATACCGGGATAAAAAGTAGCCTATGTGCTAATGCAGACTATAATCTACCTCTGTGCCAATTTCATCCAGATCCGTTTAGTCGTTCTTGCGTGATTGATTAACAAACATACATCCATCCAAACTTCCGTATTTATATCTTTAGTTAGTTTAAAGTGTATCATTAAAATGAGTGTCATTCTGAATTTCGACAGTTAATTATTTCGACACAGTCTCAATTTCGAAAAACAATAGTTCGACAACTCATAGCTTCGACAGAACATATATTCGACTAGCATTAGTTCGACAGATTATACTTCTACAACAAACATCTTCAAAAAACACTACTTCGATAGAACCCTTCTTCGATATGCACTTGTTTGACAGATATATATTTCGACGGAACTTACCTTCGACATAATACTGCTCTGAAATGTGACAATAATAATTGAATTTCGCTTTATATGAAGCTATCAAAAAATTGTAGGCAGTCAGAGACCAATTTAAAATAAAGATAACAAAACCGATGAGGCAGGGCCGTCTTTAACCTGGGCACATTAGGATAATGAGCCAGCTATACATTTATTGCCGAAAAACATATATTTTTCGAAAAAAAACGAGTATGACTGACTACAAAACTTTCTTTCCTATTAGTTTTTGCATGCGCGAAGCTACTGTACTCTCGCCCGAAAATCAGGCTTTTCGATTTCAGCATGTACAATTTATGTAATGGTAACACTGCTTTAAGGCTGGGTTATTCGAACCTGTAGGAGTAAAAAGGCTACCAAAGCCCGCGAGACATTACGTAAAAAAAGAACCGGAGATCCAGAAAATGATCCTTGATTTTCCTCTTGAAGACATTCAGAAAAGGGCTGTCACGTAGGGAATGTGGTAGAGAGTTCCATATACGCACTGCTGTAACAGAGAAGGAGCCATCATAGCGGCTGGAAGTGGGACGTGGGGTATGAAGGAGAAGAGAAGTGGAAGTGCGACGGGGTTTACCCCTCGGGACAAAGCACCCAAAGCGTTCACGAAGGTATTGAGGAGAATTAGGATTGTGTAGGATAGTATAGATCGAGTAATAGAGAGAGTCGAGATGGGTATCTCGACGACGCCGAATCGGCAGCCACTTCAATTTAGTCCGAAACTCCGACACGAGATCGTATTGTCACATTTCAGGGCAGTATTATATCGAAGGGATGTTCCGTCGAAATAGAGATCCGCCGAACAAGTGCATATCGAAGAAGGGTTCTGTCGAAGTAGTATTTTTCGAATATACGTTCTGTCGAAGCAATGAGTAGTCGAACTATTGTTTTTCGAAATTGAGACTATGTCGAAATAATTAACTGTCGAAATTCAGAATAGACACTCCATTAAAATCAAATAAAATTAGATCAATAATATCAGATAAAATTAAATCACTAAAATAAAAATAAACAGCACTAATCAAGTTTCTATCATACAAGTTTAGTACATACATTTCAAAAACAATAATAAAAAGATATGATTGTTGAACAAAGCTCGACAACAGTTTTTAATTTTAAGTGTTATTTATCATCACAGCTAGCGGTTATTTCGGTTATTTCCTTGAGCAGTACATTTTTCAATTTGTGCTGGGTTATGAAACACACGTAAGCAGGCGATCTATGTAAAGTACTGGTATTGCGTTACAGCAAGTTGGAGTGGAAACCGACACAAACTTAGTTGGAGAAAAGGCAGACTGATTTACACATTACAGTTCCCAATTATTAGAATATCCATTTAAATCGTGACTGCGTACCAATGCTCTGGCATACACAAATGATATTTTTCCAAATAGTTTGATTATTATCGGTACAATACACCATTTCCACCACCACCACCTAGTACCGCAAAACGATGCGTTAGAAGGCCTCCCACTAGGTAGCCCGATGACCTGGTTAAGGTTGTGGGAATGCGCTGGATGCGAGATGCACGGGATCGGTCAATGTGGCAAAGTCTTGGGGAGCCTATGTCAGTACAGTAAGTGTCCAGCAGTGGACGTCTTTCGGCTGGAATTATGAAGATAATGACACCACTTGATGTATGACACATGGTGTATCAGCAAATAATGTGGCTATGCTAGGCTTCAAGTTAAAGTGACATACTATCAATTATACCGATTGTCACAAAGTCAAAATATTATTATTATCACGCGTTATCGAAGTACAGGGTAGTGACCATAAGCTCTTAGAGCAAGGTGATTTACTGTACGTTAGGTAAAGATGTATATGATTTGTATACATGTGTCCCTTTTTCATAGTCTAACCATGATAAGTTGACACGTCATGGTACGGGGGCAGTTTGATAACGTATATCAATCGTACATATTTTGGTAATTTTCTCTAGAATCCCTAGTCTGTCGGTCACTAAACTATTCTATACATATTAACTAATTAGCTGCCTCCCGCGGTTTCTGCAGGCAGCTATATTACTGAATAGCTTCTGCCCACGGATTCACCCGCGTATTAAGTGTTTTATAATCCCAAGGGAATACAAACTATCCTGTCCTTGCCAGGATCTCAAACTATCTCCATACCAAATTGTACCTAAATCGGTTAAGTAGATCCAGAGATTACCCCCTACAACCTCACAAACATTATTTCTTTGTAATATTAGTATAGATTATCATAAAATCTGTTTAAAAGTTTCTGCGCGAAAGAATATTTCTGCATAAATCTATCCATCTCCACAAACCATCGCGTTCATAATACTCGTAGAAAGCAACTATTCTATACATATTTAGACGGATACGTATGTGTCTACTGTAATAGGACACACAACGTCCGACGGTCGAATAGCAGTGAAGAGATACTTCAAATTAATTAGTAACCCGTCCTTCGTAGTGGAGTGTGACCAAAACTGACACTTGTAGTGTTGAGTGTTGATGAGAAATGTGTCCGTTTGTTGAATTAATGTAGCAAAGTAAACTGACTTTTGTTCATATAACAATTTAAATAAGAACAAAAGTCAGTTTAACATCACATTATATGAGTTTTAGAGCACATAACGTGATAAAATTAACGAATTAGTTCACTAACTAACCACTAATCCTAAACACAGAATACGAATAGAATAGAAACATAATAGAATGAACATAAAATTAGAATAGAGTAAATATAGCTTTAGAATGGAATAAGGATAGAATTATAATAAAATCAATCAATCTACCTAGCCTTTTCCCAATTATGTAGAATTATAATAAAATAAATATAGAAAAGAATAAGCTAATAATAGTTCCAAAACAAACACATAAAAAGAAGAGAAACATTAAATAAATTTACAATTATATAAAACAATATTAAAAATTAGAAAACAAAAATCATTCAAATAATACAATTCAATTATTAAAACAAAAAATAATATAATTAAAGATTAGATGCCACATAATAAAGTAAAAACAAATGAAACAGAAATCAATATATAAATATTATTAAAATTTGATGTCAAGAGATCGATACAAGACATTTTCACTGAGTGACATTTTTATCCTTGAAAAATGAACGGTTCTTGTAACATAGGCCATAATAGCAAGCCGTGTCAAAAAGCTAGTGCTATATATATGAATAACTAGTTTGACAGAACGTAGGTTCCTTCTACCCGTATTATGAACGCGAAGGTTTGTGAGGATGGATGTTCATTACTCTATCACGCATAAACTACTAAACCGATTTTGATGAAAGTCTACGGAAATATAGCTGATACATAGAATAGAATGAAATAGAAAACATTTATTCGACATCGACACAATCACAAAGTAAAAGAGAAGAATAGTAAAAAAAAGTACAAACAAGGTTAACATCAGAGTTATATATGTGGGCATCCAAGCAAAAAGGGTCCAGTTCTAGCCATTTCCGAGATATACGCAGTTTTGTAAAGTTTCCCTCATACAACCACAAGTTAAGTTCAAACTTTAAATGTCTGACAAAAAATAATGTGCCTGTTTTTGGATATTTTTTAAATCCTTATTATCAATTGACTATTTTAGATAAATAATCTAGTCTTAACTCAATCCCCACAGCCCACATAAATTTTATATATTATACTAAGTGGTGTAGCCACTTAGCTTTTTTATATATTCTATAGGCACACGCTAGGCAGTTAGTAAAACCATACAATTTAAGTGTTTTGTTGCACAATCTGGGATATAAAAGACAAAACACGATTTAAATAAAATTATTTGATTTGATAATATATATGCAAACCACTGGTTAGTTACGGACTTGCGGAGGTGGTAAACCGAAACAAACTTTTTGCTGCCGAACATACTCAGAATATAACAGGGATGGACCCAAATTCCTCGAAGTGGATATTTTAAAGTACCAGCGTGTAACAGGGGCGCGTCTTTTGCCTAACTAAGCACAAAAATGTTAGGCATAGCACGCACTGCGATTTTCATTCGCGCGAATTATTTTCCGCGCGAATTTTTTGTACTATTTGACCGCGATTTTTTTTCCGCAGTGCGTGCAGCTTCATACATTTCCATAGGTCACAGAATGGGCGGAAAAAAATTCGCGCGAATAAAATCGCAGTGCGTGCTATGCCTTAGTCCCCGAATTTCATAATAAGCACCGTCTGATATGGAAGTCGATAACAATACTTTCGCCCCATATCACATGGGAATTAATCAGCTTGTCCTCGAAATAAAACCTAGTGTGGGTATTTCAGCGAGGATGGCGATGTAAATAAAAAAGCTTAGTAAGGGATTATTCACCCACGTGTATTCTCATATCAAATACACAGATATAAACAACATCCTCAACTTCAATCCACTAATAAAATAAAACTAAGATAAAACTAAACTCTTGGCTTCAAACACTGGATTACCAATAGACGGCAAAATTAATCAAAGAATAATACTCGAGATGATTAATAGTTAGGTAGACAAATCGAGTCTCATAATAAAACCCAAGTCCAGCCACCAACCATGATCATTCACACCACTCACCAAACACACACGCATAGACACAATACACTCACACATTCACACGTATGCATAAACACACGCACACACATCACACAAGACCACGCATGTATTATTTTGATGATTTTTTGATGCATAAAATGTTGTGAACACTAGTACCATTACGGGTGAAGATTATGACTTCTGATTATTCCTAGAGATTTCACCTAGCACAGGCGTCAGGGTTTCAAAATCGAAAACAAATTATTGATTCTACCGTCCATTCGGAAATGTAACTTGTTATGGAGAAGAACGAACAAGAAACCCCACACTTACTCTTTTAAAAAACAAAAAAAATGGTTTTACAAGTATTTGGTTACTATAGAAATCCAGAGTACTCCTAAAATTTAATAGGCCTACATATATTCATATCGTTTTGGTATTTTCATCAACATTGCAGCAAGCATTTGTCTTTATAAAGTAAACACATCAACACGGTCTGGGGATATTTTAAAAAAGCGAATTACTATCAATGTGTTAATTATTTATATGACATGTATATATTTAAAAGATACGTTATTTAATATTCTACCATTTTTTAATAATGGTTAAGGTACTTCGATTAAAATTTCAGGATTTTATGGAAAAAAAATGAAGCATAGACGGAAACCGTATATGAATTAACTTTTAATTTATGAGTAAAAACTGAAAAAAATAGAAAAATCATTTAATTTGTGTTTATAAACTTGAAGTTAGTAGTCTGAGAAAGCGCCCATGATATTCATAACACATCGGCAACGATTCGGCAAGCTCAGAACAAGGTTGTCAATGTCTTGCTGCGGAATATTGTCCCATGTCCTTCTGAGGTGCGCAAAAAGTTGATCTTCTGTAGCCAGATTTTCAGGAACTTCCTTCAGAGCTCTTCTTTGCAGCATATCCCACGCATGCTCAATGGGATTTAGATCTGGCGATTGAGCAGGCCAGTCTAAGGCCCTAACATTGTGTGTATGTAACCAAGCTGCTACCGTTCTCGCCGTGTGTGCCCGGGCATTGTCGTGCATGAGCAGGAAATCTTGCCCCATTTGTGTTCAGTGGGGCAAGATTACAAGCCCCAGCACCTGTTGGACGTATCGTTCTGCCGTCATATTGCCCCGCACCCAAACGAGATCCGTCCGTCCTCCAAGACGAATTCCTGCCCAAACCATAATTGTTCCTCCTTGGTATGGGTGAACTTCCTGAGGGTTCTGAAGACGGCTCCATCGTCCAGGAACTCGCTAAACACGCGTCCTTCGTGAATCTGGATGGAAGCCGAACCTGGATTCATCCGTGAACAGCACATTGGACCATTGCTCACGGCCCCAATCCACGTGGTTCCGAACCCATTCTAATCATCGTCCACGATTGCCTCTCCGTAAAGGTGGGACCCGGAGTGGTCTACGAGAGCGTAGATTGCTTTCATGCAGTCGCCTTCTTACAGTTTGGTCACTCACAAGCACTTGGTGTTCCACTCGCAGCCTTTGGACCAATTGAGTCGCCGTTGCATTTGGTTGAGCTCGCGCAGTAATTTGCAAAAATCGGTCTTGTCTGGGGGTAGTGATGCGACTTGGCCCCCCGGTGCCTCTCCGCTACTTTACCTGTGGCACGATAGCGTGTCCACAATCTTGAAATTACATTTTGGTGGGTCCCTATGGCCTCAGCAACATTACGCTGAACAGACCCAGCTTCCAGCATTCCCACAGCTCGTAACATCTCCGCCCTCGTCAAATGTTGGCGTTGCATGGCTACAATACCTCAATTTTAACTTTATCTTTCGTTTAAAAATGAAAAAAACTGTAACTAAACGTAGTTCGTATTGTTTTCTAAATTTCGCACAAATGAAAATGCCCTCTCCTACACATCAAGACATTTTTATGCCACCGAAACAAAAGAATTTTCAAAAATTTGAATTTGGAATTAGTCTAAGATAAATTACAAACAAATCGGTGTATAAAAATGCGGCCAGTACTTTTCGAGTTATTTAATTGAGTATGAAATATCCCTAGACCGTGTTGATGTGTGTATCATTTGGTGAAGTGGAACTGATGAAGTATACCTCAGAAATGGCCACTGGAACTTCTTAATATTAAGTATGTTTTGGGTATAAGATATCCCAAATAGTAAGATATCACATATAAACCCAATAACAGTAATAAAAGCTTTTAAGCAAATAAAGATAAAACTGACCGAAGATCGATGGGGAATGTCCATCAAAGTTTTTACCTCCATTATTCAGACTATAGCGCCGTACTTAGCTTTAATTTTTAATTTGTGTATAGATCAAGGAGTCTTTTCGGATCTACTGAAACATAATAAGGTTATACCACTTTTTAAATCCGGGGACAGTAAAGACGCAAATAATTATAGACCAGTATCCGTATTGCCGGTTTTCAGCAAGGTACACCCTACTACTACAAACCTCACCTTATTATTTATTACAGTTACACAAAACACAGGTTATAGAAATCAGTTCATAGAACACTGTTTATAGAAAACAGGTTAATAGAACATGGATTACAGAATAACAACACTTACCCTAAGACTTATATATTTATTATCTCGTACTCAAAACTCGACTGCCACTGATACCGTGAGACAAGATATTTTATAAAATTAAGAAAGGCAGGCAATGACAGTAGGCCATTGTCATTTACCGCGCTTTAAGATCATCAGTAATTTTTTGTTGCCAGTGTAAAAATATCAAATAAATTATTGCCAACACAGAAAAACACTCGGTGTGCTCAATTAAATATAAAAATTGCTATCAATCATAACTGGCTAAATGTGGGTGTAAGTTTAAAGTATTTTATAAGATAAATACTTATTCAAATTTAGGAGAAGAATATTTAGACAGATAGGCAATTGAATGACAGGCATCACACATGTAAAAACCTTTTTAACAAAATAACTAAAGTCGGTTTAGTTCTTTTGTTACAAAGATTTTTGTTTTCTTCTTTTTAGTTTTGGTACCCTTTTTACCCGACTGCCGAAGGAGGGTAATGTGTTTATCAGTCTATGTATGTATGTATGTTTGTTCCTATGTGGCGTTCTAGAGACCAAACGCGTTGGCCGATTTTGATGATTCTTACGTCAATTGATTCGTCTTAACCCTGCAAGTGTCACTGGCTACATAACAATTGGAAAAGATAAAAATGGCGGATTTTGGCCGCCATATTGTGGGGGCAAATTTTTTTTTGTGTGGTATCAAAATAAAGAATTTTAAGAGGTGATTTCAAAAATATATACGACTTTATATGTTTAAATGTACCTAATTTAAAAAAATAACAAAATAGTAGAAAAAAAAAAAAAAAAAATTAGTATTACCATGAAAACCATTTGTAGCCAGGTGGCTTCATGTAGCATTTCCAACAAACCTAAAAACGGCTGGGATACATTGTTTTGTTAAGGAGTTCCGGTGCCTACCTTCCAGCTTCATTACCAGAGCAGCAGAACAGTTTGATGCTACTATTTTCATTAGAACCATATCTTTAAATTTGCTTCATCACAGTCATTGTACTATTTATTTGGGATATCTTATACCCAATACATACGTATTATTAAGAAGTTCCAGTGGCCATTTCTGAGGTCTTCTTCATCAGTTCCACTTCACCAAATGATACTTTATAAAGACTTGCCATGTTGATGAAAATACCAAATCGATATGACTATAATTATGTAGGTCTATTAAATTTTAGGAGATTTCTCGATTTCTATAGGATGCCCTCATCAGATCGTGTATTGATGACAGTGGGACCACCTCGAAAGTATACTCTTTCAAACAAAAATATAATTTTAATATCGGTCCATAATTGCATATTCGCGAGCTGGCTGACCAAAACAAGATGTATCCTCCGCTGCAAACCATGATTTTCTTCTTGTTTACGTCTTTTTAGTTCGCTTCTTAAGGTTACACTGGTCGATCATTCTTCCATACAAACGTAGTATGGCGATTACTCCACTGTTTAACGATGAATGTTCAAAATAAAAACTGATATCAATTTGTCTCATCATTATCTAGCCTTGTATGGAAACAAAAAAGTAAAAAAACATAATAGTTGAAAGTTATGAGCGTCGAAAGTTGCATATTTCAACATTAATTTTAACGCATCTTTGGGTGAAAATAAATACCATAAGAAGAACGAAAATTGCAAAACGGCCTCCATATAGAGATAGATTAGTAATTCATCAAGGCAAATAATTTTATTTTGAAAAATATACATTTAGTCGTGTTTTCATGATATCTAGACTCCCAAAGGTCTGTTTATAAAATTTTGCGCGCTCGTTTTTGTCCTAAATCATCATCCATTTCGATACAAATTTGTAAAAGTGCTAATTCGTACGTGAACTAGCTTCTTACCGCTCATCACAGCATCTATTTCTTTCGGATGGGATAGCATGCATTTTAACCTCGCGCACAAAATAGTTCGTGCCGCCGACTAGGGGAACCTTAAGCAGTCGGATATTTTGATTTTATGAATTAACTTTTTTATTTATAAGTTTTTAGTATTTTTTTTCAAATTAGGTACATTTAAACTTCTAAGTGTTATATAATTTTAAATCACCTATTAAAACCCTTTATGTTGATCCTAACCCTTTATATGAGTCCTGAGAGACGGGGTAGAAAAAAATATGGGCCCCCACAATATGGCTCCCAAAATCCGCCATTTTTCTATTTTCCAATTTTATTGTAGCCAGTAACACTCGCAAGGTTAAGACGAATCGATTGACGTAAGAATCATCAAACTCGACCAACGCGTTAGGTTTCTAGAATGCCACATAGGAACAAACATACATACATACATAGACTCCTTCGGCAGTCGGGTAAAAATAACACAAAATTAAATTAAATCCTTCAGAGAAAACAGACGAGACGATTGCTCAAATCCATTTAGAAGGGTATTGTCCTTTAATTATTTTAAGGCGCATGTACCCCTCAGTAGCTGATTTTAAAATGACGTTGGCGACTGTCGTCGTCTTAATAAACCTTCACCTTTAGAAATTGTATTAAGTCAAATCAGTCACTTGTCTTTTTAACTCAATTAAAAATAAACTTGAAACTATCTCAAAAACTTTCCAAAAACTATATCAGGTTAACTATCTTCACTATTCAAACGCAAATCTTAACAGCAGAGGTCGGTATAACATTTATAAATTATTCAACACAGTATGTACCAACTCCGGGCCAGACTTGTTTACCGAAAATACCGGTGTTTGTATTCAGTATCGATATACAAGGGCTTGCTTGGAAGTTCGTGAGAAGATGCGCTGGATGGAGACGATTTTTTAACGTCTGGTTAAGGTTGAAAGACTGATGTAATTTGTATAGACTTATTTATTGATAGTCATACAATCCATCAGTTTACAAAGTGGCTTTTAATTCATTTCAATCTTCAATGGTTGAAAGTAAACATAGGTCCAACCCAAAAAAAAATGCAAAAACAAATCAGCTATTCTCTACATTTTGTACAGTAACATAAATGTAAAGAACAGCTGTTTATTTTTACTCGACTGCCGAAGGAGGGTAATGTGTTTATCAGTCTGTTTTTGTATGTATGTTCCTATGTGGCGTTCAGAGACCAAACGCGTTGACCGATTTTGACGGTTCTTACGTCAATCAATTCGTCATAACCTTGCGAGTTTTACTGGCTACATTAAAATTAGAAAATAGAAAAATGGCGGTTTTGGGCGGCATATTGTGGAGCCCAATCTTTTTTAACTCCCAAACCCATCGTGTGGGGTATAAAAATAAAGTGTTTTAAGAGTTGATTTCAAAAATATATGACACTTATATGTTTTATTTTTATTTTTGTAACGTTGTAAATCTTAAAATCAACAAACCCGACTGCTTAAGAACGAAATAAAAGGAAGTAAATAAGAATAAAAATCATGCTGTGCAGTCGGAGGATACAACTGGTTTTGGTCAACCAGCTCACGAATATGTATCCCCCGACTGCACAGCATGATTTTCTTTTTGTTTACGTCTTTTTTTATTAAACAGAATTGATCCTACAACTACGGTTAAAGTTGTTCATATTCATGGCTTGTTCATATTGGGGTATGAAGTTGCTCGCGTCCGTACCATCTTTCCTGACCCACCCTACACGTGTCCCTCGGGTGGTGCTAAACGAGCAACAATGCCGAGTTTTGAGCAACGCCGAGTTTCGAACGGCAGATAACAAACTCAAACAATCAAAGGCAGGAAGGCCTCTGATATCACTAACATCTACGAGGCTTGGCTTAATTGTCTGGCCCCCGAGGAAGGAAACCTCGCAACACAAACATATATATAAAAATAAATAACCCAAATCCTAAGGTGGGCAACGTGCCGAGAGGATAAATGACTGGTGGGAGTCCAGCCTTCAGCGCCAACCTCAGTGGAACGGGCAACCACTGCTGTATATGCCTTCTCCTGGGAATAGGCGTCACCCCAGGTAGTGACTGTTAAATCATCCTTACTCGTGGGAATCGAAATGAATATACAATTTAACTCCAATACAAGCAACCAAAAAAACCAATTCTACAACTTCAAAAACTCTAACACAACAAATTTTCCATAAAGGAATGTTTGAGGCTAGACCCAAAACACTATCACTTGGTGATTACCCAAATGCTAGTCTCACAACACAAGACATATCTCCAGGACCCAGTGGAAGCAACGATGATGATGATTGGACACAAGTCCCTGGAAGAAAGAGGCCTAATCCAAATCCAGATAATAATGGGCAACAAAAACAAACAAAACTGGATACATACTGGCTGTCCCAGAACACACGAATAGAAATTGGCCCAGCCGTTCTCGAGTTGTATGTGGTATAACTAACACGACTTTGTTTTATATATATATAGATATTATACTCTCCCGATGCAGAGGAAAGCGTTAATCAACAAGCTTGCTAAATACGGGATGGTCGATTTCGAACTCCGGAGGGTCTAGACAAGTTTTACATTTTAGATAGGCTCGCGTTTATTTATTTATTATATACTTTATTGTACACCACTGAAATAATTACAGGACAAAACATTTATAAATATAAGTGTACAATGGGCGGTCTTATCGCACAGGGCAATCTCTTACAGACAACCTTTGGATGGACTGAACGAGAGAAGATAGACATAGGGCTGTCAGTGTACAAAAACTATACTAAATAATATTACTTTTAACACTATCTTACCTGATGGTAAGCGATGATGTGGTCTACGATGGTGCATACTTGCCTAGAAAAAACCTATTCTCTCTTGACTTAACCCCTGGTTGTAGCTTTCAGGAAATACAGACACCGGCAGGGATTTACACTGCTTAGTTGTACGCAAATTGAAAATATTCCCACAACGTTTAGTGCATATGGGTGGAGTGTCCACCATATATCGATGACGCATCGCCGTACGTCTGGTAGTCCGATGATGGAACGGGCTGGGTGGAATTAAATCATGCAATTCCATCGCACACTCCCCGAAATGTAACCGATAAAAAACCGACAAGCTGGCAACTCGGCGACGATGTTCAAGGCTCTGGAGCTTTGACTTAACCAGTGCCTCATCGCTGATGAGTCTCTTGGCCCGCTTTTCGATCGACTCCAGTGCATCAAGCTGGGATTTGGCAGATCCGTCCCAGAGATGAGAACAGTACTCCATGCATGATCGAACTTGCGCTTGATACAAGCTGAGCAGCTGTTCTGGCGTGAAATACCTTCTCACCTTTGCAAGGATCCCCAGCTTTTTGGCGGCCAGCTGAGCCTTTGCCTCAATGTATGGCCCATAATTGAGAGTCGATGTCAACGTAACGCCAAGAAGCTCAAGATGGTCAGCTATTGGCACGGTCACATCTCGGAAAGTTGGAGCCGGGTGAAATTGACTCTTTTGCGGAAAAAAGACACGCCTGGGTTTTAGCAGCATTAAACCTGACTAGATTGGCATCGCCCCATTCGGAGACTGCCTGCAAGGACAGGTTTAAGCGCTCCACCATGGCCTCCCGGAGAGACTGGATCTGAGGCCCGGTAGCACGAGCGTTGGACAAGTATCTCTCAGTAACGGTGCTGTCGTCTGCATACCCAAAGGTGCCGGGTTTTAGCAGATCGTTAATATGCAGCAAGAATAAAGTTGCCGAGAGTACCGACCCCTGAGGGACCCCGGCATTAATATCTAAGTAGTCCGACGAGCAGCCATCGATAACCACTCGAATGGACCGATCTCTCAGGAAGTCTGCAATCCATTCACACAGACCACCGGGCAAACCGAATGAAGGAAGCTTAGCAATAAGGCTTTCGTGCCAGACCCTATCAAAAGCCTTCGAGATGTCTAGGGAGACGGCAAGCGCTTCCCCGTGCCTCTCGATAGCCTCACTCCGAATGTGAATGGCATACGCTAGAAGATCCCCAGTAGACCGATTTCGGCGGAAGCCGTATTGGCGATCACTAAGGACATCGTTTGCTTCTAGGTATGCCAGGAGCTTAGTATTGAGTACACGTTCCATACTCTTACAGAGTATGGAGGTTACAGATATGGGTCTGTAGTTGGCCGGGTCAGCTCGACTGCCCTTCTTGGGCACGGGCCGTACGTTAGCCTGCTTCCAAGCATTCGGCACTTTTCCAGCCTCATACGAAAGACGGAATAGGCGTGTCAAGATCGGAGACAGTTCAGGCGCACAGGTTCTAAGAACAAGTGCTGGTATTCCGTCAGGGCCGCTAGCCTTGTTCACGTCAAGGTTTCGCAGCACCCTACGGACGTCCTTTTGATGGATACGAATGTCCGACGTACTCGTCTCGCATCCATCAGGAGGAGGAGGGGGCCGCGAATCACCAGGATTCAGACGTGAAGATTCCGCAAAAAGAGAGGCAAATAAATTTGCTTTCTCCTCAGCGGAGTGGGCCAGTGACCCGTCGGGTTTCAGCAGTGGTGGCAGTGAGGGACGGCAGAAGTTCGACTCGACCGACTTAGCCAGAGACCAAAACGCTTTACTACCTGCTGGGTAAGAAGCAAGTTTGGTCCCTATTCGGCCAATGTGATCGAACCGAGCCCTTCGCAACACCATCTTGCAGGACTTGGCAGCCCTGTAGAAGGCCTTCTTCTTCTGACCCACGTCACTCGCCTTACGCGATCGAGCGTCGACCCAAGCCAGGTACGCCCCATGTTTAAGCGCGTCGGCGCGCTTACATTCGGCGCCAAACCATGGCTGGTCTTCGCTAGACATTGTTACGTCAGTGAACGGAATGTAGTACTCCATTCCCCGACGCTACACATCCGTCACGGCATCCGCACACGACGATGGATCAGTCGAAGAAAAGCAAGTAGGCTGCCAAGGATAGCATGCGAAGAAAAATCGCATGCCATCCCAATCTGCCGACCTGTACCGCCAAACCCGCCAGGTGCCCCTTGGGCTGGGATCGGGCGGGGAATAGACGGACACAGACTTCACCAGACAGTGGTCGGAACTACCCAATGGTGATGCTATCGACACAGAGTATCTGTCTGGATCTGTTGTCAGCAGAAGGTCCAAGCAATTCGCCGTGTGCGAATCAACATATAACAATCAACATGCGGCGCACCGTGCCTCGGATCCCGCTACCCTCCGCGACTAGTCTCCCGATACATCCCTAACAGCGCGCGTCAGGCTGGTCAACCTGCAGTGGAACAGCTATCTCGACCCAACTCCTTTAGTTGTCTACACCGAGCATCGAACCGGAACACGGCTAGGCCATTTGGCGGTACGTCTTTGCCCGGTGGGTGGTCACAAGCCTTCGGCCGAAGCCTCCCACCAGTTAGTGTCACCTGATTTGCACCACCCGGGGACCACGTGTAGGGAATCAGAAAAAGGGTACGTTCCTACGGACGTGGGTGACTCGGCCCCCACCACATCATCGCTTACCATCTTACCTGATGGTAAGCGATGATGTGGTCTACGATGGTGTATACTTGCCTAGAAATAACCTATTCTCTCTTGACTTAGCCCCTGGTTATAGCTATCAGGAAATACAGACACCGGCAGGGATTTACACTGCTTAGTTGTACGCAAATTGAAAATATTCCCACCACAACGTTTAGTGCGTATGGGTGGAGTGTCCAGTATGTACCGATGACGCATCGCCGTATGTCTTGTAGTCTGATGTTGGAGGGATATCCTGGTCAAAAAGAGACATAACTAGCATTTATTTTGGCTGCAACTTAATAGGTACTAAGAAAACTCTTGGGAAAACAAAATATATGTCAAGCAAACAAATCCGAGTGCAGTGGTGGCCTAGTGGTATCGGCCGCAACTTATAAGTTGTAGGTGGTGGGTTCAAACCCAAGCAGGCGCTTTACTTTGTGTAAATTATTTCACCACCACTGCTCTCAAAACGGTGAAGGAAAACATTGTGAGGAATACATGTGACATCCACCAACCCGAAATGGACTTGCGTGGAGGATTACGTCCCATTCCCTCTCACATATTGGAGGCCTGTGTCCCAGCAGTGGGAACATTAAAAAGGCTGATGATGATTATGAAACAAAGCCGAGTGGTAAGAATAATTTCTGTATTTCAAAACTAGACTTTCACACGAAACAATGTTTAAAAAAGTACTAAGCTAATTTTCAAAGGTCTTTACAAACTAAGTTTCCATTAAGTTAATGCAACATAGTAAATACCTTCTTATATAATACCTTCATATTATCCCTGAAAATGTAACTTACGATCAAAAGCATACTCGAAATAGGTGAATAAGTACTGGTTCTTTGGTCCCAACGTTTGGGCCCAACTCCTTACACTCCACAGAACAGAAAAGGTTCCTAGTGGATTAGTTACAGTACACTGGATACCGTAAAAACTTCTGAGTAACTAAGTACAGTGTAACGGTTAATAAAATAGTTTTCTTAACCAACCAGTGACGACTAAAATTGTAAGAAACAAGTAAAATTTTAAAAACTCCCGACACATTTTTATTTCATGCTCATTATTTTTTTTATCTAGGATTAGACACGCTTCGATCGTCAATCTATTGAAAACGAATTATGACACGATATTTTACGAAAATACCCCGATTCAAACAGTAAAACGCCCATAATATTAGAACAGCTGAACCGATTTGCATAAAACATAGATAAGAACACTCTCGATAAAGTCATCTTTCAAATAAATGAAACCAAGTCAAAATCCGTTCCTCCATTTAGGAGCTATGATGCCACAAACAGATACACAAATTCACATATACAATAAAATCCACCCATAAACGTAGAAAAAAAGGATGAAGTTGAAATTAAGTAAACTGAAAAGAGAAACAAAATGTAAAAAAAAAAAAAACGACGAAATAACGAACAGAAAAGCAAAAAATAAACTTTTAGCCTAGCATTTTGCACACCATGGCATTTGGCGCCACCTCCAAACAAACAATCAACGAAGATCAACCTAGCTACAATTATTCTTCGGTTTAGGTAATTAATTTGCATATTGTTTTGTTTGGCGCCAACTCAAAATGTTAAACTAAAAGTTAGCTTCATGCTTTAGAGAATGTCTAAGTCATGAAGTCTGCCTTTTTAAGATTAGATACAAAATTTCATTCGAGCGAAGCCGGGGTTACTTAGTCTGGATATATAATGTAAAATAGGTAAATAATAAAATAGATACCAAATAGAACCATCTATTCTTAATAAAAATTAAATTACAAATTTAAAAACACAAAAACCTCTAAAAAGCAAAAATAAACCTCGTACTCGCGTCGGGGAACCGCCAACATTTACAGCAGTTTATTTTATTTACTCTGCGATCTTAAGAGCCACCAAATATATAACTGAAAATTCCTAACTGAAACTCCTGACCTAGTAGTAACACGTAATAATGACTCGATATCTTGCGAAAAAAACCAGATTCAAAGAGTAAAATGCGATTAACTTTTAAACGGCTGAACCAATTTTATTCAAACACAGCTAAGAACACTCTCGACAAAGTCACCTATCAAACAAAAAAACTAAATCAAAATCGGTTCATCCTTTTAGGAGCTATGATGCCAAGTCGCGGATAAATTTGAAAGAGAGTTACCGCGGCCCTGGCTCAAGCAACTGAAGGAACACGGGTGAGTTTTAGTCAGTAAAAGTCTGACACGCCTTCCCGATTCACCCAAAGCGGGAGAAGTCATTACATGATATAGAAAAAAATGATGCCACAGACAGACAAGACAGACATATACACAGATACACACATACACAGCAACACACGTCAAACATATAACACCCCTATTTTTCCGTCGGGGGTAAAAATACACAAACACACAGGTACACACTTCAAACTTATAACACCCCTGTTTTTCCGTCGGGAGTGAAAAACAGTCATCTGTCAAGACTTTTCTCTACTATGTCAGGGTCAGCCTTAAAGTCTGACCAGATGCAACTGAATATATCCGTGCTTCACACCGACCTGGTGATGGTTGCGGGTATCTGCTGGATGCGGGACGCACGGGGGTGGTCAATGTGGCAACGCTTCGGGGAGGCCTATGTCCAGCGATGGCGAAACTATAAAGTTTCCTTGTTGACTACAGAACCCTAAAAAGTTTATTAAAAATATCAAAAAACCCGACTGCTTAAAAAACATCTGGTTTTGGTCAGCTAGCTCGCGAATATGTATCCTCCGACTGCACAGCATGATTTTCTTCTTGTTTACGTCTTTTTAGTTCGTTTTTTAAGCAGTCGGGTTTTTTTGATATTTTTAATAAACTTTTTTGTAATTTTTTTGAATTAGGTACATTTAAACAAATAAGGGTTATATATTTTTGAAATCACCTCTTAAAACATTTTATTTTGATACCTCACACGATGGGATGGGAAGACAATTTTTTTTTTTGTCCCCACAAAATGACGCCCAAAATCCGCCATTTTTATCTTTTCCAATTTTTATGTAGCCAGTGTCACTCGCAGGTTTAAGACGAATCGATTGACGTCAGAATCATCAAAATCGGCCAACACGTTTGGTCTCTGGAACGCCACATAGGAACAAACATACATACTTACATACATATATACATACATACATACATAGACTGATAAACACATTACGCTCCTTCGGCAGTCGGGTAAAAAGAGAGAGACATAAAGAGAGTGACAAACAAAAAAATACATTTTGCACAAATTAATTGAAGTGTCAGTAAATAAATTCTCGTATCGCTAATATACTTTATTCATTAATTTAAAATGAGCTGATTTTTAATTGAAATTATAGATAAATGTAAACACTGAAGCACTAAATATGCGCATAATTAAATCCTATGATGTTCAATATTGTTTTAATAGGAAATTCGGCAAAGTTTTACCTGCCCTCGTAAATAAATAAATATTGATAGGTTTACGTTATGCTATGATTTAATTTATTAATCTAGATTGAAATAATCACATCATCAGCCTTTTAAAGTTCCCACTGCTGGGACACAGGCCTCCTCTTATAGAGGGAGTGGGCTATAATCCACCACGCGGGCCCAGTGCGGATTGGTAGATGTCACATGTCTTTGATTTTTTGGTTCTAGGACATGCCGATTTCCTCACGATGTTTTCCTTCACCGTTTTGAGAGCAGTGGTGATGAAATAAATTACACAAAGTAAAGCGCCTGCTTGGGTTCGAACCTACGACCGTAACTCGTATGTTGGGACCGTAACCACTGTGCCACCACTGCTGATTGAAATAATAAACAGATTAAATTATGTGTTTGTTGGTTTGTAAACGGTAATCTCCTGAAGTATTGATTCGTTGGCAAAATTGTCGTTATGTGACATTATTTTTGAATGCGCATTTCCTGTGGGATTGACAACATGAGTGAAGCCAGGTGAAAATGCTGATAAATTGTTAGCTATCGCGATCCATTGCCGGATAAGGGCCTCTCCCAAGTGTTATTATTACTCCATAATGTTAAGTAATCACAATAATAGTAGTAAAGGCGGGCAAAATTAGTCAATTTTCCTATGCGCGCGCATCTAACAATGGCGATCGGCCATAGACTAAAAACAATGAATATTTTTTTTTGGCTTTTCGCGGATAGCGTTTTAGCCACGTACAAAATTGGGAATTTCAAGTTTTCTTTATTACAGACAAAAACAAAAATTATATTTGAGTATTTATCTAATTAAATACGAAGTTGCATGAAATGTGTTGCATTTGTACTATTGAGCACGATCTTTTTTATATCGAAACTTTTTTAAGAACAAAGCAACTCAACCAATAAATAAAAAAAAACTCTTTAACTCACTTGTGAATAATAGTAATGAAAAAGTCACAGTTCGATAACAGGTATCATTATGTGCCTAATTGCGGTGAAATTAGAGCCACTTTATGAGCAAGTGTGTTGAAAAGATTGGTAAACCGCGACCGCGACTTATATCGATGTATGGGGCTACAGTTTTTCAACAGCAAAGATAATTGTGTCCCTCAATTCTGTTTATCTTATCGTTAGAGCAGCGAAGTTCATAAACTATGAGGACATCGAATCCTCATAGTTTATGAACTTCAGTAATGTTATTTAATTATTTCGGTGAATATAGCTGTTAGTACGGAAACCCCCTGTTCGCACTTGGCCAGTTTATTTTTGTTTGTAATGAGACTTTATCGAAAGAGTTCTTAAGCTTTGTTTGATGAAAATCTGTTCAGGCGTTACGATAAGATAAGATATATGTATTTGCCCAAACATGTGAATACATACAACAAATCATTACATTTGCATGCAAGATGACAAAAAAAAGAAAGGTTCAGCCATGTTTGCCATACTATGGCGTGCAAATTTGAAAACCAGACGTATCTTTTTGGAGACGATGTTTCTATTTCACCTCTGCAATAACTCATTTGACTGTATTAATATTGTAAGTAGGATTGGTTATGTAGTGCCTAGAAATATCCTGAGCCGTGGGGTGCGTGTGCGATCCATGTTTGCTGTATCGTCTAGTCGTACGAACGCGGGTTTGCGGGCACCCTTACGTCGCCTTGCTGATCAGTATAATAGGATCTTCATAAATATCGACCTCTTCGCTGTTTCAGCAGGAAAATTTAGACGCCTTGTTTGTGAGAGAATGAATTCTGCTGATATTAGTAACTCGTAGTTTTTCTTATTTCATTTAACATTTTTTTTCCTATTGCTTCTTTCTTTTAAATAATAATAACAAAAATGTATTAATTTATAATAATTGCTTAATAATAATTTAATTTATTTTGCTGACACCTTGTTTACATAATTAATTCTGTTGACATTTTAATTCGTAATATTTGTTTCGTATTTTTTTTTTGATAATCTTTAATTTATTTTTATTTTTCTTTGACATTATAATCCGTAATAATTATTTTTGACATTTAATCCGTAATATAATTTATTTTTTGTAATAATTTAACCGTTTTAATTCCATTTTTAATATTTCAATTTGTTTTATAAAACTTCTTATCTTTTTATTATACATACATGCCTGTTAAGTTTTATTAATCATATTTATAAAATTTTATTTTGTTAATTGTAAGCGCAAGTCGTATTAATTTTGTAAAATGATTTTGTATTATGTGGAAAATGTCGCTGGGTGCACATTTGTTTTTCTTCTTGCTTAAATGTTATGTACTGCTGTAGTGTGTAGTCGTTTGTTTTCCCAAATAAATAAATAACATGAAAAAAAACCACCAATCCAGTGACACCAACGAATTTAAAAATTAAATAATTACAACAGTACAAAAAAACAAAAAAGGTATAGTAACAATGTCAAAAATATCAAACAAACGTCAAATCTATGTAAATTTAATTCCAAATGTTATCAGTAAAAAAACTAAATAATAAAAATTTCAAAAATATTAAGCAAATGTCAAAACTAAGTAAAAATAATAATCAAAACAATAATAACCAATGTCAAAAATATCAAGTATTTTTTTTTTTTTTTTAAACTTTGCCCCACTCTAGGAATTTCTTCCTGTATCGTGGGTGCGTTTACAAACATATAAATTCACATACACAACACCCAGAGCCGGAACAACTATCTGTAGGTAATACAAAAATTTGTTCCGTGCGGGAATCGAACCCGCGACACGTAGCGCAGCAGTCAATCGCTCAACAACCGCGCCAACCGTGCACCCAAAATTGTAATTAAAACATACATTAACAATAATTTATTTATTTATTAATTAAAACTTTATGCATAAGTACAAAGGCGGGCTTAATGCCTAAGGCATTTTCTACCAGTCGACCTTAGGGTGGTGCAGAGATAAAACAAGGCAGGTGCAACTAAATGATAGGATGAATAGAGAAAAGAGTATATAATTATAAAAGAAGAAAAAAAAGGAAGAATAAATATATACTTAGATACATACATACATATAAACAATGTTATAGAGAATCCGAAACGAACAAATCAATTTTGTGATGATTCTGCAAACTTCTTGCGAATGTGCTCACGTGCCATATAATGTATGTCTAGTCTTCTAGATTCTACTTTCATTACCTAAAGCATTGCCAATGAGTTAAAAGTCGTCATCATCATCATAGGCCTTTCCTCTCGAAACCTTAAGAAGACAGACACTCGTTTCACACCCGCGTGACCTAAAATTCTAAAGTTTTTTGTGTTTTTACTTTATAAAAAGAAACCTTAGATCAAAATGTATATAGGATGGTGAAAATTTCATTACAATACGCCCGGCGCGCGGCGGTTCTGGTGCGATTGTCGATTTTCGTCCGTGTTAGACATAACTTTACAAATTAATTACACGATGTTGTACGAATGAAACTCAAAATTTGCATAGACCATATTATTAAGAAAATGGTCTACTTAATGTAACATATATGTCACATCAAGGCTGGCCGATAGATGCAAACCATCGTGAAGTCAGGATGTATTCCCTTAGGTTAAGAAATCGTGTGTGGACAGGTCATTGGGTACAATCATAAAAATGAAATCGCACAAGTTATTCGATACACTGGGTTTATTTAAATAGTCACACTCACAGTTACAATCTTGCTTACTAATATTACGGATTGACACCGATTCTACGACGTCTTTGCTATAAGGCTGTCAGAACTCAACTGGTCTATTCTGCTGTTCCCACGACGCAAGCGGTTAGAAAAAGCGGGCCAATGCGTAGTTGTGCTTGCTTTGCCGCCAGATGGCGTGCTTGCGATTTGTTTTGACGTCCGTACTATGATCTTAACCCGACATATATTAAAAAAAACGACTGTCCATTTATTTATTTAGGCAAACCAAATAGCACTGCATCTAAATTATAGGTAAGCATAGCATTTTATTTAGATCTCACTACATAATTAATTATAATTGTATAGTGAGATCTAAATAAAATCTGTTAATTATAACATAATGGTGAATAACAATAATAGACAATAGTTAAAACGTGATTCTCATTTTAAAATTAGCTACTGAGGGGTATCGGCGCCACTAGGTCATCGGTCCACACAATTTATCACTGAAGACGAAAGCCCGAAAAAATTAAGAAGCTCTGGTAAGGGCCACATGAGTGAAACCGCGGGAACAAAGCTAATCCCAATAATAAGAAAACGCCTAGTAATAGTGCTAAAAGGGTCTCGGCACAATGCTATGGAGATGTTGTACCACGGTATTGAGTATAATCGATGCTCCCGCTGTGCATTGTGTGTGCAATATCAACGTCTCGACGTCCTAGACGACGATCATAGCATCGCTACTACGTTCCATTAACTCTAGGGAAAACTAAGTTTCTAAAGACGTTTCAAAATTAGCTTAGTGCTTCTTTCAATATTGTTTCGTGTGAAAGTCTAGTTTTGAAATAAATAAATTATTGCTACCACTCGGTTTTGTTTGCTTGATATATATTTTTTTTTTCCAAAAGATAGAGAGTTGAAAAATTATATCTTAAATAAATAATAATACAAGTTTATTTGCAACTATGACGGAATGGAAAGATAGGGTTATTTCATTCCATTTAAAAAAAAAACATTTTGTAGTGTACCTCAAGCTTATCAATATTTTATCCATTTATTATTGAGTTCCAAACAAACATACTTACGCAATAGTATCCCTGAAAATGTAACTTACGATCAAAAGCATACTCGAAATAGGTGATTAAGTACTAGTCCTTTGGTCCCAACGTTTGGCCCCAACTCCTTACACTCCACAGAACAGAAAAGGTTACGAGAGGATTAGTTACAGTACACTGGACACAGTAAGAACTTGTGAGTAACTAAGTACAGTGTAACGGTTCATAAAAATAGTTTTCTTAACCCACCAGGAACGACTGTAATTGAAAGAAACAAGTGAAATTTTAAAAAAAAACCCCGACACATTATTATTTCATGATGACACGCTTCGATCGACAATCTATTGAAAACGTCATTATGACACGATATATTGCGAAAACACCACGATTGCAACAGTAAAACGCCCATGACATTGAACGCCTGAACCGATATTCATAAAACATAGCTCGATAAAGTCACCTTTCAAACAAATAAACCGAAATCAAACTCGGTTCATCCATTTAGGAGCTATGATGCCATTGACAGATACACAAATTCACATATACACAAATACGCAAATACACATATAAATAAATAAACAGATACACATATACACAAATACACAGGCATACGTGCCAAACTTATACTCGTAACACCCCTCTTTTTTGTCAGGGGTTAAAAACAGTCATCTGTCAAGAATTTCCCAACTATGTAGGGGTCAGCCTTAAATTCTGACCAGATGCAACTAAATATAAATGATTTTTTAATTAGAATATTTGATTGTATTTTAATTGTATTGTAATGGTATTTTATTTTAATGGTATTTTAATTTTATTTCTGTTAGTCCTAATATATTTGTGGTAGTAACAATGCATTGGCGTTATAGCTATTAAGGTGTTATTTACATAATTTTGAATAAATAAATATTCGTGCTACATGTTGCGCCTGCCATTTTTTTTTTGATATCGGTTGAAAGCTTAACATATCTAACCGTTATTGATATCCTAGAAGAGACGAAAATTTTCTTACCCGAAACGGAAAAGCGGTGAAAACTTTGATCACTCTATCGTGCACGTTTACGGTAGAGCGATCGTTTATCAGTCTCGGGAGACTAAAAAACTTTTTAATAAAAAATCAAACCGACTTCCAGAACAAAAAAAAACAAAGCAAAAAATAACTTTTCACTTCTCATGCTCTGAATTTTTTTTGTGCACAAGTGCATTAACGTATCTACTTAGATTAAGACGGGCTGGTATCCGCAACTCCACGTCGTGTGCGTATTTTGCGTACGACGTATCTACTTATAAATGTATCTATATTAAGGCAAAGAAAATACGCCATACAGCCAAACACAATAAAAAGTTCACAGATAGAATTTGTTATTTTATAATATGTACTTTAATTTATTTGCCTTTTATGTGTTTTTTAAGACATAAAAGATATAAAAATTTAAATACGGTAGGTTATTTAATTAATTTAAAAAATATATATATTACAAAATTAATTTATTAGTAGGCTGTATAGGTCTGCAGCCCAAGCCTAATATCAATGTCGTAAGATTTAAAAAAAAGCGTCGGGAAACACGTCTTGTTTTTTCGTGCGTTTATTAATTTCTTCAAATTGTTAAAAATGTCCAATGAAGAAGAGGATTTAGCACTCTCTCCTAATACGCTTATGGAAATTAACGCACAGAGAGTTGTGCAACAGATATTACCGCCAAAGTCTAGGGAAAAATATCTCAAAGTTTACGATAATTTCAAAGTTTACGGTACTTTGAATATTAATTAAAGAAATGTTATGTTGTACTACTGTTTTATTTCCTCGCAATCGAAATGAAAAGCAGAGTTTATAACTCGTCCACAAAACCATTTTATCCTCGACATTACTATAAGCCCTCGCCTTCGGCTCGGGCTGCTAATAGTCTCGGATAAAAATGGTTCGTTTTGTGCACTCGTTGTAAAATCTACTATTCTTTTTCGAAATAACTTACGTTTTTTATTTTTCTCTTTTTCGTTTTGGTAGGTATCTCCAAGTAACAGGATAATCATTTATGGCCAAAGAACATCTCATGACGATTCCAATAAGCCCAAGCACGACTAGGATACATTGTTTTATTTCAGAGTACCAGTGCCTACCTTCCGGCTTCAACAGTTCAATGGTACCATTTTCATCAGTACTTGTATTTGCTTCATCATAGTCGGTTAACTATTCGAGATATTTTATACCCGTGACATACTTAGCATTTTGGAGTTCCAGTGGCCATCTGTGGTCTTTTTCGTCAGTTTCACTTCACCAAATTATACTTTCTGAGTGCAAGTGATTCCATTGTTGATGAAAATACCAAAATCACTATATGTATGCCTATAATATTTGAGGAGTTCACTCGATTGCTCTAGGATCCCATCATCAGATCCTGACCTGATTACTATGGGACCAACTAGGAAGTATACACTTCAAAACAAAAGAAGATTTTTTGAAATCGGTCCAGGCGTCTTTGAGTAATCGGGGAACATACATAAAAAAAAGATTCCGACGAATTGAGCACCTCCTCCTTTTTTTGAAGTCGGTTAAAAACCTGGTAAAGAAGCACTATGAGAGCAAATCGCCTCAATGGTCTTGCCATAATGAGTCTGCACAGACAAAATCAAATCAAAATCAAATAGTTCATTTCAAATAAACCTTGGAGGTACTTTTGAATTGTCAAACAAAATATGAATTTAGTTGCACATTCGCAAGCGTCAGTAGAACTCTATGGAGAAGGATGTGCTAGAAACTTGAAGGACACTCTTTTCCAGCTGTTTTAATTATAATTATTTGCTTTCATGATTCTTATACATATGTGAGAACGATGTAAAAATACGTGCACGTAAAAGCGTCTAGAGTAAACCAACAATTCAAAAATAAAATAAGTACGCAATTAAAAGCAGGCGGAGGCAGCTAATTATGACCAAACGCAACCGATGGCGCCCGTTCACAAACATGACGCATGGATTGCCACTACTCAGCTGTTCATCGTGAAGGGAACCTTATGATCCAACACATGTGCCACCATCAGTAAGACGTTTGAGAGAGAATGATACACTCAACTACCAGGGCACACACAAGTCAACGAACGACACATAGGTGCAGTGAATGGTAGATTTACAGTCGGAACATAGTACTCACTCATGTACTGTGCAGTTATAGAATACTAAAAGAAATTGAGTTTATACCATACAAATAATTATATTCATACAATTTTCAGCAGGCCTAGCAAATACTTGAATACTTTTCTGCCCAACACATGTTTTTGCGCCCTAGTGGCTTGGGAGCAGTACCAGCGTTGACCGACAACATACGGGATTTTCATAATAAACTGGTCGAGTAGTTTATAAACAAGCTAATTAATTTGATAAAAAAAGATTCCTAAGATTCCTAGCCTCCCGTAGCCGGTACTACATGTAAATAATAATCATTAATTACAGGTACTAATCTCTTCGGACGAGGCACTTCGTATAATTATGATAGAACTTCACTTAGGGTAAGTTCGTTTAATCATAAATTATACTTTGTGCCTCGTCCTCGAGATTAGTACCTGTAATTAATGATTATTATTTACATGTAGACTTTGAGAGTTAAGTTTTGGAATTATCACATACACTATGATGAATTTGTGAAGTAAAAGCTTTCTTTCTTTAAACTTCTTAATTATATTTTTATAGACTAACCATCATGGTTGTCCATAGGTTTCACACATAGGTTCTTAATCATTCAGATATGCTCTTAATTATTTGTTTTGGCAAATTTATTATTTACTTTTTTATTCTCATTGTTATAATGTTTATAGATTAACAATCTGAGTTGTCATTAGATATCAAAGGTTCATATTCGGTCATTTTCTTAATTATTATTCTTATCTTAATTATCTTTATTAACAAAATATTTTTTGCCTATTATTTATTGTCATTAAGTATTAAAGTTTTTTATAGACTAGCAATCACAGTTGCTTTTAAGTAACATAGGTACTTAACCAAAATGTTTATATATATTCTTAATTATCTTTTTAACAGAATATTTGTTGCCCACTTAATATCAATATTAAGGTTTGTTTATAGAATAACAATCATAGGTGTCATTGGAAAACTAAAGTTCTTAATTAACCATTCAGTTAATATTATACATATGTCTGTTTTAACAAAATACAGTTTTGCTTTTTTATTACTATTGTTAGTTTCCTTATATACTGATACTCCTTCCTTATAAGTTAAAGTTGCTGGTTGTTGTATTAGTTAGTACATGTTAGTTAAATAAGTTATCTTTAAACACAGCTAAAGATTTATTTTGCTAAATCATTTTGATCCTTTACACTAAAGGTCTTTTATAAAATTTCCAGATGTACTTGAGTTGTAACTCCAGCCTGCTGTTTTTAGTATCTCATAAATTGTCACACCTGGCTTTAGAAGTAGCAGCGTAGCGTGTGCTGTGAGCTAAATATACGTGTACCTACATCAATACTGCTAGTCTTTAAAGTATACTTAATCTAACGACTGATAGTCTGTTTGGGCATTAATGTGGTATAGTTTCTTGGTGCCTAAAATAATTCTTATATGTTTATTAATGTAGGCTACAAGGGTTTCAGCTGGATATATTACTGTTCTTTGTCTGAAGTATTGATTGATTTGGTTCATATATAAGAGATTTTTTGAAGTCTGAAATTTTGATGGTTATATGCATTGATTCTATTTCTATACTTTGATTTTATTTTTGACAGTTGTTCTAGAGACAACATCTCATTTGTGTACCAAATTCCTAATACTTCCAGAATCTGGGATGTTTCCCAGGTGGCATTGTATTTTTGGGCAGGTAAAAGGTAGTCTGAACACGCCCTTAAAATATTTTCAGAGTACATTAATGTTTAAGGTATTGTCAGTGATAATGCCAATTTGTGACAGTTAAGCATTTGTTATATTTTTTACTAGAATTAGAAAGTTCTGTTAAGAAATTATATTACCGTTGGTGTTCAAGATGTTATTATTATATTTCTAAAAAAAATTATACCAGTTAATTAAACATGTGTCAATTGTTTGAAAAAGTTTTCTGATAGAGATGCTATCATAATTTCTATTGATGATGGTAGTATGCTTCATCATAATAGACTTCACTACCTACACACTAGACTCCGACAGCCAGAGTAAGGTTGGTATGGATTTTTCCCTTGCTGTGAGATACTTTATTATTTTCATCAGGTTTAAGTATGATCATCTCTAAATTATGAGAAGTTCCCAATCGGGCAGAGTTGGCCATGGTGACCACTATGATACCCTTAGCCTTATCCATTATGATTTTTCATAGATATTTTAATATGATTGAGAATGGTGGAAACGCAGAAAAGAAAATTGGTTACCAGTATACTGTAAATGGGTCCATTGTAAAGGCATTCGGGTTGTTATGTATTTGTCATATTTTTTGTTAATGTGTCTTGCAAATAGGTAAATTTCAGAATTCCAAATTTATCTTTCAATTATTAATCATATGCATTTTCTTTTAGTTCCCATTCTACATCGGGATGTGACTTCTGCAATACAGTATCAACTACTATGATTTTCAGTCAACCTTGTAAGGAGCGAAAATTAAATATAATGGTTTTCACACCAATGCCGCTGGCTAAGTTGAAGAGATGAGGGTAATGAATTCCACCCATTCGATTAATGCAGCCTATATTGCTGTTGGATTGTTTATACATAAGGGTATTTCACAATTATTGAAAAGTTTACCAAATATTTAAAAAGACAAAGAATGATGCTAATAAATCCAATTAAAATTCATTTGATATTCACATTCCTTGTCTGACCACTGGCCCCTAGCAATCTCATCCCCACAGGCAGTCCTCGCCCCCCCCCCCCCGAATGAATGGCATATGGCCACCATTCAGGGAATTATTGTAGGGATATCTATGTATTTTTCATAATTTACTTCACCTTGGAGGTTTAAGATTTTACACATTCTAGTTTTTTTTTTGTATACATAAAGCCATCCATATTCAATAGTAGGGCACGCTGAGAGCAGTACCTAGTCCTACAAAACATATAAATTGTCAGATTTCATAATAGATCAGTTTTTCTTATCTGTAGGTAATGTTACATGACAGTTATAAGTCTTTTATCAATAATATATATCCCAAAAATATACCAGTATTAGTGGGTGTAAGTTTGTTATTTACTAACTTGTGATTAACTTCTTAGTGTTTTCAATATTTTCAGTCAACAATTAATGGCCACAGGATCTTGGGTAATTTGTTGGCAGATTTCATGACTTTTGTGAAAATGTAAGTTGCAGTGTTTTACCCAAATGGTAGTAGACCGAACTTATACAATTTTCCAAGAGTGTATTCTAGATATTTGCTAGAATTTTTGTGATCTTTTATAAGAGACTGCATCTTAAATGTATTTTATGTATGGCCATGGAACTATCATTTGATATCATTTATTTCTTTGCACAAGTCTTCAACTTTGAAACGACTTACATCAATGTACTTATTAAGGCTTTATTGCCATTGGGTTTTTGTCTTAAGAAAAACTTGAGACAAATTTTCCTTTTCAAGGCTGGCACTTAGATATTGCATCTTATAGTGTTTTTGCAGCTGGGCTATCTAAAAGTGTTGTGGATACCCATGAAACCCTCAATCCATGATAACATGGTCTTATCATCAGTGATAAATTACCACTATTTATAAGAATTTATAAGCAACCAGGGTACCTTACTGAGTTTAGCGGCGTCGAGGTTGAGATGTAATGACCACTTAAAGGGTATTGTATGGCTGACTCAGGCTATAGACAGGCTCCCTGTTCTCCTGTCGCCCTTGTGGCGCTGGTGAAGCTTTCGAGTATTTTGCTTAGAATGTGTTGGTTTCTTTCTTGGCTTTGGGTGCTGTTGCAGCACCTGATTTAGAAGCCGCTTTACCAGCTCGATGAGTTTCAGCAAGTGTTTACCCGAACAGATATTTTTCTATCTTTGTGTTTTGACTTTGTCCTTAAGGTCCTTTTTTATTGAGCCGCAGCTAAATTTGCATCTAGTAATTGAGTCACAACTAACAATGTTGAACTTCACATAAGATGCGAGTGGTATCCATTATTCAACTTAATAGATCTGTATCATTTTCTTTTGTATCCAGTACTTTGGATAATGTTGCTCCTAGGATGGAGATGGTGCTGAGTAGTCTTTGTTTTGCTTCTAAGGCCTTGTTTATCAATAATTTGGCCATTTTGCTGTATAGCATAAGGGCCCCATGTTTTGTCACGTTCAATGTCAGCGGTTATTTTCCCTGCGCAAAGAGCTGTAAGGGAAATGCCCGCCTGTGGTCTCTATGGAAACAGGCCTCATGTTGCAAGATGTTCCAGACAGCTGGCCACTTCCTTGTGGAGTTCGGCCCCATCACCATACTGTGTTCAATGTTGGGTCAACCCAATGAATTTTGAGAGCGTCTGTGTGTTTCTGGCCTGGAATTGTGAGGAAGATCACTACTGTTCGTGGTTATTTTGGTATTTTCTTGGTCATATTCGACTTTAATTGTTTCCATTTCATTTGTGGCATCGTCGTCTAGGACTTTGCCTGGAATGATTACAATTAGTTACGTAAATGTGTCGACGCCTTGGCGAGGCCTATGTCCAGCTGTGGACGTCTTTCAGCTGAAATGATAATGATAATGATTGTGTCTGAAATACAGTTTGTTAAATACTTCAACATCAGCCTTATAAAGTTCCCATTGCTGGGACACACCAAGTAGCAAAATTTAGTCCTGTAGTTATTCTAGGAGCATGCATTTTTTAGCCCTATAGAAATCCTATAAACGTTTATAGAACCGCATTTGGGCGCAGTTTATAGGACTATTAGGTCCTGTGATCGTTGTGTTACAGTCCGGTTAAGTGCTAACGGATTTTATAATTATCTTATTAGGTGCTTTTACAGGATACATTATCCTATAAAGGTCCGGTAAATGCACTGACTAAGCGCGATTAGTCCTCTAACAATCTGGTGCGTGACACGTACTGGTGTATTTAGTCCTGTAACGATCTAGTGCGTGCCGCTACTGGTGTTATTGATCCCACATTGATCAGCGTAATGTTATTGACAAGAGTCTTGACAAAAAAATGTTTAAGGAGTAACTACTTAATACACAATAAAATATATTATCTATTAGTATAACATAGGTGAATTTTGTCTTTTACTTTTTGTGTAAAGAATGTCTAACCAAAATGCGAAATTAATTTTATTGATAAAGTGTTCGAAGATAATCAATATATATTCATGCTCCTTCCAAATTAAACGTATTTATTAATTGTTTATTCGATAATAATTAACATACATATATAGGCCGCCATGGGACGGATCGTGTGCCATTATATTGCATTTATCAAAACCTTTACAATACTATTTAGTCAAAGTTAAGTCTACTATAGGACATATCTACTTCGCCACCATATTTTAGTTTTAGGGTTCCTTTAGAGTAATACATCAGAACTATCCCGCATGTCAATACATGTATTGTTATGTCTTAATCAGTACTAATATTTTATAAATAGTCTCCGAATTACTTCATAACACTTTCTCCATGAAGAAGCGTCCAGAAGTTGCGTGGTATCTTCTCGTCCAATTTACCGCAGTGTCTCAAGACAAAAGTCTATGACCAGTGTGTGTTGCCAGTGATCACCTATGGGACCGAGACGTGGTCGCTCACAATGGGCCTTAACAGAAAGCTCAAAGTCACCCAAAGGGCAATGGAGAGGGCTATGCTCGGAATTTCCTTGCGTGATCACGTCAGGAATGATGATATCCGCAGGAGAACCAAAGTTACCGACATAGCCCGAAGAATTGCCAAACTTAAGTGGCAGTGGGCAGGGCACATTGCTCGCAGAACGGATGGCCGATGGGGCCAAAAGGTTCTGGAATGGCGACCGCGAACCGGAAGACGATACGTTGGAAGGCCTCCCACTAGGTGGACTGATGACCTGGTTAAGGTTGCGGGAAGGCGCTGGATGCGAGACGCACGGGATCGGTCAATGTGGCGACGCCTGGGGGAGGCCTATGTCCAGCAGTGGACGTCTTTCGGCTGAAATGATGATGATGATGATGATGACTTTCTCCATAATATTGATTTCGACATAGATGAAGAGTGGCAGTGTAGGGATGCAAAACGATAAATTTATATTTTGAATTATTCAGTACATTCGTCATCAGTACCTACTTTTACGTTATTATACGTAATTTTTATTTTTATTTCACGTCTTGATTTGACAATAGGATCGCACACACGATGTCTCTTTGTTTTTTACATACTCCTGCATTTCACAATTTGTTTCAAACTCAGGGAACCGCACTGACTTTGAAAAAAATGTGAATTGTCATCATTAAATTCATTACCACTGCTTCCGCTATTACTTTCATTAACTTTTTGGTTATTAGAACTTTGAGAAAAATAACTTCGCAGTCTTCTTGGACTATTTCATTTTTATGTTGTACGGAACCATCACGAACTTCACGAGATTCTCTTGTGTTTAAGAAGAATATCGACCCGCACTCCGATCCTGATTTCATTCCAAGTAACATTTTTTAAAGTCTTCTTCGATAATTGGCACTATGCTTATATTGTTTCCATTTGTTTCCATCCGTTTTTAGTTTTTTTGCTTTCTAAAACGTATAACAAAATGGCCAGTAACTCTAGTAATAGCAAATTTAGGACACATATAAGCAGAATTTTACCTATATACGTCGGTGGGCATGCTAGTTTCGTGCTACCTATCCATTAGAAGTCATGTCTCAGATAAATCAATCCTTTAATATACTTGACCTGTAGCACCCATATCTAAGACGTTTAAAGAAGTGCATGTCTTATAGGAGAATGTAACAAGACGTTAACAAGCATAAACAATCTTATAAAATGCGTTTATAGGATCAAAATGCGATTCTTGCTAATGAGTTTTATATTATGCGCTTATATAACTCCAAGGTCTGGTAAGTTTCGTATCTCGTTAACCTGTAAACGTATATAAAACTAAGTAATAGGATCGAAAGTACCTGTAGCGTAAATCATCTTATGAAATGCTGTTGTGCGATCAGTAATCTCAGTCAAAGCGTCTATTAGATTCTTATTAGATGTTTAGTCTTATAAGTCGATTACTATATGACTGTTGCAAAACAGTCATATAGTAATCGACTTATAAGAAAAAAACTGACTGACCTCTCTCGCAGAGAGGATGCAAATCCTCTCTGCGAGAGAGGATTTGCATCCTCTCTGTCAGTCAGTTTTTTTTTATTTCTAGCTAGAATATCTTAGCAGTTTCATTGATATCACAGAGATGGCAAGCACGCGGCACACATTAACATCGTAGTATATCCTCGTGCCATAGATGTCGCTTTTGATACTTTTCTAGGGGTGACGATTTTCTGTTTCTGTATGTACCTTACTAAACATCTTGCCTATTAGGTAAGTAAATAAACCCTAAACAAATAAAACACGATAAGTTATCGCTGATGAACGGTTATTTGCAGTCAGAGGTCAGTGTTTATTCACCAAATACTCTGAGAAAAACCCCACAAAAAAATTGATTTTGATTGAGATTATGGAGTCATTGGATTATCATATCAGATATATTTTTCCTGTTTAGATCACTAGCTGCCGGCCGTGGCTCCACTCACGTCAAATTAGTACTTACTGCCCCCAATATTTCATCCTTTCATGTCACCCTTTAATGTGCCCACTGCTGGGACACAGGCATCCTCTCTGTGAGAGAGGTAATGGGCCTTAAATTCAACACGTGGCATCCACCAACCCCACCACGGGGCACTGGCCCCGCGTGGTGGATCCAAGCGGGGCCAGTGCGGGTTGGTGGATGCCACGTGTTGAATTTTTGGTACTAGGACATGCCGGTTTCCTCAGGAGTTTTCCTTCACCGTTTTAGGAGCAGTGGTGATGACATAATTTAAACAAAGTAAAGCGCCTGCCTAGGTACGAACTTGTTACCACTGCTGGTAAATATTTAAATTTATTTATTGGCCTATCTACAATTATTATACTGCTATAAGCCAAATAGTAACAGCAATCATACTAACAAGTATATGATGCGGTAGATACATCATGCAAAAATAATATTATAACCAAATATTATTTCAATAATAACTACAGGTCTAGCGGCTACTGTGTCAGTTCCTGAGGTATGGGAGCGGTACGGGAGGGGTGACAAGTGACGTGACATGACGTGTCCTAACTGTCTCGCTATACACGTGATACATTTTAATGAAGATATCTCTTACGATATTTACGAGCGTGCACCTAAGTCAAATTGATTAATATTTCGGCGTGTGAAAAAAAAAACAAAAAAACCGGATAAGTGCGAGTCGGTCTCGCCTACCAAGGGTACAAATTTGTAGGTAAATCTATACCATACCAATATTATAAAGAGGAAAGATTTTTTTGTTTGTTTGTTTGTTTGTACCGAATAGGCTCTAAAACTACTGGACCGATTTCAAAAATTCTTTCACCGTTGGGAAGCTACTCTATCCCCGGGTGACATAGGCTACTTTTTATCCCTGTATTCCCACGGGAACGGGAACTACGCGGGTGAAACCGCGAGGCGTCCTCTAGTATTATAAATAGGTAGTTCTGGAATCGAGTCTCGCGGTTTTCTCTAAGCTTATTGATAAGTACTAAAAAAATAAATAGTAAATAAATAAATAACGTGAGGCTATATAATAATATTTTTTTAATATTATTATTTTCAACAGAAATTCTAAATTAGATTAATCTGAATTCATATCGCCGTCTTTACCCGAATCACTATATGTATGGCTCGAATCACTTTCATTATCTGATTCCCCATCACGTAAATTTATAATAAATTGATCCATGATCTCGTCACTAAGATTGTCATCTTTATAGTACTCTTCCTCCACTTTCTTTGTGTGATTGACACATTTTTGCCATTTCTCCACAGAATACTTAGAAAATAGTTCTACAAGAACTCGTTTCTTCTCAGTTAAATTTGAATTTATATATTGTCGTGCCAGCTCACCCTCTATTGGTATGGGGATATCTCCCCATACCAATTCAATAGGGTTTAAATCCGGATGATAGGGTGGCAAATAAAGTACTGTATAACCCTTTTCTTTCAATATGGCATCAATTTTGAATTGTTTTTTTGGTTTATTTCGTATTATTAACTCTAGCAAATCCCTCTTTTTCATCGCTTCGGTGTATTCAATATTACGCCGACCAATCCTGCATTTCCTTTTTCAAGGATAACATCGTAGGTTTATCCTCCTCGTTGCAATGGTATTTCGTGTTATCCATAATTATTACTGAATTAGGAGGAAGGCCAGGCAAAAGTTTTTCGCGAACCCACTTTTCGAAATTTTTGGAATTCATATTTCCGTGATAGTCTTCTGTATTTGTATTTGATTTGAAAATGATTAAAGCGTCATCGACAAATCCTGAACTTCCACCAGCATGCACGGTGAGCAATCTATTTCCTTTATAAATATAAGACAATGCACCTCTTTCAGTATCTGATTGCCAACACGTTGACACATTATGGGATTCATTCACGTAAGTTTCATCATGAAAATATATTGATCTATCTTGTGATCTATATTTTCTTATTGCCGTAATGTATTTGCCTCTCCATTTCTGAAATAAATGGCGTTTTTTCAACATTTTCTTCTTTGATTGGCATTTTCTGTATCGGAATCCTAATTCACGTAATAAAAGTCTCAAGTATGTATAACCACATTTAATTACTCCATCTTCCGCTAAAACTTTTCTTAATTTATTGATCGTGGGAATTTCTTTTCTTACTGAGTAGAATTCTGTAATCTTTCTCCAAATAACACTTTTACCGAAACCGTCAAGTTCAATTTTCTTTTTCTCGTCTGTTTAGGCCTTTTTGGTGTAGAAAACTTAACATTACATTCCATACTTTTTCCCTCATTGACAATCCGTATTACGCTTCTTTCCGGAAATCCTGTAGCCTTGGCAATTGTTTTATGTATGTTAATGTCATCTTTAAATTCAGCAGAATTGGGGTCTACTTTTTTTGTTATAAAATATTCGTACACTTTATAAACCACTTGTTTAGTTTGAGACCTTATTGGAGGACTCATCTTTGGTTGCGAATACCGTGTGCGTTTTACTTGAAGCGACCTGTCCAATTAACACGTGTTGACGACAGCAAGCCTGACGCCCAACTGAAGTTACGCGTCGTTTGACGTTTCGTAAACACACCCCTCCCGTACCGCTCCCATACCTCAGGAACTGACACAGTTAGGCGCTAGACCTGTAGTGCAGAAATAACACTTTTATGGAGTAAAACAAATACCTAGCTTGCGCATTAGAAATACAGTAGAATATAAATACATCATCGTTTTAGCCAATAGATGTCACTCAAGCGTCGATACATCGTTGATACTTCTTATAATAATAAGGATTGAAGAATGATAGTAGTCTAAGGCTGGCTTAAAAGTAATACCGATACTTAAGGCGCAGATATCCCTGAGTAGATTATAAAATGAGAATCTCGTCTAAACGGCTAGTCGTAAGTTTTTGGAAAAAATATATGTTACATTTGACCATTTTTTGGTAAAAATTTGATCTAAGAAAATTTTGAGTTTTAATGTCATATCATAGTGTAATTAATTTGTAAAGTTATGTCTAAAACGGACAAAAATCGGCAATCGTACCAAAACCGCCGCGCAGTATTTTAATTGAATTTTCACCATCTCAAAGACAATTTAATTATCTATATTTTGATCTAAGGCTTTTTTTAAGTCATATAATTATAAGGAAAGTACAAAAAACTATTGATTTTTGAGTCGCGCGGGTGTACAACTTGTGCGCGTTTTGTTCCCTCAAGGTCGTTGGCGACTGTCGTCGTCTTAATGTTATAAATGCGAAAGTAACTCTGTCTTTATGTCTGAATGTGTTTTTCCACAACTATGTCGCTGAATCTTAATCACAATCAAACGTTATTTAAGTATTTAAATTAGGCTGGGAACCAGCACTTCTCGAACGTCAAAGTTCATAAAGACAATGCCCCAAAATGCCGACCGTAATTTTTTTCCAGTGTTTAGGTAGATTAAGTCTAGGACCTGGAAAAGTGCATGTGATAATTTTTATTAATATGAAACGCGGGTGAAACCGCGGGCAGGAACTAGTTATTTTCTGAAATAAAAAAAATACTTAATTTATGCAGTAAATGTAAATATTTGTACTCATTTTCTAGAAAAAACTCAACATTATTAATTTTTCTAGGTCGGGACGAAAGATTATCCTTCTTTCACAAAATAAGAAGATTTTGAAAAATTTAAATAAGTTGAGGCTCGGAAGCTATAAATCCTTCTTGGTACAAATACAATTCCTAGAAATACCGCAAAGTTATGTGCCTCACTTAAATCAAAAACCTAATCAAGTCTAATTTGTACGCACGGAGCCTCGACGATTTGCGAGAAAATGCTGTAATCCATCAATAATCTGGGTAGTTTGGAACCTTATACATAGAGGAATGGATTGAGCGTTCCCTATTTGGCTGTGAATAAGGTTAGAAAAGTTTGAGAGAGACAAAGTGATCGTGTGGCCAGAAGTTTTTTTAAATTATTATTATATATATATAGCCTTTAACTTTGTATCACCTGATGGTAAGTGATGTAGGCGAAGTTGTAGAACACTTTTCTGAAAGTAAACTATTCACTCTTAATTCCAATGATATTCAAATAAACAGATATGTTATGAGCGCGTGCATTGTGAAGACTCGAATAGTTCACAATTGTGACCTTTAGTCTTTAGTTTATGTCACGCATGGCGAAGAGCGATAGGCTTTGTTGAAACAAAAACAAAATAAAAAAAATGCCATCGTGTGTATTTAGAAATTGTACCAATTATGATACCAAAGTACATAAAACAGAAGGGATCTCATAGCATATGTAAGTACGCAATACGCCTCAATTTACTATTTTTTTTTTTTTTTTTTTGCAAATATTCTGATATTTGGAGGTTAGAAAAAGATAACAACATTGGTGGTCAGAATAATGTTTGTTTACATTCACACGCAAGTGACAAACACTAGCTGTCTTTTTTTTTCTTGTTGGTTTTATCAAGCCATCCCTTTCGACTTGTAGTGAAATATCAGATGAATGAAAAGTGTGTATGTGTGCTGCCGCTGCTGCGCGGAACACTTTTTTCAATGTTTTGTGAGAGTATAACGTATCTGTTTATTTGAATATCATTGCTTAATTCAAAGATCTTTACGTGATAGCTATCAGGAAATTACAGACTACGGCAATGAATTCCATTCTTTAGCTGGACGCGTATGTATTACATTTCTGTAGTTATTTTCTGTTTTTCTTTTTTATTCTGTTTGGTCCATGTCATAGTCGTCTCTACAACCTATAGAAAAAAGACGGATATTGGCGGCACAATAGCTTTGTTTCTTTCTACAGAGTATTACTCAGTCCATCAATATGTCAGTAGTAGACCAGTAGAACTTTCACAATCGTGACGGATAGTAAGAAGCTACAAAATCTGACACCAGTGTTGCAAAGGAGTATCGTGTTACCCAGTCACTGGATTGTGTGTGCTCATATAGGCAGTTGGTTAATGTTGTTTTACATCCGTACACTTCACCGTAAGGTTCAGTTGAAAACCAGCGGCAGGCAATTCCTAGTTGTCTGGCATTTCGCTGAATTGGACCTATTTGGCGCAGCCGCGGGGCACACTATGTTATTGTTTTAGTTCCCTTTTATTTGTACCTACATTGTGTGTTTCTGTGTGTGTCAAATAAACTAGTTTTCTTTTCCTTCATGTAAAATACTGGTATTCAGCTGTATTCGATTAGACTGAAAGCCAATCTCAACATACAAGCGGAGGTCATAAAAATTGCGTCATATTCTCCTTAAAAAGATGATTTATTTGAAGGTAAATATTCTGGGAGATTTTGGTGCTCTCTCCCTATGTAGTTGGTAAAAGGCTAGCCAGGCAATCAGCTCAGTCCATTCTTCTAAGTCTATGTTTGGAACAAAATTACTGCTGATCAACAGCGCTTAGCTAAATTGGGTTGTTTGGCACGAGTAGATTTGAATTCCAATCTGTATATAGACTGAAGATTTTGAGCTAAACTTTAATATGATAGAGATTCTTGGAAGCTTGTTCCGCTGTCTTTGTTAGTAGATTTGATCAGGCTTGTACTTATAGAGCCAAATTGTCTTGTTTCTTGTAGGGTAGGCAAAATGTTGTCCGCACGAGCGTACGTTTCACAGAATTGTTTGCCTCACATATTAAAAATAAAATAAGCATTTATTGCTGGTTACTTAACCAATTTACAATAATACTTAGTTAATGAGTGAATGTTTTTTTACCGCAAATTACTTAGCAAGCTTTTAAGCTTTGTGAAAAGCCGTATCTTTTTTTGGTGTCATTTATATCAGCGTTCATTAAAGAACAAAGAAAATTCAATTAACACGTTCTATTGTTGACTAGGTCGTGGTTCATTGTTATTGGTAATCTACTATTTATCATGCAGATCGTTTTCAACACAAGACTCAGTTAATATAGATTTACTAGAGATCTACCACTCTGCATCTGAAAGCACACTGCTTAATAATGAGCTGCATAGAATGCTTGTCACCTATGTGTGGAGATCGGTTGTCATGGTGTGGATATGTGATTATATTTTTTTAGTTTTCGATATGCTCGCGTTTGACCACTATCTCGCCTGATGGTAAGCGATGATGTGGTTGACGGTGAAGCACGCTTGCCTAGAAGTAACCTATTCACTCTTCACTGAAAGACCCCAAGGTTGTAGCTATCAGGATCAAAGACTCCTGCAGGGAATTCCACTCTTTAGTTATGCGCACAATGAAAGTATTCGCAAAACGCTTTGTAACTATGGGTGGGTGGTCCACCATGTATCGGTGACGCATTGCCGTACGTCTTCTTGTCCGATGACGGAAAGGGCTAGGCGGAATCAAATTGTGCAGTTCCATCGCACACTCGCCGAAATGTAACCGACAAAAACCGACAGACTGGCCACTCAGCGTCGATGCTTAAGGCTCTGGAGCTTTGAGGCGACCAGTGCATCGTTCCGATAAGCCTCTTGGCCCGTTTGTCAATCAAATCAAGTGCATCAGGTTGATATTTGGCAGATCCGTCCCAGAGGTGACAGCAATACTCCACGCATGTCCGAACTTGCGCTTTGTACAATTTGAGCAGCTGTTCAGGCGTGAAGTACCGTCTCACCACCATATTTTTTGTTAATTTGACGCAAACCAATTATATTTGTTAAAGAAAGTATCATCATCACTTCAGCCGAAATACGTCTACTGCTGAACATAGGCCTCCCCCAAGCGTCGCTACATTGTTGGTTTGTTTTTTGTGAAAAAGCTTTTTTAATTTATATGTTGTAAATTGAGGTCGGCAGTTAGTATTGAATTTATAACGAATTTGAATTAAGAATGTGCTAATCCAGCCATCCGTGTTCAAACTAATCATAATTGCTGTTTTTTTTATAAATAAGGCCCAAAATCCCGGCTTAAAGATTAGGTAAACACCAAATTCAATACGAAATCGATTATAAGATTTCTTTATGAATCACGTCAATATTAATACGAATATTGGTGAACGTTCGAACCAGGGCCGTCTTACGCATATTCGGGGTTTGGGCGCGAAAGTCAACTTCCCCGTTCTTATATCCTTTTTGTTAGATTTTCTTTTGACCTGCCTGTGACATGTCATTGCCATCACAAATCTGTTGAGAAAAACGAATAGAGCTATTCTTCTTGTATAGCTGCGTCTTTCTCTCACAACAGAATCATGGTGAGGGGGCTGATCTGTATTGGACTTATTTGCACTCAGACTGTGTGGAGTGGAGGCTGAGTGGTGACCGGGTACCGGAAGATGCTGCGTTGGAAGGCCTCCCAGTAGGTGGACCGATGAACTGGTTAAGAATGCATTTATAATAATAATAATAAATCATTTATTTAAGATTCATCTTACGATTACATCCATATTTGTTAGTACAATTGCGAGCTTACAAACTAGTGTTAGTAAAGTTCATAATTAATAATATACACTAATAACAATTTATATTACATTCAATAAAACAGTAATTGGCAGGTCCGGGTGGACTCCCCGATGATGGTGACAACTCACTATACGACAGCGTGCAGCCGTATCCAGCGAGCCAGCGTCGGAGAGTCCCACCGGTCCGCCAGCGCGAGCAGGATGGTATTGGGACTACCGCGCGTGCGGCGCATGATAGAAGCGCACCGTTTGCGCATAATGGCGGCAAAACTGTCTATGTCAGCTGCCGCGAACATCGCAGAGGCGCTGCAGTGGCGCGGCAGCCCCATCAGCACCCGGAACGCGTTATTGTATTGAACGCGCAGATCGCTGTATGTCCGCTGTGTATAGTTAACCCACAGGCCGCAGGTATAAAAGGACTGACAGTACGCTCTAAAAAGCGCAACTTTGACAGCCCTCGTGCACCGCGAAAACCTGCGGGCCAACATGTTGCATCGGACAGACAGCGCCCTGCGCTCCCTTTCAATATCCACACTTATCATCATCATTTTTGCTGAAATGATGATGTGCTTAACGCTTTACTCATATAGACTACAGGTTTAGACAGGCTTGCTGTCATAGTAGGTACCTACATATGAAATTGGTGACGGTCGTTTAGCGTCTCCAAGGACTTTTGGAACGAAGTTCCTTAAGTCCTTGTGGTAAGATTCGCTTGATAGAAATCGTCACGTAAAAATGCCCCCTCTCGAGACCTTCGGTTACGTCCGGTGTAGTTCGGATATTATCGTCAATCGCTGGCCGCCATACTTGTTTATATCATGTTTGTGTTAGTTAAATGCTGCTTTTATCTGTTGAGTAGTGAGAGTAGAGAGTGAGAGAGTGAGTGAGAGTAGTGTATACCTATGCCCGTTATAAATAATAGTTTTTAATAACTAACAATTTCATGAAAACTTTGTATCGTAGGTCGTGAGTTCGAACCCAGGCAGGCGCTTTACTTTGGTAAATTATTTCATCACCACTGCTCTTAAAACGGCAGGAAACCATCGTGAGGAAACTTTTGTCTTAGAACCAAAAATTTGAAGACGAGTGACATCTACCAACTCGCACTGGGCCCGCGTGGTGGATTAATTACCTCTCTCACAGAGAGGATGCCTGAGTGCTAGTAGTGGGAACATTATGAGGCTGATGATGATCCAAGTTGTAGAAAAGTCGTGACGACCTTCGTTCCCGAAGATGGTCCACCGACCGCACAATTTCTTGTTTATTTTATTAGTAGTACCTGGGTGACCGAGCTCTGCTCGGGTGAAAATCGAGAAAACGACGTTTGATAAAAATGAAACCTAGCTAGATCGATTTATCGCCCCTGAAAACCCCTACATACTAAATTTCATGAAAATCGTTGAAGCCGTTTCTGAGATTCAGATTATATATACATATATACAAGAATTGCTCATTCAAAGTTATTAGATATTTATTACAAATATCAAATCCATATACAAAATAAAACATTGAGTAAACACAAATTAAAACATAGTATTATAAGTTAGATTATTAAAAAAATAAATTAAATTGAAACAACATAAAAATTATATTGCACCCCTCGTGTAAAGACGGCCCTGATCTGAACATACAGCGCTACATCGCCTTTTCAATTTCCACGATTACTGCCACGTCATCGCTGCATGATTATCGTTGAGTTTTCTCAAAGTAAAATGCTGCGAGAGAGAACCTCGAGAGATTGTTCCGAATCTTTTGTGTGCCGATATTCGTATCGGTTTCGAGTATTTCAACTGTCTTGTTTTTATGAAAAGACCAACTGGCCGTAGTGGCATGTTTTTGAGAGAAGTTTGTAGCTGCAGGGTTATTACTTTATGCTATTACCTACCTTGCTTTCGTTTGTGTGTCTGACAACTAGTAATCCATTTTTTAAGTACATCCTGCGATCCGATTAAGCTTAAAGAAAAAGAAGTAACTTTCGAAACAATGCAATACTTTGGTACAGTCGGTAATAGCTGTTATCTGAACCACCCAGCCGTTAGCAGTAGAATTGTTATTCGATACGTACGAGCTTATCGAACTAGAAGGACTTGTTCAAGGTAGGCAAATATTACAGAATACAGTTATGCCAATTTGATCTTTAACACGAAGTTTTTCATCAAATCATCTCCAAATGTAAATGGGACCACATGAAAAGCACCAGCTTCCAAATAAAAAAAAACATCAAAATCGACCTAGTAAATACCGTTCACCTAGTAAATAGTTTTGATATGATACACATTTTAAAAAATACAGTAGAATTGATAACCTGTCCTTTTTGAATTAGGTTAAAAAGTATGATCTTGTTTGTGAAATTGACAATGAGAAACATAGAGATAGTGACACACTTTACACAAATTAATCGAGTGTAAAATATAAATAGTTCAAATACATGTGACATCCACCGATACGGCTCATTCCCTCTCACAGAGTGGAAGCCTGTATCCCAGCAGTGGGAACATTAAAAAGGCTGATGATGATGAAAGTATAAATAAATTCTCATATCACTAATTTACTTTATTCATTAATTTAAAATGAGCTAATTTTCTATTTAAATTGTAAATAATTGTAAACATTGAAGCACTAAATATGAGCATAATTAAATCCTTTGATGTTCAATATTATTTTAATCGGAAATTCGTTAAAAAGTTTTACCTACCCTTGTAAATAAATACAGGGGTATACATATTGATAGGTTTACGTTATGTTCTGATTTAGTAGCTCATGTAGCTATTTATAAATCTAAAGTAAGTTAATAAACAGATAAAATTATATATTTATTTGTTTGTAAACGGTAATTACCAGAAGTACTGTTTTGTAATTCGTTTGCAAAATTATCAGCAAGTGGAGTTTAATTCAAGAAAAATGCACGTTTCCTTTGGGATAGACACGCATTTTATCACGGTTTTTGCTCCCTAACTGTAATAAAAATCGATGCTCGTGCTCGCCCGGCAGGAGCGAAGCTTCTGGATATTTGAAAAACCATGGAGTTGAGATTTTTACCTCACTAAAACGTAGAATGTTGACCCCGTGACCTGGGTACAACTTCACCCCGGAGCCAAATCAACGCCTAATGAAACTTCACCCGATTGGCACCGAACACAGGTTCTCTTGCTCAGAAGTAGCGCTTATGACCACTAAACTGACGGGGCAGTGAACATTTTGACTTATCACCTGTAGCCAAGTTGACAATGTACAATCGATAACGCGAGCAGCTAGTCGAAACCCTTGTTCTGTTAAAACTAAATTACGCTGATACGGTTTACGGCCCATGCTTGCTGGCTCGAACTGATAGACTTATACAGAGAGTCCAAAATTCATGTTCTTGTTTCTGTTACTCAGTTCCTCATAGAAGTCATGTCACCCGCTTTCTAAACAAACACTGCTTACTTAAAATGAAGTCGAGGCGTAAGTTGCACCTAGCTTGTCTTCTTTTTGGTGAGATTAAGACGAAGAAACCGAGGTACTTGTACGACAAGTTCAGTTGGATGGCTAGTAGACGGGAATGCGCGCCCAGGTTTTGTGCTCAGCTCTCAACTCAGTCTCATAGGACAGCAGTTTTTAGGGGCAGTTTTCGATACGCTGCATCCAAGGTGTGGAATAATATTCCTCCACCATTAAGAGTGTTAATCACCATCCAAACTTTCAGATCACGTTTGCGGCAGTATCTTATAGATGCCCAACGGAAATTGGATATGGTTACAGTTAATGTGTCAATTTTATAAAATGCCTACAGTATTTACCCTTTCCATCTATGTCATCCGTTTTACTGCTCTCGTTGCCACTTCTTATATATATTTTTTTCTATTCTTACCTACCAGAAACTTATTTTTTACAATCCTACCTACCGTTTTTTATTTAATATAATATTTACTACATTTGTTACTATATATATTTACTATATACTCGTATAAGTTTTAATCTATAACTATAAAGACTGAATTTTTGTCTTGGACACTTGTTACGTATTTGTTTTTACTCATTTATTTGTTTATTTTATTTGTAAATGGAACATGTTCGCTCCGTCACTTGCCCTTAAGGTTTCATTGTTTCGACATCACCCAATCGACACCGGCTATCCCTGAAAACCAGCGCTGTGGCTCTGTCTTGCGCAGAGTCTCAGCATTATGCTGAGCGATAACCGTTTTGCGTGGTTGTGACGCATACTTTGTATTTGTATTTAAGCTTTCCTTTGTTTTTTTATGGTATGCGTCGTGCCTGGCGCAAATAAACTTTTTTCTTTCTTTCTAGTTGAAAACGAATCAATGTATGGGAATGACACATGTGAACGTTAAGTCACGTGGTCAGACCATACAAATAGAAGGCGTTAATGATTGTAGAAAGAGATTCGATACGTAACGTTTGTAACTTGACTAAGGGGGCAGTTATTTATTTATACCTTATGCACAAATGTCTTAATGCCTCAGGGACTTTCCTGATGGCGTGACATAATTTAAATTGCGTCGTTAAGCGATAACACGTACGTATTTTCTGAGAAAACTTCAAGTGTAAATCGGTTGAAATGCGCAATGCATTGCGTCCATGTAAAAATCTCTTATCGGTGAGATGTACATCGAATCATGTGGAGCCATCTTGAAGGTCACACAGGCATTCTGTACCAGTCAACCTAAGGTGGTGATGAAGAGATAATCATACTTACTTATAGCACAGATAATATAATACTAGCGTACAGATGCCTCATCCCATACAAAGAAACCGTGCCGGTGACGTAACTAGCGTTTTTCGTCTGATTAAACTGATAATTTATCTAAGAACATCGATCACGTTCGGTTCCGTTCCACGGATATAGATGGTGTTAGCAGCGACTTGCAAGTAAAAGGGTTTACTCGGTTCGTGAATATTTTTTTTAATACAGCGACGATTTGTTTTATAGTATTTTTTTGCACGTTTTTAGAGTTTTGTGGTACCAAAATCTGTAGCAAAACAAATTAATTAAACTGAGCGGATGCCTTAGAAATTTAAAACAGCGCCATCTATTGGTATCAATTTTAAATGATCTATTCAAATAATCTTAGATATGTGAATTAGGAGCCCAATATTCCTTAATTTTGTGCTTAGGAGAGTTAATTTTTATGAACGTCTCTAGAAAATCTTAATATTTCACAAAACTCAATAACGAATCGACGCTTATCACGCCATCTAGTGCAATTTATTTGAACCAAATTTTCTTTCTTCACGTTGGGTGCCCTTGCTTATAGTGATGAACTCTCTCTTCATACCCAAGACGACAGAAAAGTGAAAGATCTACCCTATAATACACATAAGAACATACGACACACATCGACACATTCTAACGCGATATACGGTGACATCGAAGCTATTTGACCACGACTAAATTTCTCATAGTTATGGCTTACATTCGTCTTCTCCTTTTAAGGAAAACATAGTGAGGAAATTTCGTGAGTCCCTGTGAGATATCTGTATATGTGAGGTTCCTGACACCGGGCTGCTAGGTACTGAGAAATTCTAGATGGAAAACCCATCAACACTTTGCCCGAGTAGTAGCGCTTCCGACCGCTGGACCAATGAGGCAGATTTTTTTCTTGTTTTTATTGATAGGCTCGCGCTTGACCACTATCTCACCTGATGGTAAGCGATGTGGTAGACGATGCGTGACGCTTGCCTAGAGGTAAACTTTTTAATCTTGATTTAATTTGTTGTTCCCTTCTCAATACTATATGCATGTTGAATTAACCTTTATTTTTTACTTTAATTGGTCTGTAGCTGTTCTTATGCAAGCTATATTAGGCAGCGATTTTACAAAACACCGTGTACCAATTTTTTCGTTTCATTTTACGAAAACTCTTCGCTCAATTTAACTTTTGGCTTGGATGATTCGGATATTTGATCCTGCAAATAATGGGAAATTAAAAAACCAGTTAGTTTCGGTTCATATTATATTCTCAAACTCATCAGATACAAAATTAGTGTGAATTCAATCTAAAACATCAGTGTGCAATCGATTGTACGGATTTAATTGAATATGGTAAAATCTTCATGATTATAACACTTGGGATAAATAATGTTGCTCGCTGTCTTGAAGTTTTGTTGAAATGTAACGTTATTGTAAGGACACCTTTACCACCTTGTTTTAGCAGTTATATATCATCGGAAAAGTTATAGTAATCACTGAAAAAGAAACAAAATATAATGGTTAGCAACATTGTTTTCAGAAACATCAGATCTTCAATAAATTAGAGGTATAGGTTTCGCCCAACTTCTTGGCCGCCCTAAAGTAGGCTACAATGGCTGCGCAGTAATAAATTTCATACAAAAACAACACCGATCCGCGCGCATCGGTAAGCCTACTTCAGCGCGGTCCAGAAGTTGGACGAGAACCTTATCAACCTTTTGATGCAACTTTGTCATTTTTACAAGCATTTATTTATATATCTGTTTGAAAACCCAGTAGCAACATTAGACCCGAACATACTACACCAGTACCGTACCCGTACAACTAACTAACTAACAATTAAACTTAAACTACCCCGCCCTGTGAGCTGTAGACCTCGCGAGGATTTCTTTGCATAGCTTAAAACTGAATAAATGTTCACCGCGCACCTTAAAACAAAAAGTTCAGTTCGAACCGAAAAAATATCGCCATATAATTAACGAACCTGCTCACAAAGTTTCACGAGAATCGGGTGAGAAATGCGACCTATAGAGGAGAACAGCCGTACATCCGAACAGACATTAATCTGCCTAGCCTTTTCCCAACTATGTTGGGGTCGGCTTCCAGTCTAACCGGATTTAGCTGAGTACCAGTGTTTTACATGGAGTGACTGCCTATTTGACCCCCACAACCCAGTAACTGGGTAACACGGTACCCCTTGGCTAGTCTGGTGTCAGATCTCAAGCTTCTGACTACTCGTAACGACTGTCAAAGATCTTCAAATGACAGCCGGGACCAACGGCTTAACGTGCTTTCCGAGGCACGGAGGAAACTCGGTATGTTGAAATGGTCACCCTTCCACGGACCGACCTCGTCAAGCGTTGCTTAACCTTGAAGATCGACCCGTGCGGCTATTATTATTTAGCCACGAGCTCCTCATCCACAGCGGAACAGACATACGAAAGCATTATTGCCCAAGCTGAAACGAATACGCTTCGCACTCGCTCGGTCATTAAAAGCTTGTAAAATAATAACAGTACCAGCCTGTCGCTGTCCCATTGCAGGGCAAGGTCTCTTCTCTTACAGAGAAGGTTGCATACGAGCATTGATCACCACGCTTGCTCTACGCGGCTTGGCGATTTTCATCCATATCCATACTTTATTAATTTTATAAACGTATTTGTCAGTTTTTATTCCGGTAGAGTGTTTGTTCCCTTGGGTTGATAAAACACTTTACGCAGGCGAAACCGCGGGCAGAAGCTAGTTAACCATAATTTCGGGTTTTGCTTCACCAATGTCAGTGAAGGCCAAGTTAAACTAAGACAGTATATCTACATATAAATTGAAAAACAAATTATTATAAAAACAAAAAACCGACTGCTAAAAATAATTAACTGAAGAGAGAAAAACAAATAGGTACTAGATATAATTTATTAATTTCTGCGAAGTATTCTAGAACGCACCGTAATAATTATATTGTTCTGTACATATACGTATTCAAGGAAGTAATGAAGTAATTTTAAAGTTTTAATATTAGTTTGTAAATATTATTGTACTTATATAGAACAGAAACAAATAATAAATCATAGCTAATGACAGGAAGTAATGAAATATATAAAATTTATGAAATATATTATTAGATATTAAATATTAAGAGGTGCTAGCGGGAACAAACAAAAATTTAAGAAAAGCTTACCTAAACTTCGTTTGTCACCACTGGCAGCACTATTAATTTGGGTTATTAACCGAGTTTCCAAAAAGGAGGAGGTTTTATGTTTGACTTGAAATATTTTTTTCCCCCGATTACTCCGTCACTAAACCGATTTTGAAAATTCTTTTATTTTGTTTGAAAGGATATCTCTCGAGGTGGTCCCATTGTAGCCAAGTCAGCATTTGATGAGGGGATCCCATGGAAATCAAGGGAATTCCTCAAATTTTATAGGCATACATATAACGATTTTTTATATCAACATGGCAAGCATTTCCATTCAGAAAATATCATTGGATGAACTGGAATTGAAGAACTGAAGAAACTGAAGGCCATAAAATAGGTATCAAAGACACCGACTTCCGAAAAGAAACTTATTTTTCAATTTGTAGCGTTTTGCGTTTTTGACGTCGTCGCTTACAATGGGCCTAATCAGAAAGCTCTCGCTCAAAGGGCAATAGAGAGGGCTATGCTCGGAGTTTCCTTGCGTGATCGAATCAGAAATGTAGAGATCCGCAGGATCCGATAACCCTGGTTGGGTTACCGACATAGCGCGAAGAATTGTTAAACTTAAGAAGCAGTGGGCAGGGCACATTGCTCGCAGAATGGATGGCCGATGGGGCAAAAAACGTTCTGGAGTGGTGACCGCGAACCGGAAGACGTTGCGTTGGAATGCCTGCCACCAGGTGGACCGATGACCTGGTGAAAGTTGCGGGGATCCGCTGGTTGCGACACGCACGGGTCCGGTCAATGTGGCGACGCTTGGGGGAGGCCTATGTCCAGCAGTGGACGTCTTGCGGCTGATATGATGAAGATGATGAGTGTTTTATTTTGGAAGTTGGTTTAGTTTTTCTTTCTTTAGTATTTTTTTCAGACTTTTAGTTTTATTAATAAACGAGTTCTCAAAATAAGTTATGTGGTAAAAGATTATGAATACTTCATAATATGGCTTTGGTGAATAAAACATATATTATATGTGACTGTTTTTGCTATCAAAGTTACGCTCATCTTGAATTTGTGCCAAAATATATACATAAAAATTTTTCATTAAAAAATCTTCTTTTAAAACAAGCTTTTTTAGTATTCTTCTCTGCAAACCCCTTTCATTTGATACCCATATCAGTGGCCGTGCGCCATATTGTATTTAGAATGACGTCACTTAGCTAACCATGCATTGTCACACAAACTAAACTTGAATGCAAAATTTCATCTCAATCGGTGGATGATATTAAAATTCAGTTGCAAGCTTTGACCCGAACACACTTACATACATTGCAAGTTAAATAAAAGCTTGAAAAAAGTGTTACGATATATATATTATGAATGGTCTATTTAGTAGCTTACGCAAAAAATAATCTCGTTTTTGGGGGGAGTCATTAAAAAAAAATATGTGACTCCTACAAATAAGACAAATCCAACAACACCTTTCAAGCCGTTTGGGCTATAGAGCATGCCATAGAAATGGACATATATACCCTCCAAAAACATAACCCTCCTTCGGCAATCGGGTAAAAAGTCAGATAAGTACTTTCCCGGATTGGATTTGAAACCACGACCTCAAGCACGAGAGGCGAAGTCTTAGCCACTGGGCCACCAGGACATACATGAAAGTAGGTAGTACTCACGGGTCAGGTGTCGTCGTCGGCGCACATTTCCCAAATGCGATTTCCATCATGCCAGGAGGACATCTTCCTTTCTGTTCCATCATTTCTGGTGCTGACCACGATAGTCCCACAAAAATTATCAACAGCATAACAGTGATTAGTTTTGGCCACATTTCGAAGATCGTACTTAGATCAATGTTGTAGTGAAACTAAAAATAAGTAAAAAATGTTGTTACTTTTATATCATTCGTTATCGGTGTTTAGGATCAGCCTATCATTAATTAAAAACAAAGTAGTTTCTACGTAAGAACTAAAATCAAAATATTTTATCTGTTACTTTAGGCACCTACTATCTTACACAACATAACATCACGCCTGATGCCCCAAAAGGTTAGGCAGAGGTCTTCGTTTCGTGTGAGGATGTGGCCCCTCTGCTGTCAGAGTGGATAAAGCCGCCTCTGGGAACTCCACAGGCCTCCGACTTGGCTATTTCAGACTGACATTAACTATATAAGTCCAGGTGTTTCCGATGTTTTCCTTCACCGTTGTGATGTCCAAGATAAACATAGAAAAGTACATATGAATTTGAAAAAGTCACATTGGTACATTGGTGAATACACACACAGCTTTGATTCTAGGCCACAGATAATATAACTGTAGGCAAAGAACCGTTCTATCAGCGATAAATTGTCGTATTTTGTTTGTTGAGGTTTTTCCGATTATTTATCTTAAACATACACATACCGAAATATCAAATACCTAATAGCTTTTTAGTAAATGCATATGAACGTAACTTAACGTATGACGTAACTTAAAAAAAAAAAAAAACTTTTTAAAGCTTTTAAAACAGAAAGTTCGGTTACCCCTAAGTTAAACGGATACCCCTAAGTTAAAGGAGAAAATCAACAAGTCCCTGATTAGTGATTACCTATCATACTGTATGGATCAGAATGTTGGGCTGTGAAAAAAAGATAGATGAAAAGAGATTGCATGTAGCAGAGATGAGAATGTTGAGATGGATGTGCGGAGTGACGAGAATGGAAATGTGTATATGTATATTAGAATCTATGCCGCCGAAATACGAACTAATGACCTGACGATACATAAAATCCTGCACAGCGTGTCAATCTTCTGAAAATATTTACTTCTTTCAATTCATAGGTATTACGTGCGTTTCTAAGTTTATCTTGGGCGAAACTGACAACAGTGAAGGATAACTTTTCTGTATGAGAAGAGCTCCTGCGGTGGGACAGTAACAAACTGTTATTATTTTAGTATAAATAAGTACTCGTAAATAATAGGAAAAACCTTAACTAATAAAATACGACGCACAAGTTTTAGACGCTGATATAACATTACTTTGAGTCGTAGGTCAGAGTTTATCAACCGAATATTCTGAGGAAAACCCCAAAAAAAATCAGGTGTCATTTAATTCCCACGGAAGTCGCGTCAACCCCGCAAGGGCGTGAGCCGAGCGGTCATGGAACTATGCTCCCTGGCCGCGGGTGCAGCACCGGGTAGGAGCTCATCGCTGAGTTGCCTCCTAGGCTTAAATTATTGTGAGCGCGAGTTACACGCCTACTTTTTTGAGTGTAGCAACTCACGCTCATTATGTTTGGCCTGTTGTTTGTGTCTATAGGCGGCCGCGAGGTTACTTTCCCCACCAGTTAAGACCCTTAGCGAACCAAAAGAAGCCCAGGAAGGGTAACCATCAGCATCAGAAGTGCCGACTTGGACAAACCTAAAGAAGAGTCACTCTTCTGTAGGTACAAGTAGGGAGCATAGTGCTGCACTTCGCCCACTGGCGGGGTTGATGCTACTTGCGTGGGAATCCAATGACTCCCGAGTTTGTTTTAGGGTTTTTCCTCGGCGTATTCGGTTAATAAACTCTGACCTCCGACTCAAAGTGACGTTAATTCAGAGATAACGATATTCTGCGTTATTATTATCTGTTTACGTGAGTATTCGTGAATAATAGGAAAAACCTTAACTAATATAAAAATACGACGCACAAGTCATCGTTGAGAGAATTTTACCTATAGTCGTAAGGCAGAGTTTACTAACAGAATTTTGTCAAAAACTCCGAAACAATCTCAGGAGTCGTTAGATTATTTATTTGTTTATTTATGTACACACAAAACACTTAAAAGATAAAGAAGTACACAAGTAACTAGACAGAACTAGGTAAGTAGACATGTAAAGACAGAACAGCACAAAAACGCTGCTTATTTCTAAAGAAATTTCTTGCAGCAGACCTACGACAGGACAATTAGATAAGAAACGTATAAGTACGTACAAGGAAAGGTAATAGACTATAAAACTGAACTAATACAACAATCTCATAATAAATAAATAATAAATCATATTTATCTACTTCGGTTTCGTTATATTCGAATTATAAAATTGAAAGCGGTTTCATTATGATACCCATAACGACATCGGGTTGCATTATGCGAATCGTCATAAATTCTAAAACACAAACAAAGACATTCTGAACATACAGCCAGGGCCCTATAATATTACTTCGAAATCGAGACAATGTAAATGATGTTTTTAAAAATGGAACAAGTTTAGAACAAAAGTATCGTATACTATTTGGCTGTTGCGGCTACAAGATCTTTGCCTTATACCTAATAAAGACTAAATAAAAAAATAAAATTAAAAGTGGACGCGGGCAAAATTTTGGGAGTGAAATTTTATTCCAAATTTTATTAAAATGTCTTCAACATCAAGTGATATTGAAAATACACCACCAGATATAACAAATAGAGCAGTTGCGGCTACAAATATCTTACTAGCAGAAAACATCAAGACATGTATATGAGAAATGAAATACTTAAACACACTTCCTGAAATACTTATTTGTCTATATCTGTGTTTTATTCCTTCCTTCGTAGATAAAGTCTTGTATGCAACTGTACGTTATTGATATTTTAATAACTCGTGCCCACCTATTTCGGTACGCGCTACGCTTGTACCGAAAAATGGCACTCGTATTAAAAGACCGTCCATAACGTAACAGTTACATAAATAGCTATAATATGATTCTGACAATATTGGGACCCTGTGGTCCCAGTCCTTTGAAAGGTGTGCGAGGGGCCGAAGCCAACTCGCAGAAATCTTTCTTTCTTGCCCCACACTAGGAATTTCTTCCTTTCATGGATGCATTTACAAACATTTAAACTCACATACACAAGACACCCAGACCCGGAACAACTATGACAACCCCACTTCAAGTCCAGACAATTACTGTCCATACCAGGTTGCCTAGAAGAGATCGCGGAATGCGATAAGGCCGCCCATTGTATTTCTATTAATATTAAGTTTCTTTTTATAATTGTTTAAGGTGTATAATAAAGCATATAACAAATGAATAAATAACTATTTTTAGGCCAAACAAATATTTGTTCCGTGCGGGAATCGAACCCGCGACATGCAGCGCATCAGCCGATCGCTCAACCACTACGACAATCGTGTCGTCCGTCTTCTTGTAAGGCATCTATCAGTAAATGTGACACCAACCGAAGATTATCCTCCCTGTATGCACTACGCAAGTGCACCCAAGGGCAATCCCCGGTTGGTGCAGGACTATTGTAAAATATGGAGAAAAAATATTGAGCTATGGGTTTGGTAGGTTTAGTTTTTAAAGTATTGGTTCGATTACGTCTCATATAATATTTATTATTATATTACTCGGCATTTAAACATAACTGGCGAATAATTATGCATATACTATATGTGCATCTGTCTAAGACGACCCACGACCTGTAATGTCGTGGTGGCCCAGTGGCTAAGACCTCGCCTCTCGTGCTTGAGATTGTGGGTTCATATCCGCACAAGTACCAATGTGACTTATAACCGACTTCGCAAAAAGGAGGAGGTTATCAATTCGACTGTATTTTTTCTTATTTTATGTGTGTTACCTCAGAACTTTTTATTGGGTGCTTGTCATGTGGTCCCATTTAATTTTCATCAAGATCTGATGAAGAACTTTGGAGATATACATCAGAACTCTTGAATAAATGAGGGCAAATCACTCGGGATAGCTGCAATCGCATGTCTGTTTATTGTTTACACCATTTCATAACATAACATCACACTGGTACGCTCTAAAGGGTACGCAGGTGTGAACAGTTCACCCTGGTATACTCTCATTCCACAGTTTTGTTTAAGTTTCACGTTATTCGGTTAATCTATTCTGGGTTCACCTTGGGCATAATAGATAGCTAACCTTTAGAACTGGTTCATTATGTACCACAACTAAAAAGTGAAAAATAAAAATACAACCGACTTCCAAACAAAAACACTACAAAGAGACAAATAACTTCAATTTCGGAAGCCGGTGTCAAAAAACGAAAACAGGAACACCGACTTCCGAAATTGAAGTTATTTATCACTTTGTAGTGTTTTTGTTTGGAAGTCGCTTGTAATTTATTCAAATTCATATGTACTTTTCTATGTTTATCTTGAACATCACAACGGTGTAGGAAAACATCATGAGGAAACCTGGACTTATTATAGTTAATGTTAGTCTGAAATAACCAAGTCGGAGGCCTGCGGGGTGCCCAGAGGTATCTTAATCCACTCTGACAGCAGAGGGCCACATCCCCACACTAAACGAAAACCTCTGCCTTACCTTTAGGGGCATCAGGCGTGATGTTGTGTTGTGTAAGATAGTAGGTGCCTAAAGTAACAGATAAAATATTTTTCAACACACTTGCTCATAAAGTGGCTCTAATTTCACCGCAATAAGGCACATAATGACACCTGTTATCAAACTGTGACTTTTTCATTGCTATTATTCACAAGTGAGATAAAGAGTTTTTTTTTTTAATTTATTGGTTGAGTTTGTTGCTTTGTTCTTAAAAAAGTTTCGATACAAAAAAGATCGTGCTCAATAGTACAAATGCAACACATTTCATGCAACTTCGTATTTAAATAGACAATTTCAACTTGTATGTGTTTAATAAATAAAACTTTCACTTAAATATAACTTTTGTTTTTGTCTGTAATAAAGAAAACTTGAAATGCCCCATTTTGTACTTGGCTAAAACGCTATCCGCGAAAAGCCAAAAAAAGGTAACTCATTATTTTTAGTCTATGGCCGATAGCCATTGGTAGATGCGCGCGCATAGGAAAACTGATTAATTTTGCCCGCCATTGCGAAAAAAACTTCACAACTCGTTTTCATTGTTGAAAATGATTTTTTTGTACTATTTTCTTCACAAGTGTGTTGAAAAACGTCGTATGATACACGTGTGTATTGATGATTACCGTCCTCGGCTCTCTTAAGACCCTCACCTAACGGCTCGGGTCTCAATGGCGCCTCAGCGGTAATCACTATATTTATTGTATGTTTAATTGTTTGTTTTACTCTAGACGCTTTTGCGTGCTCGTTTTTTTACATCGTTTTCACATATATGTATATTTAAAACAAGATTAATGTAACCAAATACCTATTTGTAAAACACTTTTTTTTTTAAAGAGTAAGTGTGGAGTTTCTTGTCCGTTCTTCTTCCATAACAAGCTACATTTTCGAATGGACTGTAGAAACAATTATTATTACTTTATTTTTTTTGACTTTCGAAAGTGCCGCTTAATGGCCTAATTGAATAAATATTTTTTTTAATTTGAATTGATTGATTTAAAATGGCGAGTACATCACTCACCTTCGGTTTGCCGACGATATAGTGATCATGGCTGAGACTATGGAGGACCTCAGTACAATGCTCGATGACCTCAGTTAGAGCTTCCGAAAGAGTGGGTCTAAAAATGAACATGGATAGACAAAACCAAGGTGATGTTGAATGCCCATGTTGCACCCACTCCTTACAAAGTCGGAGACTCCACATTCGAAGTTGTGGACGATTATGTCTACCTGGAACAAACGGTCCAGTTAGTTAGGTCCAACTTCGAGAAAGAGGTCAACCGTCGAATACGACTCGGCTGGGCAGCGTTCGGGAAGTTAATTTGCGCAGCGTTGGAAGGCCTCCCTCTAGGTTGAGCAACGATCTAGTCAAGGCTGCGGGCGTCCGGTAGATGCAAAACGCACGGGACCGATCAGTGTGGCGACGCTTGGGGGAGGTCTATGTCCAGCAGTGGACGTCCTTCGGCTGAAATGATGATGATGATGAAGGCCAATATCGATGCTCATGCCTTCTCTGTATGAGAAGAGGCCTTTGTCCTGCAGTGGTACAGTAACAGGATGGTATTATTAGGGGCCACTTGCACCAATAAAATAACTCAGGCTTAGTTACTTACACGAGGTTAAATAACGAATATGTCATAAATAATTGGCCGGATTAGCTAATAACTCGGAATGAGTAAGATAACCCAGGGTGTCGCAAATGGTACTTATACTTATTATGAACGCTACATATTGGGAGAAGTAGGTGCTAATTCCACGTGGGTGGAGCCGCGGGCGGCAGCTAGTGAACTAAACAAGAAGAAATCATCTGATATGATAACCCAGTGACTCCTCTGTCGGCTCGTCCAAGTCGGCTCTTCTGATACTTGTCACTCTCACTGTGCTTCTGTTGGTTCGCTAAGAGTCTCACCTGGTGGGGGAAGTCACCCGGGGTGCCGTGAAGAAGCGGCGTTGTGTTCGGAACACGCGTCGCGGCGCTCCTATAGACGTGTGTCTACATATACATACATACAATAAGATAAACATAATGAGCGCGAGTTGCTAAACCCAAAAGGGTAGGCGTTTAACTCGCGCTCACAAGAACATATGCCTAGGAGGCAACTCAGCGACGTACTCGCGCCGGTACTGCAACCGCGGTCTATAGTTCCGTGACCACTCCGCTTCGGACTTCCGTGGGAATCCAATGACTCCTGTGTTTGTTTTGGGGTTTTTCCTCAGAGTTATACCTACTCTCGGTTAATAAACTCTGATATCCGACTCAAAGTGACGTTATATCAGCGATAACTTGTGCGTCGTATTATATTAGTTTTTTCTATTATTAGGATGATAGGATAGAATAGATGGACCCCCTTTTCAGCACTTAGGCTTGATTGCCGTAGGAGGAAATGAAGCCTTAGAGCTGATCCAGAAAGGGCGAATTCGCCGCGAAACTTCTTCTTTCTTCGAATTTTTGGTTCTAATACATGCTGGTTTCCTCACAATGTTTTCCTTTACCGTTTTGAGAGCAGTGGTAATAAAATAATTTACAAAAAGTAAAGCTCCTGCCTGGGCTTGAACCCAGGACCTACAACTTGTAAGTCACGGCCGTTACTACTAGGCCACCACGACTCGTTTTCCTATTATTTACGATTGCTTATCCATACTAATATTATAAAATGTGTAAGTAACTGTGTCTGTCTGTCTGTTACCTTTTCACGCTTAACCACTGAACCGATATGGATAAATATTATGTGCGTGTGAACTGAGGGACCACATATTTCGCAAAATAGAAAATCGTAGGATTTAAAACAATTGTAGAACAAATCTGGACATTTGTGAACAAATATATTAAAAACTACAGCCCTTAAAGTGCGGTCCCTCAGTCCACACAGACCATCAGCCAGATCTCTGAAAGTATCTGAATGTTTTTGCATAAAACGCGAAGGGGGGGGCAATATGAAAGGATCCGTTTTGGATGTAACTTCTTATTATGTCTCAAACATTTGAACCGATTTAAATGAAATTTGGCATGGAGATAGTTTGAGACACTGAGAAGGACATAGGCTAGTTATCGGAGCTAAGAAAAACTCAATATGCATGAAAAATCATTATCAACCAAGGATTTTCGTAGCTCTAGTACCAAAATCAGTCACGCTGTCGAATCTTACAAGTTTATTTTAGCGTTTCGTTGACATCAACTCTCAATTTTGGCCCATTGATGCAAAGGCTCAGCTGGCTGCCAAAGAGTTGGGTCCTTGCAAAGGTGAGAAGGTGCTTCACGCCGGAACAGATGCTCAACTTGTATCAAGCGCAAGTTCGATCATGCATGGAGTATTGTTCTCATCTCTGGAACGGATCTGCCAAATTCAAGCTTGATGTGGTAGAATCGATCGAAAAGCGGGCCCAGAGGCTCCTCGGCAATGAGACACTGGTCAAGTCAAAGCTACAGAACCTTGAAGATCGTCACCGAGTTGCCAGCTTGTCGGTTTTTTATAGGTTACATTTCGGGAAGTGTGCGATGGAATCGCAAGATCTAATGCCGCCTAGCCCGTTTCATCATCGGACTACCTGAAGTCCGGCGATGCGCCATCGGTATATGATGGACCCATAAGCACAAAACGTTTTGAGAACTTTTGAGAATTATGCGTACAGCTATAAGGAGTCGAATGCCCTGCCGAAGTCTGTTTTTCCCGACAGCTTCAATCAAGAGTGAATAGGATTTTTCTAAGCAAGCGTGCTTCACCATCGACCACATCTTCGCTTACAATCAGGCGAGATAGCTGTCAAGCGCAAGCCTATCTATAGTTAAAAAAAACATCCTTGACAACGGTGAAGGAAAACATCTCTGTTTGAGATGAGCTTCTGCAGTGGGACAGTAACAAGCTGTTATTATTATATTATACACAAGTACTCGTATATAATAGGAAAAAACTTTACTAATAGAAATAGGACGCACAAGTTATCGCTGATATAACGTCACTTTACCTATAGTCGGAGGTTAGAGTTTACTAATCGAATTTTGACAAAATCCTCGAAACAAACTCTCCTGAGTTAGTGAGTGAGTACAAGAGAAAAGACCGAAGAGCACAAAGGCGCTGCTTATTTCTAGAGAAATTTCTGCCAGCAGACCTACGACAGGTGAATTAGATCAGAAACATAGACACAGTGGGTATAAGTACAAGAAAATGTAGGTAATAGACTATAAAACTAAACTAATACAAACATCTCATAATAAATAAATAAATCATATTAATATGACAATCTCGGGTCCCTGGTGTCCCGGTCCTTTGAAAGGAGTGCAAGGAGCCGAAGCCAACTCGCAGAGGCCTTGTTAGGCATGTATCAGGAAATGTGACACCAACCGACGATTATCCCTGTATGCACTGCGCAAGTACACCCAAGAGCAATCCCAGGTTGGTGCAGGACTATTGCGAAATATGGAGAAAAATGTATTGGGCTATGAGTTGGGAAGGTTGAGTGAACCGTTTGCCTAAAACTATAGAAGGACTACTGGCACCTGCCTAACCACTGTTGAACTGCATGCCTATAAAATGGCATGAATTATCCTTATTCCTACTTAATACATCACACTAATATTATGCAACGGTTAAAGACTACATCGTTAGAAAACTTAGACTTACATAGTTAATGTAAGTCTGAAATGGCCAAATTTGTCAAGTCGAGGCCTGTGGCACAAAATAGAAAGTATACAGAAGGGCCACTCCCGCCGTTTCGAAAATTGACAGCTAAACTTGACAGCTAAACTTGACAGATTCACTAAGGTTGCTACTATATTGATACCGAATTAAAAAAAAGAGAAGGTTGTATAAGTTACAATCATAAATACATCGATTCGTCTAAACATTATACATCATATCATGCTTACATGCCTTAGAGGGTAGAAAGAGCATCAAATATCCATTAAAGATCACGACTCCACATACGACGAAAATTGGTAACAAGACGTAACAATGGTGTAAATAAATAATAATGATCCCAACAAAAACATAAAAATGTGAAAAGCACCAAGCTCGACAAAAATATAAATGTGAAAAAAAAGTTAATAAAATCAAAAAACCCGACTGCTTAAGAAGCGAACTAAAACAAGAAGAAAATTATGCTTTGCAATCGGAGGAAACATATTTGTGAGCTGGATGATTTAAACCATATTACTATGACAAGTTTCATACCCTTTCCAATTTCGTCTATGGACTTAAAATAATTTATTATTTTCCTAGATATTGAATATCTAACTACCTAATCATCTTGAAAAATTAACGACCTTTAAATGAATGAAAGATCGAATTTAAATTATATATAATGAATTTAAAGTATATTCGGTCTGTAACAATTAATATAGGTAACCCAGCCAATGCAACCTCTTAACAGTACGACTAAGCTCGGTCCAATATTGCCCATTATTCCCTGTAAAATCGCAATGTCAATGTGTGCGTTCAAAATGACGCTTTGTTCGTAGTGGACTCTCTGTCTGCGGCGCGCCGCCGCTTATGTACTTTGTGCCTGTGGGGTTCCCAGAGGCGGCACCTCACACGAAAATAATACCTCTGCCTAACCTTGTGGGGAATCAGGCGTGATGTTATGTTGTGTAAGATAGTAGGTGCCTAAAGTAACGGATAAAATATTTTGACTTTAGTGCAATCATAGAAATTACTTTGTTTTGAACTCATGATATGCTGACCCAATACACCGATACTGATTGCTATAAAAGTAATAACATTTATTACTTATTTTTAGTTTTAATACAACATTGATCTTAGTACGTTCTTCAGAATGTGGCCGAAACTAATCACTGTTATGTTTTTGCTGATTTTTGTGGGACTATCGTGGTCAGCGCCAGAAATGATGGAACGCAAAGAAAGATGTCCTGGTGGCATGGCGCAAATAGGTGCATTTGGTAACTGTGCGCCGACGACGACCACAATTGACCCGTGAGTAATACTTACTTATATATATGTCCTGGTGGCCCAGTGGCTAAGACCTCGCCTCTCTTGCTTGAGGTCGTAGGTTCAAATCCAATCCGGGAAAGTCCTGATCTGACTTTATACGAGTGTATGTATGTCCATTTCTTTGGCACGCACTGCAGCCCAAACGGCTTGACGGATTATGACTTAACGAGGTGTCGTTGGATTCGTCTCAATTGTGGGTCATAGGCAATATATTTTTATATAAAAAAACTTTTTGCAAAAAAATACTACCGACTTCCAACTACAAAGGGAAAAATAACTTAATTTTTTGAAGTCGGTGTCTTTCGTAGGTACCATTTTTTTGCGTTATGGACACCGACTTCAAAAAATTAAGTTATTTTTCCCTTTGTAGTTGGAAGTCGGTAGTATTTTTTTGCAAAAAGTTTTTTTATTTTTCACTTTTTAGTTGTACGTACCTAATAGACAAGTTAGTAAGGGAACTATTTCGCCAGAATAGATTTCATGAAACTTGAACATAACCGGTGAAATGAGAGGTCTGCTTACCCCTTAAGAGCGAACTGGCGTGATGTTATGTTATGAAATGTTATAAACAACAAACAGACATGCGATTGCAGCAATCCCGAGAGATTTGCCGTTATTTATTGAAGAGTTCTGTTGTATATCTCCGAAGTTCTTCATCAGATCTTCACCAAATTAAAATGGGACCAATTTCGGAACATACTTTTTCAAACAAAAAACGAATTTTCAAAATCGGTCCACAATTGACGGAGTAATCGGTGAACATACACAAAAAAAAAAAAAACTTGAAGTCGAACATAGAACCTCCTCCTTTTTGGAAAGTCGGTTAAAAAGGGCACCACCCAAAAAAAGAGAGTGATACAATGTTTTTTTTCGTTATTCTACCAATATGGACATCATGTGAAAGCTACTAAATAGACAATTCCAAAAATATACATATTATTATTGTAACACTTTTTACAAGCTCTTATTTAAATTGCAATGTATGTATGTATGTGTGTTCGGGTCAAATCTTACAACTAGATTTTAAAGCATTTATCCTCCACCGATTGAAATAAAATTTTGCATACATGTTTAGTTTGGATGACAATGTATGGTTAGCTAAGAGACGTAATTCTAAATTAAATATGGCGGACGGCCCAAGATGGCGCACTAGTTATTTTGTATGCACTGGCATGATATGGGTATCAAATGAAAGGGTTTGCTGAGAACAATACCAAAAAAGCTTGTTTTAAAAAGATTTTTAATAAACAATTTATAATATGTAAATATTTTGGCACAAATTCAAGATGAGCGTAACTTTGATAGCAAAAACAGCAACATAACTTACTTTGAGAACTCGTTCATTAATAAAGCTAAAAACCTGAAAAAATACTTTTTCCCAAAAAAACTAAACCGACTTCCAAAACAAAACATTACAAATTGATAAATAACTTTCTTTTCGGAAAGCGGTGTCTTTGGTACCTATTTTTTGGTCTTCTTCATCAGTTCCACTTCATACTGTGATAAAAGGCGTTATATGTATGAATATAAAATTTGAGGAGTTCTCTCGATTTCCAAGGAATCCCCTCATCAGATCCTAACTTGGTGAGAGTGGGACCACCTCGAGAGTATACTCTATCAAACAAAAAAGTATTATCAAAATCGGTTCGTAATTAACGTACTCCGTCGGAGAATCGGAGAAAATAAAAAATAAAACATTAAAAAAAACTTGACGTAGAACCTCCTCCTCTTTGGAAAGTCGGTTAATAAAACAAATTAACTAATAGTGCTGCCAGCGGTGACATACGAAGTTTAGCTCATAATATTTAATGTCTATTTTAATATATTTAATTATTTCCTTGAATACATTATATGCACAAAACAATATAATTATTTTGGTGCATTCTAGATAACATCCCAGAATTTAATAAAATATACCTAATACCTACTTGTTTTACTCTTATCAGTAAATTATTTTTAGCAGTCGGGTTTTTTGTTTTTAATTCATATGTAGATAAACTTTCTTAGTTTAACTTGGACATCACTGACATTGGTGAAGGTGAACCCGAACTTTTACTTAACTAGCTTCCGCCACCGATTTCACCCGCGTAAAAGTGTTTTATTATCCCAAGGGAACAAACTATCATGTGTCCTTCTCAGGGTCCTAAAATATTATCTCCATACCAAATTAATCTAAATTGGTTGAGCCGTTTAGTCGTGAAAAGACAAATCTGTGTGAAAAGATAACAAAAACACAAACAGTGTTACTTTCGCATAGTATTAATAAAGTATGGATAAAAATCTCGTTGAGCTAGCGTGGTGATTAACGCTCGTGGCTTCTCTGTACGAGAAGAGACTTTTGCCTTGCAGTGGGACAGTAATAAGCTGGTACTGTTGTTATTAAACAAGCATTTATTTAAGTTTACTTGTTAGTTAATATGTGCGGGTCAAATGTTGCAACTGAGTTTTCAAACAGACATGAATTCATGTACCTAACCCCAAACGATTTCGCTAAAATTTTGCGTACACGTTTGTATAGCAATGCAAGGTTGGTGTTGGTAAGTGACATCATTCTAAATCTAATATTTCGAACGTACCCAACGTGGAAAAACGTATATGAGAAATTGAAGTCCAACCGGTTGGGATATCTGTTTTAAAAATTCAGTTGCAAGATTTGATCCATGTTACATAAAAGCTTGTAAAAATTACAAAGCTGCATTAATACCCCTTATTCAGTGAAAACGTAACATAACATCTGATGTTTCTAAAAACAATGTTGCTAATCATGTTTTTTATATCTTTTTCAGCATTATTATTGATGATCTTATTTATGACTAAGAGAAATAAATAACCAATGATGGCAGTCCACCTTACGACGACCAAACGTTATAGTTCCACAAACCTTTAAGACAGCGAGCAATATATTTTCTTCAAGTGTTTTTCCTAATCATGAGGGTTTTATTATATTCATTTAAATCCGTAGAAAAGAGCTAGACGTGCTCTGGTGTTTTAGATTTATGACACCCTATTTTTGTATCTGATAAGTTTTAGAATAAAATATAAATCTCAAACAAAATAACATGTTTTTCAATCTCCGGATTTTTGCAGAATAAACAATCCAAATCATCCAATCCAAGAGTTATTTTTTATTAATGACAGGATCTCGTTTGATCACTATCTCAACTGATGGTAAGCGATGATGTGGTCGAAGGTGAAGCACTCTTGCCTAGAAGTACACTCTTCACTTAAAGACTCCCAGGTTGTAGCTTGCAGGAAACACAGACTCCGCCAGTTCTGCTTTTTTGCAGTAAGCACAATGAAAGAAAGCATTTAATTTTATGAAAGTAAGCATTATGCGCATATTTAGTGCTTCAGTGTTTACAATGATTTACAATTTAAATAGAAAATTAGCTCATTTAAAATGAATAAAGTTAAATTAGCGATACGAGACTTTATTTATACTTTCATCATCATCACCCTTTTTAATGTTCCCACTGCTGGGATACAGACTTCCACTCTGACTCAGAGGGAATGAGCCGTACACGCTACGCGGGCCCAATGCGGGTTCGTGAATGTCACATGTATTCGACCTATTTGTACTTTACACTCGATTAATTTGAGTAAAGTGTGTCACTATCTCTATGTTTCTCGTACTCAATTTCATAAACAAGATCATACTTTTTAACCTACTTCAAAAAGGAGAGGTTATCAATTCTACTGTATTTTTTTAGTGTTTCACCTCAAAACTGTGTACTAGGTGAATCGATTTTGATGATTATTTTTTTATTTGTAAGCTGGTGCTTTTCATGTGTTCAAACTTCGTGTTAAACATCAAATTGGCATAACTGTATTCTATAATATTTGCTTATCTTAAACAAGTCGTTCTAGTTCGATAAGCTCGTACATGTCGATTAACACTTATCTACTGGGGGGTCTCTCTATCTCACTATCTTAGGGTGGGTCAGATAACAGCTATTACGAACTGTACAAAATTATTACATTGTTTCGAAAGTTACATAAGTACGCCGAGTTTCAGATTAATCGGGTCGCTGGATGTACTTCAAAATGGATTACTAGTTACAGACACACAAACGAAAGCAAGGTAGGTAATAGCATATAGTAATAACCCTGCACCTACAGACTTCTCTTAAAAAACATGCCAGTACGGCCAATGGGTTTTTTCACAAAACAAGACAGTTGAAATACTCGAAACCGATACGAATATCGGCACACAAAAGATTCAGAACAATCTTTCGAGGTTCTCTCTCGCAGCGAACGAATCTCGATTTTACTTTGAGAAAACTCAACGATAATCATGCAGCGATGACGTGGCAGTAATCGTGGAAATTAAAAAAGCGATGTAGCGCTGTATGTTCAGATCAGGGCCGTCTTTACCCAAGGGGTGCAAAATAAACAAAAAAATGTGCGGTCGGTTTACCCTCTTCAGGAACGAAGTTTCTCACGACTTTTCTGCAACTTGGATAATTCATTTGATATTTATTATTAAAAAGATTTCATCCAAAATGATGCAACTTTAAACAGGTCATCGATCCTCCTACTGGGAGGCTTTCCAACGCAGAGTCTGCCAGTACCCGGTCACCACTCACCCTCGACTGCACGCAGTTTGAGTGCAAATAGGTCCAATTCAGATCATCCTTACCATAATGCACCGTGATTCTGTTGTTAGAGAAAAACGCAGCTATACATGACGAGTAGAAGTACTTCTTTTTCTCAACGGATTAATGATGGCGATGACATGTCATAGGCAGGTCAAAAGAAAATCTAACAAAAAACATAACCCTTCTTGCATTGCAGTCGGGTAAAAAGAAAACAAGAACGGGGCTGTTGACGACTTTCGCGCCCAGACCCCGTATACGCCTAAGACGGCCCTGGTTTAAATGTTTATCTAAATAGTAATACTTTTGAGTTTGAAGTGATTCACGACCAAATCTTTTAATCGATTTCATATTGAATTTGGAGTTGGTTATAATACCTAATCTTTGATCCGGGATATTGGGCCTTATTTATAAAAACTTTTTTAACTTAATTATGATTAGTTTGGATACGGATGGTTGGATTAGCACATTCTTAATTCAAATTCTTTATAAATTTAATACTAATGACAAGACGTATACAATATCTAAATTAAAAAATATTTTATCAAAATAAAAACCGATAATGTGGCGACGCTTGGGGGAGGCCTATGTTCAGCAGTGGACGTCTCGGCTGAAATGATGATGATACTTTCTTTAACAAATATAATTGGTTTGCGTCAAAGTAAAAATAAATATGGTGGTGAGACGGTACTTCACGCCTGAACAGCTGCTCAAATTGTATAAAGCGCAAGTTCGGACATGCATGGAGTACTGCTGTCACCTCTGGGATGGATCTGCCAAATATCAACTTGATGCACTTGAGTCAATTGACAATAAACGGGCCAAGAGGCTTATCGGAACGATGCCCTGGTCGCCTCAAAGCTCCAGAGCCTTAAGCATCGACGCTGAGTGGCCAGTCTGTCGGTTTTTGTCGGTTACATTTCGGCGAGTGTGCGATGGAACTGCACAATTTGATTCCGCCTAGCCCTTTCCGTCATCGGACAAGAAGACGTACGGCAATGCGCCACCGATACATGGTGGACCTCCCACCCATACGTACAAAGCGTTTTGCGATAACTTTCATTTTGCACACAGCTGAGGTGTGGAATTCCCTGCCGGAGTCTTTGTTTCCTGGTAGCTACAACCTTGGGATCTTTAAGTCAAGATTGAATAGGTTACTTCTAGGCAAGCGTGCTTCACCGTCGACCACATCATCGCTTACCATCAGGCGAGATAGTGGTCAAACGCGAGCCTATCGAAAACTAAAAAAATATAATCACATATCCATACCATGACAACCGGTCTCCACAAATAGGTGACAAGCATTCTATGTAGCTCATTATTAAGCAGTGTGCTTTCAGATGCAGAGTGGTAGATCTCTAGTAAATCTATATTAACTGAGTCTTGTGTTGAAAACGATCTGCATGATAAATAGTAGATTACCAATAACAATGAACCACGACCTAGTCAACAATCATCATTCATCATTCATCATTTCAGCCGAAAGACGTCCACTGCTGGACATAGGCCTCCCCCAGGCGTCGCCACATTGACCGATCCCGTGCGTCTCGCATCCAGCGCCTTCCCGCAACCTTAACCAGGTCATCAGTCCACCTAGTGGGAGGCCTTCCAACGTATCGTCTTCCGGTTCGCGGTCGCCATCCAGAACCTTTCGGCCCCATCGGCCATCCGTTCTGCGAGCAATGTGCCCTGCCCACTGCCACTTAAGTTTGGCAATTCTTCGGGCTATGTCGGTAACTTTGGTTTATTTGGTCACAGAATTATTTGAGGCAAATAATTCTGTGAAACGTACGCTCGTGCGAACAACATATTGCCTACCCTACAAGAAACAAGACAATTTGCCTCTATAAGTATCAGCCTGACCAAATCTACTAACAAAGACAGCGGAACAAGCTTCCAAGAATCTCTATCACATTAAAGTTTAGCTCAAAATCTTCAGTCTATATACAGATTGGAATTCAAATCAACTCGTGCCAAACAACCCAATTTAGCTAAGCGCTGTTGATCAGCAGTAATTTTGTTCCAAACATAGACTTAGAAGAATGGACTGAGCTGATTGCCTGGCTAGCCTTTTACCAACTACATAGGGAGAGAGCACCAAAATCTCCCAGAATATTTTCCTTCAAATAAATCATCTTTTTAAGGAGAATATGACGCGATTTTTATGACCTCCCCTTGTATGTTGAGATTGGCTTTCAGTCTAATCGAATACAGCTGAATACCAGTACTTTACATGAAAGAAAAGAAAACTAGTTTATTTGACACACACAGAAACACACAATGTAGGTACAAATAAAAGGGAACTAAAACAATAACATAATGTGCCCCGCGGCTGCGCCAAATAGGTCCAATTCAGCGAAATGAAAGACAACTAGGAATTGCCTGCCGCTGGTTTTCAACTGAACCTTACGGTGAAGCGTACGGATGTAAAACAACATTAACCAACTGCCTATATGAGCACACACAACCCAGTGACTGGGTAACACGATACTCCTTGGCAACACTGGTGTCAGATTTTGTAGCTTCTTACTATCCGTCACGATTGTGAAAGTTCTACTGGTCTACTACTGACATATTGATGGACTGAGTTATTACTCAAATACTCTGTAGTAAGAAACAAAGCTATTGTGCCGCCAATATCCGTCTTTTTTCTATAGGTTGTAGAGACGACTATGACATGGACCAAACAATATTAAAAAAGAAAAACAGAAAATAATTACAGAAAAGTAATGAATACGCGTCCAGCTAAGGAATGGAATTCATTGCCGTAGTCTGTAATTTCCTGATAGCTATCACGTAAAGATCTTTGAATTAAGAGTGAATAGTTTACTTTCAGAAAAGTGTGCTACATCTTCGCCTACGTCTGTTATCATCAGGAGATACAAAGTTAAAGGCTAACCTATCAATAATAATTTAAAAAAAACTTCTGGCCTCATGATCACTTTGTCTCTCTCACACTTTTCTAACCTTATTCACAGCCAAATAGGGAACGCTCAATCCATTCCTCTATGTATAAGGTTCCAAACTACCCAGATTATTGATGGATTACAGCATTTTCTCACAAATCGTCGAGGCTCCGTGCGTACAAATTAGACTTGATTAGGTTTTTGATTTAAGTGAGGCACATAACTTCGCGGTATTTCTAGGAATTGTATTTGTACCAAGAAGGATTTAAGGCTTTCGAGCCTCAACTTATTTAAATTTTTCAAAATCTTCTTATTTTGTGAAAGAAGGATAATCTTTTGTCCCGACCTAGAAAATTTAATAATGTTGAGTTTTTTCTAGATAAAAACTTTTTTGCAATAAAATACTACCGACTTCCAAATACAAAACTACAAAGTGAAAAATAACTTAATATTTTGAAGTCGGTGTCTTTCGTAGGTACCATTTTTTCGCGTTATGGACGCCGACTTCAAAATATTAAGTTATTTTTGACTTTGTGGTTTTGTATTTGGAAGTCGGTAGTTAGTATTTTTTTGCAAAAAAGTTTTTTTATTTTTCACTTTTTAGTTGTACCTACGTAATAGGCAAGTTAGTAAGGTAACTATAACGCCAGAATAGATTTCATGAAACTTGAACATAACCGGTGAAATAAGAGATCTGCTTACCCCTTAAGAGCGAACTGGCGTGATGTTATGTTATAAACAACAAACAGACATGCGATTGCAGCAATCCCGAGAGATTTGCCGTTATTTATTGAAGAGTTCTGTTGTATATCTCCGAAGTTCTTCATCAGATCTTCACCAAATTAAAATGGGACCAATTTCGGAACATACCTTTTCAAACAAAAAAAGAATTTTCAATATCGGTCCACAATTGACGGAGTAATCGGTGAACATACACAAATAAAAAAGAAAACAAACTTGAAGTCGAACATAGAACCTCCTCCTTTTTGGGAAGTCGGTTAAAAATGGGTACAGATATTTACATTTACTGCATAAATTAAGTATTTTTTTTAATTTTAGAAAATAACTAGTTCCTGCCCGCGGTTTCACCCGCGTTTCATGTTAATAAAAATTATCCTATGCACTTTTCCAGGTCCTACACTTAATCTACCTAAACACTGAAAAAAAATTACGGTCAGCATTTTTGGGGCATTGTCTTTATGAACTTTGACGTTCGAGAAGTGCTGGCTCCCAGCCTAATTTAAATACTTAAATAACTTTTGATTCCGATTAAGATTCAGCGACAAAGTTGCGGAAACAAAAACACATTCAGACATAAAGACAGAGTTACTTTCGCATTTATAACATTAAGACGACGACAGTCGCCAACGACCTTGAGGGAACAAAACGCGCACAAGTTGTACACCCGCGCGACTCAAAAATCAATAGATTTTTGTACTTTCCTTATAATTATATAATTTTAAAAAAAGCCTTAGATCAAAATGTAGATAATTAATTTGTTTTTGAGATGGTGAAAATTTAATTAAAATACCGCGGGGCGGTTTTGGTGCGATTGCCGATTTTTGTCCGTTTTAGACATAACTTTACTAATTAATTACACTATGATATAACATTAAAACTCAAAATTTTCTTGAATCAAATTATTACAAAAAATGGTCAAATGTAATATATATTTTTCCAAAAACTTACGACTAGCCGTTTAGACGAGATTCTCATTTTAGAATCTACTCAGGTATAACTGCGCCTTAAGTATCGGTATTATTTAAAAGCCTGCCTTAGACTACTATCATTCCTCAATCCTTCTTATTATAAGAAGTATCAACGATGTATCGATGCTTGAGTAACGTCTTTTGGCTAAAATGATGATGTATTTATATTCTACTGTATTTCTAAAGCGCAAGATAGTTATTTATTTTTACTCCATTTAAAAGTGTTATTTCTGCACTATTACTGAAATTTTATTAGTAGAGTAATATTTTTTTGCAAAATTCACTTGTTAGTATGATTGCTGTTACTATTAGGCTAATAGCAGTTTAATAATTGTAGATAGACCATTACATAATTTTACGTATTTAAAAGCAGTGATGGACGAGTGGTAACAGCCCCGGCTGACGTGTCGTGAGTTCGAACCCAGGCAGGCGCTTTACTTTGTGTAAATTATTTCATCACCGCTGCTCTTAAAACAGTGAAGGCAAACATCGTGAGGAAACCGGCATATCCTATAGAACCAAAAATTCAAAGACATGTGACGTCCACCAACCCGCACCGGTCCCGCGTGGTGGATTAAGGCAAGTTACCTCTCTCACAGAGAGGATGCCTGTGTCCCAGCATTGAGAACATTATAAGGCTGATGATGAAGTATTTAACAAAGTGTATTTCAGACACATCATTATCATTTCAGCTGAAAGAAGTCCACAGCTGGACATAGACGTCGCCACATTGACTGGTCCCGTGCGACTAGCATCCAGCGGATTCTTGCATCCCTCACCAGACACAATATCGATTACCAATAGGTAAACGCAAAATCCCCTACGCAAAGTCTATCACAAGGTACACAATAATCCAAAGTAAACAGTTCGACACTGTTCAGGTAATAGTGAATAATGATAATATCAAATGAAATTGGTCTACACTAATTCCCTATTGCGAGCTACTGCAAACTATCATCCCGAGTGACGATTCGACTAATTGAGTAACTACATGACTAAATGATTGCCTGCGATTTAGTCGATATTCTGAACTGTTATGTAGGAAGCGGGCTCGTTAAAGATGGAGAAGTAGAGGGAGGCCCGAGGGAGAACTGAACATCGTACTCAGTTTTATCCTGTTCTATTGCTCAACTAACTTTTTTGCCGCAGCTTCACTCCTTAGCTCAGAAATCATTAATTTTTAGAGTCACGTACCCGAAAGGTCTAAACGGATCCCTATTGCTGACACTCAGGTGTCTGTCTGTCCGTCGTCTGTCACACAGATTTTACGACCAAACTGTTGGAGCTATAGTCTTCAAATTTTCACAGTATAAGCATCTTGTTGACCCAAAGCCATACAAATTGTCAAAACATATATTTAAATGTTTTATTCCTATACATCAAAAGGGGGACGCGAAAAAGAAAATCCCATCGAGTGGGGTATCGTTGTTTAGAACTCTTTCAGTAGATAAATAACGTATTTTTAGTTTTTACCCGACTGCCGAAGGAGGGTGATGTGTTTATCAGTCTATGTATGTATGTATGTTTGGATGTATGTATGTATGTTTTTCCTATGTGGCGTTCTAGAGACCAAACGCGTTGGCCGATTTTGATGGTTCTTTCGTCAATCGATTCTTTTAACCCTGCGAGTGTCACTGGCTACATTAAAATTGGAAAATGGCGGCTTTTGGGCGCCATATTGTGAGGGCACAATTATTTTTTTCTCTCAAATCCATAGTGGGGTAAATAAAGGGTTTTCAGAGATGATTCCAAATATATATAATACTTATATGTTTATGAACCTAATTTAAAAAAAAACTAGATATCTGGCTTTGGTCAGACAGCTCGCGAATATATATCCTCCGACTGCACAGCATGATTTTCTCCTTGTTTACGTCTATTAATTTTGCTTTTCAAGCAGTCAGGATTTTTGATTTTTTTAATTAGTTTTTTTTATTTATAACTCCCACCAAGTGTACCGACGACCTGGTGAAGGTTGCAGGGATACGTTGGTTGCGAGACGCACGGGACCGGTCAAAGGGGCGACGCTTGGGGGAGGCCTATGTCCAGCTGTGGACGTCTTTCGGCTGATATGATGATGATGGTTTATAACTTTAAAGTTATGTTTATTATTACGTAAATTTTACCAACACATAATAATATATTAATAAATCAGATATTTCTTTAAAATGCCCTTTATCCTTTTTTTCTATTACAACCAACTTCATTTTGCGGTTTGGTACGGAACCCTAAATGTGCGAAGTCCGACAAGCACTTGGCCAGTTTTTTAAAAACAGCATATTTTTATTTTCCTAATGATGGAGAAGAAATCAGCGATGGAGCATACGCAAACATTGCGGAAGTACTGCAGAATCTGAGTGTTTCTGTCCAATCGCTAGTGTTGTCCCAGTTCACCTCACGATCTCTCTTCATCTGAGGCTGTAAACAAAAAGGCATTCTATCTCCATCCATCGATAATTATTTTTGAAAGTCAAATGTTAGGGACCACATGATATTTCGGCAGTGGTTTTCAATCAATATTTTCGGCTCTTTGACAAACATTATCACTGACAGAGTGACAGAGTGACAGAATGTCACTTTGTCTGGATCCTCTGGTTGTGTTGATCGACAGTCTGGCGTATTCATTAGCAACGCAATCGATAACTCACCTTAGTCGATTACCCCGCATTAGTCGTTGCCCATCACTATTCTCGAACGGCTCGCTCTACCAGTAATTATTTCATGAAACTGTTGATCGTGGCGAGTCGTAAATTATTTCAGATCATAAACTCTCATGGTGAGCTTCATTCAATTAGTGAACCGATGTGTGAATGGTTTCAATGATGATGTTGCATGTTTTAGGGACAATGAATGATTGTGAGGTCTCTTGTGATTGGTGGGATGTGCCGATTGTGGGAAAGGGATAGCAAGGTGTTGCAAGAATGAATAAATAATGGACCTTTGGAAAATGTGGATCTAAAAACAGTAACGAAAGAAAAACTAAAGGTTAGCTCGAGGCACTCTGTGCAGTCAGCCCTCATAGATTTTAATAGCACATCACATCTTTCATGGGATACTGTGTTAAATTCTATAACAAAATACCTTGTGAGATATTGAAGCTGAATGAAAGAAAATTTTAAACAATAGTTAAAAGCACTTTTTGTAAACAAGCATATTATAAATTAGATGATTATATTCAAGATAATAATTCTTGGAAACTTGCTGGTCCTGCTCCATAAGCCAATCTTTAGTGTGGACAAAATCAAACTGATTAATTTGTATTATATTCAAAATTACTGTAACGCTTTATTTTTATTTATGTTTCATCTCTTTTTGTTTAAAAAAAATGACTCGCACACTGTTCCGTTGTTGTTGAATTAGGTAATATACCTATGTTTGCAATATTTGTAAGTATGTGAGAACCATGTTCCTATTTATCAAGTAATTTACCTGTTAGGGCTTGTAATTCTTTATACCTATATGTAGTATAGTAGTGCTGGGTGCATCGTCCTCACGTATATGAATTTTTTAATGTGTCCTTACTTATGTAAATATTGTAAAAAACCTTTTTTTTTTAAAGATTAAGTGTGGAGTTTGTTGTGCGTTCTTCTCCATAACAAGCTACGTTTCCAAATGCACGGTAGAATCATTTTTTATTACTTGTAAATTTTTATTTTGACGTTCAAAAATGCCGCTTAGTGGCCTACTTGAAATAAACACATTTGACTTTGACTTAGTACTGATACGTTCGTCCGAATGTTTGCCTATACGCGGTCACCATACAATAAACCAAGCATTTTCGACCTGATTCGAGTGTTTTTTTGGGAATAGCAAACGTTATCGAAATGTCACATCATCAATTAACCACACATTTTCATGTATTTCCAATCGTAGAATTACTTTCACAGATAATATAATACTAGCATACAGATGCCTCATTCCATACAGAGAAACCGTGTCGACGTAACTAGCGTTTTTCGTCTGATTAAACTGATATTTTTTTGTACATCGATCGCATTTGGTTCCACGGCGACAGATAGATGGTGTTAACAGCGACTTGCAAGTAAAAGGGTTTACTTGCAAGTCGCTAGTTCGTGAATTTGTTCTATAGTATTTTTTTGCACATTTTTACAGTTTCATTGCAACAAAATGTGTTACAATACAAACTTAAACAGTCGAGTGGAATGCCTCAGAAATTTAAAACCGCGCCATCTATTGGCATCTATTTTAAATGATCCGTTCAAATAATCTTCGAAATGTTAATTAAGAGCCCAATATTCCATAATTTTGTGCTTAGGATAGTTGATTAAACTGAAAATGTAAATTTTACACAATTCAATAACAAAATCAGTGCATTTCGCGCCATCTAGTGATATTTATTTGAACCGAATTTTCTTTCTTAGCGCTGGGGCCGTGACTATCTAGGCCTTGACCTACAATAAAACAAAACACACGCAACTACTAGATAAACACATCCAACATCCCTCCAACCTGCCCAGCAGATAACTACGCCAAAAAAAACGAATAAATTACACGTGAGCCAAAAAGGCTTCAAGGATAGCCTTACACAATTCGTATTATACCTTTATCCGGCAAGATAACGGTTGATATAAGGAAAGAGCTGTTACACCTTTAACCCGGTTAGCACTGGGAAAAATTTTAGCACCGAGTGTACGGTTGGGTCTGGATGACCCACCATCATCATTAAACAAAATGATTTTATTTTTAATATTTAAAGGGATAATAGACGCACGAGAAACGTCTTAAATAAAAACCTTAAGCAACACTTGTCGAGGTCAGTCCATAGGTGCAGCCTATTGCCCAGCAACTTATCCGTGCTTGCGAAAGCACGCTAAGCTGTTGGTCCATCTAACTTTTGATATACTGAACCGATTGCGATGAAACAAAAATAAGTAATACTTCAAGTTACGCACAAATTGGATATATAAAAGTTATCTACATTGGTTGCGTACATTTTACGTGATGCGTGCACAAATAAACAGACAAAAATTCCAAAAAATGCTGGAAATTGTTTCTGTCGGTTATTCCTCAACGCCCTGGCTATATTTTTTGGAAATATTTTGGATGTATAAAAACGACTTTTGTACATATTTATTATATGTATTGATAATATTGATTTTGAATTGACAAAACCTAAACAGTTCAGCTAGGGCTTCAGTTTTTTTTGCACTAGTGCCTTTGGTTACCTAGCTTCGCCTCTACAAGAGGTATCATTGAACTTGTATCCCGTTCCTAGGTTGTGGATATTAGATAGGCAGTTTTCCATGCCATTTATGTACTGGTATTCAGCTCCTTTCAGTTACACTGGAAGCCGACCCTTACATAGTTGGAAAAAGGCTACCCAGATTCAAAATCAAAAACAAATAGTTTATTTGAAATAAAACAAAAAGGTACTTTTAAATTGTAAAGCAAAAAAAAAGATGACCCTAGTTGCAAATTCACAAGCGTTAGTAGTTCTCAATGGAGAAGAATTTGCATGAAACTCCACGGACACTCTTTTCCATCAGTTTTAATTACAAGTTTTTTGGTTACACCATTTTTGTTGAAAAATACAAATAAATATATAAAAATTAATATGTGAGAACGATGTAAAAAGACATGCAAGTAAAAGAGCCTATATGTAACAAACAATTTAAAAAAAAAACAATAACAGGCCGAGCTATGTTATGACCAATCCCAGCTGATGGCACCCGTTCAGGAACAGACGCAACTTTTCCTTATTCTTTTCTCTATTCATCGATTGATTTACTGAGAATTGTGTACAAAATTTCTAGCTGCCAACATTCAATTATGTCAAAATCTCGCGGGTCACACAGACCTACGGTGCGCTCACCGGGTTGAGAATGTGAATGCTCACAAAATTCAATACACCCTTAAGATTTGTTCAGGCGGAAAAAAGAACAGTTAGGCTTACTTTTTTCTGTGCGAGGATTTGAATGGTGAATCGATGTCTACCTAGGGATAGTTTGATGTTCCTGTATCAGTGTGATTGGATTTTTGTGTAAACATAAAAAAGGTAGTTTCAGAAGCTGGGATTTTGTAGATAAGCGTTAATCCTCAGTAGATAACTTAAGAAATATTGATTTTGTCTTTTAAAAGACGTAGAGCCGGTTCCTGAATAAACAATAATCGTCTAAAACTGTATTGCCGAATTTTTGCCAGTGCTGTACCACTATAAAGTAAAGGCCTGACAGACTCAACGGCAAATTCTTATTTTACAAAGCGGAACAAATAGGTATTCAGGCTGCCTGTCCACTTGAACGGAGCGAGGCAGCGGAGCGGAGTTACAGACTGTATCTTTCAATATACGCGGAGCGGAGAGAGAAAGAAATGCGGAGCAGAGTAGCGGAGCGGCGTACTGGAGCGGATTAGCGGAGAGGAGAGAGAAAGAAATGCGTAGCAGAGAGCGGAGTGGGGTACCGGAGCGGAGTATCGGAGCAGAGAAGCAGAGCGGAGTAGCGAACTATGTTTTTTTCATACGCGGTGCTCGGTTGCAGTCGTTTCTCCTCTCCGTTTCCCCTCTCCGCTTCCTCGCTCCACCTCACTACTCTGATTTTTCATCTCCGCGGCTCCGCTCTCTGCGTAAATATATAATATGAATTTTGAAACCAGTTTTCAAATGCCTGTCCACTAAAGCGGAGTGCAGTTTTTTTTATACAATACCATTGATTGGCTCCGCACCACTTTTTTCGCTCCGCGCAAAGTGGACAAGCAGGCTTACTGAATTTAATCCGTGTTTAAGTCTCGTCAATTTTGTTATAAGGTCTATCCACACATATCAGGGCCGTGCCCGGGACGTGGACGGACCGTGCCCCGACAGGGGCTCAAAATAATATCGGTGTGTTCATTTTATATGAACTCGTTCACACACGTCCGTGCACGGGCCAGTAACGTAGCTTCAATACCTGGGCACGGCCCTGTCACGTCACGGGCACGGCCCTGATATGTGTGGATAGACCTTTAGTCTTCCAATCAGCTTGAACGGGAGGAATAGCCAAACTTTTGCTGTCGAAAACTCTGTTTGCGCGATGCAGGATTTAGTATGACGTCAAGTCATACATAGTTCATATGTGCATATAGTTTTTTTTTGGACAGTAACACTGGACTATTCCCAAACCACTGCAACTCCTGAAAGCCAGAATCAACAGTGGCGACCACCAGAAAAGCGCTAAGCTCAACAAATTTAACTGTCTTGGATACAAATATTTCGAACTAAGATTTCGATATGTTTAGTTTAATTTCAATATTTTTCAGCTTCCTGCTCAATTTAATTGAATTCAAACACTTTTCTTTCCTACTGTACCTTCCATTGTTTACGTAGAATCGAAGAATTGCGTGCATAGCGGCACTTTTTAGTAATTTCCGAGTAGAGCATAGCGGGACGGCAGATACTAATTGACGACGGCAGATACTACGTTCCTGTGCTCTAAGGAACGTAGTATCTGCCGTCGTCAATTATACGGGGCCCCCGGGCTACGACGGGAGCCGGCGACGTGCGCAAGCAAAAATGAAAACTGATAAAAAATTACCTAAGAAATTCAATGGGACATGAACGCCTGTCAGACCTGTCACTATTGTCCATAGAGGCAGAAACTTTTGAAAAACTAAAGTCATCATCAGCTATAAATTATTTAATAAATCAGTTTGCCGAAAAAAAGGCAAGGAGAGTGTGTATATTTAATTTTAATACTTTGTAAAAATTTTGGAAAAAGTGGCAGATCTTTTAATTTTGTGCAATTTTTTTTTTACTCTTTTCAGAAATCTTTACCCTTCATAAGGGTCCCCAAACAAATTTTTATACGGGGCCCTGCCAAGGCACGCTACGCCACTGCGGGACTAACTGGGACAAACTACGGTAAAAGGACTGTCATATATGAGGGGGCTGAACTCTATAACTCTGAACCTAAAGTAATCAAAGAATCGAAATCACTGCCAACTTTAAAAAAGCACCACCTGAATATTGTATAAATTGTAAGTTTTTACCGTTCTTATAACTTAATTTTAGTTTATTACCAAGCGAAACCGTCGCTTAGCTTAATTATAAAGTATCTTTTTTTCCTCATAGGAGTGAATAATCTTATTTTTTTTGAGCAAAATAAATTTCTTAAACCGTAAGTTGATAGAACAAGAATATTTCTTTATTATTCCACGCCAAAAAACTGCAGAGTAAAAAAAACAATAATCGCCTCAATAAATAATCGTACAGAATCCAGCGCCAACTCGAAATAATTGCTCTATCGATTAAAACTCCACTGCAGACTTTAATCGAGAAAGGATTGGCAACAACTCATGAAGATAAACAGTTCAATGTAGTCGGAACGGGTTAATAAATTGTGTTGAACTTTTGTATTGATGAGGACGAAGTTAAAAGTGAAATGTTGAATTAAAGGAGTGGATATTGTCAGTCTTTTGTTTTTAATAAAGTTTGTGCTGTTGGAGATACTTAAAAAAATATATATTATACTATTTTTAAATTAAAAAAGAGGTGTTATAAGTTTGCCACACCACCTGCTAGACCATGTCCAATTACATTCATGCAATCTCAACATAAATTAAAGCATTACCTTCGAAGGCAGGTAAAGTTGTATGAAACACCCAAGGGAGTGAAGTGATTTTAATTTGGAACGTCAAGTTCGTGTGGTAACTTGTGGAAAACTCTAAGTAAAAAGATGCTTATATGGCATTGTAAAGAGGTTTGTTCGAAAATCGAACTGGCCACAAAAAGGAAAAAAAAAACGGTTGCGATTTCAACACTGACCTCTAACATCTATATATATAAAAGTCAATGTCCCGACTGACATATCAACGCCCAGCCTAAACCACTAATGATAGAAGTTTGAATTTTTTAGAGGATGTTGATTTTATACTGTAATAGGATTTTTGGAAATTCATCCTCTATACTCGGAATTTTAATTCGATTCCAGATTAGACAATTTCAGTGTTGCAACGTTATGACAAGTACTAAATAGTGACGTTGCAAAATTATTCAATATGGAAATGGAATATTTCCGGATCGATTCTTCTCGTTTATAATTTTACTCTCGTAAACTAAGTATATCAGGAAATTAAATATTTCTGAACCGATAATTTAGTTTTGACGATTAATTAACGATCTGAGACTTTTCTTTTATAATTGTGTGTGAAATAAATAAAAAAATGTGATCATGAAGGAACATGACAAATAAAACAGATAGATGTATTATGGTAATAATTTAAATTATATATTGTCGCCGTCATCGCTATCGCTATCGCTGTCACTTTCTGTAACATTTATTATAAATGTGTCTGTGATATTGTCAATTAACATATCTAGCCTACTCATGTTTTCCTCTTCTTTGACAACATGGGATACGCATTTAGACCATTCGGTAGCCGTAATTTTTTGAATGCCTTCCTGAAATAATTTTCTCACGTCTGTCAATTTGAAAGTTTTATTATTTTGAGCTACATGCCCCTTTACCTGCGCCCATATCAATTCGATAGGGTTTAGCTCGCAATGGTAAGGAGGCAGTCTTAAAACCGTGATCCCATGTTGTGCTGCCATTTCGTCTACAGCGTACTTATTAAAAGACTCGTTATGTGGAATCAGTTCTAAAAGCGTAGCTTTAACCATATCTGGTTCGTAATGAATATTTTTATTTAAAAGCCAATCTTGAATGGCAGCTTTTTTCCAGCTCATTTTGTTTTTCGATTGTTTATCGATTTTTGTGTTCATCACTACATTATTATATGTGGTATCATTATTTCACAAAATGACAGTAGCTATTGTCAAATCTGGAATCGAATTAAAATTCTGACTATAAATCTAAAGGGATGAAAGTTTGTATGAAACTCTGTCATTTTTGATGACAAATGAATGTAATATGGTATTTAGCCTCTAAATATAAAATAATAAAATACGTCCTTAAGCTATTTTTTAAATTCATCCCTAAAAGGGGTAAAAGGGATGTTTAAATTTGAATGAAAAATATAATGTTTATGGCAAAATTACTTGATATTTAGTATTTATTCTCTTCAATACAAATAAATAAACATGTATTTAAGGATTTTTTGAATTTTCATTCCTTAAAGGGGTAAAAAGGGATGTTAAAGTTTGTATGAAAAATACATTGTTCATTATCAAAATTAATTGAAATTTAGTAATTCTGCTCTTCAACACAATTATAAAAACAGTTATTTAAGGTTTTTTGAATTTCATCCCTTAAAAGGGTAAAAAGGGGTGTTAAAGTTAGTATGAAAACTAAATTGTTTATTATCAAAATTACTTGGAATTAAATAAAAAAAAAATAATTAAATGGTTTATTTGTACATTTATATTCGAATAATTAAATACACAGAGATTCATTACTTATGCTCAATATAATATGCATGCAATTAAAGAAACACGTAATTAAGGCTTTTTTTAATTTCATTCCAAAAAAGGGGTAAAAAGGGGTGTTAAAGTTTATGTGAATGATTACAGGATGTGCTCGGTAGGAAATAGTTTTCATAACTCGAGAACCACTGATACCCTCTGACTATGTCTTTGAGTTTAAACGATTAAGATTCCTCTTAAGGTCTGCTTTCAATGACCATAAAAAAATCTCAAAGTCAATCATTAAGGGTGGCAGGCATACATTTAAGGCAAGATTGCTTCCGTCCGACACGGACAATTTTACGTTGCCTGTCCCAGAGACGCACTAGCAGCCTGGTAATTTTGACACCAAACAGAAAAATCATCAATATTATATACAAAGAAGTGGTTAATTAAAAGAGCCATGATCAACATATTTCTCTATCATTAAAAGGAATAAATTTGGACTATAGTACATAATGGTTCCAACAGAAAAATGCAACGGCGCTTACTGCACAAGCCGCAACCGAAATTCTGAGGGCGGCATTACTCGGAGCCGGACTTGCACTGGCCAGTAAAATCGCCTGATTAAAACTGTTTCTTTCTGTCTTCTTTCTGTAAGTTTTTTTTAAGTCACGTACTCTAAGTCAACAAGCCTCAGACTCTTGAAGACCTCAAAGATAATATCCGCCGGAAGTTCTTGCAAGAGTGATGGCAAATGCCATTTAACGGGCGAACAATTTGCGGGTTATCAATTCTGGCTACGGGAACCTAAATTAAGACAGCAAATAAAATATTATACAAAAGCAGAAACAATGCTTTTAATTCATAAAAAACAATACAAAAAAAGCCACCCTGTATTAATTTGTGGTCTTCCACTATTTGTATCTCACTGTGGAAATCGAGATGCCACGAGACCTCCGGAATGAAAGTCCGGCGCTCTAGCTATTAGAACGGGAAGACAGTGCAGTTTATGCTCATTTTATATCAATTTAAACGTAATTTTTATAATTTGACTAGCTGACCCGGCAAACTTTGTTTCGCCATAAAAACACCAAACATTCATCTACCCTACCTACTCTACCCTACCCTAACTACCCTACCTACACTACCTTACCTACCCTACCCAACTTACCCTACCATACCCTACCCTACCCTACCTTCCCTACCTATCCTACCCTAAAAAAAAGACTTCAAACTTCACATTAACCATCTACTCAATAGTCAGTACAAAGCCTGAACATTTGGTTTAGATAGGTGAGCCCGTTCTTGAGTTATACAATTACAACGAAAAGTGGCATTGGTTTTTATATATATAGATAAAATAATAAAGTTGGACAAATTTTGTGTTTTCTATGTTTGGATAATAATTTGCAATATACCATCAGAACTGAAAAAAATCGAAAGTCCACGCAGGCACAGATAATATAATACTAGCATACAGATGCCTCATCCCATACAAAGAAACCGTGCCGACGTAACTAGCGTTTTTCATCTGATTAATCTTGTTATTTTTTGTATATCGAACGCGTTCGGTTTTGTTTCACGGTGATAGATAGATGGTGTTAGCAGTGACTTGCAAGTAAAAGGGTTTACTAAGTTCGTGAATATTTTTTTCTTTAAATATAGTGAAGGTTCGTTTTATAGTATTTATTGCCACGTTTTTACAGTTTTTTTTTTGCACCAAAATGTGTTACAATGCAAATTTTAACAATCGAGTGGAATGCCTCACAAATTAAAAAATGCACCATCTATTGGCATCAATTCTAAATTATCCGTTAAAATAATCTTTGAAATGTGAATTAAGAGCCCAATATTCCATAATTTTGTTCTTAGGAGAGTTGATTAAACAAGAACATACAATTTTTATGTTCAATTCCAGAAAATGTGAATTTTACACACATTCAATAACAGATACGTGCATATGTGCGCCATCTAGTGAGATTTATTTGAACCAAATTTTCTTTGTTAGCAATGAGACCCCGTAACGCAGGGGAAGCTGCGGGCGGAAAGCTAGTACTTGTATAATAGAGGTCAGTGGATTTTAAAGATTGTAACACAAAAGACGATTTTTTTGCAATATATATTCGTGTTGACAAAAAATGTCAAGCGATTGTGATTCTACGCCAGAGTTTATCAAAACAGCCGCTTTAGAGATTATTAATAAATCTATGGAAAAATCAAAACACAGACATGAAAAAACCAAAACTGTATCGGAATCCGTCCTTTTAGTTTATTTCAAACATACTCGAATGTCAAGCAGCCTATGGTGCTTTTGCTCAATGCTCAGATCTACAACAAGCATCAAACACAATATTCAAATTAATACATACAGCAGATTTTTATTGTCTCGCAGAGGGTGTGAAAAGTAACTAGGGTATGCCCCTCTGGGATAAAGCCTGTCTTCGTCTTGGACAGCTTGGACCCCTCGCTTCACTCAGGACGCTACATAACTCGTTAGGCTCAGGGTTCAATATGCCGTCCGTGACGTAAAACACTGCAGCTTTCTCCCCTCGGACGTGGTCGTCCGAAAACTTTGCTCAACAATGACGAATGAAAGAAATCGCCTCTCAAATATGTTTTATTTTAATTTAAGCGGAGTTTACCTATCCCTAGAATAGTGATGTTCCCTGTTTGGTGGTCTAGGGCTAGTGTGATTCATCACAGCTTCTTACCAAAATGGATGAGCATAACACAAATGTGTAACGCTCCTCAACCAATATCATGTAATGCTCTCCAACCAGCGTTGGTCAATCGCTCATCTCCGCTGATCCTGTCCTACAACGCGCGACCTCGTACTGCAAGCAGACGGTCTCTAATTTACAAGAGCTGGGGTTGGAAGCTCTCCGTCATCCGCCATACTCACCAGGCATTGCGCCTATAGACTTCTAGTTTTCCATAATTTGGATTTGTTCTTGGCGGGAAAAAAAATCAATACCCGAGAAGCAGTACAAAATGCCTTTGAAGAATTTGTTGCCTCCCGTCCAGCTGATTACTTCAAGAAGGGCATCAATAAACTGCCACTGTGTTGGCAAAGATGCATCGATTGCATTGTTGATTACTTTGAATGATAAAACAAAAAAATACGTTAAATTATTTTTCATAAAAACGGCAATTTCTTATGTCAATCATCCAATGACTAAAACTCACCCGTATTCCTTCAGTTGCTTGTGCCAGGGCCGCGGTAACTCTCTTTCAAAATCCGCGACCCATAAGTAAAGACCTAAATATTATAATTATGTAAGGCCTTCGCAAACATGCTATTTATTTCCTTATCATTTTGTGCGTAATATTGTCCTATCTACCCAAATAGATAAATAGGAATGTGGGTATTATAGTTGGCTATTTCGTATTGTTTTGATATAAACAGCACATTATTATGACTTATTTGATTTATCTATTGTTTAAGGGGCAGACAATCCTATTTATTTCAAAACAAAAGTCCAACTGGATATTTTTCTATTGCAGAAATAAATATAACATTAGGTACCTACCTACCTACTTAATTTATTTATTTATGTACACACAAAACACTTAACAGAGAAAATAAATAATACAGATAGAAGAGCACAAAGGTACTGCTTATTTCAATAGAACATTCTTCCAGCAGACCTGTGACAGGAAAGTTGGATGATATACGAAGACACAGTGTGTAGAAGAAAATATGAAATAGACTAACAACTATATAACTTAACTAATTATATATAAATAACACATACCTTAACTAAATATATAGAAAATAAAAATACATATTTAATAATATATAATAATTACTTTAAGTATACCTACATATAAAAGAATATATATCAATAATAATAATTATATAAAATATATTAATTTATGTTTACCTACCATAACTTTATTTATAGGGGTAATTTTACTCAACTCATCATTTTGAAAATTGTTATCACCTCCATCCCAGAAATCGAGACAATAATCTGCGGTCCCTGTTCTATAGATTTTATCGGTTTTTTGTGAAAATTATTCCTTTTTTCCTCAATCACGCATCACAAAAACGCTGAATGAGGTCCACGATCCAGAAGAATCGAGCGAGCAAAGAAGATGTAGGTATCTGGTACCTACGATTATTCTGCCTATAATCTGAGAGTACCTACCGCAGTGCCTCAACAAGTCGAGCAAACAAAGGCACAACCGTACTAACCTTCTCTCGAAGCCATTCATAATATATTTACCTGCCTGTAGGAAATATATTCACAAGAAACTTATAAGTTCCTAATAAAGTAGTAGGAACTACTTAATGTACGTACCTACCTGCCTAATTATCAACTATGCTAAAAGCAAACTGCACAGTCTTCCTTACTAAATACTGCAAGCGTTATAAGCAGTCTTCTTACACAAACGTGGATAATCACATTATTTCAACTTTCTCGCGACCACTTTTATAATGAGCTGCGGTAAATTTGCTGCTGGCTTTTTGTGAGAAGCTTACCTGTTAAGCTGCTGAGTAGGTACTGTCATTAATATCTAAATGCATTAATAGCCTGCAGAGAGAAGGCCCGATGGTGGCAGTTCTTTTCTTCCATGATATAATTGTTTTGAAGAAACAAACTTTTTTACAGCGAGCATTGAAGCTCGTAAGCCTACATTTATATTTGTATAGACCTAAGAGCTGGAAGAGTTTTCTTGGCTTCATACAGGGTATTCAACGCCCTGTACCTGTACTAGCCTGTACCTAGTGAATGCACTGCATGAACCATCACCCAACTTCTTGAAACCCCAGGAGAATCTGCTATTGTTGCGTGCCAAAATTATAAATAGAAGATTAAGACCCACCACCAAAATTACGATTTTGTTTATGTTTTAAATCCAGCTTCCCCTTAAACAATGACTACTTAAACCTACACGAATAATGAGCACACTTTTACATCTCAACAAACAGTTTTATCAACGACATTGACACAATAACTCGTGTTTACATCGGCATCATGAGATTCCTTTGCCTCTGTGTGTTTTTTATCACTACATTTTTCATGATTTCTTGCTACGATTTGATCGAAGGACAACAGTTTGGTCCCCGCATGACTTACAGGCAAGTCAAAAAGCAAGGCCTGCTGTTTTTCAAGCGGCAAGCAACATTGGACCTGGTATATCCAAAAGGGACTAAAATCAAGGGAATTGCAATATTAGACCTTGATCCAGAGAAACGAGGAACAGTGACTATACTTGCAGGAGGATTGAATTATAGCTTTGTGTACATCATACTGGAAAGTGAAAGAAGTGCTGGACTCAGATATACTATTGAAATCTATCAATAGTTTCCCAGTGAAACTGTGAATTGAGACTGAGCTTACATACTACCAAAAAAAAATAGAACATATAGGTTTCATATCGAATGAACTGATGAGCATGACAGAACAGCTTAAGTAATACAGCGCATATTTACGAAAACGATCACTATCGTTCTGTATAATTTTATCTCAACTGATCCAGTGACGCACTATTTTATCAGTGTTTAATACGTGTACAATATTTAATTTGTTTAGGTTATAAGCAAACGGGGAGCTGTTTTGATGCTAATTAGCTAGGAATATCCTATGCTCAAATTGGAGTTCAGTTTGGATTATTTAATGAAAATAATAAAACAACCTAAACATTTCTAATAGTTCTTACCCAAAAAAATATTTTATTTCTCATGAACGCAGTTTTATGTTAGCAACCTGATTGGTCCATGTTTACGTAAGTAGATGTCAACCAATCACAGTCGACCAGCCATTTTCCTGCTCCTGTCAAACACAAATGTCAAACAATTCTGAAACAAATCTCAAGAAATTTGCGATTATTCTAACAAAAGTGTAAGAAATATTAATCTTTTTACGTTTTAAAATGTCGGAAAATGGGCACGATGCGTAAGAAAACTCAAGTGTCGTTCGTGATTAGAGATGAGGAGGAACGGCGGCACAAAAATGGTGTTAGTTCATTGCAACTCGATCCGATACAGGGACGATTGTATTCGGCCGGTCGCGATGGAATTATTCGCGTGTGGAGTACGGCAACTGGTGTACAGGATCGGTACGTCCAGAGTATGGAACACCACACAGACTGGGTGAACGATATCGTGTTATGTTGCGGCGGTAAGAACCTAATAAGCGCTTCGTCCGATACGACTGTAAAGGTATGGAATGCCCCGAAAGGTTTCTGTATGTCTACTTTACGGACTCATAAGGACTATGTACGTACTTTAGCTTACGCTAAAGATAAGGAACAGGTCGCTAGCGCCGGTTTGGACCGAGCAATCTTTCTTTGGGATGTCAACACATTAACGGCGTTGACTGCCAGTAATAACACGGTGACCACATCTAGTCTTGTTGGAAACAAGGAGTCTATATACAGCCTAGCTATGAATCCTCCTGGAACTATCTTAGTCAGCGGTTCTACAGAAAAAGTACTCCGGGTGTGGGACCCAAGAAACTGTTCACGACTTATGAAGTTAAAAGGACATGCGGACAACGTTAAAGCTTTAGTAGTAAGCAGAGATGGAACGCAGTGTGTATCAGGCAGCTCAGATGGCACAATCAAATTGTGGTCTTTATCACAGCAGCGGTGTGTTTCTACAATAAGAGTACATTCTGAAGCAGTATGGGCATTATTAGCTACCGAATCGTTCACACACATCATTTCAGGTGGAAGAGATAGACTAGTCATTATAACAGAACTACGAAACCCCGATAACTTTATGATAGTATGTGAAGAAACTGCCCCTATACTTAAACTGTGCTTTACGGCAGACAATAATGGAGTTTGGGTTTCGACATCTGAATCTGATGTCCGATGCTGGAAACTGCCTCCATTAAATTCAATAGACATGTATAACCAAAACAATTATAATACCAATAATGTGTACCAAACACAGTCAATACATCACATTCCCGGCGGTCCTGCAATCAAGCACTACACAGTATTAAATGACAAGAGACACGTAGTTACAAAAGATACCGCAAACAATGTAGCCCTATATGATGTTCTGAAAGCCTCTAAGCTAGAAGATTTAGGAGAAGTAGATTATGAAGAGGAAGTGAAGAAAAGATTCAAAATGGTTTACGTACCTAATTGGTTTAACGTAGATTTGAAGACTGGTATGTTGACAATACATTTGGGGCAGGATGAAACAGATTGTTTAAGTGCATGGGTTAGTGCGAAAGAGGCAGGCTTGACAACGGAGAATGATCAGAAAGTCAACTTTGGTGCATTACTTTTGCAAGCGCTGCTAGACCATTGGAATCATCCGAATAGGGTTAATGAAGCTGGTCAGAGGGTGATTGGGAATAATTACTTTAGTGTACCGCAACATACTCCTCTTATTTTTAGCGAAGTTGGTGGCAGGACACTTTATAGGCTACAGGTAAAGGAAACTTTGTATTATTTTTATTCACTAATACATCATCATAATCATATCAGCCGAAAGACGTCTGCTGCTGGACATGGGCCTTCCCCAAGCATCCAGCGGATCCCCGCAACCTTCACCAGGTCATCAGTCCACCTGGTGGGAAGCCTTCCAACACAATATCTTCCAATTCGCGGTTGCCACTCCAAAACTTTCCTGCCCCATCGGCCATCCGTTCTGCTAGTTCACTATTGCATGGTGTCATCCAATCCTTACTAATATTTTAAGAGCCAAAACTGTTTCTTTGAAGGCAGGATTTAATATCAGGCAGTACTGATTACATAAATTCTTTCACTGGTAGAAAGATATGCTATTATTAAGAGCCTAATATTTATACAAAAAAATCTTCTACTAGGTACTGTAAGGCCACGAGAATGAAGCCAAGGGATAAACTAGTTTTATCATAAAGTATAGTTATTCGCCTATAATTTAACATACCAGTATACCCCATTTGACATAACATTAGACATTTAAATAATCCCATTTTACAGCCCATTCAACCGATTTTGACTTCTATTGCGTTGGTGATATGACAAATGGCAGCTGAATTAAACAGTTAGTTCTGTTAACAGGTTTATGCTTTTTATGCCATCGTTATATTTACGAGTTACAACTCAAAGTCGGTTGAACGGACTGTAAAAAGAGGTTATGAAAATTCTAATGTTATTTCAAATGGAGTATAGGTACATGTATTTTAAATCACAATTATTTTTAAAGTAATTACTATATTTTTGCATTAATTGTTTCCACATTTATGTAAAAAGAATTAGCAGTCTATTATATCAATAATTTACATAGAAGTTAAAAACCTGTTAACCTGAAAACAATTTCTATTTTAAAGGTGCGATTCCATTAGGCAACTTGTATGCAAGTTGCAAATTGCATGCAACTTGAACAAACTTACAAGCTACATGTTTCATGTATAGTACTCGCCAAAATTCTTGGCCGCCCTGAAATTGGCTACAACGGTAGTAGTAAATATCATACAAAACTGCACTGATCTGTGCCTTGCGCATGGGAAACCCATCTTCAGTGCGGCCAAGAAGTTTGGCGAAAAATATACGTATTCATATTCTTTTTTGTACACAAAATATACATTTAAAATACAAAAGTAAAACTTATGAACACAGGCGAGCTTAACCCATAATTGGGTTCTCTGACAGCAAACCTCACGTACACGTACTTTACTTAGTTTGAACTTGTACATTTTTATTCAAGTTACGCGCAAATGTTAGTTGCACGTCTGCCGCCTATGACGTAAACTGTCAACTTACTCAATTGCCAAATTTGCCAACATCTCATAAAACCTGCATGCCATTTGCACACTCTCGAAAACACGTTTCCAATGCAAGCAACTTGTACGCAAATGTGACGTCTTACTTGCATGCAAGACTTGCCTAATGGAATCGCGCCTTTGCTCCTATAGTTTTTTTTTTCTTTCAGGCAAAAGCTATATCTAGGCAGATTAGGCCTTTTCCTATTTTAGGATTGGCTTTCAATCTAACAGCCAAAGAATATATAAGTAATATATTATGACGTCTATAACCCAGTTACTGGCTGGGTATACCTACATATTTTTTTCCATGATTCCAGGTAGGCGACGCCGGCGGTGAAACAGAAGGCAACCTCCTCGTAGAAACGGTTCCGTCCTGGGTGGTTGACGTGGCGATAGAGATGGCAGCTCCCAAGCTAAACAAGCTGCCGTTCTATCTGCTGCCTCATTCCAGCTGTCAGAGCAAGCAGGATCGGCAGAAGAAGGTATGGTACCAAGTTTGGATAAAGGTTGCCTGAACTCGACAATTGTCCGCTGGCTTAATGTGGGCCGAGACCTAGATCTAAAAGTCGACAGTTAAACAAGTATTGTCGAAGTTGATTCCGTCGTCTTGTTATAAATTATGAATCCACATAAATGTCAACAATCAGAATTAGGTAAATTAAACATGTCAAAATTTAAAATCAGACTAATTAAACATGTCAACACTTAAACAATACTCAAATTGAACATGTCAACACTTAAAATAAGTCAAATTAAATATGTCAACACTTAAAACTAGTCAAGTTTGTCAACATTTAAAATTAGTCATATTAATCATGTCGACATTTAAAAAAATATAAAATAGGGTTGAGAGAATTAAAACAGAAATTATGCATAAAATGTCCCTGATTGAATCATAAGAAATTAAAATCACTATAAAAAAAAAATATATACTGAATTAATTCAGTCTATATTTTATTTTCATAGTGATATTGTGTTGTTACAAGAAGTTATACATTAATTATGATTGTGATTTTATAGTGCATAAATGTGTGTGCAAACACAGACGCACTCTATCCTTTTAGCCCCTTTTCGTAAGTGCTGGTTGTCTGGTAGCCGGTGCCGGGTACCCGGTGGCTAATGTATAGCCCTGTACGCCGGTACGTGTGAAAGCTTACACACATGGCTATACACTTCGCCGCCGGTTACCCGGTAGCGGCTAACCGGTAACTGGGGCGTGTGAAAAGGCACTTCCTCTCATAATCGGGTGGGGCAGCAATCTGAAACGACCGGACAAACATCAGGTGGAGGACCAAGGGATTTACTTAAGTACTTTCGGACGCACGGGAGTGTCACACGACCAACTTCCAAACCCCAGGCTGCTACTGAAAAAAACCTAATGGAAAAACAATACCCAATACGACTTCTCTCCACCTGGAAATCGAAATCAAGACCCCACGTTCAACTGTTCAACAGCACTCCAATAAACAAAACTTAAACATTGCATTTTACATTCTTAACTAAGGAGAATGGGGTTTTACAGACCCGTCTGATATAAAGCAGCCTGTCTAGAGTATGATTCCCTTGTTAGAGTGCTCCAAGTGCACTTTGGAGGTTTTGATGAACGCCATTGATATCGTTATTAACGGGGCATGTAACTTGGCAAGGTTTTGGCGTAGTGGGAAAGGGCCCCCCCCAGGCGCACTGACCAACCATCATATAGAATGAAAGGAACGTGGACGCGACGCGATTAGTCAGTCGATCCTTGTGTCAACTGACCAACCAATCGCGCGCTCAGAACGATGCTAAACGTTCCCCACGTCCTGCTTGGTAACCACAAGAGATCCAAAAACGATTTGTGCGCATCTAACGACTCTTGCCAGATTACAAGCCGGCAGAGGCGGCGCTAGGCGTAGGCGACGGGGGCAACCGCCTATGGCCTCGCGCCTCGTAATTTATATATTACTAGCTTTTGCCCGCGACTTCTTCTGCGTTGCATAAGTACTAAAAAATAATGGCTTCAAATAGCCATTTTAGGATTTTGGGTCGACTAATTGGAGAAAGTGGCAGTTTGAATGGTGAACCAATATTCACCAATCAAACTCCCACCTCCTTAAGGATGATTTCCGGGATAAAAACTATCCTATGGCCTTCTCAAGGTTTTAAACCATCTCCATACCACCTGTTCAGCGTTTTAAATGTGAAAAGGTGGGCAGACACACAGAGTTGCATTCGGATTTATAATATTAGTATGGATTCAATAAAATTATTCAACTCTTATCCTATCCGAGGTGGGATACAAAAATATTCGAGCTCACTTCACTCGCTGCCTGAATTCTCTTGGTGCTTTATATTCTATGCAAGAGAAAGGCGACAAAACCCCTACCTCAGAACTTGTTACGGCGTGAACCGATTTTGATGATTATTTTTTTTTTGAAAGCTGGTACTTGTCATGTGGTCCCATTAAAATTTGGTCAAGATCTGATGAAGAACTTCGGAGATATTCATCAGAACTCTTCAATAAATGACAGCAGATTACTTGGGATAGCTGCAATCGGATCTCTGTTTATTGTTTACATCATTTCATAACATAACATCACGCTTTAAAGGGGTACGCAGGTGTGAACAGTTCACCCTTGTATACTCTAAATCCACCGTTTCTGTTTAAGTTTCATGTTTCTGGGTTAATCTATTCTGGCTTCACTTTGGAGAATTGGTCCGTTATGTACCCACAACTAAAAAGAGAAAAATAAAAAACTTTTAACAAAAAATACAACCGACTTCCAAATAAAAACACTACAAAGTGAAAAATAACTTCAATTTCGGAAGTCGGTGTCAAAAAACGAAGATCCCAAAACAGGAACACCGACTTCCGAAATTGAAGTTATTTTTCACTTTGTAGTGTTTTTATTTGGAAGTCGGTTGTATTTTTTGTTAAAAAGTTTTTTTATTCAAAGAATCTGTTTTCTTACGTCGCCAGAGGACCCCGCGAAATGTGCACGGCCCTCATCAAATTTAGACCTTGCGCCGCCACTGCAAGCCGGGGACAATATCTGAGGGTTAAATTACCATCGACTCGAAAAAGAAGAAGAATAATTATGTTCCAATTCTCACCAAATCTTCTCATCTAATTTCCAGGACCGTCTCGTAGCAAACGATTTCATCCAATGCCGTAAAGTAGCCGAACACGTGGTCGAGAAGATCGTGGGAGGCGGCGACGTGAACGGCGCGAGCGCAGGCAGCGGACGAGGTAGTGCTGATGAAAACAGCGGGAATGATGCCCCTGAGGAGAGGGTGGAGCTGCTGTGCTGTGATCAGGTGAGAATCTAACCTTCACAACTCGTTTACTGGGTATCACGATACACCTTGGTATGACTTTCAGGCTAAACCACCCGTAACATCTGCCAAATATCTAAGCCGGGACCAACACCTCGTTGGTTAGAATTTCGAGAATTCAGATTACCCTTATGGACTGTCGAAGATCTATGAATGACAGTCGGGACCAACGACTTCGTTATCCTCATTACCCGACTGGGGGAGGGTCATGTTTTTCGAGAGTATGTTTGTAAGGATGTATGTATTCTATGTCCATTTCGATAGCACGCAACACAGCCTAAACGGCTTGACGAAAATTACATTATACGAGGTTTCGTTGGATTCGTCTCAATTGTAGGAGTGACATAGGCTATATAATTTTAAAAATTATATAGCATATTTTGTTTTTTTTTTTTTTTGGTTTTAGTAACAATATGGGTATCAAATGAAAGCTACTAAATAGACTATTCCAAAGATATATTTATATCGCAGTACTTTTATGCTACAATTTTGGCACAAATTTAAGATAGAAAATGTCTGAAATAAAACAAATTATTATAAAAACAAAAAACCCGACTGCTAAAATCAGAAGTATGCAGTCGTGGCTTATCCTACAGGTCTTCTTTTATTATTGTATAACTGCGCAGCACGTGTGTGAGTACTATGTACCCAACTGTAAATCTACCATTTGCTGTACCTTTGTGTCGTTCGTTGACTTGTGTGTGCCCTGGCAGTTGAGTGTGTCATGCTCTCTCAAATGTCTCTCTGATGGTGGCGCGTGTGTTGGATCATTCGGTTCCCTTCATGATGGTTGAGCTGGGTGGTGCCGATTCATGCATCATGTTCGTGAACGGGCGCCGTCAGTTGGGATTGGTCTTAACTGCTTCGGATGCTATTGTTTTTCTAGTACCTATAATGTAACTGCACAGTACATGTGTGAGTACTTTTAATACTTTGTACCTGTACGTAGTATAGTGTGTAGTGATTCTGGGTGCATTGTCCTCACGCATATGAATTTATTAATGTATGTACCTAAATATTGTAAAAAAAACGATATTTTTTTTTACAATAGAAACTATAAAAAAAACTCTATTTAATAACACTATATTTGTTTTAAAAGAGTAAGTAAATAGTTTCTTGTGCGTCCTTCTCCATGACTTTCCGAATGCACGGTAGAATCAATTTTTATTCCTTGTAAATTTTAATGTATACGTTCAAAAGTGCCGCGTTTATTTCAACTAGGCCACCTAGTTGAAATAAAATATCTTTGTCTTTGGTCACAATAAATTTTTCGGAACAAAAATTTGCTAAGGTCCAAATCGGATCAGTACTTGCAGACCTACTACATCCAAACTTGTAAACTTTAAATTTTTATAATATTAGTGTGAATATCGTGCTAACAAAACAATGTATCATTCCAGGTGCTCGACCCCAACATGGACCTTCGAACGGTCCGCCACTTCATCTGGAAGTCCAACGTAGAATTCACTCTCCACTACCGAGTTTTAAAACAATGAGACGTACCCTACTTCTCTGGGACCCAGTTCAGGAAGTATTGCACCTTCCATTGTATGTATAGACTGTGAACGACGGTAATTTTTGATGTAAGTGATTGAATTTGTGGATAGTTTCAAAAATTTTGCTTTTTTTGTCTGTTTGAGTTTCTGTAAGGTTCAAAATTCAATGGCAGATGGATTGCTTACCGCCAGTGACTAAGCGCACTAAGTGGCCAGTTACGAACAATTCAAAACGTTGGTTCTACTTCGCTACTCCTTACGGGGCTTACTGGGGCTTATCTAAAAGCGTTACTTAGCACATACTTTGGCTAACAATTGTTCCTGTTACATACTACAAGTGTTTGATAGACACGGGCACATAATTATGTACAGTATAACTATTTTCTTTATGTCCCTCGGCAATCATCGCGTTTCCGAATTCAAACGAATGCTCATTTTCCATGTCTATCAATTATTTGATTTATCGCGTATAATAATTTGATTTCAAAACTAAGTACTTTATTGTTGTTTTGTTTTAATTTCCGTATGAACTATATAGACTACTATTTTCCTTTAGCAGCTTTCCTCCCTCTTTTAAAATAAAATACATTAACTTAAAAGATTATTAACAACTCTATATACTTCCATGTTGATTAAGAGCGTCCGGCATGCACCGAGTGCAAAGGGCAACTAATAGAAATCAGACGAAACACGAAGTTTGCCGAGTGACATTAAGAAAATAGTAGTACTGTAAGTCAAAGCGCGTGCTAGGTATCGTTTATAATAGGGAATACGCATGAAAAAAGAAATTATTTTTGACCAGTTTTTTCAATAAAAAGACTAAAATAGAATACTAATAGTGCAAACAGAAACAAAATTGATCGAAAAACGAAAGAGATATAACAATTTAAAGAAATATATTTGTCTACGAATACGACGTTTTCTATGGCAGCTGTATGGGCGTCGTGCCATCTGACGTCATACGTGGAACGTCGGTCTTCTCTTTCTAATTCTCAACTTTGAAGCTTTATAACTTCGATATATTTAAAAAAATATTTCATATTTGTTTTCTATAGTTAATAAGTATTGCATTTAGCAAATATAATAATTACTAGCATATTCCCTATTACCCCAGTTAGGAGCTAAGTAAGTCAGTGTATTTTTGGTACAAGGTGAGTGCAGAATACTAAAGAGTGTGATGGATCATAATTATACAAATACACCTTCAAAGGTCTTAAACATTATTATGTTTTTTTAACAATAACTGCTTATGGAAACTTCAAATAATAGAATAGGTTGGCCTTGACGATTGTGGTCTTCATGAAAATGCATGGGATTAATAAGTACTATATAAATCTTACAGTCGAATAACAAAAAACCAAGTGGTTTGACAAAAAATCTTCAATTTGATTTCTATCAAGACGAACCTAAGATATTATTTGGAGAATAGACTACTGTTCAAACATATCATACCATTATCTGGACTCACCTTATGAAACCACAATTCCAATATTTAAATGTTTCAAATTTCATCGTCTGCCTAGTCATTTTCCAACTGTTGGGGCCGGCTTCCAGTCTGACCAAATGCAGCTGAATACCTGTATTTTACATGGAGAGTCTGCCTATCTGACCTCTAGCTTACACCAATTCAATTTAATTGAAAATAGACCAATTCAATTATGATTGTCAGCCATTGACTTTAGTTTCAAGTAGTTCTAGAAATTAGCTACGGTTTTAAACATTTGATTGAACTTCAAAAAAAAATTATTATTATAATTCCAAGTATTTAATTGTATAATTCGGGGCATGTTGACAAGTTATCATCAATTCAACCGAAAGACGTCCAATGCTGGACAAGTACTCATGTATATTAAATATGTGAACAGGGTAGTTGACAAAAAATAACTATTCAGTCCGTCAGTTAGATAACCTAAAAATATTCGACACTTATTTTTTCATTTGCCACATAAACAAAACATTACGACGATACAGTGCGTTTAAATATCGTGTGACATCACGGTGTGCTACACTTTATACTGACAAAGTGACGTTACAAGCCTCCATTCATGAACTTTGATGCGCTTTACCTTTGTCAATTTTTATTTGTTTTATTAAGCAAAAAATACGGTCCATTATTATTTGATAATCTCACGGACGGACTAAATAGAATTATTATTTTTCTAACCAGGTGTCCTGTCCATCCCTACTGTATCATAAAAATAACCATTCTTATGAGAAATAATAATTACAATACCACATAAATACATTCTGTTCATTATTAATGGTATTGTCAAACCCAATATTTGAGTATGATATAGAGAACCCCTTTTTAGTAAAGCGTTCTCATAGCGCTAAGGCCAAAAAGAACGCGACAGTCATCTGTCAAATTGGGCGGGAAACGCCATTTTTTTTCCTCAACGAAACGGTAGTAAGTCGGCTATAGATAAGATTATAATAGTACTTAAAACAAGCTTTAAACGTTTTGAAAGCGACTTGCTAAATAACTCGTCTTAAAGCTTAAATATAATCGACAACGACTGTTTAATAAATACAATAAATAAACTAGGAAATACCGTATTTGGGTGTGTTCACATTAACAAATTCGCTTCGACTATGATTTTTTTTTTAAAGAAAATTTCTTGTCTATAGAAAAATTGCATTTTATCGGAGCCTGTTTGAAGATGAACACCCTTAATAATTAAAACAAGGATAATAAGCGTCACACCTAAATTAAGAAATATTTAAATTATGCTAAAATCATATGTGCCGGTTTCTAAATTTTTAGGCCGTAAAATACACTTAATTTTATTGATAAAACACCCCACATAAGAGGTTTAATTCCCAAACTTTTTTATTTAATTTTCTAATATTCTGCAAAAAATATAAGGCAAAAATGCGCAGGGGTTCTCTTTAGGCAATAATAAAATAAATGAATGGCTTAGACCGGTGATTCTTTTGTCAGTGTGTAGACCAACTCAAAGACTAACAAAAAAATCCTTAAACATTTCGCAGAATTTTAGGAAATGCCATAAAAACTTGTGAAATTTCATTTATAATTGTCTTTTATGGCTCAATACAAAAATATCTTTACAGAAGAAGTTAAAAGGCGTACATTTAAATATAACATTAAATGTACTCCTAGGTCCAAAGTTATGGTTGTTAGACTATCTGGATACCGTTATAAGTAAGTCAAGTACTAAAACTGCTCTATCTTTGAGGGTGTGGTGATTGCACCCCTTATATGGGGTGTATTATCGGTAAAATTAAGTGTATTTTGGCCTTAAAGTTTTATTACTACAAATCCGAACAGATTGTATACCGAACTTTGACAGGTTTACAGTCAAGAGTTTGACAAATACTCGACTTCAAATTCTTTATTCATAAATTACGTTTATGTAGGTAGCTAAATAAGATACATTATTATTACCACAGATTATAAATAGTTGCAGTGTTCATAAGTCCATAGAGTAAAAATACTTACTAGATATGCTGGTAATATTTATCTAGTAATCTTACCGACATTTGTTTTATAATATATATAATATTTTGTAAATGAATCCCGAATATGAAAACCCCTGTTAGTTATATCTACGTATATTGTATGAATATGTATATAAATAAAAAATAAATGCTATCAAAATAATTATAAAATAATATTTTCACCGGATTATTGCAATCATTACGTGACCTTCCTTTGGCTTCACGCATTTGATTTAAATCAGAAGGGTAAGCGAAATTACAAGTACATTCACATGGACGCAATGCGATGTAATGAATGAGGTTTATCGCGGTCTAATTTGCCGCTAGGGGCGCTGGTGTAGAGTCTTCAAAATGTCAAATTTCACTACTTTTTTATTGTTGGGAATATTTTGCAAATATGGAAGATATGTACGGGTTTTACCAACCACTGATTTTTATGTTTCGGAAAATGTTATTCTCCTTTTTTTCGAAAAAAAAGGGGCTGCGTGAAACTGCAGCATTCTCGATTATATATTTAATCCCAATACTACGGCATTAAAAATGATTTTAACTCAAACTTTGCTTCCGTGCGCGTAATAAAAACGTTTAACAGCTATATTTAAGGACCTTACTCGCCAGTGGCGCCAACTAGTGAGCACGAAAACGGAAACGCCCCGCGAAAATACATGCGGTTGTGCGTGATTTCACCACGGACATAAATCTAACTAGAAAACGCAAGTCCCTCCCTCCATCTGCTTTTTCACAAACAATTTAATGAAAGAAAACATTTCCAATGCGTCGGCCAACTTTTTCTATAAATTCTTTACAGCTCAATATGGCATAAAAAGGCATTCTTTTTTCTAAATTTCGGCGGATTTCCGGTGCCGATAATGCTAAATGAAAAGCTCAGATTACGATTATTGATCGTAACTTTACTACTGTTTTTTAGCACGTGAAGTACATACAATCGCGTCATCTAGTTAGAATAGAATATACTTTAATGTACTATGGGCCAAAGCTATATCTGATCACTTTGAAAACAAAATCCCGTGCACAAGATGACCATAGCTGCGTCCGCCCTTTTTGCGTCGACCATAGCCAAATGACTTATTTGATTTTTTTTTTGTTGTCTTTTTTAATTATAAAAACAAGGGGCTGACAGGTACTAGAGAAACAGTCACCCGATGCTGCGATGCTATTGGTTGATGAGTATAAGTCGGCGTTAATTTAGCGGGCGAGCCCTGCAAGCAGAAATAGTCCTTACGGTGGTCAGATATAGCTTTGGCCGATTGTACATCATAAAATTATAAACAATTACAAGAAACACATACATAAACGGGTACAAAGGCGGTCTTATCGCTGACAGCGATATCTACCAGACAACCTTTGGATGGACTGAAAAAAAAACTTAAAATAAAAAGGGGGTAGTCTGCGGTGTACTGTTATTAGATAAAAACAAATATATACAAGATAAATGATGTTAGATTTATGTCTGTGATGTAAACTATTTCAAATACAATAAATGCTTTATTATCCGTGTCCTATTGAGAAGAAACAGATTACAAACTCATGCGATGTATTATAAACTTACTGAGTTTGCTATAACCAGGTGGTATATCATACAAAAACATGCATAGGTACTCGTAAAAAGAAAATATCATTTCAGAATTACTACTGCCAAACTGGGCGAATAGGAATGCAGGGGCGAATAGAAAAAAAACTTGAAGGGAATTTTCACATTTTTTTTTTTGCATTTTTTGTTAGGTACTCCAATATCTATACTAATATTATAAAGCTGAAGAGTTTGTTTGTTTGTTTGAACTCGCTAATCTCAGGTACTACTGGTTGGAATTAATAAAATATTTTTGTGTTGGGTAGTCCAGTTATCGAGGAAGGTTATAGGCTATATAACATCACGCTACGACCAATAGGAGCGGAGCATCAATGAAAAATGTTCTAAAAACGGGGTAAATTTATTCTGTTAGAGAGCTACCATTGCGTGCGCTGCGTAAACGGTTAAAGTTACGCAACAATCATGTATGTAGGGTAGATGGGTAGGTAGCCAGTTGACGGGAGCGAAGCCGCGTGGGACAGCTAGTATTGAATAATTATAACAAAAACGATGTTTTGTTTGAAACCATAAGGTGATATCCAAAGTTAAAATCCTAATCAAAGTTTTGTTCCCAATCTCCCGCATTCCTATTTGACCCCGTTTGTAGGTATCAATTATTTAAAAGGTGCTTTAAAACAGCGTATGTATTCATTAATATTGCATGTATACTTGTATAGCAAATATGTATATGATAAGAAAGTGTATCATTGTGATTTGTATGTGTTACTACTAAAAAATTATAATATCTGTCCCAAATTTTAAAATTTTAAGTGACTCTTGTATCTTAATTTAATTTTGATGCAAACATTTATTGCAATTGTTACTATTGGTCGATCTTGGAAAAAGCCATGTTCATGAGACATATTGTTTTGTTGCGAAAAAGATATAGCGATACTTATTTTGTATAACGCCATTTCTTCGTGCTCTTGATCAATGACTGTTCTTATAGTCAGTACATATACATGTGGCAAGGCGCAGTCTGCGCTGTTGACAGTGCCAAACAAATATTGTCTTTAGCAGCCTTAAAATAAAGTCGATAATAAATAAGCTGAGACGTGTTCCTCTGTCCGCTGTGATTCACTCTCGATCTAATTAAAGTTTATTTGTTTTTCAACTTATTTTTACTAGTGCAAGGTCGATATTTGTTTGGCAATGATATCCGTTCTACTCTGGCCCTAAGACGTCATAATAAGGCTCGAATTCAAAATTTTTAATTGAGAATACCTCATCGAACATGACTGCCAGAAGATAGTTCCACGATCGACAGCTAGGGGCAGCAGTTGTATTTAATTCTAGTAATCTTTTAGCAGCTATGAAAAACCCACGACCACTGTTCAAATGGGTTCTACCAACTAAAATAATGTTCTTGTCAAATAGTTTTAAGTCACAATTAATTATACTTAACTAAGGTCGATGACGCGAAACAAAAGATAATACTTGTAGATGCTCTAGTGAAGTCTACTTTAGGTACATTGTGACATGCTTGTAATTATACTATTTGAAATAAAATTGTTAATTTAAAATCGTTTGTCTTTACACTTATTTCTGTCTACAAAATTTAAACACGCAAGGAAGAAGGAAACTATAAAATTAGCCCAACTGCTGGGAGTGGCGAATCCCAGCCCTTTTTTGGGACTAGTTAGCCACCACACGTTTAACTCAGAATCAACAATGGCGACTACCAGAAAAATGCCGAATTAATGAAGCTCAACGAGTCCCGGACACGAGTACATTATACTGTCCCGGAGGACCGATTCAAAAGACTTGAAACCCGTTACAGAAATAAAGAGAAACGGCGGAGTAAGACATTCACACTTCGACTTGAGGCGTAATGAGCCAGTTGGGCCATAGCACATTGATTATCATAATGGCATTATCATCTACCTGCCACTATACCATGTTACTTGGGGTCGGCGCAAGACGTTTTCTTCATCCATACCGTCCTCCCCTATCACGCACCACTGACTCCCTTTTGATTGGGTAACGTAAAATAAAAGTAGGTAAATAAATAAATAACCCAAATCTCCGCTCTTCTATCACTGCATACTACTTGCTTGAATAAAGTTTTCATTATTAATTACTGCATTTTCTAACGAAAAGTCCATCATTCGAAACAATTTTAAGCAACCTATTACTGAACGAATCAGTTACCTTCACAGTAGCCTGTAGTAGCTGTCATTTGTCAAATCAAAGATAACCTAAAATCTTATTTTCCTCAATGAAAAACTAAAATATTTACAGAAAAATGAGTGGAAGACTCATATTGCGGTCTTTATATTGTAGTTTTAAAACAAAAGCACCTTTAAAACACAGTTTCCTTCCCACAAATAGGTTATACGTCGGTATATTTCAAGTTTCCTGCAATGGATATTGTACCAAACCTGAGGCTGAAATTGTGGAGAAGAAACACTGTAATATTGGAACTATTGGTCATGTAGACCATGGGAAGACTACCCTGACAGCTGCTATCACAAAAGTATTGGCGAACGATGGACTGGCACAGTTTGTATCTTATGATGAAATTGACAGAGCGCCGGAGGAAAAAGCAAGAGGTAAGAACGTTTTATCTATGAATTGATCATTACATCCTAATGTAAAGTATATCATAACAACATAAATCAAATCTCGACCCTAAACTAGGAATTTTTCGTAGAAAAGTTTATTTGTTCAGTCACAAATAAACTATATTGGCCAAGGTCATCCTCGACAGCCTAGCCTAGTAACTGTGTGCAGAAGTTCATATGTTTTTAAAAGGAAATCTCTGGAAGTATTATTTGTTTCACTCCTTGTGGTGTTTGTCTGTGGTTGTCAGATTTAAATATAATAATTATCAAAATGTCATATCTTGTGTCTGGAAAATAACTTGAAGAATAAGTGAATAAAAACCAATATTCTCTTGGTTTTTGCTTTTGATTCGTATCAATTTTAATCACTTATTAATTACGTGCGAGTGATATAAAACAATGGAATATCTTACACGGCTTTTACGCCCAGACAAATTCGACACTGACCCGGGGTCTCCAGATGCCGAAATCAAGTACCGTTACTGGAAAGAGACGTTCAATAACTTCCTCACGGCGGAGACAGAATTATCGAAAATTTCGGATGGTGTCAAACTGAAGGTACTCCTCAATAACGTTTCTCCAAATGTATACTCACACTTACGGGATACAAACTCTTACGCAATAGCTATAAGCCTATTAGATGGCCTTTATATTAAATCTAAAAAACCTCTTATGGTGTGTAATGTAATGGAAGCGACGGTTCCTGCGGTATCACTCTTTACAAACTTGTCTAGCAACTTGCGACCAGTTGCTATTAAATCAAGAAAACACTCTGAAACTGACAGTCAGTTTATACAAGAAGAGATAATAAAACTTCTGAAGGATAAAGTCATTGAGCCCAGTAACTCACCTTGGCGAGCACAAGTTCTTATTACTGGAGGCACAACGCATAGAAAACGTCTTGTTATTGACTATTCATTGACAATCAACAGATTTACTGCACTGGATGCGTACTCTTTGCCGAACATTGAATCGATTGTTTCAAAGGTAGCAGAAAACAACATCTTCAGCCAAATTGATCTTAGAAGTGCCTATCATCAAGTGCCTATTTTGGAAAGTGAGAAGAAATATACGGCGTTTGAAGCTTGTGGAGATCTGTATCAATTTACTCGCATCCCATTTGGCGTAACCAATGGAGTTGCTGCTTTCCAAAGGACTCTACACTACGTCATATCTAAAGAGAAACTGACAGGCACTTACGCATATCTTGATGACGTAACAATTTGTGGTAAAACAGGAAGAGCATGATCAGAACCTAAAACGATTCAAAGAAGCTGTTACTAAGTATAACCTTACATTGAATGAAGACAAGTGTGTATACAGGCAAAAATCTATCAGCCTACTAGGATACATGATAGGGAATAGCTCCATTCAACCAGATGAAGAACGCCTTAGTCCCCTAATGAATCTATCTGTCCCAACTGACTCACAATCCCTTAAAAGGGTTTTAGGTATGTTTGCTCACTATGCTAAATGGATCAGACTCTTTTTTTCAAATATGATATAATTTACCGTCCAGGTAAAGAAAACGTTACTGCTGATACTCTTTCACGCGTCTGCTCAAACATTAACAGCAATACAAGACTGATTGAATTAAATGATATCATGGGTCACCCTGGAATCGTGCGTATGGCGCACTGGGTACGATCGAAAAACTTAACATACACTGTAGATGATGTAAAGAAGATGACGTCACAGTGTCGTATTTGTGCAGAAATCAAACCCCGATTCTTGAAAAGTAAAGGTAACCTCATCAAAGCAGTTACACCATTTGAGAGACTTAACATCGATTTCAAAGGTCCCCTACCTACTAACACCCAGAATCGGTACATTTTGACCATTATAGACGAGTATTCAAGGTTCCCATTTGCTTACCCATGCAAAGACGTGTCCACCAGCAGTGTTGTAAAATGTCTTAGAGACTTATTCTGTACTTATGGCACCCCGCAATACATACATTCTGACCAGGGAACAGCCTTCATGTCTAAAGAATTACGACGTTTCTTGGTAATACATGGCGTTGCTTGTAGTCGAACTACACCGTATAATCCACAGGGGAACGGTCAAGTGGAGCGTCTTAATGGTACGCTATGGAAGACCATCAAGCTTATACTCAGATCCAAGGAACTAGAAACATCTTGTTGGGAGCAAGTTCTGTCAGTTGCTCTGCATTCAATACGTTCTTTATTGTGTACGTCTACTAACGCTACACCCCATGAGAGATTTTTTAATCATCCACGTCGGACGGTGAATGGGGAATCTATGCCAACATGGCTTTTGGAGCCTGGTCCCATACTAATGAAAAATAATATTAGGCGTTCTAAATATGACTCAGAGGTGGAAGAAGTGGAACTATTGGAAGCTAATCCATCTTATTCATATGTAAGATTAGCTGACGGTCGTGAAGCCACCGTGTCAAACAGACAACTCGCTCCTCTCCCACTGCTACTACAGCCGAACCAGATCCATGATCCACGTCCTGAACCAGAAGATCAGGATCTCTTTGAGGACGCGGAGGGCGGTGAGGAAGTCCAGTCAACTCAGCAAATTCTTCATGAATCCCAACCACCTGAGAATGGTTTTAGCGAAGCGCTGCCCTCGCTTCCCACTCTTCGAAGATCTACGAGAGACAGACGACCCCCAGCTCGAATGTCGGACTACATAACTTAATCTAACGGGGGACGAATTTGGTATTTGTCTGTGGTTGTCAGATTTAAATATAATAACTATCAAAATGTCATATCTTGTGTCTGGAAAATAACTTGAAGAATAAGTGAATAAAAACCAATATTCTATTGGTTTTTGCTTTTGATTCGTATCACTCCTAGAACACACACTTTTACAGTTTAGGGTTATTTGACCCAGCCTGTTGGTTACTTTTTATCTTCAATTCCAATGGGATAGGTCAGGGCCACTGAAAAAAGCTTCTTTTATTATAACTACCACCAACAATTAAAACTTTATTTTATCTTTGCTTTTCTAGGCATAACAATAAACGCAGCACACATAGGCTACAGCACAAAGCTACGTTCCTATGCACACACAGACTGTCCCGGGCATGCAGATTTTATAAGAAATATGATATCCGGAGCGTCTCAAATGGATGCAGCCGTGCTTGTAGTTGCCGCTGATGATGGACCGATGCCGCAGACGAGAGAACATTTGTTGTTGGCTAAACAAGTTGGCATACAATATATATTGGTGTTCATTAATAAGGCTGATTTAGTTGATAATGAGGTGAGTTAAGTTTTCCTGTCTGAGCAACACAAGGCACCTGAACTTTATTATTATTATCATTCATAATTTTTTTAAATGTTGACTTCCAACATTTAAATTACAAAGAAGGTAGAAGAGAGGGACAAGTTCCACTGTACGACATAGAAAAATGAGCCACCTGGGCCTATGTGGCAAACAAATTGCATTTAGTAAAAAGCTGTTACATTACAAACAGCCAGATCAATATTCAGAATGAGAAAGTCGTTGGTCCCGGTTGTCATTTGAAGATCTTTGGCTTGAGATCTGACACCTGTCTTGCCAAGGGGATATTGTGTTACCCAGTTACTAAGTTGTGGAGGTCAGATAGGCAGTGGCTTCATGTAAAACACTGGTACTCAGCTGAATCTGGTTAGACTGGCAGCCGACCCCAACATAATTGGGAAAAGGCTAGGCAGATTGATTTAACAGCAAACCTCAGTGTTATAGAGAGAAATATTTATTTGTTTAGATCTACTGACAAATGATATATTAACAAATCATGCCTATAGAGTGATTAGGCAGAAGTACACCCACATTTTTACCCGACTGCCGAAGGAGGATAATGTGTTTACCAATCTATGTATGTATGTTTGTTCTTATGTAGCGTTCTAGAGACCAAACAAATTGGCGGATTTTGATTATTCTTACGTCAATCGATTCGTCTTAATCTTGCGAACTGGCTACAATAAAATTGGAAAATAGAAAAATGGCAGACTGTGGGGGCCCAATCATTTATTTCTTCCATTTTTTTTTACAACCTCTTCAAGTTTCGTGTGGGGTAACAAAATAAAGGGCTTTAGGAGGTGATTTCAAAAATATATAACACTTATATGTTTAAATGTACCAAATTCGAAAAGAAAGGAGAATGCCCATTTTGTATGGAGAAATGTACTGACCGAAACATTTTAGTGTCCTGATAAAACACCATTATTTGATTATGTTACCTTAATTAATTACATGTACCAACTTTAGTCAATTTTCATTGTGGGAGTTAAGAGATATTGAACGAAATATATTCCTTTTTAGGTTACAGTAGATTCACAGCGATATGGACTCTATGCCAACATATTTAAGATTTGTATTCGTTAGACATTTGTTTAAGTGCTGTTAAGATATATAATGTTATTCTTACTTACCGGTGTAGATCCAAGCCCGTAATATGGTCCAATATATTATCAAGAATCATCGACAAAATGTTATGTCTGCGCATATATGGCGCCAACATCAAAGAACAATTGAGACACCAACTTCGAACGGTAGCCATGTCGGGTAAATCACAAATATAAAGTCCTGTCTTATTAAGCTCTATTTTCACAGACACACGGCGGTGTTGTAGTGATAAGTATTTATTAACGGCGGAACGTAAAACTCAACTTGACGCAACAAAACACAAACAAAACAAATGAAAAGACGACTACCGTCACTGTCAAATGAAATTACTGACAATTATAGGCATGTTACCAAATCGGTAATATAATCAATTTCTAAAAACATGATTCTTTTTTTATCTTGGTTTGCATTAAACTAGTAAACCACACCAATTTCAAAATAAGTTTGTTCTTTACATTAAAGAGGTGAATCCGGATGGATTTATTCAGTGTTTCAGGTAGATTATAAAAAAAACGATTCTTCGATCTTCTTCTTTAATCGATGTCAGATCATGTCAACATGCCTCAACCCTAACATAAATGGCGGAATATGTTTGAGCTGTGAAACGGAAGTAAAAATACTTATTAATACAAGAAAATGAACCCCACTAGGAATCTTTTTGAAAAGAAGTTAAAATACTTAAAATATTTTTGTTTTATTTACTGTCCAGAAATGATTGTGACACAATAAACGTTTTTTTAAGTACTGTACATGGGCATTCTCCTTTAACTAAAAAGTTACAAATAAAAAAGTTAATTCAAAAAATTCGATTGCTTAAGAAGCGAACTAAAAAGAGATAAACAAGAAGAAAATCATGCTGTGCAGTCAGAGGATACTTCTGGTTTTGGTCAGCCTGCTCGCGAATATGTATCCTCCGACTGTGACGATTTGTTTTATTGTATTTTTTGCACGTTTTTACAATTTTATTGCACCAAAATGTATTACAATACAAATTTAAACAATCGCCCAATATTCCATAATTTTGAACTTAGGACTGTTGATTAAACAACAACATACAATTTTTATGTTCAATGCCAGAAAATGTTAATTTTACACACAATTCAAAAATCGGTACATATCGCGCCATCTAGTGAGATTTATTTGAACCAAATTTTTTTTCTTGGCGCTAGGACCCCGTCCCAATGGGAACCCAATGCCAACCCAAACACTTTGCCAGACCCGCGCATCGAACCCAGAATCTCATGTTTAGGTGTAGCACTTGAACCCACTAGACCAATGAGGCCATGTCGAAGCAGGGATGAATGTAATCAAAAATAATACAGTGCAGTCTAAAAACTTAATTTTATAATGTTTCATTTCAGTTACTAGAACTAGTTGAAATTGAGATGAGAGAACTGATATCAGACTTTGGTTACGACGGCAACACAGTGCCCGTTGTTTGTGGGTCAGCGTTAAAGGCTTTGAATGGCGATGAATCAGAATTCGGTAAGTTTTATAGTGCAGTAGAAACTAGATAAGTGCTTTAGACCTGGGTTACATGGATCCGTGGGTACCTATCCAGATCCCACAATTGCTACTTACTCCTTGGCAAGTGTTAGACACTCATCATCTTCCTGTCCTTGACCCATGTCACTAGGGGTCGGCGCAACACGTTTTCTTCTTCCATACCGTCCTGTCCCCCGTAACGCCATCACTGACTTCAATTTCCTTCAAATCACTCGTCATACAGTCCATCCATCTTTTTTTTGTCCATCCATACACTTTTATATTCATAACTCTTTTAGTAACATGCGTTTCATCCCTCCTCATCACATAACCATACCAGGGAAAACGGTTTCCTTTCAACTTTTCTATCATTGGCGCCACTTTCAAACTTCCTCTGAATACTCATTTCTCACTTTATCCATTCTCGTCACTCCGCACATCCATCTCAACATTCTCATCTTTGCTACATGCAATCTCTTTTCATCCATCTTTTTCACAGCCCAACATTCTGATCCATACAGTACGACAGAATTTTTTCCCTTTAACTTGAGGGGCATCCGTGGATCGCAAGTTGTGCCAGTGACCTGTCGCCATTTCATCCATCCCGAGTTGATCCGGTGCGTTACGTCTCGGTCTAACTCGCCATCAAGTACCTACACGTATTAGATACTCATGTCAGCTTATCCTGAAATGCCCAAATATGGAAACGCTTCCGACGTCATAACTTCAGTGTCAGACACTTGTCATCAAAATATAAATTGTTTGACTGACACTATACTACATTTGAAATAACATTAGAAATTTCTACAACCCTTTTTTACAGTCCGTTCAACCGATTTTGAGTTCTATCCCGTAAATATAAGGATAGCATAAAAAGCAAAAACCTGTTACCAAAACTAACTGTTTATTACAGCTGCCATTTGTAATATCACCAATGCAATAGAAGTCAAAATCGGTAGAACGGGCTGTAAAATGGGATTATTTAAATGTCTTATGTTATCTCAAAAGTAGTATACATACTTTCAAATGTCAGATACTCATTACTACAAGTGTAAAACAGAGAGACATTTTAGAACAAGTAAAAATTTAAAAGCCTAACCATATTTATTTCATGCTACATAATTTATCTAGTAATACACGCTTCGATCGACAATCTATTGAAAACGTAATTATGACACGAAAACACCCCGATTCAATCAGTTAAACGCTCATAACTTCAGAACGGATGAACCGATTTTCGTCAAACATAGCTAAGAACAAGAACACTCTCGATAAAGTCACCTTTCAAACAAAAAAAAAAACGAATTCAAAGTCGGTTCATTCGTTTAGGAGCTATGATGCCACATACAGATACACAAACAGATAGGTACACACGTCAAACTTATAACACTCCTCTTTTTCCGTTGGGGGTTAAAAAGAGCTAAAATCTGCCTAACTTTTTGTTTCTCAGTCTAACTAGATGCAGCTGAGTAACAGAATTTTTCTAAATGTCTCTCTGTTTTATACTTGCTAACCCCAGACGGAAAAAGACGTTTTTTCTAAATGTTAACTTTTATTTACACTACCCCTCTTCACTTTCCAGGTGCCCCATCAATACGCAAACTCCTGTCAACAATGGACGAATACGTGCCCCCTATAGTAAGGGACCTTTCGTCCCCCTTTCTGATGGCTATAGACAACGCCTTCACAGTCCCCGGTAGAGGAACCGTTGTCGTTGGTACCATCAAAAGAGGTGTAATGAAGAAGAATGCAGAAGCTGATTTATTGGGATTTGGACATAATATTAAGACTACGATTTCTGATGTGCAGATATTTAAGAATAGTGTGCCTGAGGTTGGTATATCATATTTTTTAAAGTTCCTTAGTCAACTAGGAACCCTTATAGTTTCGCCATGGTCTGTCTGCAATTCCTTGCAGACGAGAACTCCCTAGAAAACTATAAAATTTCGCCATATCCGTCCGTCCGTCCGCATAATAACAAAGCACAAAAAAAACACTCAACAAGTACATTAGTAATGTCAATGAAAATATACAATAAATTACCAGATATAATTAAAGAAAAACCAAGGTTTAATTTATTCATTAATAAATTGAAACAATTTCTGTTAACTAAATGCTATTTATAATGTTAATGAATTTTTAAATGACAAATTTTAACTTTAACAAATTCCATTTTTTTAATAAATATTAATGCTATTTTAATGTAATTGAATATTTAAATGATAAATTTTCAATTTAACAAATTAGAATCTACTAAATAAATGAATACTTAGTCAAATAAAAGCCCTCTTCCTCTCTCCTACTTTTGCAGTGCCCGACAGGGTCCACAATGGTCTAAATTTGTAACCTACCATCTAAGTTCACATGTGAAAGCAATAAATGTATTGAGTATTGAGTTAATTACGTCGACAAAATGGTAAAATAAATCAAGAAAAAAAATGTTTTTTGTCCGTGTAATAAATTTTACGAGCAGTGGTGGCCCAGTGATATGGGCCGCGACTTACAAGTTGTAGGTCGTAGGTTCGAGCCCAGACAGGCACTTTACTTTGTGTAACATTATTTCATCACCAATGCTCTCAAAACGGTGAAGGAAACTGTAAAAACATACGAAAAAGATTATAAAACAAATCGTCGCTGTATTTAAAAAAAGGTATGATGAACCGAAAAAACGTCGCTGCTAACACCATCTATATCCATGGAACGGAACCGAACGCGATAGATGTTCTTAAACAAATAATTATCTTGATCAGACGAAAAACGGTAGTAACGTCAGCACGGTTTCTTTGTATGGGATGAGGCATCTGTATGCTAGTATTATATTTTATGTGACTTAGTGTTGATTGTTGAATCTCAATTTCATAATATCAGTCTCTATTTTTCAGGCGTTAGCCGGTGACAACGTAGGAGTCTTACTGCGTGGTATGAAAATTAAGTCAGTAGAAACTGGGATGCTCCTCACAGCCGCGAAGAGCTGTTTCCTAAGCAATCACTACAAAGCTAAGATATATTTCTTGACGAGGAACGAGGGTGGGAGAAGAAAACCGATTTTCTCGAAGTATTCCCAGCAAATGTTTAGTGGTACTTGGAATATCGCGGTTAGGATTGATTTGGGTAAGTTATAAATATTGTCGAATTGAATGTGTTACTCGTCTAGCGGTTGCGAATTGCAAGTGCAACTTCTGATGAAGTTCTGGGTTCGAAACCCAGGTTGGGCAGTGCTATATGACTTTCATTACGATATTGTCAATAGTAACTATACTGTGATTTTTAATTTCGTAGACTAAACTGACAGCTGCCAATGACATTATTTTTTTTAAATGTTGCAAGCGCAGAGCATAGTGTTGTAGGTAAGGCTCAATCATAAGTGATTCATCGAATCCGTGTGACATGACTCCTCAATTAAATTTTCTTAAATAAATGATTTATGAATATAAACGTAATATATTTAAATATAACAGTATTCATACACATAGTACATGAACTTTTATTCTGTTAAATATGAAATCAACAATAAAATAAATGCGATCGATAAAATTAAGTCTGACATAAATGAGTAGAAACTAAATGAGGGCCGCTAGTTTTTTAACAAATGTAATATTTTTGCCGTGAAATCTACTTTTCGAACTACTTCGATTTTCGATCAACTTTCGATGACTCAGGATAGTCAGAATAAGACACAATTTTTATGTAACGATAATGTGACAACCCCCAAAATGTCAGTGTGGTCTACGAAATAAAATAATCGTATAGGGAATGCAATGTTGATCTCTTGAAATTGTAATTAAGATAAAAACATTATGACGCGACTGCGCGCGAGATCTCGAGATTCCAATCACGACTTGAGATTGCATTCCCTAAACTGCTAACCCGAATTCTGGATTCGCACACTGTGTATCAAATTGACAACGAGCATCGATTCTTGTACATAAAAAAGAAACCGGCCAAGTGCGAGTCGGACTCGCGCACGAAGGGTTCCGTAACATTATTGCAAAATTGGCTAGAAAATCATAGTTGCTGTATGGGAGCCCCACTTAAATATTTATTTTATTCTGTTTTTAGTATTTGTTGTTAAAGCGGCAACAGACTATCACGGTCCATGAGATATAGCCTGGTGACAGACAGACGGACCGCGGAGTCTTAGTAATAGGGTCCCGTTCTTACCCGTTGGGTATGGAACCCTAAAAATAACAGTAATAATGTTAGGTAGTGTTTAGTCTAGATAAAGATCGATTCAAATTTAAAGGCGGCTGCGAAGTTCACTTTTCACTACGAACTACACCCATCACATAGCCGCCATTACGATTAAATCTGCCTGTATACCTCATTTTTTTTTCTTTTGCTGGTATATCACTTAATGACTTCTCCCGCTTTGAGTGAAGCGGGAGAAGTCAGGGGCGTGTCAGACTAAAACCCAACCGTGTTCCTTCAGTTGCTTGAGCCAGGGCCGCGGTAACTCTTTTTCAAATTTATCCGCGACCCGCCTGTATCCGTCCTGGGAAGACAATTATTTTTCAGACTAATACCTAATAACATTCTCCTTTCCAGACCCATCACTCCACATGATGATGCCAGGTGACCACGGGGAAGTCTACCTCACTCTTCTAGAAGACATGGTCATGACTGTAGGCCAGCCCTTCACCGTGAGAGAGAACAATGTAACCGTAGCCACAGGAATCATCACTGACACGTTGAAGTCTGTCAATGTGCCTAAGGGAAAACTAGGCAAGGTTGTCTTGAAGTTAGAAGAATAAGTGTGTTGTACAGTACAACTATTTTCTTAATGTACCTCGGCAATCATCGCATTTCCGAATACAAACGAATGCTAATTTCTATGTTCATCATTTATTAGATTTATCGTGTATTAGCAGACGCCTCGCGGTTTCATCCGCGTAGTTCCCGTTCCCGTGGGAATACAGGTATAAAAAGTTGCCTATGTCACTCACCCGGGGATAGTATAGCTGAATTCAAATTATTATCTATACTTAATATTATAACGAGGAAAGATTTGTATTTTTGTATGTAATGAATAAACTTAAAAAGTACTGGACCGATTTCAGAAATTCTTTCACTGTTGGGAAGCTACACCAACGAATAAAAAAAAAAAATTGAAATCGGTCCATTACTTTTTAAGTTTATTTGTTACATACAAAAATACAAATCTTTCCTCATTATCAAGTATAGATAACAATTTGAATTGAAAATTAAGTACTTTATTGTTGTTTTCTTTTGATTTCCGTGTGAACAATATAGAACAGTAAAACTATTTGCCTATATCAGCTTTCCTCACATTCTTTTAATAAATTACATTAAGTTAAAAGAGTATTAAGAACTCTATATACTTGCAAATTGATTAAGAGGGTCCGGTCTGCCCCAAGTGCAAAGGGCAACTGATAGAAATCCGACGACTGACGAAACACGAAGTTTGCCGAGGGACACTAACAAAATAGTTGTACTGTATGTGTATAGTTGTTTGTTGTAGATATTGTTAATAAATTATTATTTATAGAAAGGTTATGGTTTTATTTAGAAGAAAATTCCTTTAACGTAAATTAAGCTAAAGGAGTATGTAAAGATCGTAGCAGGCGGGCGTTCCGTAATAATTTCTGCTTACCCCATGAAAAAGAGACGTTAGTTTACGTATAGTACTCGCCAAACTTCTGGGCCGCCCTGAACTTGGCTTTCCGATGCGCAAGGCACGGATCGGTGCTGTTTTTGTATGAGATTTACTACTGCGTAGCAATTATAGCCAACTTCAGGGTAGCCAAGAAGCTTGGCGAGAACGATATGTATTTATTAAATTCCTTTTTAAGCACTGCACCGATTTTAATGAGGATCTTATCGCATTACATTGGTGCCGTACTATTAGTCCCGTAAAAAGCTGATCCAGCCTTTTTTCCAAAGTTAGTTTGCCAGAAAAGGTTAAGAAAGAAAAGTAACTTCAGGCAACTTTAACAATTTCTTGAGCTCCCATCAGATACAGCGTTATTTTAGTACTTAAGTAAAAAAGTTACCTACATTAACAGATTAATTTGAACCATTTTTACATTTGCCAAATCACAGGAACAGATATTTAATTTTACATAGTGTCGATTCACAATGTTGATTAATAGAGACCGGATTATATGCATTTGCATATTATACCCCTTTTTATCGGTTATTGCATATTTTAACTAAAAACTAGTGATGATTCTTATTTTCGTGCATATATTAACGTAGAATAGAACATTATTTTCATTTTCCGCAAAAAATGTTTTGAGCCATCGAAGATAGAATCTTACTACCAAATATTTGGAACAGTCCCTGGTCGTATAAATTTACAATACTTTAGTAGCTAGTCTTTAGATACTTTTGTCCGATACATGTGGATTTATGTAATAAATAATATAATGTACAGACTGAATAAATTAATAATAAAATTTTCATGCACATTTCGAGCTATCTACATTGCATTGCATATAATCCGGTCTCTATTAATTACATAGTCATACAACTATATTAATAATATTTAATAAATTACTCTGGTTGTACTTAACAGATCAGAGTATTCAAATATGTACGATGTACGCCTGTACGGGCGATTAATGTATTAGGTAAGACCTCACTCACACTTTCAGGATTGATTCATTACTTGTTAATAAACTTCGCCGAAGCGAAGTATTTCAAAAATGCTTAAGACTCATTTGAGTGTTCCCCTCCACGGAAATCTTTAGTAAAAGGCGAAAGATTTATGCGTTTTGAAGGGAAACCAGAGATACTTTAAACCTGCAGGATACCAGAGACCCAACCAAACGGCGGAGAATCTTAACATCGCGATTCAGAAATGCGCAAGCGCATGCCCACAGCGACATCTGTTGATGAGAGTTAAAACTAAAAACAGTTTTCCTTTTCTGTAAACGGGTTTAGGACCACATTGTTGATTGTGTCATCTTTGAATAAGTCCATTTAGTCCATTATAAATACTATAGCCTCGATACAATAGACTCCCCTATTAAATTATTGGCAAAATAAGGGTCAAATTTTCACCTTTGCCTACTTTTTCGAGGAATACAATAATTAGGCGTGATGTATATGTGAATATTTAGCAATATTTGTCAAATTAATGTCATGTAATCATTTAGTCTTTCCGGATACAGAACTATTTCTTATTCATCTAAATTTCTTTGTAAGTATTAAAAACAATGTATATATTATCTGATTTGTGGCCAACCAACAATCCATTCGCAATATTACATACGGTGTAAGCCGGCGCACGGCGTTTCTTTGCTCGCATATTATTACAAGGCGTTATATTTTTAACAATAGAGCTGTTTTTTATTAATTAATCATTATAATCGCCAAATTAATACCTAAGAAAAGAACGCAGATAATATCTTATCAAATACACGACTTGTAAAGAAGATGCTAAGACTCTCAAGCTTATCAAATAAAAATAAAAAAAACCACTGGTCCCAGTCAAGTACCTAGAGCCAAGCCACATAACTAGGTACACAAGCCCTAACTCTACAAACCCTACGTCCTACGTCTTGGTCATAAAGTATAGCTATATCTCATTATGACATGAGACATATAGGCAAATATTACGTTACAACATTCAAACATATATTATAAGATCGCGCCTGGTTATATTTCCCGAAAAACTAGACAGAGGTTCAAAGTCTATTGTACCGATACTATTGTATTTATAATAGTACACAAACCTCAATTTACAACAAAGTGTTAAAACACGTTAACAGGTACCTGTTTTTAGTTTTAAATCTCGTCAATAGATGTCACTGTGGGCATGCGCTTGCGCATTTCTGAATCGCGATGTTAAGATTCTCCGCCGTTCGGTTGGGTCTCTCGTACCCTGCGAGTTTTAGTATCTCTGGTTTCCCTTCAAAACGCATAAATCTTTCGCCTTTTACTAAAGATTTCCGTGGAGGGGAACACTCAAATGAGTCTTAAGCATTTTTGAAATACTTCGCTTCGGCGAAGTTTATAATACATTATTATTATTTATGGTGCCCCTAGTCAACGGCACGAACTATTTTGTGCGCGGGGTTAAAATGCTTGCTGTCTGATCCGACAACACGTGCGAAAGAAATTAATGCTGTGATGAGCAGTAAGAAGCTAGTTCTCGTACGAATTAGCACTTTTGCAAATTTGTAGTGAAATGTTATGACGATTTAGGACGAAAACGAGCGCGCGAAATTTTATGAACAGACCTTTGGGAGTCTAGATATCATGAAAAAACTACTAAATGTATATTTTCTAAATAAAATTATTTGCATTGTTGAATTACTAATCTATACCTGTATGGAGGCTGTTTTGCAATTTTCCTTCTTCTTATGGTATTTATTTCCGCCCAAAGATGCATTAAAATTAGTGTTGAAATATGGAACTTTGGACGCTCATAACTTTCAAATATTGTATTTTTTTACTTTTCTGTTTCCATACAGGGCTAGATAATGATGAGACAAATTGATATTTTTTTTTTATTTTGAACGTACACCGTCAAACAGTGGAGTAATCGCCAGACTAAGTTTGTATGGAAGAATTTTCGACTAGTGCAACCTTAATACACTACATTTCCTGGCCTGCACAGGGCACCGTAGTTCTAGTTGTTATAAACATTGGGAACTGGCGGTATTCTATATAAAATTGAATACGTACTGTTGCTGATATTTGGCAATTGTTAAAAACAGTTCGTCACAAAATTACTATAAACTAGGTACCTACCAGCTACTATAGTTGTCCAATACATACCGTGACCCACTATTGACCTCTGGAAGCATGTTTAACTGCTCGTCCCGCTTTCATTTGTCTGCCCAAAAGTCACAAGTCACTGCCATTATTTCTCTCCACAACCCTTTGTTGACTGGTAGAATGGCTAAAGCAAATATCCGCCTATGCACCTTTCTTAGTGCTGCATGAAGTTTGAATAAATACGCCAGTCTTACCAAGGGTCTTAGTCTTTCCAATGAAGCATGTGAGCGTAGAGTTAGAAATAAAAACTCAACAGCGCCTTCATAAAATAAAAGTACTGTCCTGGCTTAACGCGAAGCTGGTGATGTCGCGACAGCCGAGGAGTTGGCCTCGAGACAAGATAGTTGAAAATCTGATGCGCTCGCAGGTCTGGTGAGGTCCGCTAGGTGACGCGGCAACCGTCCTAGTTTTTCCTGGAAGGTTGAACTTAACAAGCCTAACACTTCTACTCCGAAACTTGAAGACTAGACTGGTCTTGGTAGTCTTACCAAGCGGTATCGTGTTACCCAGTAACTTGTTTATGGATGTCAGCAGCCTTATTGCGTAGGTGAATTCGGCGAGGCAAAGAGTATGAACAATAGACCAATCACAGGCGACATGAAAGACGCGATGTGGATTTCCGTCTTTACTACTACTACGTCTTTATACTTTTATTCAGCTGTATCCATCTAGTCTAGATGGATACAGCTGAATAAAAGTATACTAGATTCTAGACGAACCTAACGTAGTGGCTAAACAGGCAGATGTCGACGGGTCCAAAGAAATAAAACTGCACAAAACATTTTATTCATTATATATTTTTTGTCAGAAGGTAATTAATACAGTGCCAAAACAGTAACAAAACATTAGTACGAAAAAAATCAAGAATGCATCTAGCATTTACTACTCAATACCCAGATATAAACAATATCCTATGTCGATAGGAGGACAACATTTAACACTTATATTTTCACAACATTTGAACAAGACAGTTGGCATATTAAACTATTATTTATTTTTTAATAATATATAAATTGTGAACTAGATTCATAACATCGATACGCCTAATGGATATTTATTTTTTCTCTACATTATTATTAGGAAGGTAGTCATGTGCAATTGTTTATCACTATTTTTAAAGCGTTTTTTAAGCTAGAGTGCTACAATGATATTTTGGCAAAAACAGGGCAGTTATATTACCTCTGATAGCAAGCAAAAATCAACCTTGTGGTAACTGTTATAAAGGTCACTGCGATTCAAAATCAGAGGTAAAATAACTACACGTACTTTGATGCCGCATCTTGTTTTATCTGTACATTTTCCATAGACAAATGTTTATCAAGAGCGTCATCTAACAATGTCAATCAGCCAAAAAATCCTTGTAGCATTTTCTATGAGTCATAAAATGTCACAAATTCATTAAATAAAATTCGATTAATCATGTCCTAAGTGAAGTTCATTTTTTTCTGTCTCAAATATTGTCAACAATTTACTTATTAAGGCTTCTACAAACAGGCGCGAGGTGACAATGTGTCAGCGATGACAACCGTTTTAATAGAAATTCTCCTCCGGTTATATACAGGTAGTAAAACAATTTGTATGAAAATTGCTCCACGCATCGTTGTCGCATTGTCGCGTCGCGCTGTCTAGAGGCTTAATGTAAGTACTAATTCAGAAAAGCAAAATATATCACCTACCCTCTCTAAATTCAATTCATTTTTAAGGAAGTGTCAACAGCAAGAAGTACAATATTTTTTACATTTGCTTTCCTGAAAAAGGATAATTATTTAGTGATGGTATTCAGACAGTAAATAACTGTTTAAGGCTTGGTCTTTTTTTAGCGCTAAGCTACCCTATAATATATCTCGCCCTGTAATACTATAACTGCGAACCATCACAAAATAACTACACTTACTTTAAAAAATAATTCTTGCAGTACATATTAATTTAAACATTTTACATAAATCATAACATTTCAGTATTAACCAATCAAATAACTTCCCAATGCATTCCTCATTCAAATCCTAGACTCCTTGTAAGATATGCTTTGGTCAATATTACGAAAACTTACACACATTGTCATACCCTCAAATTCTCAATTTTTCCAAGTACCCTCCAACACAAAACTGCACATAACTACCAACATTATAATACTGCGAAAGAGCAGATCTTGCGACAACCGCCGCTCCAAAATCCTGCCCTAAAATCAGTCTGTCGCTTGATCATCATGCCGCGTTATTCTAACATTTATTTAATCACAAAATTACTGTATGTATACACGTTCTAACATGAAGAAAGACAGAAGACATCTTCAAAATATTTTATTATTTTAAACCATCTATGTAAAATGCTATAGGTACCGTTAGCATGTGATGTGGGCTAATCTTATTATATCCTTGGTCCAATGCGAGCATAACTTGGCATCTTATGTAAAACATTTTTAGCTTCGTCACACAAACATTTTTTTCTTGAAAAAATTAGTGTTTTACCCGCTTTTCGATAATGCGCGTCTCGACTATTCTAGTTATAAGAAGCGGCCGTTTAATATAAAAATAAAATTATTTCTAAACGTTCGACTATTGAGGCGAAGTCGAACGGTTTTACAAGCAAGTATAAAAATGAGCCAATTATAAAATAGTTTATATTTTTGAGGACATTTTTATTAATAGTAATAAAGGTTGGACATTCATATACGTATTTAATTTACGTGGTAACATGATACTGAAGTTTACCGTAGGAAAGTACTCGTCGCGAGTTATACTCTTTACATTTATTTTAAAACCTTTTCCCATCGACTTTCCTATGATATTTCTTTCACAAAATTGTGCATTTTCTATAAGAAAGCTAACACTTGGATCAACATACATTTAAATCTCGTATACTTAAAGCTATTTGAGTTACATTCAAAATGTGCTTAACCAACATTGCCAAAGGAAACAGTGTCTAAAAAATTTTTTTTTAAAATTGGACTGTATCATAATATGTTAAGGTTGCACTAGTCCATCATTCTTCCATACAAAGGTAGTCTGGCGATTACTCCACCGTCTGATGATATACGTTCCAAATAAAAAATGATATCAATTTGTCTCATCATTATATAATCCTATACCTATAGAAACAAAAAACTTAAAAAAAAAAGTTTTGTTCGTCGAAAGTTCCATATTTCAACACTTGCATCGAAAGTTATATTTTAACGCATCTTTGGGCGGAAAAAACTACCATAAGGAGAAGGAAAATTGCAAAACAGCCACCATACAGGAATAGATTAGTAGTTCAACAATGCAAATAGCTTTAATTTTGAAAAAATACATTTAGTCGTTTTTCATGACATCCAGACTCCCAAACATCTGTTCATACAATTTCGCGCGCTCGTTTTCGTCCTAAATCATTATCCATTTCGCTACAAATCTGCAACAGTGCTAATTCGTACGCGAACCAGATTCTTACTGCTCATCACAGCATCTATCTCTTTCACACGTGTTGTCGGATGAGATAGTATGCATTTCAACCCCGCGCACAAAATAGTTCGTGCCGTCGACTAGGGCAACCTTAATGTATGAAGTTTTTTATTTTTATTTTATTACTGTTTCCTATGATAACTGTGGTACAATCAGGTGGTTTAAAAAAGAGACGTGCATTATCAAAGTATACAGTTTTAGCACACTATACGATTCCCACCGATACCAATACCACGGAATTAAGTTTTAATAAGCTCGTAAAATTCGATAATCACCACAGACAGTAATATTTATACGGACAGATCCAAAGTTATACATGAGATAAGGACTAGCGATCATCATTTTATGTTTATTTGTTTAATAATTATTATAATAGTGTTTGCGCCTACAAAGCTTTGCTAAAAACAACAAAAATATAACAAGAAACAATGATAATAAAAACAGAATTCAGTTAATATGGGCATTTTCAACAGTGGCAGTGTTTGAGAAATGCTAAATAAAAAAATAGTTGCATTGAATATGTTCAAGCGTCTCCCGAAGTGTAGAATGCGAGAGCGGGTACGTTTAAAAGCTCAATCTTTTGGTATTGCTAATACAATCTTATGGCAAATCATTTGAAAATCGACGTTCACTTGAATCGGACTAAATGTAGTGAGATTTCAAACACTGAACAGGTAATGACTTAATACAAAAATATCCCATTACACTTGTCTTGTTTAACTGAAGAAAACACTGTCACTTATAACTTAAATTATAATAATAAAATATACTTATTGGTGTCGACAAGTAGTGTATAGCACCAAATTAAAAACTATACAATTACGTATGCCCTAACAAATCCAAGTGGCGGTTTCAATTCCTCAGAGAAAAAAGGAAAGAGAAAAAAATAAACAATTTTTCCCCTCGTGCTCAAAAAACCTGCGTTTTAATACTTGTGCACGCACACCAATTACCTAAAATATGTAAAAAATTAATTCACCAACACTTATCAACTAGAAAAATATTTTAGAAATTCTCACTTACATTTAAGAGGAACTGGCAAAATAAATCCTGTATTTTTTCCGTTCTTTTCAACCTTTTTTTTTACCACATTTTTTTTATTCAACCCACAATTGAATACAAAAAAACCAGATTTGGTCCTCAAGTATAAAATTCATGATGCCATTCCTATAAATTGGACAGAACTATTCACTGTATGCGTATTGACGAGTAGCAAATATATTAGTAAGACTATGCACACTAAACAATGGCTCAAAATATCAAATCCACTAAATACCCAATAGAAAAAAAAACAATCTGTCTACGTGTTACTGCAACACCTCGTAGAAGCAATGTTAAACTTAAGAATCTAGCAGAGTAAGATTAAAACAAGGTGGTTGACCGTTCGCGTCGACAAGCGACTGGCTCAAACGTATATCACAATAAACTACTTAATAGGACTAACCACCGTTATTGTCCACACTCATTCAACTATAAAATACTATCATTTGCAACTAATATTAAAAATGAAACATCCCATTATAGCTTCACACCTAACGGAACTACGAATCCACAGTATCAAAAAGTGATTAAAACTCCTTTAATAAGATTTGTTTAGTTTTTATTTAGAGTATTTTGTGCTCACGGGCGCAGTGGCGGTTACTAACTATCCGTCACCTAAGAAAGGACCAACACACCGATTATTATGCTAAACAGTTACATTTTCTTCTAAACGAGGATTCTTCATACGGTTATATTTAAAAACATTGTAACTATCAGATTCGTACTATAAGCTTTAGGACCGTATCCACCTATAACTAACCTCACCTAAGGGCGAACGCGCACCGACCGATCTCTACACAACTAGCATCATTTTAAAATAGATAAAAACCAACTACATTACACAATTTGCAGGAATATCTACCTAAACACAGTGAGTTTATGTATTTCCTACCGAGTTTTTTTTTTCTTGTTCGGTTATTATTTTATTTTTTTATAAATATTCATCCGTAAATTATTATCAAATTTGATAAAGCTCTAAGATTGATCCACATTCATAAAAAAATACTCGGAGTTACCGAGAAACACTGAAGCATTATGAACGTCAAAGTCTGACCACAACCGAAAAAATTCTAACCGAATAAATATGTATGACGAGCTGTCATATATTTTAATAAATGCGACATATAGCAAACCGTCGCTTAGTGTGACACGGCGTTAAAATTCGAGGAACATTATTGTTAAAACTTAAATATAAAACTCGGGAATTATTTTTTAGGAAGTTGCTACACACTCGTAAATCGATCAGATGGCGCTAGACAATCGATCAATTCGATCAAACTTGCGTTAGTCTAGCAATCCATCAACCAAACCCAATATTTCAACGATCAATAGACAATATTATGCGTACGATTAACGTATCGGATCGATTGAAAATATTAATCGTTAAATCAACCGTTGGTGAGCGTATAACAACTCCCCTAAACAAACGAAAACGTCGAGACTTGACCGCGAAGCAACATAAATAATTAAATAAAGAGAACCGTAAATCCAGTCTTGCTAGGTGTGACTACACATTCCTATAAAAAAATAAAACATATCTAGCTGAACTCTCTAACGTGATGAGACACGATTTGTACATACAGGATTTTAGGAGCAAAACCTTTCTTGTGTGAGATGGAAAACCTTTGATTGCCTTTTTAGAAACACTGGGTAAACTGTTGCCGGGATAAAGCTTAATAACTTTGGTTTTTTTTTTGCTTTATTTTTTTTCGACTATTTTAAGACCCTTTATGCATTTTAATTATTGTTACTCTTTTAATTTCATGACAATTGATTTAATAGATGGTATTTTTTATAATATAATCACGGTAGAGGCGCAATCCGGCTCGAAGGACCATTGAATAGACTCAATCTTCCCCTTTTATTATAAAGTCCTGATTGACCCTATTCAGAAGTCCTTTCACACAAAACAATAGTTTTCGAAAAAAAAACATAGCTTTTTGAAAGCGGCTTCGCTCGTATCGCTCACCCTACATACAGGACCCGTTTTTGGGATAAAAAGTAGCCGATTTCACTCAGGAATAATTTAGCTTTTAACTGGTGAATTTTTTTTTTAATCGATTAAATATTTATGAAATAATCCATTACAAACAAACTTACAATCAATCAAATCTTTCCTCTTAATAATATTAGTGTAGATCTCTAATGTAAGCATTTGGCAAGTATCATCATAAAATTTTCAGAGTATAGTGAAACAAATTCATATGTTAAAATTGTAATGAACAATGTATTACAAAAAGGTCTTAAAATATCATGTTTAAAAACTTATAAATAAAGGGATCGCGGATATGTTTAGGCCATATAAAAATGCAGAAAATGCTAATTAATTTAATAAAAGCGATTATTCCCTATAATTTATTTAAAAAAGACTTGAGCAATATTTATAAAACCGAGCTTGTGCACCCAAGTGTTTCTAAATTAATGTTATGTCCTTTACGTAGTACATTTTGACTTTATTTCTTACTAACAAATTGTATACGTATGGCATCCTTACTAAAAGGGCGTAAACTTCTTTAGAGATCATCTCGAAGACCGTCAAGATAAAATTGTCGGACCTTTTACATTGCCACGATATTAATATCACGTCATAGATCCTTTGCAAGGTCTATTATTGCACAGTTTAACAATAAAATTGTCTTCTCATACGCCCTTTAACCCTTAACTTATCAATAATATGCCTGCCTTATAGACTTTAAAATTACACCATCGCAATTCAAAAAATGTACTACATGAAGGACATTACACAAGGCTATCGACGTTTCAACATCGAAATACGTACGAAAATATACTGCAAACATTGTCTATACCGACTAAAATCTCAAATTGATCTAAACATTGACTAATTTAAAAACAAAACAAAAAATAATAATAATTAATAACGCTATTATGATTATTCATGCATTTCTTTACAAGCTACACATTCTAGCGTTTGTAAGGTATCTTAGGTTTAGTGCGTATTGGCTGGCCTTAGAATTTGAGGACACGTTTTTAGAGAGAAATGGCCTTTAAAACTCTTAGTAAAGTTGTCTTGAATAGGTAAAAATCAACCTGTTTTCATTCATGGACAAAGCTCTTTAATGGCAAAACCATCGACTAAGCTCCACATAATATTATATAAAGCTAAAGTAGCTAGCAGCCAGGCTTTACCATTACAGGAGAAATAAGGGTTTACTATACTCTTCGAAGAATACAGGTATGCAATTTTTTTTCTTCTTTTTTTGTTTAAAAATATTGACTCGCACACTGTTCCATTGTTGTTGAATTAGGTAATTTACCTATGTTCGCAATATTTGTAAGTATGTGAGAACCATGTTCCTATTTATCAAGTGAAGGAATTTACCATTTAGTGCTTGTAATACTTTATACCTATATGTAGTAAGTATAGTAGTTCTGGGTGCATCGTTCTCACGTATATGAATTTATTAATGTTTGCACTTATGTAAATATTGTAAAAAACGTATTTTTTTAAAAGAGTAAGTATGGAGTTTCTTGTGCGTTCTTCTCCATAACAAGCTACTTTTCCGAATGCACGGTAAAATCAATTTTTTAAATGTTATGTCAAGGCCAAATAACTCTAAAAACGACCCCCAATCCAGGCCTAATAGTAAAATACTCAAACTTTACGTATAGTTAAAATTATTTGAAGCGATCTTGAGTAAGTTACTATATGGAGCAACCCGCTACCTATATTCAGTCAGTCATTTTATTTCATCGAGCAATCTAGCACCGTTTTGTATACTCTTTGGCTATGGACAAATCTGAGTGGAAAGCAAGCTTAATTCCCTACGGGTTAATCTTTGAGGTTAACCAACACTTCGTCCGGTTCGTGGATGGGTGACTATCTTAACATACTAAGTTACCTCCGTGCCTCGGAAAGGACACTAAGCCGTTGTTCCCGACTGTCATTTGTAGATCTTTCGGATAGCCCGAAGCCAGGGAATCTGACACTAGTCTTGCTTAGGAGTATCGTTTTACCCAGTTACTGGGTTGTAGTGGTCAGATAGGCAGACGGTTCATGCATTGATGAGCCGGATAAGCGGAATTTCGCTGCGTTTTTCCGCACAGATTTGTCAGTAGCCTTTGAGAGAATATAAATAGCGGATGGCATTAGAAGGAGCTGTAGGACGAATTACTGATAAAATTTAGGATTTTCCTTCTCTTTACAAACATTCTTACTTATCTTAAGCATTCGTTATTGGCTTTAAATTAAGTACTGAATAGTTTTGGTATATTTTTTTTTATTTTTTTCTCGATTAAGGACTAAGTAAGGACATTTATTTTTAAATATAATTAGGTTATATCACACAATATTCTTAAAGATATGCTGTTATAAGCGTTGGTCATTGAAATTCAGAAATCATATATCATATGTTAGGTAAGTATAATATTTTTTTTTAAATAAAAATTAGCGTACGCCATTTGTCCTTTAGGAAGGACATAAAAATAAATTGTGAAATAAAACGAAAAAGCATGTTTGGTAAATGGAGATTGGTTGTACAAAATGCAGTTAAAATGGAAGCTTATGCTATGAAAAATTCCAATATGGACGGAAGGAAACGTTTTATTGAGCTAAAATAATTGGGCTTTGATGGCGAGCTGGTTGCAGGGGCGTTGTGTTTTACAGCCATTGAAGATTTTAAGCTGATATCGTTTTTATGATAGGCCATATTTTAGGAGGAAAAAAAACCTACTTCCAACTTGAAATGCACATCAGTTGATATCAAATCATAACCTTGGTGTCTCCTAAATTGTACACACGGTAAAATCAATTTGTGCCTGCAGTTGGTAATTGATCCTCAAAACTTTTAAAGGAGTTGCAGCATGTGCCTAAAGATACCAGTAACTACTTTTCAACAAATGAGCTGTGCATACTTGCCACAAATTCACAATTAGCTTTGTAAAATCAACTGACTTTCGAAATACGTCCTTCATATAAAGCTAGCAACAGACTCAAGACTGGTATTGGTTGTATTTCTTTGAAACGAGCAACTTAATACCTTTTTAATATTGCTGACCACTCCCTCTCACAGATAGGTCTGTATCCCAGCATTGTGAACGGCTGAGTTACTATGCTAATCCAAATAATCTATTACGTATACAGATCAATATTTGGTTTTATTGAAACAACGCCCCGAACAACGAAATATTATTTTAAAAGAAGCTAGATGTGGCACTTTAAAGGTTTCCCATTCTTAAGGATAGTCTAAAAGGTATACAAGCAATTCATAGCCTTTCTGATTGTCTACGTCACAGAGAACTGAACGCTGGCTACGACTAGAGACGGCATTGTTAATAATAGGGAAATTGATAACCGGGCGAAAAATATACTGAATGGGCGACTATTATACTAAGTAACTATTTATCCGGTTTGAGTAATACCTTATAGGAAGTTTTGTGAGCTGTGGTAATAATATTGTTACATACTTTAATTGTATTTGGGGTTCTATTTTAACATATTATTCTTTTGAAAATAGCTGAACAACCATCGACACGGATAGGTTAGGTTCAAAGGCGACGACGGGAGCTGAGTTCGCTCGCTTTGCTCGCTCAGTTCAGCTCCAGTCATCTCGAACATGTTAGGTTACTTTAGACCCTGCAGACAGAAAAAGGACCGCGACAAAAAAAATATTTTCAAGTCTCTGTTTTAAACATTTGTATTCGCTCACTTAGTATTTCAGTAAGCCATATTCAGTATTTTTTCCGCCTTTAATTTCAATTTATTTTCGCTCGTTTAAATACTATCCTTAATAATATACCTACATGACCGCGCGAGAACTAGTGTTAGCTGTCATAGACTATAAGCAACGCCATTTTAGATTCGTTTCTTTAATAAACCGGGTTATACCTGAGGCTCCCTATTGTCACGGACCATCTATTTCTACGAATAAACGATGACGCTCAGACGGTTCAGACACGTTTGGTTTGTATGGAAACAATTGACAATGTTGTCTCTAGCAGTAGCCTCCAGGCATCTCAGTACTCTGTGTACCACGTATAGTACATTATTATGTACTATGTATAGTACATTATTATGTACTATGTATAGATCATTTTTAAGCTCTATGTAAATAAATTCATTTTATATGTCCAATGGGAACTTAATATACAAAGTGTCGGCTACACTGAATTCGCGAGGCGAAGCGTTATAACACGACTTTATTTCGTAAGGCGATATTGCACTAATGTAAATAAATTTTATTATTTCGCACAAACGAAAAGCCAATTTCGCTCAGTCAGTTTAGCAGCTAGATTTTTAGGTCAATTTCATTAAGCTGCCTATAATAAAAATAAATAATTTCTTAAATACCAAAAGGCAATAGGGATGTTTCCTGGGTAGAAAAATGGTAATTCTATTTAGTCCGTCAGTGAGATTATCTAATAATATTAGACACGTATTTTTTGCTTTAACAAATTAATAAAAATTTACAAAGTTAAACCGCATCAAAGTTCAGGAATTGTCTTGAGACGTCATAAGTACTAACGGCGTGACGTCACACGGTATTTCAACGCATTTTACGTCGTCACTTTGAGTTTACGTGTCAAAAGAAAAAACACGTGCCCACTATTTTTTAATAATCTACCTGAAGGACTAAAAACGAATTTTCAGTAAACTACCCTATTGCATTTAATTCATATAATTTTATATAGCGCTGCATATTATAGCATCGCGTTTCAGTGTAGCCAAAGACCTTAAGAATTCATATAACAAATAATAAACTTTATAATCAGCAATGACAATTTGCGCACGAAAAATGAAATAAAAGATATAGATAATTTTCTACTTGCAAGACAGTGATTTGAGGTAAATAGTTACTATATGGCAACATCGGAAAACAGTGAAGTAAAAAATCTTTTTTTCTCAGTAATAAATATAGATAGCTTTCGATAGGACGTTGAAATAATTAACTATTTACTAAAACTAAACGTTATTTTTTTATAATATTGTGCTAAATATTTTTTTCTTTAAGAAGAATATCTTTGACTACACTCTAAAAACGCTAAGTGCGAGTTGATTGTACTAATATCCGTTAAATATATCAATTATTGGAAGCATATATGTATGGGGTCGGTTGGGTCTACTAAAGTCAATTGACTTGATTTGATTTTAATAATAACTTTGAGAGCAATTTCAGGCGTTAAATCGTTTTAGGTCTAATACAAATTAATTACTTTTTTAATATTTTTATTGGTTATTTAAGTATTCCTGTCAGTACCAACCCCTATCCCTTGACAATCAGCACTACCAGTGCGTTTAAAAAAATAAATAAAGCTTATTGCACACCGAAATGCATCACGAGTAAGGTATAACTAAAAACAAAACTATGAAAAAATCAACGGTCTTTCAAACAACTTATTGAATGCTTGTACAACACTGCATAGGGCTTAAAATGCATGCACATTTATATAGAAAGGCACTACAATCAACGAATACTAATAACAAATCTATAGCCTTGTTATTGATTAAATAACTCTTTAAGCGTCGTATCCAATTGGCAACATTTGACGGGCAACATGTTCGGCGATGTTGCCAATTGCCAGCGCAACGTGGCAACGTTGCGAAACAAAACTTCCTCGTTGCCGTTTTAACATAATGAGTAACATGTTGTGTATTCTATCGCGCGTCAAATGTTGCCAAGTGGATACAAGGCTTTTAAAGTAACTACCGGTTTCTGATATAAGCGAAGATATATTTTGGTGGACAACAAACCTATTACTGATTTTATCATCTCATATAAATGAGTATATTAAAGTTTTAAGCATTTTCACGCAGAAACCGGCATTACTATAGTTTAAAACAATTAATAATGTGAAAAAAATAATAACTAATATGTTTCTTACGTACTAACAAACTTAAGATGGAAGATTTCATGTTAACCTAACATTTTGGTTACGACCTGCCTAAGCAGTTTGTGCACGGTATGTAAAATTATTGGATAACCGGATTTATAGAAAATCCGTTTTGAAAACCGGATTTATATAAAATCCGTTTTAAAAACCGGATAATACGAAATCCGTTCTGAAAACTGGATTATAAGAAATCCTTAACTAAAACCGGATTTATACGAAATCCGTTTTGGGAACCAGTTTTATAGGTATTTTAACCTTTACTGATTCTGAGCGTCCATGCAAAAAATGACTACAGAAAAATATTTAAACCTAATATTATTCAGAACTGACTATTCAGCAAGTCAATTAATTTGGCCGTATATTTAACTATTAGAACACAGGTGCATATATTTTTACTAATAATAACGTTATTTGCACCGTAGCAGTGAGTTTAGGGTTAAATGCTACAGTACAAATTAAAATTTATAAAGAATTGACAAAAACTAGCCAACCCGTCTTATGAAGCAATTCAACCTTATTCAAATAAGGCTGGTAACACCGATTATCGATTTAAAAAAATATACAAAATCGTTTTAAAAATCCCAACGATGTCTAGCACATTCTATTTTCAAATATTCTATATAGAATCTGAATAAAGAATCTGTTAAACAGTTACTAAACAGGCCTTACACTGACGAGTCATAACTTTCATGGTTCTAGTGTGGGAGACAGAAAGAGCTTTATAGGACAAATAGCACTATCTATTTTCACAGCGGATTCATGATGGCTTTGACACGTCATAGTACGGCCCTAACTCAAGAGGTTTTTATAAACACGGCCCATAATGTATACCCATTACATTGTTAAGCAATTATTTATATACCAATGCTGTAATGAGGATACATTGCCCCAGTTTTTTTTTATCACCATTCAATATTTTGCCAGGCATTAGGTATTAATTATAGACACGGTCTGACAAGCTTTCATATATTGAAAAATTGCATTGTCTCGAGATCGTGCAAAATTTCAGCTCAATCGGTCACTGGGAAGTTAGTCAAATTTTATCTTGCAAGATTTGTTTACAGACCGGGACAGGTGAAATAAGGTATTTCCTACATTTTGTAGAGTTAACCGAACAAAAATGTACTAAATACTAGATTTATTTGAAAACTTTTTTAGCCGTGTTGAGTGGTTTTTAAGTAGGGGCAAAACTTATGGGTTCGCATTATCGACTTACTAATGTGACGCGGGGCGGCCTGTTTTATTAGGGGCCCAGTTATTAAAAAGTTTTAAGTTTTAAATTCTGTCGGCAATCCTCATATGTATGTATGTAAGTGTGTTCGGATCAAATCTTGCAACTGAATTTTAAAGCAGTTATCCTCCACCGATTAAGATGAAATTTTGCACACACGTTTAGTTTGGATGACAATGCATGCTTAGCTAAGGATGGCGGACTAGTTATTTTCTGTGCACTGCCATGATATGGGTATCAAATCAAAGGATTTGCTAAGAAAATACGAAAAAAGCTTGTTTTCATAATAAGTTTTTTTAATAAATAATATTATTTTATCATATCCTTAATTGATGGTGATACAAAAATTAGGCTGTTTATATATATATTTTTAAATCAATATCGTTGTCCCACCCCCAAAAATCGATTCAGTACGTCCCATCATCCGAATAAGCACTAACTATCAACTATACGAAATTCATTCGAATATTAAATTCATTGTTTTTTATTTTTCTTTTTCTCAATTAAATAAATAAAAAGTGGTACACTTATACGCTAATAGTTCATAACTTCATTTCATATACTTTTTTTTTTGTTATTCGCACGAACGTGATATATTAAAATAGTGTCAACTAGTTATAACGTAGAAACATCACATTTTTAAAGGGAGTTTTTTTTCTGAAGTCGGTGTGAGCGAATAACTACAGACATATCTCAACGATTCATTCATAAAAATACTTTGTTTAATGTGTGACTAGAAACTGCTTTAAGTGTCTTGTAGAGATTGGAAATACAACGAAAAATTCATTTGACGTTTTTTTTTATAGTGTTCCAATAAATGAAATATTCGATCTTTTCCTCTTCACGCGCGAGCACGACTATTCTAATGCATCTAAAACATTTATATTCAAAAAGCGTCCTACCAATTCCTAACCTCTTTTCAAATCCATGTTTTGGGGTTGCCACCCTTCGCTCACACCGAAATATTTTGGCAAGTATCACCGCTATACGACCCTTTATAATACTTTATACATTAATCGAGCTAAGCATATGAATAAATAACGCAATTCTGATACTGGCAATTATTTAACCTACACAGAATAATAATTATGTAGTTTAATAATTATTATACTCATATAATAATCATGGTCTCTAATATACCTGTTTTAGTCTTTGTTTGAGTACACTTTTTATTTTGTACGCCTTGTACGCGGTATATTTTTGAAACTATCAGATTTTTTTTTGCGAGTGAAAATTTCTCAGGAGTGTAAAAAATAAATAAAAATTTTAATTTCTAGATTGGTCTAGAAACTTCCGAAATCTATGAAAGTACAAAAAGTTTTATATAAGTAGATGTATTTTGCCAATTTTTTGTTCAAAATTCGAAAACATACCGCAAGAATGTACTAGGCGTACATAAATGCGTAGTAAGTATCAATAATAAAAAGTGTGACTCGAAATCCCTACAATATTTGTATGTTGATATGATATCATTATGATTGCAACGATCCCTTGCAAATGCCGGCAACAAAAGTATGAAATATAGTTCGAGATTAAAACTGTGTATATGGCATAAGACAAAAATTGGTCTAAAGGTACAAGTAGGGTACACATTTATAAGCTCATAATTCGATACTGCTGATCCAAAAACTACGCGGAAAGGTACCAAGCACACTGATATATTTAAAATCTAGAACACCAATATATTTTATTATTAAAAACTTCATCTATTACTCAACATTCAATATTACTATTATATAGCTGAATTAGATTTAAGTTTAAATATATTTTTTGAACTATATTTCATACTTTCAGTCACTCTAGGCGCGTAATAATTCATTTTGTCGAATATCAATCATGATAAAATGCTTTTGCGTTGCTATTTAGGCTACGGAGCAATGCGTTAAAACGGTGATTTAAACCTTATTACAAACGAGATAGAAGACATTTTCGCTTATTGTTCTTGTCTGTGCGATGGTTGAGTGAAATATGTACAAGTTGAGCAATATATGGAAAAATGAGCATAACATTGTGAAGATATTTGAGCGTACGAGTTTTTTCTTTAGTAGAAAATATTAAAAAAGTGTTAAAATAGACTCTTTACTTAGTCAAACTGTTAAATTCTATTTATGAATAAAAATTGAGCGAAGCATGAGTTTATAGGGTAGACGCTCAACTTGGACATGTTTCACTCAACCTTCGCATTCACGCTCTATAACCGACAACTATAGATATATTTTTTACCAACATTATAAAACTCAACATTTCAATATCATACTCAACATTTTCCTTTAAATATTTTAAGCGTAATTTTTATCATGGCAGTATTGAGTTGAGGATCCCTTAGGAACACATTTTTATCATCAAATCAAAACCAGTATTTTTGAAATTCCAGTTTTAAAAATACTTCTATAGTTGTTCTTGATTGTAAAGCGTAAACAGACTGGTTTACATCAGAATATTAAGGTCTCTTTCATATAAATTCGCTGCGCAATATTGAACCTTATTTGTGTCTTTAGCCAAGAAAATATTTTAAGGCAAAACATTTTTCAACTCTCATAATGACGACCCCAAAAAGTTTAATCACTGGGAAGTTACCCAATACTTAAGAATAGGATGACACGAAGGCAATTCATTATATTTTGCCATTATTAATGTTAGATCAACACGCTGAGCAAACACACAATTCCCTAACTTAAAGGTGGTTTCCAATCTTATAGAAATCTATCATAAGAGTTTTCGTCCTAATGGACATCACACTTTTATCATCAAGTATTCAATCACTCCAATCAATTCATTGTAATAAACCTTGGCAATCGAAGAACAATATATTTTTTTATTATACTGTATTCCTTTTTCAAATCACGAAATATCGACCATTCAACTGTTTTTTTAAAGCTTTCTCAAGAAAAGAGGTAAGTATTCCTTTCTCAAACCACAAAATATCGGCTGCCAATTACTTTTCGAACAAACAAGGGTAATTAAGTGTTCATTTTTCAAACCAGAGAAATCGGCTGTCAATATCGAATGACAGCTGTCAAACGACTTTCTTTTTCTAACAAATAAGGTTCAATACGGCACAAGAAGAGATCCTTAGTTAATAGGCCCGGTAGCCAGATAGTGATACGGGTGCCGGTTGTGCATGAACCTAGTGTCGTACCTCTGGTTCTTCTGATAGAAGTCGCTTCGTTGGTTTACCTTACGGTAGTGCTGTGGGCGCCTCGATGGGTTTTTGTCGTTTTTCTCAGTCTGTTTTTGAGGTTTCGCTGCCTCGTTTTTGGTTTCGGGCTTTGAGGGCTGCGCTTGTGCTTGCTCGGCGGGTGGTTTTACCTGAAAATTTGATTTTGTTTGATGAGACGCAGCGTTCGAGGGTCTCAGGTGGACTGATGACTTTTAGGCAGTTTGTTTACGACGCGACACACGACACAACAAAATGTATTCACGATTCAGAGCTTCATATATTTGTATGGAACGTTTGACACCGCACCACACGCGACACGATTAACGAACGGTTTTCGACTATGTCGTCGCGACTTTTTTGCTGTGAAGATTTAGCGGCTGTACAAAACAAGTATGAGCTTTTTGACGACACGACACACCGCACCGTACGTTTCACGCATGATTCGTCACTCACGCGCTTATAAAACAATACAAGTGCACTGCAGTTTCGTTGCAGAATCGTGTCTAGTGAACAAAAGACCGGACGACAGACCGTCTGCAGTGTGTGTTTTAGTGCCATAAAACGGTAACTTTCTAAAGCATACTCCTTAGTAACGGCTAGGTTAAAAGTTTTGAAAAGAATATATATTTATTATTGATTCATGTCCATAATTTTGAACACAAGGTGTTTTCGTGTAACTAACAGCTTTGCTTTAAAAAAAAAAATTAACAACACGATTTTTTTTTTTTATATCCCCAACACAAGTATAATTTATAACTTACCTCCAACTATGTAATGCTGTATAATGTACAAGTTGCAATAAAAACATTTTGATTTGATTTGGTTTTTGATTTGATTTTTCGCAACTTTTGGAAACTCCTCCAAAACGGCTAGGATGTTTAAACATATTTTTACACATAAAAATTGATGGCTGGAATTTCTTCATAACTAACACAGCATATAACACTTTTCTAAATAATGTATCACACTCAATCAAATAATATTTTGCAAAGAAAACTGTTCAAAAGGAGGTTCAATATTGATATTTTGGCATCGAGCGGGCGCACGGCCAGTACTGCTTTAACATTGAGGCGTATATGGCGCCTTAAGGTTGGGTTACTTGGGAGGCCTATGTCCAGCAGTGGACATCTTTCGGCTGACATGATGATGACGAGTTCATACCTCAGTGCTCTCGGTAGCAGGAGTTGCCGCAGCCGTGGCGTTAGCCGCTGTGGCGTTTTCCTGTGTGACGGGTGACTTGGCTACCGGTGTTGCTGGAGAGATTGGAGAGGCTGTGTCCACCTGAAATTGTTATGGATTGGTCTTAAGTACAGACCTAGAACCTAATAAGTGTAGTTTTGACGGTGTCACAGATAATATAATATTAGCATACAGATGCCTCATCCCGTACAAAGAAACCGTGCTGATTATTTTTCTAAGAACATCGATCGCGTTATTTTTGTTTCACGGCTATAGATGATTTTCACGGTTCGTGACAATTTGTCTTTAGATACAGTGACGATTTGTTTTATAGTGTTTTTTGCACGTTTTTACAGTTTCATTGTACCAAAATGTGTTACAATACAAATAAAAAAAATCAAGTGGCATGCCTCAGAAATTTAAAATCTATTGGCATCAATTTTAAATGACACGTTCAAATAATCCCCAATATTCCATAATGTTTGCTTAGGAGAGTTGTTTAAAAAAAAACATACAATTTTTATGATCAATTCTAGAAAATGTTAATTTTACACACAACTCAATAACAAATCGATGCATATCCCGCCATCTAGTGACATTTATTGGAACCAAGATTTCTTTGTTAGCGCTGGGACTCCGTGACGGTTTTATGAAAGCTTGGAGTATGCATCAGAATCCTTTGTCCTACAAGGTTTGCTATGTTTTGTCTAGGGTTTGATAAGTGGAAATTTTGTGCTTCTTACTCCAATGTTCTTTTAATTTCGTTGTGGGATCCAAGACAGTTGAACTGTTTCGCCGGAACTCGTCGTGCTTAGGGTTCTATCAGACAGAAATCGATATCGGCCATGCGGTCAAGCGTTCAATAAATCAGTTTCGCGTTCGTTGTGTTTTATTAAGTTAGATGCCTATACCTTAGGAGGCCTTCTGACCGCGTCGGTCAACCAGAACGCACGCGTTCGCGCGTTCACTGCTGTTGAAGAAAGATGGGGACTGAATAGCTAATTATGTTAGTATGTGAAAGACGTAGATCATACGATGCGAAAGATAACGATTATAAAAACCGAGGAAAAGTAGCAGAAGTATGGTTGGAAATTGTTGTTGGAATATCTTCATCTTTAACCCATTTAGGAAAAAGTATAGTGAAATTCTCGATCTTGTTCTCTATCCTTATTTACTGGGGGCACCCAGTATTTTCTTGTCCGTCTTGATGCTGATAATGACCACAGAATCAATAATGCGTCTTCTGATGAAGAACATGGTGACAATAGTGGTACCGCGTTGACCGTCTAACAGCGCGATTCGTGAGCAACTGACCGCTCGAACGCAAAACTGACCTCTTAAACGCTTGACCACGTGACTACTCTCTGTCTGATAGTACACTTAATTGATGCTAAACGACGCTTTTTTTTTTTGGTAAACACTGCTGCTTCGGGAGTTGCAGTTGGGAATAGTATGGCGGGGTCGTCCAAAAATACTTACAGTAGTACATACCCTCAGTACATCCTGGCTGGCAAGCGCGTGGTGGGCTTGCTGTGCGTGGTGTGGCGGCGCCAGGGCTACCGTTAGTGTGAGGTCACACCACATGGCGCAGCGAGCCCGACGGGCTGATATACTGAGCTGCTTCACTGCTTCTGCTAGTTGCAGGATGGCTGAGGAATAAGAAAAGTAATATTAACAAAAGGCCAAACTGCAAAAAACACAAAAAAGTTCCAAGCAAGATCAATTTTCAAGTAGTTTGAAGCAGATGATGAAAATTTACTAAAATTTTATACGGCGCCTATGTAAATTAACATATTTTTGTCATGAATACTTTTGTGGTTTCGAGGTTCGAAAATGGCCTCGAAATGAAAATGTGCTCGCCAAATTTCTTGGTCGCCCTGATGTTGCCTACAATGATTGCGCAGTAGTAAATCTCATACAAAAACAGCACCGTTTCGTGCCTTGCGCATCGGAATGGCAACTTCAGGGCGGCCCAGAAGTTTGGCGAGCACTATATTTCTGATATATTATTTTCATGGTTTTCGGGGTCTCTAATAACGTAAATGATCTCGGAATCGAAATTCAAGATGGCAAACAAAAATTGCTCATTTATCGTCTTCGGTATCACTTTCTCGTACAGGCTGACGTCAGCGATGACACCGGTATAGTGTCCGGTCAATCTAGCTCTTGGGTTATTTCCTAGATACTGATGGACGTGTACAACTGCCCATACAATCTCTCGATCTCCTTCTGAAGGTTTGGCGGATAAGATCCTGCCATCGGCAGTCTGAGCTGGCTATGCCTAGTAGTCAGATCTCATGCAAATACCTTGCATAGTTGTCCAAAATATAGGTCGGTGTACTCACGGTCGGGCCGGGTGGGGCGGTGCGCCTGATGAGGAGCCAGCTCCCGGCGGCGCGCCGCCTGCACGGCGCCCACCGCGCTGCGCCACTGCAGCATGGCGCTCTCTACTTCGCTGTGGGGGGCACTGGGGAAGGACATAAACATTGTATTAATAAAACAATCAGTCTATAATGTTCTTGCTTCTGAGACATACCTCCTCTGGCAGGCTCGTGGCAGATGTAACAATGACTTCGAATTTTTAGTTTCAAGACACAAGTTTCCTCACTATGTTTTCCTATACTGTTTTGAAATCTGTGATGATTAATATATCATACACAGTAAAGTACCTGCTGGGTTCAATAGATATAGGTACAGTACAACTGTTTTTTTAATGTCCTTCGGTAATTATCGCATTTACGAATACAAAAGAATGTTTTTTTTCATGTCCATCAATTATTAGATTTATCGTGTCATCATCATCATCATCAGCCTATTAATGTTCCCACTGCTGGGACACAGGCCTCCTCTCTTTGAGAGGGGATTCTAATTCGGATTTATCGTGTATAATAATTTAAATGCAGAACTAAGTATTTTATTGTTGTTTTGTTTTGATTTCCGTGTGAACTATAGATCTGTAAAACTATTTTCCTACAGCAGCATTCCTTCCATTTTTTTAATAAATTACTTTAAGCTAAAAGAGTATTAAGAACTCTATATACTTCCAGTTTGATTGGGAGGGTCCGGCCTGCACAAAGTGCAACTGATAGAAAGCCGACGAATGTAAATCCATAGCTCGCTGGTTCTAATCCGGCTCGAAGGACCAAAATTTAGGGGCGCGACCTAAGTGGTACCTGATGGGATTCGCTACGCTTCTAAGTTAAACACTTAAATAATTTTATAATTATATATTGTTTATTATTGAGAGCTAACAAGGTAACATTAAGGCTAATCTGTCGCTAAAATTATGAAAATGACAGCACGCGCTTGCTGTCAGTAATGCACTGAGCTCGCGGCGCATTTAGTGCGACCGTATTGTATCACTAGGTCAGCAAAACGTGGTCAATTGCAAAGATTGCTTTGAACACGAAGTTTGCCGAGGGATATTAAGAAAATAGTTGTACTGTACACGTTTAGCGCTTAAAGACTTCAAAGCATCGATCTGTTTATGCCAATCGTTTGAAGATGTCAGAGAGACATTGTTAGTTACTTACATCTCGGACAAGTGGTTAACATCGTCCCGCCACGATGCAGGCTCGAAGGTCGCCGGGTCCACTCCGCTCTCCTTGTCAACTACATCTTGACCTCTCTTTAGTACTGTGATCTTGGTATCTTCGGGTTTGTTCGGCTTCTTGTTTTGTGCTACGCAGACGCTGGCACGAAGGGTTTCCATCTTGCCCATTAGTGTTAGCACCTGTTGAAAAAAGTTTATTTTTAACCATTACGATCAATTCAAAAAACAGCACTAAACTTATTTAAAACGTCCATTTTGTCTTGAGATGTTTTAAATTCGTCTAAGACTGAACATATTTATTGATTTGCAATTTATATCCAGACTATTTTTGCTAAAATAGAGAGGTTTGGAAGGCAGCCCTATTATGGGACAGAACAGGCTGAAAATATAAATAATAATATTGTTGGTTACGCTACACCTACTAAAGTTCTTTAGCTGAAGGTTTCATGGAAATTATTCTAAAGGAAAAAAAGAACGTATAACAGTTTTATAATTTAATAAGCCCACCTTAGTGTGCTGCATGTCCACAGTGAGGCGGTCCACCCTGGTGGGGCAGGGCGGCAGGCGGGGCACCGGTATGGAGTTAGACGACGACACCGCGCGCCCGGGGTACGCTAACATAACGCTAACAATATCGCACCTTAGTGTGCTCCCGCAGCATGTCCACAGTGAGGCGGTCCACCCTGGTGGGGCAGGGCGGCAGGCGGGGCACCGGTATGGAGTTAGACGACGACACCGCGCGCCCGGGGTACGCTAACATAACGCTAACAATATCGCACCTTAGTGTGCTCCCGCAGCATGTCCACAGTGAGGCGGTCCACCCTGGTGGGGCAGGGCGGCAGGCGGGGCACCGGTATGGAGTTAGACGACGACACCGCGCGCCCGGGGTACGCTAACATAACGCTAACAATATCGCACCTTAGTGTGCTCCCGCAGCATGTCCACAGTGAGGCGGTCCACCCTGGTGGGGCAGGGCGGCAGGCGGGGCACCGGTATGGAGTTAGACGACGACACCGCGCGCCCGGGTTACGCTAACGTAACGCTAACAATATCCCACCTTAGTGTGCTCCCGCAGCATGTCCACAGTGAGGCAGTCCACCCTGGTGGGGCAGGGCGGCATGCGGGGCACCGGTATGGAGTTAGACGACGACACCGCGCGCCCGGGGTACGCTAACGTAACGCTAACAATATCCCACCTTAGTGTGCTCCCGCAGCATGTCCACAGTGAGGCAGTCCACCCTGGTGGGGCAGGGCGGCAGGCGGGGCACCGGTATGGAGTTAGACGACGACACCGCGCGCCCGGGGTACGCTAACGTAACGCTAACAATATCCCACCTTAGTGTGCTCCCGCAGCATGTCCACAGTGAGGCGGTCCACCCTGGTGGGGCAGGGCGGCAGGCGGGGCACCGGTATGGAGTTAGAAGACGACACCGCGCGCCCGGGGTACGCTAACGTAACGCTAACAATATCCCACCTTAGTGTGCTCCCGCAGCATGTCCACAGTGAGGCGGTCCACCCTGGTGGGGCAGGGCGGCAGGCGGGGCACCGGTATGGAGTTAGAAGACGACACCGCGCGCCCGGGGTACGCTAACGTAACGCTAACAATATCCCACCTTAGTGTGCTCCCGCAGCATGTCCACAGTGAGGCGGTCCACCCTGGTGGGGCAGGGCGGCAGGCGGGGCACCGGTATGGAGTTAGACGACGACACCGCGCGCCCGGGTTACGCTAACGTAACGCTAACAATATCCCACCTTAGTGTGCTCCCGCAGCATGTCCACAGTGAGGCGGTCCACCCTGGTGGGGCAGGGCGGCAGGCGGGGCACCGGTATGGAGTTAGAAGACGACACCGCGCGCCCGGGGTACGCTAACGTAACGCTAACAATATCCCACCTTAGTGTGCTCCCGCAGCATGTCCACAGTGAGGCGGTCCACCCTGGTGGGGCAGGGCGGCAGGCGGGGCACCGGTATGGAGTTAGACGACGACACCGCGCGCCCGGGGTACGCTAACGCTAACCGCGCTTCTGTACGTTTACGTTCACGTTCTAACTGGCGCCATTGTTCGTAGCACGCATCGAGGCGGGCGTGGAGGATGCCCGAGGAGGTTGCTGCGCTTCTGTTGACAATATTTTGTGTTAGGACTAGCTCCTGCCAGCGGCTTCGCCCGCATGAAAGTCCTAAATTAGCGCAAGGGAACATAATATTCCTGACTATAATCTTGCTCTGAGCCAAATTTCATCCAGATCCATTCAGCCGTTATGCCGTGAAGAAGTAACAAACATACACTCATGATCTCTGATTTATTTGTTAATTTTATTCTTTATTGTTCACCACAAAAATATATATACAGATCTTTTACAGACAACCTTTGGATGGACTGAACGAGAGGAGAAGAATTTAGGATTGTGAGTGTACAATATAGTTATGATATCTGATGTGATTATTATTTCTAACGATTTCGTCTGCAATCCTCTTTCTTTCCTATCCCGTGGTAATTTCTTAAAATAGGCCTTAATCTTAGTCTAGATCACAAAGGGGACCACTATGCAAACCCGTTTCAGCGTTTGGGCCCGGCTTTAATGAGTTGGTCAGTTTTAGAAATTCCTGCTGAAAGATTGTCAAACTTATCTCAAAGATTTGTTTAAGTGCCAAACAACCGGATGTAAGTCTCATGCACTTTGGCTAGATTTATTTTTTTATCAACTCCCCCATTGGCTAGATTTATTTTTTTATCAACTCCCCCATCAATATAAATATATCAGGATGGAGTGTTTACAACACAAAGCTACTAACAAAGAAGTCAGGTACACTATCAATGACGATCAAAATAAAGAAGTTTTTACCTCATATTCCTCATTGCGTAGAACGGTGCCAAAAGAGGTAGATCTAGCATTGGTGATGGCAACACTGGCGGTGGGACCGGCGGACTTGGGCCTAATAGCGCGCCCAGACCTGGAAATGTAAGAAATAACATTTATATACTTCCTCTTTCAGAGTCGATGGATGACTAAATATTCCACGTTACCTGTACCATTCAGTGGCGTTCATTGGGTCATATAGGTGTAGGTGTATGCGCGCTTGGGGCCGTTACAGACCCCCATAAAAATATATAAAAAAAACTTTGACAATTTGCATGGCTTTGGGTCAACAAGATGCTTATACTGTGAAAATTTGAAGACTGTAGCTCCAACCGTTTGGCCGTAAAACCCGTGTTACAGACGACGGACAGACAGACGGACACGTGAGTGGCAGCAATAGGGTTCCGTTTGGACTCTTCGGGTACGAAGGGTTCCGTACCATTATCGCAAAAAACGGCAAAAAAATAACGTTCGTTGTATGGAAGCCCCACTTAAATATTTATATTATTCAGTTTTTACCCGACTGCCGAAGGAGGGTAATGTGTTAATCAGTCTATGTAAGTATGTATGTTTGTTCCTATGTGGCGTTCTAGAGACCAAAAGCGTTGGCCGATTTTGATGATTCTTACGTCAATCGATTTGTCTTAACCCTGCGAGTGTCCCTGACTACATATAAAAAATGGAAAAGACAAAAATGGCGGACTTTGGGCGCCATTTTGTGGGGGATTTTTTTTCTTCCAAGCCCATCGTGTGGGGTATCAAAATAAAGGGTTTTAAGAGGTGATTTCAAAAATATATACCACTTATATGTTTAAATGTACCTATTAAAAAAAATACAAAAAAGTAGAAAAAAAAAATGAAATCCGACTGCTTAAAAAGCGAACTAAAAAGACGTAAACAATTAAAATACATACTCTTTTATTATTTATAACAACAGATTGTCTTTCATTCTAAAAATATACCGTCTATTCAATGGAAAACCCACATATTTTCACCTTGAACTCTTCAACTGTTACAAGAACTTACGTATCTAGCTTCGTTAGACAACGCGGTGCCGATTCATTGAATAACAAAAGTATATTACAAGGCCATACATTGAATAAGTAATGATTTTCAGCTTATATCCAATGTAACTAACTTGTTTTATGCATTATTGAAGAGAGACAATACAGTCTTTGTTACTGTTTTGAGCACTATAATTCAAAAATACTTTTTACAAAAAAATACAACTGATTTCCAAATAAACTTCAATTTCGGCAGTTGGTGTCAAAAAACGAAGAAACAAAAACAGGAACTCTGACTCCCGAAATTGGGGTTATTTTTCAATTTGTAGTGTTTTAATTTGGAGGAAGTCGGTTTTATTTTTTTGTAAACCAGTATTTATTTTTCACTTTTTAGTTGTAGTACATAAAGAGCAAGTTCAATACTAAGGTACGGTATAATAGTAAGGAACCTATAATGCCGATTAACATAAAACTAACATAACCGGTGAAATGAGAGTGTACCAGGGTGAAATGTATATATGTGCGTACCCCTTTAGAGCATACCAGCGTGATGTTGTGTTATGAAATGGCGTTAACAATAAACAGAATTGCGATTGCAGGAATTCCGAGAGATTCGCCGTTGGTTATTGTAGAAGTCTGTTGTATATCTCCGAATTTCTTCACCAGACCTTGATCAAATTTAAATGGGACCACTCGAGAAGCACCAGCTATCAAATAAAAAAGAATCATCAAAATCGTTTGACCTAGTAAAAAGTTTTGAGGCAAAAAAAAAATACAAAGATAAAGCATCAAAGTTCAGGAGTGGAGGCTTGTGACGTCACTATGTCAGTATAAAGTCATTATAATACTAGCATAATAAAGTGTACTAACGGCGTGACGTCACATGATATTTCAATGCATTATATCGTCATCACTTTATGTTTACGTTTACACTTTTAGTCCCTAGGGATTAATGGGCTATTTAAGTCCCTGTTTACGCAGCTAGCTCTTTTTGCATAGATGTGATAAAAACAATTTTTTTGTTAACATCCCTATTGAATACCAGTATTTTACATGGAGCAACTGCTTATCCGACTGAAGACCTGGGCAAAGTGACATGTGAAAATGGGAAAATGATTTAAGTTTGGGACTGGCATTAGCTACCGAAAAACTTATGATAATCCCGTTTGGAATCGTTATAAGTACCAAAAGCTTTGAAAGCGATTGTCTAGTCCTTTGGTTTTTACAACTTCGTTAATGTATACCCTTGAAGACCGGTTGTTAAGACATTCGGGCTTCTAATGACCTGCTCACAATAGCGGACAGGACGGCAGAGGATTTTAAATTAATCAATTGTATTTAATAGTTATTCAAACGAAATAAAGTATATATTTCAATGCTCGGTGCTCCAGAGAAAACTGCTCCGCGATGCTCCGTGGCCGATCAGCGAGCATTGAAATATATACCTTATTTCGATTGGATAACTTTAAAATCCTCTGCCGTCCCGTCGGCCAGTGTGCGCAGGACATTACTACTCGTTACCAATGTCAAAATTCTACGGATGACAATCGGAACCAACGGATAGACTTACATCCGAGGCATGGAGGGGCATGCAATGACCAGTCTAACAAATAGTATACAAAAATAAACTCACCAAGGTTAAAAGGATTATTCTCATGCAGAAACGAAACATCAACATTCAGCTGGCTAGGAGGTGGTCTATTCCGCATTAGCAGACTCATCTGTCGGGCCAACTCTGCCTGATTCTGCCTCATCATAGCTGCCTGCTGCATATTCTCCCGACCGAGATTCTCGAAGTTCGTCCTGTCATTCATGTTCCCATTCCCTTGGAAGTTCTCACGAGGCATCATAGGATTCATGTCACGACGTTGCATCATCTCGTTCTGGTTATACCCATTCGATCGATTGTAGTTCATCGAATTCGCAGCCGAAACGGGCGTCGATTGGTTCGAGAAATCGAAGTTCTGTCCCATCGGACTTCTGTCGTTCATTTGAGACATCATGTTATCGTAGAAGTTGTTCTCCCCATAGTTTCTGTTAGGGGGCGGCATCTGTTGGAAGTTTCTGTTAACGAACATCTTGTTCCTTTCGTCTTGTCGGAAATCCTCGTTCGGAAAATGGCCATTTAAATCCATCGGCATCCTCAAATCTACGTTATTTATTCCGTTTTCTTCACGAGGTCTATCAGAAGACATGTTCAATTGATTCAAATATGACAATATTTCTGTCTCCTGATTCTGATCTTTCAAGAAATTGTCGTATTTGTTGGGAAACCTCTGTGTGTTATTGAACGGAGTCTCAAAATTCGTGTTGAAGTTCATATCAAGGTTCAAGCTGTTTGGTCTGCTGAAGTTGTTCACTGAGAATATGTTAGCTTCAGGCAACGAATTTCTTTGGTTGGGTTCGAAGAAATTGTAATTGTTGAATTTTTCGTCGAATTGTTTATTGGGAGGAGTTGTGAACTGCGCTCCACCGATTTCTTGAGCAGCAAGTCTTAGTAGGTTCAGCTGTTCTGGCGTTACATTTTCGGTGGAGGCATCAGGTAAGGTATCGATACCAAGTAAGTTGCTTACGTCATTCTCGTAATTCACAAAACCGTTGGTGTAACCGTTTTGTAAGTTGTAATTGAACCCGTTCTGGTCTGATGGGTTAAAATTGAATAGTTGGTTGTTCTGGTACGAGTTCGCGTTGAAAGGCGGTGGTAAGAATGAGTTTGCTTCATTTTTAGGATACTGACTGTTCGCCTGTATACTGTTTAGAGGTTTGTCCGGTGGTTGTAAAGAGCTGGAAAAATAAAAAGAAATGTATTAATATCTAGCAATACTCTCAGATATTAGTATTGCCTAATAGTTGTGTATAATCGTTTACTTTAAACTGTGTTGTCCCACTGCAGAGTAAACTAATATTATCAATACATATAATAAATCCGTAGAAAAGTCGTTTTTGTACATAGCAAATATTTCCAAAAATAAATAGCCAGCGTATTAAAGGATAACCAACAGAACCCATTACCAGCATTTTTGTCTGTTTAGTTGTGCAAGTAAAATGTAAATAACCAATGTAGATAACTTTTATATATAAAAATTACTGAGTTTTTATTTCATCGCAATCGGTTCACTCTATCAAAAGTTAGATGAATTCAAAGTGTTCAAGAAGTAAAATATCACAACACAAGCAATTCAGATACTCGGACAGTTGAATTCCATATCCGATAGATGGCGTTATGCATTTGCCGTCATTTTCTGAATGGCGGTGTTTAGATTCGCCGCGGAAGAATGACTCCAGTAAAAAAAAAATAGTAGATAGGTAGGGTAGGTTAAGCAAAACAAAGGAAAGGAAAGGCCACAATGGTGTTCCGTCTCAATTGACAAATAAAAACGAAATGTAAACTGTTGATTTTGTGTTGAGTCAGACAGATTGTTAAACAATAAAAATTTAACATTTCCGAACTCAGTGTTCGGATATGTTAAATTTAACTTTACTAGTGAGTGTTAAATAAAGACTGATCTTCGTTACGAAGTATTTTTACGTGTATGTAGTAGGTATTGTGTGTTGTGAGTTCAATTTCAATTGTTTGACTGTTTTTGTGTTGTTTAAAAATAATACTTTCAAATTGCAATAAAATTTATTTATTGGATACTTTATATCTGTCATTAAGTGTGTTACAAAACACACTTCATGTACATAAAAAAATGATAATCAATTTATCTTATGTAGTTTGTATTTGATTATTGGAAAAATAATAAGTTGTTTATTAAAGAAAAATTATAAAAACAGCTATAAAAGAAATAAATAGTGGTAAATAAATCGATTCTCATTTTAAATAAGCCAACAGAAAAAGTTGACAGTCCAAGCCTTTGAAGGAAACTAGAATTATTTTATGTCAACAATCTGTCTATGTTCAAATTTAGCAGTTGCTAAAAATAACTGCTAATTTTAAATGTTAATTATTTTTAGCATTAGCATTGTTATTATTTTTAGGGTTCCGTACCCTAAGGGTAAAAACGGGACCCTATTACTAAGACTCCGCGGTCCGTCTGTCTGTCACCAGGCTGTATCTCAAGAACCGTGATAGCTAGAGAGTTGAAATTTTCACAGATGATGTATTTCTGTTGCCGCTATAACAACAAATACTAAAAACAGAATAAAATAAATATTTAAGGTGGGCTCCCATACAAGAAACGTGATTTTTATGCCGTTTTTTGCTATAATGGTACGGAAGAACCCTTCGTACGCGAGTCTGACTCGCACTTGGCCGGTTTATAACGTTTAAGCCCATCTCTAGTTGCGGTGCCGTATGGGCGTCATCGCAACTGAGACAGGCCGCGATGTGGTATGGTAGGCATCGCGGCTGTGGGTTGGAGGCCGCATTTGACGACGCGCCGCACGCCCTACCCTCCGCGGCCTGCACAGGGTCGCCAACGTCTGATGGCGAACGCGGTGGGGCCGCAGGGGAGGAGGCGTGTCGGTATAGCATTGCGACCGAAAAATTGGTAGGTGGCGGGACTGGGGTGGTCACGGCGTTCAGTTTGTTCTGGTGCTCCGGTGACGGGGGGTATAAACCTTAAAGGAGGGTCCAGAGACGGACAGCCGCGGAGCGAAGTTGCGGGCACAGCTAGTACAGAAGTAAATTGCTTGTTTGTCGAAGATATAACTTAATCTCCGGCGGTAGGTGTTCGATAAAGAAAATTATTTCACTGATTTGAAGTTTACATTATCACTTAGGCAACTTTTAATCCTGGACAAATTGAAAGTTCCTGTGAGATAGCCGGCTAGCCCACGCTAGCGAAGCTTCTGGTAAATCGAGACGAAGTAATTCTTTAAATAAGTAGATATACTGGTAGATAATGCTTAAGGAATTAAGTCAGTCTGCACTCTTGCGGTTGCAAACAGTATGGCATTGGCATTTGTCGCACTGGATGCGTTCTGCGTCCTGCGGTCCGGTGCTGCACCAAATGTTTGAGTGACCGGGCCGCAGGACGCAGAACTCATCCAGTGTGGCAAAACCTTAAAAGTAAATAAAGACATAATTCTTTTTAAGAGGCGTTGGCATGAAAAATGGCTCTCAAACAAACCAACGACATTTATTGCTACAAAGAACTTAGGCAACAAGTCAAAATGTCATGTCTTGGCAAAGTAACACAACATTTAATCTTATCGATCAATCAGCTTTACACAAGTATAATAGTTTTATTGGACTACAACACTGGTACATTAGCTGTTAAGACTTTCTTTATACTTCTGTGCAGTTGTCTTTTATTCTTTGAATACTGTATTTTTATATTGACACAATGGTTTCAGTATTCTACTTCCTACTAATATTATAAATGTGAAAGTTTGGATGGATGTTTGTTACTGAATCAAGCCAGAACGGCTGAACGGATCAGGATGCAATTTTTAGCACAGATATAGATTATGCTACTCGGTCAAAATAAACTGTGCACCTCGCACCCACTCCCGCATACCCGCGCGGTGCCCCGCGTTCACCTCGTACGCCATAGCGAGTCGAAAGTTGGGGTGATATGACAGCGCCAAGTGCACTGTTATTTTTACCGAGCAGTAGTCTGGAATACCACGTAGGCTAAAGACTAGACTTTTTAACCCCATAAAGTAGTTACAATGATCCCTTAGAATAATAAATAGTAGATTGTTTATCTAGGGAGCAAACAACTATTTTAAGGCGAGAGTGTTTTTTTTAGTTCTAATCCTATTTTGGACCGCATGGTTTGTGATTCATCTCTTTGCTGATTGGAACATTTACTAACAATTTATACATTCCAAATTCAAATCACTTTTGGTCCCTAGGGATTAATGAGCTATTTTAGTCACTGTTGCCGTCTGTCTGTGAGATTGCTAGCTTTGCAAGAACTAACAAACATCTTTTTGATAGGTACAAAAGTAGGCAGCATAGTGATAAAATTTGTTGCAAATCTTACAAGACAGCCTTATATGCCAAAAGCATTTTCAGTATGGCGCCGCGTGTATACAATCACTTGCCAAAGTCCATACTAGAAACTCCATCTATCGGTGAATTCAAAAATAAATTAAAAAGATTCTTGCTATGTAAATGTTATTATAGTATTCAGGATTACTTAAGAGAGGATGTAAGGACATATTGTTGATGTGACTAGTGCACTAATTTTATTATTAATATTATTACTTTGATTTTATTTTGACATTTATTTAAAAATATATCTTGACATTCTCATCTAATAGGTACATGACATTTAAATTTTAATTAATCTAGTGACATTACTATTTGCTTCATGATTGTTGTGTTTCATTATTATTTGCCGTGGTGAAATTACCAAATAATGCACGAATTTAATTAATATATATTATTAACTTGACATTTTCATTTAATACATGACATTTTAAATTTAATTATTTTAGTGACATTATTGATAGCTTAATTTTTCATGTTTTCATTGTTATTTGCCACGCGGTGAAATAGATGTGTTGTAAATTATAAATTATCTTTGCAAGTAAATGTGTACCTTAAGGCATGCAAATGCATGCCTTAAGGTGTAATATGGTTGGACTGTGCTATATTTTTAACAACTTTATGTAATTACCCATATTAGCAAATAAATGATTATGAATTATGAAAAATAAAATAGCTATTTTTGAATACTTGTGTTAAAAAACACATTTCACGCGAGCGAAGCAGCGGGCGGAAGATACTTCATTCGTATAGGGTACGAGCGGCAGCAAGTCGCAGAATAAATCCGAAAACTTTTATATGCAAAAAAGGGTTCATAGACATACGGCGTTGATTTACTATACAATTTAACTCGTTAAAAAAAATCAGGGCGTGAAAGTAGTTTAACTACACCAGAGATTCCCAAAGTGGTCCATTTTTAGGAAACCGACATAAACAAAACTGAATTTGGGGGTCGCCGAGGTCTAAAAATCGACAGCTATTAATTAAGACAAGTTCTTCTTTGAAACTTTTAAGATACTGTATAAGTTGTAAGGTGTACCAAACCAACTTGTTATGAGAATGACTAATATTTTAGTACGAAGTATAGTGCTCGTCAAACTTCTTGGCCGCCCTGAAGTTGGCTACAATGGCTGCGCAGTAGCAAATCTCATACAAAAACAGTACCGTTTCGTGCCTTGCGCATCGGAAAGCCAACTTCAGGGCGGCCCAAAAGTTTTCCGAGCACTATATCATTGTTTTAAAAAACTCAACAAGTTGATAAGCGTGCACAAGTTCGTACAAGATAAAAAAACCGGCCAAGTGCGAGTCGGACACGTGCGCGACGGGTTCCGTACCATTATCGCAAAAAAAACGGCAAAAAAATCACGTTTGATGTATGGGAGCCCACTTAAATATATATTTTTATTCTGTTTTCAGTATTTGTTGTTATAGCGGCAACAGAAATACATCATCTGTGAAAATTTCAACTGTCTAGCTATCACGGTTCATGAGATACAGCCTGGTGACAGACAGACAGACAGACAGACGGAACGCGGAGTCTTAGTAATAGGGTCCCGTTTTTACCCTTTGGGTACGGAACCCTAAAAACTAGGCAAATCAATAAACGGATTTTTATAGTAATTTTTCTATGAGGGTCTGAGGCAAAGTTATAAATCTAACTAGACGACGCGTTTGTATGTACTTCGCGTGTCAAAAAACGGAGTAAAATTACAATCAATGATCGTAATTTGAGCTTTTCATTTAGCATTATCGGCACCGGAAATCCACAGAAATTTAGAAAAATGCCTAATTAGCGCTGTAAAGACTGTATAGAAAATTTTGGCCGAGGCATTGGATTTTTTTCTTTCATTAGTGAGTAAATTTGTTTTTAAATTGTGTGTGAAAAAGTGGCACGCTTGGTTTTCATACAGATGGAGGTACTTGTGTCATCTTGTGTCTTAGTTAGATTTATATGTCTGTGGTCTGAGGTATCAGTTCATTTTGGAAAAGGGGTCTCCTGCCCAAAATAGTTTGGGAATCACTGGTCTACACACTCTAAACATGCAGTGCAAAGACATTCTAATTTATTTATTTTGTTAAACTTCTATTGTAGCCAACCGTACCATTTAGTCTATCGGAACAGGATACTAACTTTTTGTTCATGGACTTTTAACCAAAGATACGAGAACGTAAACAATCCGAGAGGGTCAGGTCATTAGGCCAAATTAAAACATTATAATTCTGTACATAAAAACTACAATAATTATTATCATGTTACATGCATATTCATCTGTTATGGCGCCAATGTCAGATAATAGTAAAGTCGATATTTTTCTGTTTGTATGTACGTTTTTTAGGGTTCCGTACCCAAAGGTTAAAAACGGGATCCTATTACTAAGACTAAGCGGTCCGTCTGTCTGTCTGTCACTAGGCTGTATCTCATGAACCGTGATAGTTAGACAGTTGAAATTTTCACAGATGATGTATTTCTGTTGCCGCTATAAAAAAAAATACTAAAAGCAGAATAAACTAAATATTTAAGTGGGGCTCCCATACAGTAAACGTGATTATTTTGCAGTTTTTTGCGATAATGGTACGGAACCCTTCGTGCGCGAGTCCGATTCGCACTTGGCCGTTTTTTTTTTAAACCACCCACTCAACAGATTTTTTTAATATGTACTTTTTTTATTTTTTTCACTATTATTTAGATAATTTCTTCTGGAAGGCTTAGAGTAGATTAATATTATAAAGGTGAAAACTTGTGTGTCTGTGTCCGAATTTACGAAAATTATTTTACTGTTAGTAAGCTACAACTTTTGCCAAGTGTCACTAAACTAGATAATATTACGAAAAAAATAAAACTCTTTATTTATTTATTTAATACTTCATGCACACAAACGTACAGAGGCGGACTTAATGCCTTAGGCATTTTCTAATTGGATTGGATTTTTATTTTGGCTGTTTATAATTAACCTGTTTTGTTTAAAGGTATTATTTTTAAATAATGTTCCAATTGTGAAATTATTTCACTAACAGAATGCTATAAAAAGCAAGAGTGTCATACATAAATGCTACTTTTTATTCGAGAAATATCATTGGGTCCTGTGAAATAGATAACGGAAGTGAAGCCGCGGGAAAGAGGTATTATAAATTATAATTATAATTGCGATGTGCGATGCAACATTTTAAACGTGTTATTTTTATGCCCAATTTGATATTTGATAAAGAAATGATAACTAGAGGTCGCGACGCCCTTTAAGTGTCGTTCTTAAAAAAGAGTATTACGTCAATAATTTGGCATTGTCGCGATTGTCGAGTATTCTCACAGTTTTTTTATTTTTTACACACGTGATTATTGGCTGCTAAAACTTTTACCTCTTGTTGGCTGACTCGGCAGATTTCAAATCAAAACAAATCAAATCAAATAGTTCATTGACAAATAAATTAAAAGATTTGAAAGGAGTATCAATGGGTGATTTTTTATGGGCTCTGCTCCCAGTCCTGCATACTGTGGTATAGATATGCCATTTGAAAGGTTATCATATTTTAGTTTAATTACTATACGACACCAACAGTAAGACGTATGCACCAAAACCCGAAGAAAAAAAACGGCCAAGTGCGTGTTCGACTTCGGACATTAAGGATTCCGTAACAAATCGCAAATACAAGTTGGTTTTAATCTGATTTATCAATATATTAGTAGTTAGTAAAATATACGTAATTATTCACCAAATTTGAAGTTCATAGGTCAAAGGAAAGTTAAAAAATTCACCGGAATAAAAATTTTGTAAAAAAAAGGTGACTGAAAAATATTGGAAAGCAAATGAATGTGAAGCCGCCAAGGCTAGATAGGGTGCTTTAATGCTCCACTTAAAACATATAAAAATATTTTTTGAAAATTTGTATGGCTTTGGATCAACAGGATGCTTACATATGCTGCGAAAATTTGAAGACTGTAGCTCCAACCGTTTGGCTTTAAAACCTGTGTGACAGACAGGCAGACAGACTCGTGAGTGACCCATCGGGTACGGAATCCTAAAAACGAATGTGTAGAGGAAAAACTATATGAATATTTTTGTTTATGTTTACCTACGTTGATACAACACGGGGAACAAAGGGCTTATCCACATTTATGTCTCTTTACCAACTAATGTAATCTACCAAAACGCACTGGCCACCATGCAAGATAGATTACGGCCTGTTTCCTCTCACTGATAAGATACCTGTGGGCAGTGACAGTCCCAGCAGTGGGCAAGTAATAGGCTAATTATGATAAGCATAACACTTTGCCGGTTGATGGCAATAAGCTCCTTGATTAGAGCCTTGAACATCGTCGCCGAGTTGCCAGCTTGGCGGTTTTATCATCGGACCACCAGACGTCTGTTGCCCGATAGCTACAATCTAGGGGTCTTTAAGTCAAGAGTGAGTTACTTCTGGACAAGTGTGCTTCACTGTCGACCACATCATCGCTTACCGTCAGGCGAGATAGTGGTCAAGTGCGACCAAACATAAAAAAGCTCGCCCCCATTACATGGGATTTAAACATAACTAATAAAATGTGGGTGTTACCACAGATAATATAATACTAGTATACAGATGCCTCATCACATACAAAAAAACCATGCTTACATAACTAGCGTTTTTCGTCTGATTAAGCTGATTATTTTTACAAGCACTTCGATCGCGTTCGGTTCCGTTCCACGGCTGTAGATGGTGCTTTAAACTCAGTGACGATATGTTATATAGGATTTTTTGTACGTTTTTACAGTTTCGTTGTACCAAAACAAATTTTAAAAATCGTGTAGCTGACCTCAGTAATTTTAAAACGCGCCATCTATTGGAATCAATTTTAAAAGATCCGTTCAAATAATCGTTGAAATGTGAATAAAGAGCCCAATATGCCAGAAGTTGATTAAACAAAAACATACAATTTTTATGATGAATTCTAGAAAATGTTAATTTTACACCCAATTCACTCAAATCGCTGCATATCGCGCCATCTAGTGACATCTATTTGAATCAATTTTTCTTTGTTAGCGCTGGGAACCCGTGGTGTTACTATAGTTGCACCGCTTCGGGGCATACAACCGTGATGTTACGTAAATTTTTTCCTTAATTAAATAATTGGGGATTCACTAACAACAACTATTTCCTTCACATTTGATATTAACTACGTAATATTTAATTAACGAATGTGGCATTGAACTTCTATTAATCTGTTAACAAGTCTGATCTTAGTTACCGTGATTAGTTTCGTTAAAAACTTTAGAATAAATAGTTTTCAGAAACCAGCACCCTAATTGCGTAATATAAAAGAATGGCGTACGTGTGCTTTGCTTTGATACATTGGTTCATTCAAAAATCCGTCTAGCAGACAACGTAAAACACGCAATGCATACTGTTGAATTGTCAAAAGAAAAGGGAGCGTGCATTTTCGTGCACTCAAAACATGAAAATGCGCCACCCTGACTTCTACGTTTTCATAGCAGAACTTGACAAACGATTTTTGGTGGCAACATTATAACAACTGAAGTAAATATTTCTCAACCTATTGCTATATTTGACGTGCAACAAACCTTTTTATGCACTTGCAAACGCAAGATCAATTTCTTTATTTACGGTAATTGGTAGTTTCCTGTGCGACACAGATTTGCTTGCATTGACATAGGTTGAGAGCTCTAGATCCTTATAATCGCTATACAATGTCCTATATTCAGAATCAGGCTACTTATGTATTCATCATCATCATTTCAGCCGAAAGATGTCCACTGCTGGACATAGGCCTCCTCCAGGCGTCGCCATACTGATCGGTCCCGTGCGTATCGCATCCACCGGACGCCCGCAGCCTTGACCAGGACATCACTCCACCTAGAGCCGCCAATGCTGCGTCTTCCGGTACGCGGTCGCCACTAGTACTTTTCGGCCCCAACGGCCATCCATTCTGCGAGCAATGTGCCCTGCCCACTGCCACTTAAGTTTGGCAATTCTTCGGGCTATGTCGGTAACCCTGGTAATTTTACTTTTAGAAGGGAAGATACGAGAAGATATATTTGCTCTGCAGTAGGACAACAATTAAAAAAACAGTTTTATCCACACAATCGACCAATCCCATAGACGAAAATCCACACCGCCTCTTTCATCTCGCATAGGATTGGTCGATTGTTCCTACTCTTCCATGGGGTCAAACCCTTTGCCTTGCCGAATTCACCTACGCAATTAAGCTGCTGGCATTACAATGAATTAAAAATACTTTTCAATTAGGGTTTTCTGAAATGATGTGAACTGTGAATTAATATTTGTTTCGGGATATTTACCATGTATATTTAGATTTTGGGTGAGAGCTCGATATTTCGGCACCGTTACAAGCGCCTTGATCACGAGAACTAAAGTCTTTGCGGGTGGGTGTTATTTACGAGCTGAACTCGTCTCACTAGTTACTCGACATTGTTCACGACAGACGAAAACAAATATTAATTCTAATGATTGTGACCATGTCAGCATAAAAACTTATGATGTGCACTGTGTGTGTAACAGCAATAAAGTCGTCAGTTCCAGTCAACTAGGTCAAAACGTTTATATTTCTGACATATGTTAAATTGACGTCAAAGTAACTTTGCCTTTCAAAGGAAAGGACCTCTTGCCAAAGTGGCGCCAACTGGCGACGTGAATTTTCCCGAATATCTTTTTGAATTTAGAAAAGTTGAGGTTGTTATAAACGTCAATTCCAGGCACCTGTCAAAACGCTAATGTTATCTGACATTTATTAACTTGACGTCAACGTATAACGTTGCTTAATTAAAGAAAAGGACCTCTTGCCAAAGTGGTGCCAACCGGCAACGTGAAGTTGCCCGAAAACCGTCATAATTTAGAAAAGTTGAGGTTGTTTTAAACGTCAGTTCCAGGCATCTGTCAAAACGCTTGTTTTCTGACATTTGTTAAATTGACGTCAACGTAACGTTGCCTTTCAAAGGAAAGGACCTCTTGCCAAAGTGGCGCCAACTGGCGACGTGAATTTTCCCGAATATCTTTTTGAATTTAGAAAAGTTGAGGTTGTTATAAACGTCAGTTCCAGGCACCTGTCAAAACGCTAATGTTATCTGACATTTATTAAATTGACGTCAACGTATAACGTTGCATATTCAAAGGAAAGGACCTCTTGCCAAAGTGGTGCCAACCGGCAACGTGAAGTTGCCCGAAAACCGTCATAATTTAGAAAAGTTGAGGTTGTTTTAAACGTCAGTTCCAGGCATCTGTTAAAACGCTTGTTTTCTGACATTTGTTAAATTGACGTCAACGTAACGTTGCCTTTTTAAAGGAAAGGGCCTCTTGCCAAAGTGGCGCCAACTGGCGACGTGAATTTGCCCGAAAACCCTCATAATTTAGAAAAGTTGATGGTTGTTTTAGCTTACCTGCACCCATCTGAAGGTCCGGTCTCATCAAGAATCTTTGTGATGAGATCACGGACGATCGTATTTTCTTCCATAATGCGTTCCGACTGCAAAGAAAAACAAAATAGTTACAAACACACATTTTTCTGTCTTTATTTTTAGGGACTTTTATCCTTTTAAAATCAGCCCCTTCGTAAATTAGCCTAGTTTTACATTTCAACTTATAATAATTATATCTTAGCTTAACATTAACAAAAAGTTTGACTATCGACACATTGCTATGTCATAAACAATTCTAGCAGTATCACTTCCTGGATCAGACAGGAATTCAAAAAACCGGCCAAGTGAGAGTCGGACTCGCCCACCGAGGGTTTCGTACAAACCTCAGCTTAAAGGTATTATAGACCTGAGTATTTGATATGAATTTCAATTTAACTCTTCAAATTCTCTCTTCCTCTACGCGTTCATGAGGAAAGGGGTAATAAGTTTAAAATTATTAAAAATATTTTTATTATATGATGTAACTAAAAATTTACGGTTTTCGCAATTATTCCTTTATCTGTGCTATAAGACGTTGCTTAATACCAAATTTCAAGATTCTAAGCTCACGGGAAGTTACCCTGTAGGTTTCGATTCCCTTGCGAGTGTCGAAAATTTGCGGCATATACGGCTGTATCTTTTGATTGCGTTGGCTTAGAAGTTTGATTTCTTCACAGCTTTAATGGACAGTAGACCTGAGTATTTGATATAAATTTCAGCTTGATACCTCCACGCGTACCTGAGAAAAAGGGTCTTGACAGGCAGACAGACGGATGGACGGACGGACAAAAAATTGATCCTATAAGGGTTCCGTGTTTTCCTTTCGAGGTACGGAACCCTAAAAACGTATCCATGTTGAATTTATTGATTCTACGTAATCTTGACAATCGCTCCCTACCCGTCTGGTTCTTGACACATTCTATCCAAAGATGCTGGACATCATCAATAACTCCACACACAACAATTTGGTGAATCTAGTTTTTTCATCATTAGACCAAATATTTTACACTTTTCTCTTTTTTTAAAAAACGTTGCCCCACACTAGGAATTTCTCCTGTATCGTGGATGCGTTTACAAACATATAAACTCACATACACAAACACCCAGAGCCGGAACAACTATCTGTAGGTCATACAAATATTTGTTCCGTACTTGCTGCTCATTTTGGTATCCACAAACCAAGGAATGCGAGACACAATCATGATTATAATTTTCAGCATCGGAAGCCGTGCGTTTTCCCAACATAATTGTATTAGGGCCTGCTTCCTGTATAACCGGATACAACTTAATATCAATATTTTACATGGAGACTGTCCGACTTTCATAACTTAGTTACTGCGAAACACGATAACCCTTGGTAGACATACATAATAATACCTAACCTCTGGCTAAGTCCGCTATCCCAGTGGCGTTTTACGAGCGTTGGCGTTCCTCCCAACGAACGTCTGCGCAGCATCGACGCTGCGCAGACGCGACTTTGAAGTCGCGAGACTCTAGTGGCAAGTGTTAGCGCTGAGACCACGCAACGTTAACGTTGGAGGAACGCCAACGCTTGTAAAACGCCAGTGGGATAGCGGCCTAAGCCTTCGAGGAATCAGGCAGGTGTGATGTTATGTTATAATAATTAAACTTAAATTCTGGAAAGTACACTCCATCCAGACAATCTCTGCATGGACAGGGATTTTAGGGCTGTTTGTGGACAGCCTAAAGTCCCTGTCCCTGCTATTCGGTAGGTATAAGGGGCTAAAATATTCATTGTTCGACCTTCAATGTTTATAACTTGTTCAAAAGAGTATGTAACAAAATCGAGTACTCAGCACTCACAAAATCATTTTAAAGTACCTATACGTTGCAAATTAGCTGCCTGTACAGTTCTCGCCAAACTTCTTAGTCGCCCTGAAGTTGGCTGCAATGGCTGCGCAGTAGTAATCTTATACAAAAACAGTACCGTTTCGTGCCTTGCGCGTCGGAAAGCCAACTTCAGGGCGGCCCAGAAGTTTGGCGAGAACTATACAGGCAGCTAATTTGCAACTTACTTAATGTATTCAACTTTGATTATGACATGTATATAATCAAAGGTATTCAATACAAGTGAATTAAAGTTGAGACAAAATGTTATCGCAAAGAGAAAGCAATAGGAACAGGGGAAGACAATACAAAAGATGGGAAGACGAACGCTCACAACGGGTCCAAAATGTTGTTACAGGAGGTCTTTTTCCTGAGGAAAAATGAACACAGAATCTTTTAAAATTTTCAACTACATTTATACTACGACAACGCCTATTATTATACTTAGTTACTGCGAAACACGATAACCCTTGGTAGACATACATAATACCTAACCTCTGGCTAAGTCCGCTATCCCACTAGCGTTTTACGAGTGTTGGCGTTCCTCCTGGTCCTGGTTCCACCAGGTCTGCGCAGCTTCGACGCTGCGCAGACGCGACTTTGAAGTCGCGAGACTAGTGGCAAGCGTTAACGCTGAGACCACGCAACGTTAACGTTGGAGGAACGCCAACGCTCGTAAAACGCCAGAGGGATAGCGGCCTAAGCCTTCGAGGAATCAGGCAGGTGCGATGTTATGTTATAATAATTAAACTTAAATTCTGGAAAGTACACTCCATCCAGACAATCTCTGCATGGACAGACTTTAGGGCTGTTTGTGGACAGCCTAAAGGGCTATTCGGTAGGTATAAGGGGCTAAAATATTCATTGTTCGACCTTCTATGTTTATAGCTTGTTCAAAAGAGTATGTAACAAAATCGAGTACTCAGCACTCACAAGTACCTGTACATACGTTGCAAATTAGCTGCCTGTACAGTTCTCGCCAAACTTCTTAGCCGCCCTGAAGTCGGCTGCAATGGCTGCGTAGTAGTAAATCTTATACAAAAACAGTACCGTTTCGTGCCTTGCGCGTCGGAAAGCCAACTTCAGGGCGGCCCAGAAGTTTGGCGAGAACTATACAGGCAGCTAATTTGGAACTTGCTTAATGTATTCAGCGTTGATTATGACATGTATATAATCAAAGGTATTCAATACAAGTGAATTAAAGTTGAGACAAAATGTTATCGCAAATAGAAAGCAATAGGAACAGGGGAAGACAATACAAAAGATGGGAAGACGAACGCTCACAACGGGTCCAAAATGTTGTTACAGGAGGTCTTTTCCCCGAGGAAAAATGAAATAAGAATCATTTCAAATTTTCAACTACATTTATACAACCACAACGCCTATTATTATACCAAGCTGCCGAACAAAAGCAAACTATTATTGTATTAAGCTCTACCCAGACCGGCCCAGGTCAGGGACTTCCATACAGTGTTCGTTTACGTCAGAGAATGCTTCGGACAACTACGTCCCTGAGGACGGAAGGTCCCCGAATGTGAGCATAGAGCTTTAGCACTAAACTTTGTAGTTCCATACTCAAGAGAGAGTGCGAATGAATATTAAGAACACACATAACGTTGTTAGAAGTAACCTGCAAGTTATCTGTTCCCAATTTGATTGTTCCACTGTACCGAAATCTACTATTGTATTAAGACAAGTCCCAGGTCAGGGCCTTTCGCGCTCAACGTTCGTTAACGTCAGAGAAAGCTTCGGACAACTAAGCCCGTACGTACGTCCGTGAGGAACGAAGGTCCTGACCCGTATGTAAGCTTAGAGCTTTAGCATTGAACATGCTAAGTGCTTGGACTCGGACAAGCGAGGTAGGTACACAAGGTATTTTTTTGCAATTTTATTCTCAAACTACCCGTCAACACATAACGTCCGGTTCCTATTCATAAAACAGGCAGTCTTGTGCCAATGATTACATTTGTTGTGGATTTGACGCATCCTTCGAGTTTCTTGTGTCAGACCATCCTTTGAATGGATTTTGAACGCAAAAGCTATGAAATGTTTCAATTTTGGAAAGCTTTGACGTATTAACTTCGACATAGTCACATAGCCAAAGACCCAATCAAAATGAAAATTCAAATAAGGCTGAGAGTCAGAACTTTTTGAACATCAAAATTTTACATTAAGACTGGTTTAGCTCGCTTGTCCGAGTCCAAGCACTTAGCATTGAACATGCTAAGTGCTTGGACTCGGACAAGCGAGGTAGGTACACAAGGTATTTTTTTGCAATTTTATTCTCAAACTACCCGTCAACACATAACGTCCGGTTCCTATTCATAAAACAGGCAGTCTTGTGCCAATGATTACATTTGTTGTGGATTTGACGCATCCTTCGAGTTTCTTGTGTCAGACCATCCTTTGAATGGATTTTGAACGCAAAAGCTATGAAATGTTTCAATTTTGGAAAGCTTTGACGTATTAACTTCGACATAGTCACATAGCCAAAGACCCAATCAAAATGAAAATTCAAATAAGGCTGAGAGTCAGAACTTTTTGAACATCAAAATTTTACATTAAGACTGGTTTAGCTGTGAAGAACAAACTTTACAGCAACGGCAGCAACACATCACATCCGTCTGTTAAGTTGGAAGAAGTTGAATTACCCACTGTTATACTAACAGCCATAAACAACCAATAAGATACAGAGGTATCCTTTTAAAATTGGAAGGTAACTCAATAAAAATCTTAAATTCTAGACATGTAAGCTCCAAAGAGCCTCAATAATAGCCGCAGGATCACGTTGACCTACTTATGACAAACTCCGACGTCCCGGTTCGCGTTCGAACGCGAGTACTTGAGAGATATGGTCAATATCGAAGTATTAGTTGAAGTTTTGCCGTTCATAAGCCTCGAAGACTTAAAGGGAGAGGGAGGCATTTCGAGTTCAGATCATGTATATTTGGATCATGATTCAAAGATTGTGTCATTGATATTTTGTTTGTGAATCACAAAAGCAATTATGGTTTACCCTAAATCTAAGACACGGATGACATATTACGTCGATCCTAAATGACTTGGGATAAGGTCAGGAGGATGATAATTTAACTAAGAGTAGGACTAAAGGAGCCCAACTGTAGGAGAGTGGCTTGTGAAGTTGTGACACAATTCAATGGATTCATCTGGAGGAGGCTGCCAAAAGGCAAGCTGAATTGAAAGACATACTATGACAACATACAATAATATCAAAGAAAACCATATTTAAGCTTAAGGGCCTACATACGCTTTAGTGCCGTAAAACGGTAACTTTCTAAAGCATACTCCTCAGTAACAGCTAGGTTAAAAGGTTTGAAAAAAATATATATTTATTATTGATTCATGTACATAATTTTGAACACAAGGTTTTTTCGTGTAACTAATAGTTTTGCTTTAAAAAAATTATTAACAACACGATATTTTTTCGCAACTTTTGGAAACTCCTCCAAAACGACTTGGATGTTTAAAAATATTTTTGTACAGAAAAATTGATGGCTGGAATTACTTCATACCTAACATAGCATATGTAAATCAAATAATATTTTGCAAACAAAACTGTTCAAAAGGAGGTTCAATTTTGATATTTTGGCACCGAGCGGGTGCACGGCCAGTACTGCGTTACATTGGGGCGTATATATCACCTTACGAAGGCTTGTACAGTAGTCATAGCGGATCTTTGTGTCTCTGCGAACCATAGCGCAATAAACAGTTTGTCGAGTATACAGTAAGCGAAATAGGACGATGCGACAAGCGCAAGCGAGTGAAAGAGGCAGTTTATACAATGCTATCTTCTACTTCAACATTGACACAAAAATAGCAACCGCGCAGTCTTGCAGCCAACTTCAGAGACACAAAAAGCCGCTGTGACTACTGTAAGAATACCTATGGCCGAAAGGAGAAAAAGGAAGGAATGATAGCGAGACGGTTGACGGGGAATAATGGTTTAGGAGGACGTGTTGCGGTAATCCCATGTTACATAGGACAAGGGCAGGCAGACGATGATGATTTCAGACTAAGCTTTGGTCCAACGTCTGATAAAAATCTAACGCAATCCCGAGTGCCAAAATCATCTGCCACCCCTTGTCCCATGTTACTTGGGGTCAGTCAGCGCAACTGTTTTTCTTCCTCCATTCCGTCCTGTCAACCGTCACGCTATCACTGACTCCCTTTTCTGTCATATTACTCCTCACACAATCCATCCATCTTTATTTCTCCTCCGTCTCCATCCATCCACATTCATATTAGTAACGATTATGGTTTTAAGTCTGATAAAAGTCTATCACAATTTCGAATCATCATCAACATCTTTTTTTTAATGTTCTCACTGCTGGGACACAGAACTCCTCTCTGTGAGAGGGAATGGGCCGTAATCCACCACGCGGGCCTAATGCGGGTTGGTGGATGTCACATGTATTCGAATTTTTGTTTCTTGAACATCATGCCGGTTTCCTTCACCGTTTTGAGCGCAGTGGTGGTGAAATAATTTACACAAAGTATAACGCCTGCCTGGGTTTCGACCTATAACCTATAAGTCGCGGCCGACAGCACTAGGCAACCTCTGCACTTCCACAATTCCGAATGTATAGACGCAATAAGATTTCAAACTTTAAGTCCACTTAGCCGTTAGATAGAATGTGAAAATTGCATTTCGGTAGAAGGTTCAAGCAGCATCCATCATTTAAAAATGCCGAACTGTTATGAAACTAAATGATAGATGTTTGTTACTCAACAACACAGCCTGTTGATGAGATGATATTGTATCGTCCTACGCTACTAGTATTATAAGGAAAGGGATCCTCATCTCATTCCTCCTCATCATGGCACTTCGGAAGACCATGACCTAGGACATATAATCATCATCATTATCCGCATCATGACTTCGCCCACTGCTGGGCAGCTAAGCCTATCTTTTTCGTGTGCCAATTCCCTGTGCCACCCTTATTCAGGTTCTACCCGCGATGGCAACAATGTCGCCTGCCTATCTTGCTGCCGGGCATAGAATATTATATTTTTGTCCCATTAATACGTTCCTTAGGGATAATGCCCGACTTATATGCCGGCGAAGTCACTGACAAAAGTTAGTTGAACATTAAGCCTTTATAAGACTTTCAGAAATCGGAGGTTGAGCATAAAATCAATACCTTAAAAAAATCCTGGTTCCAAAAATGCCTATGAACAATTCAACTTTTGTCATTGAATTGTTGAATAGAATAATGAACATTCTCCGCTTGCAAATTATTTTATGTTCTACTAACATAGCAGGCAGTTGCTTTTTAGTTTAATGGCTTACTCAGACGGAAAAATTCGCGACCAAGTTTAGACATCACACTTTGCGCCAGCAAAAAAGTACGAGAAGCTTTCAGAATATCATCATAATCAGCCTTTTAATGTTTCCACTGCCGGGACACAGAATCAGTTTATTTCCTAAAATAATGTAATAAAGTACTGTCAATTTGTATCGATATGTTTTATTTTACATCCTATCACTAGAAGCTACCGCACCGTAGGTGCTCAATGGGGAATAAAGTCAAATATTAGTTATTGGTCACCTTTGAGTACCAAGCTATTATATTGATTGGTGCTCAAATGGGAATACCTTTGGTGCTCTAAGCATAGGTGCTCTAAAAATTTGTGCGCAAACGGGAATACTTCGTTTTTTGCGATAGTGGTACGGATCCCTTCGTGCGCGAGTCCGACTCTCAATTGGCCGATTTTTTAGAGCAGTGGTGATGAAATAATTTACACAAAGTAAACCGCCTGCCTGGGTTCGCCCTAAGACACGTAAGTCGGGGCCGTTACCTCTGGGCCACCAGTGTTCCTTTTTTTTCTGAATATGACTTGACATGAGGAGCTCGTGGCTAAATAATAACAGCCGCACGGGTCGATCTTCAAGGTTAAGCAACGCTTGCCGAGGCCGGTCCGTGGATGGGTGACCATTTCAACATACCGAGTTTCCTCCGTGCCTCGGAAAGCACGTTAAGCCGTTGGTCCCGGCTGTCCTTTGAAGATCTTTGACAGTCGTTACGAGTAGTCAGAAGTTTGAGATCAGGTAGTCAGAAGGTATCGTGTTATCCAGTTACTGGGTTGTGGAGGTCAGATAGGCAGTCGCTCCATGTAAAACACTGGTACTAAGCTGAATCCGGTTAGATTGGAAGCCGACCCCAACATAGTTGGACAAGGGCTAGGCAGATTGATTGAATATGACTTGACATAAATAAAAGAGTTTTGAAAACAATTTTTCTAAGACTTATCGTTTACCGAAACAGACATATATTAGCCCCTTAGCCAGCTCTCATCAAAGGATAAACCTTCAAGTCCAACTGGAAAGTAAAATGCTAGAATGCTTGATTGTAGTTAAATGCTTGGGAAGGAATACGAAACAAGGCCGCACGAATTCACGAAAGCTCTCACAAATATTGCAAAGCTCATTTTACGCAAAGAACATTTCGTCTAAGCCGCCTTGTCTGAACAAGGCCAAAGGTGACACACATTGTAACATTATTACAGTAGACAAATGAATTTTAGTGTGGCCATAAAATTGCAGAATAACCTCTAGTTGTTATTTTATAACCCCTGTATAAAGTTTGTTGGTTAGTAGACTTTGTTACAAGAGCTATCCATTATATCAACCACCTATGTATGTAGTCAATTTTAGATTAGGTTTGGGCGTGGGTAATTTGATTCCATTTTTGAAATATTATTAGGGATTTTGAACTGGCTTAAGAACATTTTTATCTACAATATAATAGAACTCAATAGAATGTTTGATTCCTTTTTTCTAATAAATCAGAATAAGCAGATACAAAAGGCATTAAGGCAATTGAAGCAAAATCAACCTGCTATATTTTTTTACCCGACTGCCGAAGGAGGGTAATGTGTTTATCAGTCTATGTATGTATGTATATTTGTTCCTATGTGGCGTTCTAGAGACCAAACGCGTTGGCCGATTTTGATGATTCTTACGTCAATCGATTCGTATTAACTCTGCGGGTGTCACTGGCTACATTAAAATTGGAAAAATGGCGGATTTTGGGCGCCATATTGTGGGAAACCAAGTTATTTTTTTCTTCCTATCCCATCTTGTGGGGTATCAAAATAAAGGGTTTTAAGAGGTGATTTCAAAAATATATAACACTTATATTATGTTTAAATGTAACTAATTCTAAAAAAAAATTACTAAAAGTTATAAATAAAAAAATAATTAAAAATATCAAAAAACTCGACTGCTTAAAAAGCGAACTAAAAAGACGTAAACAAGAAGAAAATCATGCTGTGCAGTCGGAGGATACATCTGGTTTTGGTCAGCCAGCTCGCGAATATGTATCCTCCGGCTGCACAGCATGATTTTCTTCTTGTTTACGTCTTTTTAGTTCGCTTATTAAGCAGTCGGGTTTTTTGTTTCATTGTTTTTTTTTTTACCTCTTTTCCCCACACTGGAAATTTCTTCCTGTATCGTGGGTGCGTTTAAATTTAATCTTTTAAACTTACATACACAATTTAATTTAAAAGCTCCCTGTATATATCAAAACCACTCTAGAATTTAAAACCCGTGTATAATCCGAAACCAAACAAAAGTTACCTGCTTTTACACCTATGCTACTGAAAATCTGTAATGTTTGGATGCTTGAACAGATTTAGATGAAACATCACACATAGGTAAACCAAGATCTTTATTAGAACATGGATAGTTTTCATCATAACATTACAGTCCCTTGGGACAATTTCCGACTTTAACGTGGGCGAAGACGCGAGCAAAACTTCGTTTGATTTATTTTACGAGCTTGTGCTTACCATGACCAGATGCAACAAAGTTAATATTTTATTGGCACAACCAAGGTCTACTAACATTTTAGTTGCCTGTTGAATGCAACTGTTGCAACAATCAAAGTTGTATCATCTAAACCAGTGGTTCCCAACCTATTTTGACCTGGGATCAATTTGATTTTTTTGTTGTTGTAAAACTGCACTGAGATACCTAAAACTCAAATGTAACAACACTACTGTCTACTGTCTTAAAACATTTTTGATAGATGATGGCGATCTGATATCGATCCAGTACTGTCTGTACTGAATCGATCCAGAAAATCGATTTTTCGCCCTAGAAAATCAAGATTCGATTTTTCTGTTTTGAAACCCAAATATTATTTTTAATTAGTTGAATGTATTAAACAAAGGCATGCGTAAAGATAGGTAAATTTTTCAGTTTCTTTAAAAACTTTTTAATGTTACCAAAATAATGTTTTTTTTAAAAAGATTGTTTATTATTAAGGTTTTCTTTTTGTTTTCCGTAATTGGATTTACATTTGTATTGAAAATAAAAACGCGAAATCAAATCGAAAAAGAGATTGATTTTTGGTAAATCGTCTTTTTTGACCTCGTTTTTATGTGGCACGATTTTTCAGATTACGATTCGAATCGATAGATCTTTTTAGAAAAGAATCGCATATCCCTAAATTAGATACCTACTTAAAATCAGTTTGCACAAATGTGAGATTTGAGTTAGTTTTTTGAATTTATTCCTGTCATTTACCAAATTTTAGCACTTTCAGTCAACCAGTAAGTTCGCAGAACACAAGTTGGGAATCACTGATCTAGAACAAATGTTCTGTAGTGTAGAAGGGCAATTTAATTGCTCTGTGTAAATAGGTTTCGATTAGATGCCTCAACCATATGGCTTTTTACCCGACTGCCGAAGGACGGTAATGTGTTTATCAGTCTATGAATGTATGTTTGTCCCTATGTGGCGTTCCAGAGACCTAACGGGTTGGCAGATTTTGATGATTCTTAAGTCAATCGATTCGTCTTAACCCTGCGAGTCTCACTGGCTACATTAAAATTAGAAAAATGGCGGCTTTTGGGTGCTTTTTTTCTTCCAAACCCATCGTGTGGGGTATCAAAGTAAAGGGTTTCAAAAAGTAAAGGCGATTTCAAAAATATATAACACTTATATGTTTAAATGTACCAAATTAAAAAAAAAATAACTAAAACTTTGCATAGATTAGCTGTAGGCTGCTATGGATTGGTCTAATCCCAAGATAAAAATCTGACCAAATCCAATCAAAGTTAAGAGTTATTACTTTTTCCCAAAAATAAATTACAAGAAATCTATAGTACTAAAGGATTAATAAAAAAAGTTAATTCAAAAAATCTAAAAACCCGACTGCTTAAAAAGCGAACTAAAAAGACATAAACAAGAAGAAAATCGTGCTGTGCAGTCATAGGATACATCTGGTTTTGGTCAGCCAGCTCGCGAATATGTATCGTTTGACTGCACAGCCCCACAAGATGGGAAAAGAAGAAAAAAAAAATGGCCTCCACAATATGGTTCCCAAAAGGCGCCATTTTGCTATATTCCATTTTTAATGTAGCCACTGACATACACAAGGATGAGACGAATCGATTGACGTAAGAGTCATCAAAATCGGGCAACGCGTTTGATCTCTAGAACGCCACATAGAAACAAACATACATTCAAAGACTGATAAACACATTACCCTCCTTCGGCAGTCGGGTATAAATCGATATCAAATCAGAATACTCAATTTTGCAAATATGTAGGTTCTAAAAATATATAACGCATTTACATAATTATCAGAACTGGCACCAAAGTAAACAAACAATGATTGCATCAGCAGTATTATAAACAGAAATATTTTGTTTGTTGAATGAATTAGCTTATCAGATTGATAAGAAATCTTTGATATTAGATTATCAAAATTTATGTACATATTTTACATTCCACGAACTGCATTACAGGTTTAATAATAGCAGCTAAGTGAAAATATTGACAGATAAGTATCGGCACAGCTGTGTTTGGGATTCTTCGAAATGAAATGACCTTTGTAATTTCATAAATAGGCATCTTTCTAGGTGACCAGCTATTTATCTTAAAGCCTGTAATACTTGAGGTCTTCTTAATAAAAACCTTGGAACCTGTTACCTCTTTTTAGGATTTACGTAGTCAGCTAACTGGACAGTGGAACATTGAACCTTTTGAACATTAGGGCTCGTGTTAGACCACAGGGTGTGCGTTAAACGAGTTAAGCAACTGATTTGCAAAGTTTAGAATTGGAATTGGGAATATGCTCTTAAGTTGAAAGATTTAGAATAATTTCATAAGATACTGATAATAATTTATGTCACCCAGTGACTGGGTTATGGAGGTCAGATAGGCAGTCGCTCCATGTAAAACACTGGTACTCAGCTGAATCCAGTTAGACTGGAAGCCGACCCCAACATAATTGGGAAAAGGCTAGGCAGATTGATTGACTGATAATAATTTAAATGATTTACCTGGCTCTTGCACTAGCTAGCAGTGAATTTAAAATGCAAAATATTTACTCTATTTAAATATGTTATGTGTATGCAACGCACAACAAATTATTTAAAGCATCAGTTAGTCATTATTTCATCATGTAATACCATTACTCAAAAACAATCCTATTTGTCATAATATGCAATAAAGAGTATTCTATCCATCTTTTGTGTCAATGAATCCTTGGCTCTTGCACTATAATAAAATGTATTACAGGGGCCAGTACATTGCCACTTATTGACATAATTCTCAACAAATGCATTGATTGCATCAGATATATATACATCCTCCTTTTGTCCTTATTCCAATTAATTGCATCAGTAGGCATAAATATAAATCTATACTTATCTATACTAATATTATAAAGATTCTGGGTTTGTTTGTTTGAACGAGCTAATCTCAGGAACTACTGTTTGGAATTGAGAAATTCTTTTTGTGTTGGATAGTCCATTTATCGAGGAACTAAAGAACTCTGTATGTTTGTTATGTTTTCACACCTAAACAGCTAAACTGATTATAATGAATTTTTCTATACAGACAGATTGAATGTTGGAGGAGAGGATTATACTTTTATCCTGGGACAATTTCTGAAGTACAAGAGAGCAAAACCACTCGCAGAATCTAATAAACAATACAAATTAAGACAAATGGTTTTGTCTATGTCTTTACTTAAAGACTACTTGTTGACGTTCAAAAGTAATAACAATGTTCTTAATGGCCTAGTTGAAATAAATATATTTGACTTTGACTATGTGCAGTTGGGGTGCCCCAATTTGGTTTTGGACCAGATTCAACCTATTTTAACTTATCAACAGTAGGTGAATCATCCGTTACTTCAATCAACCTTAGATTAATTAATTGTAGTAGTTTAAACCGTAGGTGAATTCTTCTTCATGGATTTCGTTCATTAGTTATTACAACGATCTGTGATCAATCTTTAGGTATTTTAAACAATAAGTCTTTTGACCATAGTTATCTCGAAAATAGTTAGAATATGTTTAGGTATGTCACCCTCTATACTCCATTTGCGATAACATTAGACATTTAAATAAGCCCATTTTACAGCCCATTCGCCCCATTTTGACTTCTATTGTGTTGGTGATACGACAAATGGTAGCTGTTGTAACCAGTTGGTTTTGGTAACAGGTTTATGCTTTTTATGTTATGCTTTTGATATATTTTTTTTATTTTATGGGATAGAACTCAAAACTGGTTGAACAGACTGTAAAAAGAGTTATATATTATATATATTGTATTAATATATGGACAGCCTGACTGAGTAAGACATTTTATTTGTGATTTATGGATAAGCTCTAAATTGAATGCTTCTGATATCCTATTAGAATAGTAATTTGAAACATTAAT